>CM035113.1:21202939-21852741 GCA_020205505.1 Panax japonicus | reverse complement strand
TGGTGTGATGGCACAGTTTGACCAGTTTCATGATGTTCATCCCTTTGATGGGGCATTGGGTCAGCGTTGGCATCTTGACTTTTGTCAGCAGAGGACTTGTCCAGGGTTTATGCATGTTGGGCCCAGCGTGAGAGGGTTGATTTTACTACTAGCTATCATTATCGTTTTATAGAGTATTTTGCATGGTTTGAGCCAGAGATTGCATCGGCTAGGGTTGTATCCTCAGAGCCAGATGCTGATTTTACAATGGAGAGCCTATGGAGGATCTTGATTCTCCCACTAAGGACGAGATGTTTTGTGCTGACAGCAGCTCTGGTTGATTCCCCCAGTATTACTGCTGCTATAAATCCATATTCTACAGAGTATATGAGTAGAGTCTACATCTGATGACATATGAGAGGGATCATGCTATGGCCTTGATGTCGAAAACTCTTTCTGGTAGAGATGGCTCTAGTTGAGAAGAGATGTTCTATCTCATAGAGATACCATTGTTGCTGAGCGGGACGAGGCTCGATCATATAGGGATGCAGTTGTTATTGAGCAGGATGGTGCTATATCTGCCCGAGATGGTGCTATTACAGATAGTACTGCATTAAGGTCCCATATTTTGATATCATTGTAGAGATGAGCATGTTTATTGATGAACATAGTGTCACCATGCAAATGGTTGTGGATCTCTTGGCTCGCGTTGATAACCTAGGGTAGGAGCTCATAGAGTTACCCCTTTCTTCTGAGAGGGATGTGATAAGTGAATTTTATATCCACGAATCGATGTTCATTTCAAGCTTAATTCGTTGTTTCTTCCTTATTTTCGTGTTCGTTTTCACTCGTTTCATGTTCTTTTATGTGCAAGGTGGTTATCATGGCAAGTGGTGAAGAAAGGAGGTCTTTTGGAGCAAGTTTGGCAAAATACATAAAATGGCAAAAATACACGCCGGGGCAGGCATGTTTTGCCTTGTACCCCCCGCCGAGGTGGAGTTGCCGAATTCTGGAGTCTCCTACTACTTGTTGAACTCTACGGCCACATGGATTTGAGACTTGGTGTGGCGTAGGGACTCTGTTTGATAAAGGTTTTCGGCTGGGACACTATGGGATGGATATATTACTCAACTAAAAAACAATCAAAGACAAAAGGCATATTAAGAAGATTATTTCTAGAAATTGATAGCAAGCTTTGGAAGAGTATTTTGAAGAGAATTTCCTGACGATTGCATATTAAGGCTACGTGAAGGGTGGTTTCGTATTATTCTTCATCTTAGTTTTATATTTGTAATTGGAAGGATGTTTCCTTGGAATTATTCAGTTTTTATTTCATTAATTATGAACTAATTCGCTTTTTAGGCTTATGATGGATCCTTAGGTGAAACAATGATTTGTAGCTTTGATTTCCAATTCAATAATGTATTTCCAGTTTATCTATGTTAATTTGAGCGTGAATTTATGGATTGCATGAACAACAGTTCTTTGTGGGTTTGTATGGAATCGAGAGAGGATTCAAATCTAGACTTAGTTAATATAGCATATGTTTATGAATTTTGTGAAAGCATATTCTTGAGTAATGTTAAGGTAGAGATATGTTTGACATCGCATTTAATCGGATAGAGAACTTAATCTTAAATCTTCTTTAATTTCAGTTACATAGAGATATAGTGAGTTGGTTGATTAAGGTGTTTAACTTGTCTATCTAAATTATGGATTTAAGTTAATATGGTATTAGTGCATCGAGAGGTGGCTAGTACTACATTCGTATTCTTGATTAATAAACTGGGATAATGAATTGAATTGGAATAAAGGTGTAGAAATCAGAGTGAAGCTTAGGGTAAAATCTTAAGTCTAATTCTCCATCAATTATTTAAAATTCTGGATTTCGATATTTGTGGTTGTTTTGTGATAGTTTATTATTTATTAATTTAGTTTCTATAATTTTAAATCATTAAATTGAATAGTTTAATAGAATTAGGATTAATAGGAAATTAATAATTCTGAAGTTAAATTTCTTGTTAATTTGTCTATGTGGGAACGATACTTTATTCATTACTATATCACTTGTTGACCACGAATACTTGCGTGTTTTGCATATATAGATTTTACCAAATAAGTTTTTGGCGCCGTTGCTGGGGATAATTTAGTTTAGATTTTAATATTTTTACAATATCAGTTTAATTAGTCCAGTTTAACTTAAACACTTTTTGTTTTGTTTTGTTCTTCTTATTTCAGGTTTTTGACATTGGTTTATGCAAACTAGATCCAAAAATCCAGACTTGCTTCCTTTTGAGGAAGATATTGAGAGAAGGTTTCAGAAGTTAAGTAAGTGGATTAAGGAAACAAGGGACGAGTTCAAAAACTCTGAAGAAGCAATGGTTATCGAAGACCAAAAAGCGTTGATGGATTTTACAACACCTAAGGTGACTGAGTTGCAGTTAAGTATCATCAGGCCTGCAATCACTGCGAATACTTTCGAAATCAAGCCTGGGACAACTCAAATGATGCAGAATTCAGTGCACTTTGGGGGATGGCAAATGACAATCCTAACGGGCATTTAATCAGTTTTCTGGAAATCTGCGACACTATCACGTATAATGGGGTGTTGGATGAGGCAGTTAGACTTCACTTGTAATAACCCGATATTTTTTATAATTAAATCAGAAATTTTGTGTAATTTTTTTTTATTTTAAAGATGAGGATTTGTACAAATAAGGTGTATGTGTATTTATGTGATAAATAAAATATATTTATTACATGAATGTTTACAATAATTTTATTTTAGAATTATTGATTATTATAAAGTATATTCTTATAATAATTAATTTTATAGTAGAATATTTTTATTAATTATTTTCCATGAAATATAGTTATATATTATTTAAATAATATATGAAATGATTTTCTTTGAATAATTATAATAATTATTTTATTATATTATATGAATTTAATTTATATTAATTAAGTTAATTATTTTAACTTAATTAATAAAGGTATATATGCCAGATAAATCAGATATGGAATCCAAACCCTAATTTTGGATTTTTATCAAGGAATGAGAATACTAATATTATTATTATTTTTCAGTGTTATAAATATTTACTATATGTACGCATTGTTAACGATTGGTCAATGGTGGTGTACTATGACCAAACCCTAATAATATTTTTATAAACCCTAGTTTTGAAGTCAATTGATACTTTAAAATCTGTCTAGTAATTATGTTGTGATTAATGATATTTATTATAAATATTATTTTATTTCAGTGCCATAATATGTACTGTAAGTTCGTATTGATAATGGTTGGTCGGTTATGATACAGTGTTAAAAAACTCTAGTATTATTTTAATAAACCCTAATTTGATAGTCAAATAAGACGGTAATATTTCAAGTAATTACGTTATGTTATGAATGTCACGTGTTATGTGGTATATGATTTATTTTAAGTGTTAATGCTAATTATGGAAAACCCTAATTAGTAATTAAAAACCCTAATTTTGAAAAACCCCTAAATAATAGTTATAAACAATAATTTTCTATACTAACCCTAATTGTCAAGTGGGAAAACCCTAATTTGAAACTCAATTATGAGTTAGAAACGGTTATGCAATTGTGGTAAATGAATTATGTTACGTATTATAGAATTTAATGTTAATTAAAGAAACACTAATTAATATTTAGAAATTCAAATTTCTAGAAACCCTAATTTCTTAATTAGTAAACCTAATTTCTAATTTAGGAGTCCTAATTGCTAATTTAGCAAGGTTGATAAAATTAGAAATTTTAAACCCTAATGTTCCTATATAATTTAATTAAAACTTTACTCTAATTTAGAAAACCCTAATTTACAAATTTTAGAAGTAAACCTAAAATTTATTTAAATTTTTATACAAACCCTAAAATGTAATTCTAGAATGTAATTGTTGGAAAACCTTAGGGTTAAACCCTAAGGGTCAAACCCTAAGGGTTTGCCAAAAGACTAAAATGCCTTTTGTCACATTTTTTTATTAAGCTTACTTGCAAATCTAGTCAAAATGGACTTGGTGACCAACTTATTTGACAATTGTGACTTAATAATGCCAGCAATCAGCCTTTAGATATCAGCCATTCATTAATCCAACTTCTATAAATAGATTGGAGGAGGGAGAAATGGCATTAGTTAGCCTATTTTTGTTCCAACACTCCATCATTTTCTCTCAACCTAAACCCAACGAATTTCTAAGGTATATTAGTCCCAAGATCAACCCCACGAAATCCCCTAACCAAATCAGTAGCCTTAAATCATCAATTGATCAAAGAATGTATAAACCCTAGCCATGATTTCTGTCCAAAATTCTGTTGTTAGATGTTAGATTTTTTTGTTAAACATGTTATATAAGGTGTCTAATGATGATCTGGGTTGCTAGATGTTAGATCCATAACATCTAGAGGCTCGGAATTGATGTCCTTCAAATCTGGAAAGTGAAAAAAATATGGTCCAACAATGAATGTCAGTGGTCATAGATCTCGGTATGATATATGTTGTGTTGTTTTAATGTTTGATCGTGTAGTATGCCATGAGATCTTTATTCTAGAACTTGAATCAAATTCAGAACATGAACCAATTGTAAGTTATTCAAGGTCAAAGTGCGTTGACCGGTCATGACCGGCGTTTCTGGGTAACCCAGAACCGGCCTGACAACATTTTAAACCGGCTAGATCTTTCGGTGTATTTTTTTTTTTGCATCTATATTGTAGTCTTATATATCAACTCCATGTTTATGCCTTAGAATATCCTAATCATCAATTTGATTACTGAGGACGGTCAAACCAGGCCAAACGATCATGGAAGCTATTTTCTGGGTAACCCAGAAAATGCTTGAACATGTCGTCTGACATGGTTTGACCAGTATGAATCTGCTCGTTCAGTTGGATCTGTTGGATAGAACCTTTCCTTGTCATGCTGGCTACATATAGAATTCATTACATCACATAAAGATTACACGGATCATAAGTTATGGAAGCACAAAAGTGAACAGTCAAACTGTTCTTCATTTCTAGGTAACCCCAAAATGAAGAACAGCTCTGACAGCTTGTTCATGGCTCCGGATCCTACTTTGTTATGTGTTGTTTGGCCATGTTAGTTGTTGGATCTTGTAGTCGTGAATTAGTACTAATATACCTGACTAATAACATGCCCAGTAATATCAGGATCTGATCAGAAAGCTTGGTCAACTCGATACCTAGCAAACTAGCTATGAAGATCTTGGTTTCATGAAGAACACCTATAGCGACGGTTCTGTCGCTATAGGCAGTCTTTAGCGACACTTTTATTAAAATTAATTATTTAAATTCTGAAAATTATTTAAAAATGGTAATTAATTTTCTGAAAATTACAAAAATTATTTTTAAATTTTATTTTTAAATTATAAAAACTTAAATTTTAATAATTTGAAATATTTTTCATAAATATTAGTATTTATTTAAATATTATTGATAATTAATTTATTTATTAAATATATTAAATAAATTAATTAAAATGATTTTATTATATTAAAAATCATTTTAAATTATAATAAGTTATTTAAAAATATTTTAAGTTATAAAATATAACTTTTAATATTTTAAAGAAAATTTCATTAATTATTACTATTAATGATATTAAAGTTATTGAATAATTATATTAAATAAATTAGTTTTAAAATTATTTTAATATTAGAAAAATCATTTTAATGAAAATAAAGAGTTATTAATATTTTAAGTTATAAATATAACTTTCAATATGTCAAGGTAAATTTCATTAATTACTTATTATTAATGATATTAAAGTTATTTGATAATTATATTACCTAATTTCGTTTTAAAATGATTTTAATATTATGAAAATCATTTTAAATAAAATAAAGTGTTTAAAGATATTTTAAGTTATAAAAATAACTTTTAATATTTAAAGGATAATTTAATTAATAATTAATATAATAATTATTAATTATTATTAATGATATTAAATTTATTTAAGAATAAATAGTTTAAATGGTTTTATTAATTTAAAAATCATTAAAAGGATATAAATGTATTAAAAATATTTTAAGTTATACTATGACTTTTAAATATTTTAATAAATAAAACATTAATACTTTAATATTAATGGTATTATTTAAGAATGATTTTAAATATTTTAAAATCATTTAAGGATAATATTAATACTTTAAAAGTATTTTGAGCTATTATAAATAACTTTGATATTTTGAAAATGATTTCATTAATAGTTAGTATTAATTAAATATTAATGAAAATAGACTTGTTTAATATTTAAAACATTTAATAATGATTTCGGTATTTGAAAATTCATGATACATTATAATAAATGTTTAAAAATTATTATAAGTAATTTAAAAATAATATGACTGATACTTACAAATATTTAACAACAAGATAGAGTCTTAGACTCGATAATTAACCGATAAAGCCGTCGGTATACCGACATGTTTTAAAAATTGATCTGGACTTAGATAATTTGATTAGATATGTGTTTATTTGTGATTCAATGGTTGCAGAACATATGTGACAATGTGATTAGGTTTTGTGCTGACTGCAATAAGCAGTGTTATGTGTTATAGTATGTTATTCTAATCGATCAAATGATCTTATTACTTATAGGTGTTATATAAAGCTAGAACTGAGTTACGAATTGTAAGCAGCGCATCAGGCAAGTTTCTAACCCTTTTGTATTACTTTATGCAATGGACATGTGTAAGATAATATCTAAACTATTCTTTTCAATTGTTCAAATATTTCAACCTTTGTATATACTAATGCAATGATTCTGTATAAGTAAGTATTAAATTATAATCTGTTGTACAAGTTCCTTAATTCTGTTATTGTAGATCAAGAAATATATTATGTTCGTTAATTTCTAAACATGGTTTACACAATTGTCCCCACTTGGATAATCATTGTATTTAATCACACGTTGTGATATATATATATATATATATATATATATATATATTATATATATATATATATATATATATATAATATATATATATATATATATATATAAGCCGTCTAAGCTATTTGACCCAGCTAGACAACAAATTCAGAAATATCGTTGAATAAGTTAAAATCTTTTTGTATCCAATCAAATTATTTTGGTTCGGATTCCAGACTAATTATGAACATCCCGATCACGGGAAAACTTTTATGCGCCCAAGACGGACAGAGTGAACGATAAAATCGTTCTTGCAATGCAGTATTGATCAATACAGGGCACATTGGGCATATCACCTTCGTGCCTGTAAGTTATGACGGTTTGCAGATGAAGTTCTGCTAAACCTTAGCGAAAACTAAAAACAATGTTCATAATCTGTCGACTAATACCTATATATCAAGTCAATACGTAGTTTTCAAAAAATTTGAGATAGAATTGTTATGTGTTATTATCGGTTCATTTTACTTCACAACTTTAAATTCGTTGTAGAAGTGATGTACAAAGAAAATATTTGTTTCTTTCAGCTAATTATATTTCTAATTGTTATTACTTGCTGGGCACTCAAATGATCATCCTTGATTAATTTAAATATTTCAGCTAAGAGTGATCAACCTGAAGGTTCAGACAAAAACAAGTGAAAAGGAAAGTAAACAGAATATGTTAATGGTATCTTTTGTAATAGTTAGACTGTATTAAGGCAATGATATATATTATCTATCATGTAAGGAATTATAGTAAAGGTTACGTACTTGGGATTAGACTCTAATAAATGTAAATTAAGTTTGATTTTTATATTATTGTATTATTAGTAGTATTATTTCGCTCAAAGAAATGGTATCGTGAAGCACCGAGTTCGGTTTTCAAGTACCTGAATTTGGGGGCGTCACACTCATTCACTCTGTGGAACAAGGCGAAGAGTTGGTTACACTCTCTACCAGCGGGTTCGATAACGACATGGGAGGACCTGGCTCAGAAATTCCTAGTAAAATTCTTCCCACCAGCGAAAACTACGAAGATGAGGAACAAGATTACCATGTTTGATCAGCAACATGGGGAGTCACTATATGAGGCATGGGAGAGATACAAAGAATTGCTCAAAAAATGCCCACATCACGGATTGCCCAAGTGGTTGCAGATGAATACATTTTACAACGGACTACATGGGAATCTCAGAACGAGTATTGATGCAGCATCGGGGGGGGAGCGTTTATGGAAAATACTTATTTGGAGGCATACCAGTTGATAGAGACGATGGCTGCTAACAACTACCAGTGGCCCACGGCAAGAATGACACAACCTACAGTCGCTGGAGTGTTATAGGTAGATGGAGTGATGGCAATAACGGCACAGATTTTAGCACTCTCCAAGAAGTTTGACGTTTGGTCAGGGGGACAAACACAGCAAGTTGCAGTTATTTATGAGTTGTGCGCGGGGGAACATTCGATAGATCAATGTGCAATCAACCCAGAATCGGTATAATTCATGAGTAGCTACAAACAGAATTCCTCAGAATACATATCAGAATGCATATAATCAGGGAAATAGGAATAATCTGAATCAGTCATGGAATAATAATCAGAATCAGCAAGCTCCACGACCATCGTATCTCCCAGGGTTTCAGAATCAACAATAAACAGTTCAATGTCAAGAGAGGAAATTAGATTTAGAGGAATTGATATCAAAGTATATAACGAGTAATGAGGTAGCTATGAAGAATCAAGCAATGGCAATGAAATCACAAGAAATGGCAATGAAATCACTAGAAATGGAAATCAAGAATTTAGAAAACCAGATGGAACAAATTATTTTAGCATTGAACAACAGACCACAAGGGACCCTACCAAGTGACACCGAAAAAAATCCAAAGGGAAATCATGAACAGTGTTAGGCAGTCACCTTGAGGAGTGGAAAACAGTTGGATGGGAAAGATGCAGAAAATTCAGCTATCTCAGATGATAAGAGTAATGACAACAAGGTGGTTGCAGAAAAACAGGGTGAGAATACGCAATTTGAGAAAACAAAGTTAGATGACAAGCCAGTTGTGTATCCTCCACCGCCATTTTAGCAAAGAGTTCAAAAGCAGAAATTAGACAAGCAATTTGCAAAATTCTTGGAAGTATTTAAGAAACTACAAATTAACATCCCGTTCCCAGAAGCCCTAGAGCAAATGTCGAGTTATGCAAAATTCATAAAAGGGATTCTATCCAAGAAAAAGAAGTTAGAAGATTTCGAGACAGTGGCACTAACAGAAGAGTGTAGCGCAGTTTTACAACGAAAGTTGGCATCCAAGTTAAAAGATCCATGGAGTTACACTATTCCATGCACGATCGAGAATATGTCTTTCAATAAATGCTTATGTGATTTGGGAGCGAGTGTGAACCTTATGACGTTATCAGTTTACACAGAATTGGGTTTTCCAACTCCAAAGCCCGCGAACATCTCATTACAGTTGGCGGATAGGTCAGTCACGTATCCAATAGGCATTGTGGAAGACATATTGGTCAAAGTCGATAAGTTTATATTCCCCGCGGACTTTATTATTTTAGATTTTGAGGAGGATAAGAACATCCCGATTATCCTAGGGAGACCTTTCTTGGCGATGGGTAGGACACTCATCGACGTATAAAAAGGTGAACTAACGATGAGGGTCCAAGATCAAGAAGTTAAGTTTAACGTTTTCAAAGCAATGAAATTTCCCACGGATGAAGAAGGGTGTTTTCGGATAGAAATCATTGATCAAATAGTCAACGAAGACATGGGAAAGAGTCTGGTCAACGATCTTTTAGAGACAACATTATTGGGGAATAAAGAGTTAGATGACCCAAAATTTGTGGATTACTTATAGATGTTAAATTCATTACCACGAGTTAGCCGATTCAGAGCACCATTTAAACTACTACACACGGAGGAGATAGCCACGAAAAATTGAAACCATCATTGGTGGAGCCACCAACTCTGGAACTCAAGCCACTCCCTAAACATCTCAGGTATGCGTATTTAGGCAATTCAAATTCTTTACACGTGATTATTTCTGATTGCACTTAACGATTTACAGGAAGAAAATTTGTTGAGGGTGCTTAGGGAACATAAAGCAGCGATAGGGTGGACGATCGCGGATATCAGGAAATCAGCCCTTCGTTTGCTATGCACAAGATTCTGATGGAAGATGATGCAAAACCTGACGGTGGAGCAACAACAACGACTTAACCCAATTATGAAGGAAGTGGAAAAGAAGGAAATTTCTGAAATTGTTAGATGTCGGTATCATCTACCCAATTTTCGACAATAAGTGGGTTAGTCTGATTCATTGTGTGCCGAAAAAAAAGGGAGAAAATGACCGTAGTACAGAATGATGATAACGAGTTACTTCCGACAAGAACAGTGACAGATGGAGGGTGTGCATCGATTATAGGAAGTTGAATAAGGCAACCCGAAAAGATCATTTTTCCGCTACCCTTTATCGATCAAATGTTGGACAGATTGGCGGAACATGACTACTACTGTTTTATTGGATGGATACTCGGGTTATAACCAGATCGCCATCGCTCCTGAGGATCAAGAGAAGACTATATTTACGTGCCCTTACGGCACATTCGCATTCAGGAGAATGTCATTTGGTTTGTGTAATGCACCTGCTACCTTTCAATGGTGTATGATGGCCATTTTCTCATATATGGTGGAGAAAATGTAGAAGTCTTCATGGACGACTTTTCTCTCTATGGAGACAATTTGATACTTGCATAGGGAATTTGGTAATGGTGTTACAACACTGCGAAGATACGAACCTTGTACTTAACTGGGGAAAAATATCACTTCATGGTTGAGGAGGGCATAATTTTGGGACACAAGGTATCGGCTCACGGACTGGAGGTCGACAAGGCTAAGCTGGAAACAATCGAGAAACTGCCTCCGCCAAACTCAGTGAAGGGGATTAGAAGTTTTTTGGGACATGTTGGGTTCTACAGAAGATTCATAAAGGACTTCTCTAAAGTGGTAAAACCTTGTGCAGTCTTTTAGAGAAGGACTTTGTGTTTCTTTTGATGAGGATTGTAAAGTCGGCTTTCGAGTTGTTGAAGAAGAAGTTAACTACAACCCCTGTTGATCGTCGTACCTGATCGAAATATGTCATTCGAGCTGATGTGTGATGCCAGCGACTACGCGATTGGGGCTGTTTTGGGACAACACCGAGAGAAGGTATTTCACGCCATATATTATGCAAGCAAAATGCTCACGGAGACTCAAATGAACTACCAACTATGGAAAAGGAATTGCTTGCAGTGGTGTATGCGTTTGACAAGTTTCAGGCATACTTAATCGGGACTAAGGTGATAGTCTACACGGATCATTCGGCTATTCGGTATCTAATTGCGAAAAAAGATGTTAAACCACGCCTTATCCGATGGATTCTTCTTCTTCAAGAATTCAATTTGGAAATAAAAGATAGGAAGGGTACGGAGAATCAAGTTGCTGACCATTTATCGATGCTGGAAAAACCAGATAAAAAGGAAGAAGATAGATGGTGTAATAAACGAGTCATTCCTGGATGAATAAATGTTGGGTTAAATTCAGAATTTCCATGGTATGCTGATTTCGCGAAGTATCTAGTGAGAAACATGCTCCCCTGATCTTACACGACAACAGAAAAAGAAGTTTCTTCATGACGTCAAGTGGTATATGTGGGATGAGCCTTATTATTCAAGAAGTGTTGCCGAAAAGATAGATTAGAAGGTGTATCCTCTACAGTGAAGTGCATAACATACTTCAGGAATGCCACTATTGGCATATGGGGGACATTATGGGAGTGAGCGTACGACGGCAAAAGTGCTTCAAGTCGGGTTTTATTGGTCGACATTGTTCAAAGACGCCCTCCAATTTGTGAAAACATGTGATAGATGTCAACGGCTGGGTAACATATCGCAAAGGAATGAGATGCCCCTGCAAATAATTTTAGAAGTGAAATTTTCAATGTATGGGGGCATTGATTTCATGGGGCCATTTCCCTCCTCATTTTCCAATCAGTACATTCTATTTGCGGTGGACTATATGTCAAAGTGGGTTGAAGCAGTAGCACTACTGACTAATGATGCCAAGGTTCTCAATTCTTGCAGAAAAACATTTTTTATGAGGTTCGGCACGCCGAGAGCCATTATAAGTGATGAAGGTAGTCACTTCTACAACAAATCGTTTACAGCTCTTTTAGCAAAGTATGGGGTCAACCACAAGGTTGGTACTGCATATCATCCCCAAACACGTGGCAAGTAGAGGTTTCGAACATGGAGGTGAAAAGAATTCTGGAAAAAGTAGTGAATCTGAATCGAAAGGATTGGTCTCTCCGGTTGGATGATGCACTATGGGCTTACCGGACGTCGTATAAAACTCCGATTGGTATGTCATCATACCAATTACTATACCGTAAAGCGTGTCACCTACCTATGGAGCTATAGCACAAGGCCTACTGGGCAATTCAGAAATTGAACTTTGATCAAGCTGTTGTGGGAGGAAAAGAGACTACTCCAACTAAAAGAGCTCGATGAATTCCGACTTTATGCATACGAGAACGTTAAATTATATAAGGAAAAAGTCAAGAAATGGCATGACAAGAAGATCATGCACCGAACGTTCGAGCCGGGTCAATCAGTACTGTTGTTCAACTCACGATTGAGGTTGTTCCCAGGAAAGCTTAAGTCGAGATGGTAGGGGCCATTCACTATCAAAATTGTTTTCCTACATGGCGCCATTGAACTCTATAATCGTAATCCATTAGAAACATTCAAGGTCAATGGTCAACGGATAAAGCATTACTAGGGTGGTGATTAAAACTGGGATGTCATCTACATTACCCTCGCCAATACACAGTGATACAAGAGGCACCGTCGGGCTCACGGCGTTAAAACTAGCACTAATTGGGAGGCAACCCAATCATATTTTCAGTTTTCTTAATTTCAATTTTAATTGTTAGATTATAGTTTAGTATAATTAGTAATAAGTCTATATTTAGTAATCTTTAAATCATGCTCATATTGATCACCAATCTAATAACTTTCATGTTTTATGATTGCAGGAGGTATCAAAAGTGCATAATAGTAACAACAGGCAAGAAAAGAAAAAATTAGAGCTCATTTTGCACTGCCACATTTGAAGTCAAAAATCTGGAGTCAGGGGACTAGCCCGCCGGGGCAGGCTATTTTGGCCTTGCACCCCCCACCGGGGCGGGGGTCTTTGATTCTAGGCAAACACGATTAAGCAGTTACACACGTAGACCCCTCTACTTCCCAACTACACACCCACTTCTCATTCCTTCTTCCTCACCTAAACTACCTATTCTCTTATATAATACCCATGACCACTCCTACCCCATCCCTTCTACCCACGATTACTCCATCCTCTTACCCCATTACTACACATAAACACACTACTTCCATCAATTACTCACATTCCTCTATATAAACCCTATCAATCAATCCCCATAATCACCTCATACACTCCACTCCCTCTACACAAGGCTACGAATTCCGCAAGATATTGGGGTGATTTTAGAGCACAATTCCATTTCATCTTCATCTTCTCTTACCAGAATTGCCATAGAAAACGCCTAGTTTGGGGGGGAAAACGTATTGTGCACGCCACGTATTCGACAGTTTGGGTGGAATTATTGTGTCTACAACAATCAATGGCTTCGCAACCTACACCGAAATGCCAAAGGGGAGAGAGCTCAAGGCCAACTCCACCATCCCGCATATTCGACCGCCGAAAATTCAAAAATGCCTCCGTCGCCGACACGTATGATTATATGGTCACCAAGGCTCTTACACCAGAGCGGGGGTTGGCTCCCGATGCCCACGACGGTGAGATGATGTAACAAATTTATCAGCAAGGGTGGGTCAAGTTCACGGAGGATCCCGAGCCCACCGTTGTGAATGTGGCCAAGGAATTTTATGCGAATGCCGAGGACAAGGCACTATTCAATGCCTTTGTACGGGGTCACATGGTCCCGTCAGTGCTGATGCAATCAATACATATTATCAGTTGAGGGTGCCTCGACAGTGTCAGTACGCCCATTTGAGGGATTTCAACCCTGACTTGAGGAGGTTATCAAGAACATGACCAAGCCGGGTACAACATGGATAAAGGGTCGGAAGGGAGGCAAGCTTTTTTACAGGAAAGACCTCAGTCATTACGGGAAAATTTGGTATACATTCTTATGCGCAAAACTGTTGCCATCCACGCATACCTCCGACGTGACTAAGGAGAAGGCACTACTCATGTATACCATTGTGCAAGACTTCATTATAGATATCGGGGCCATAATCAGTTTTTCAATTCACCGATGTCTACGGGCAAATTTTCGGGCGGCTTGCCACACTCATCTCTCATATGTGGGTTGTGTCGTCAAGCCGGAGTTCGATGGTCTGATGATAAACCCACTCAGATGCCGCTGAAGCTACTAGATAATAGAATGATAGCATGGTATTCAGTGTGGGCCGGGGGAATTACATCCTAGAGGTTTAGGATTTATTTTTCCATCAACTTCGGAGGACGAAGTTGACGCTGAAGATACCTCGGAGGATGAGGATGAGGCTATGGAAAATCAAGGAATCAAGCAGGTATCGTAGACCGAGGCACTATCCAGTCCTCAGTTCCTTGACTTTCAACGTCAAATGGATGCCCACAACAACGCGGCACGTCGGGAGATACAGCGACTCGTATTGAGGCAAGACCACATGTTTAATGCTATGAATGCGTCGTTTGCTTCACTCAACACGACATTTTAGAGTTTTAATCCATCAGCCCAATTTCCATATCAGTAGTTGATGCCACTAGCCGAGGTTTCCTCCTAGCGACTCAGACGAAGAAGATCAACCACCACCTCCCCAGACTTAGACGATTGTAGGGAAGTCCTCATGCACTTAATTTGAATTTTTTTTCCAATGAGGGAATTTTATTACTTAAGTTTGGAGGATTTAAATTCTTGTTTGCATGCATATGTAATAGTTAGGTTTATTTTTGTTTGCATTCTAGTTTGCATAGTAGCTTAGGTTATTGCATAGTAGCTTAGGTTATTTTTGTTATTGCATTGTTTTCATTTCTGTTATTATCAAATTTTGTTATAAAAAAATTAATAAAAAAATAGTTAGATATTGTGTTTGCATATGTCCAACAGTGCTGCATTTCATGTTATTTGTGGGCCAATGATGAGATTGTGAATAAGTTAACGAATATAATATTGATTATTAGAACTGTAATATAATTTCTGTTATGAATCGAATCTTACGCTTGTTTGAAACTGTTATAAAATGGTTAGCACCTAATAACATCTTTGTTGACTGGTCAGTTCAAATTGATACATAAATAGTTTCTAAAGGACAATGCTAGGGTAAATGAGAGAACGACAAGGATAGGCAGTTAAGGTGAAGATTAGGCAAGATCCTAAGTTTGGGGGATTATATATGGGGTATATAAGCTTGTTATAAAAAAAATGAAACAAGTTGAGTCTTGTGGTGGGTTGAGGAGAAATACTCCCCATAAACACAAGTTTGAGATGGAGCATAAAACGCACTCACCAACCATCTATCTAAAAAAATGGGAAAAGAGCAAAAAGCCCTGTGAAAAAAATGAGATAAAAGAAGTATAAGTACCCTGCATGAACCCTTAAATTGGTATTGCTTAGTTTTAGTTGGAATGTGCCTATGTTTGGAATTTTTAAGTTGCACTATATAATTCCTTCTAAGAAGTTGAGTATGTATTGAATTTGAGTCTGTATCAGTTATCATGGATGTTGAACACACACGAACATTATACCAGTGATGACGGTTTAAGATTTGAGAATTAATACAGAATTATGGATTGGTTTTGGTAATTCATATTGTAGAGTTTCTTGTTTTCTCTGAGGCTAATAAGATAATTTTGATTCTGCGATATTGTTGGATTCGAAAGCATATAAGTTAGATCATTCATTCTATCTCATATCATTGCATTGCATAACATGTAGTTGTTTTGTGCTAGAGGACTAGCACGGTTTAAGTTTGGGGGATTTTGATAAATGGATTTTATATCCACGAATCGATGTTCATTTCAAGCTTAATTCGTTGTTACTTCCTTGTTTTCATGTTCGTTTTCACTCGTTTCATGTTATTTTATGTGCAAGGTGGTTATCATGGCAAGTGGTGAAGAACGGAGGTCTTTTTGAGCAAGTTTGGCAAAATACATAAAATGGCAAAAAAATCTTTAGCAGTGTACTAGCCCATCAGGGCAGGCATGTTTTGCCTTGTACCCCCCCCCCCCCTCGGCCGGGGCGAGGGTGCCGAATTCTGGAGTCTCCTACTGCTTGTTGAACCTTGCTGCCACATGGATTTGAGACTTGGGGTGGCGTAGGGACTCTGTTTGATAAAGGTTTTCGGCTGGGACACTATGGGATGGATATATTACTCAACTAACAACAAATCAAAGAGACAGAAGGCATATTACGAAGATTATTTCCAGAAATTGATAGCAAGCTTTGGAGGAGTATTTTGAAGAGAATCTACTGACGATTGCAGATTAAGGCTACGTGAAGGGTGGTTTCACATTATTCTTCATCTTAGTTTTATATTTATAATTGGAAGGATGTTTCCTTGGAATTATTCAGTTTTTATTTCATTCATTATGAACTAATTCGCTTTTTAGGCTTATGATGGATCCTTAGGTGAAACAATGATTTTGTAGCTTTGATTTCCAGTTCAATAAAGTATTTCCAGTTTATCTATATTAATTTGAGCGTGAATTTATGGATTACATGATCAACAGTTCTTTGTGGATTTGTATGGATTCAAGAGAGGATATTCAAATATAGACTTAGTTAATATAACATATGTTCATAAATTTTGTGAAAAGCAGATTCTTGAGTAATGTTAAGGTAGAGATATGCTTGACATCGCATGTAATCAGATAGAGAAGTTAATCTTAAATCTTCTTTCATTTCAGTTCACATAGAGATATAGTGAGTTGGTTGATTAAGGTGTTTAACATATTTCTATCTAAATTGTGGATTTAAGTTAATACGGTATTAGTGCATCGAGAGGTGGCTAGTACTACATTCGTGTTATTGATTAATAAACTGGGATAGTGAATTGAATTGGAATAAAGGTGTATAAATCAGAGTGAAGCTTAGGGTGAAATCATAAGTCTAATTCTCCATCAATTGTTTGAAATGCAGGATTTTGATATTTGTGGTTGTTTTGTGATAGTTTATTATTTATTAATTTAATTTCTATAATTTTAAACCATTGAATTGAATAGTTTAATAGACTTAGGATTAATAGGAAATTGATAATTGTGAAGTTAAATTTCTTGCTAATTTGTCTCCGTGGGAACGATACTTTATTCATTACTATATTACTTGTTGACCACGTATACTTGCGTGTTTTGCGTATATAAATTTTACCCCAACAGGATGCCATGTTAGACTTGATAGCGCGCTTATCCACGGGTTTGTAGATTAGCTTGGATTTTCCTGCACAGACTAGCTTAGCCATTTTTGTCATGAATAGGACACATTGTATGTATCAAACAGTATTATATGGCAAGGAAATATATTTTGACTCACTTCCCTTTTAGTTATGCCTTGTTACTTGCTTGATATTTGCCTGCTTTCCAGGGCTTGTGATCTTGATATATTCTGAACTCCCCCTTAATGGATGGACATTGAGATGTCTTAGGATCTTTCAGAATGGATCGTTGATCTGTGTATTCCCTACCCTTTGGTGTCTTGGGACTGGTTTTTTGTATGTGGTTATAGAGAGGATTGTGGCTTTCCTCTCTGAGGTTGACCGCACCACAGATGGTCGACTGTATTCCTTTGTATTGGGGAGCCTAGTTAGTTCCATCTCTTATGTATTGGTGTTTCTCTTTAAGGACTAAACCACATCTTAGATGGTCGCTGGTTCTCCCATTTATGCGGGGAGACAAAGTAGTTCCATCCCTTTGGTCTAAGCCGATGAGGTGTTGTTTGAAAGTTTGAAGGTTTGAAGGATGATCCCAGTACCATTGAAAAGCTTTTGTGTTTTGGTAGGGGGTGAGACCAAACCATGAATGGCTGCCTACGTACTCCCATTGATGAGGGGAGATCAGGTCTGCGTAGTTCCAACCTAGCGTGAAAAGGTTGAAAGTTTTAACTGGTAAAAAGGGTGTAGAGATTTTTTTTTGCTTTTTTTCTGTAGTTAGACCGGACCATAGAAATGGCTGCCTACATACTCCCATGTATTGGGGAGATTAGGTCTGCGTAGTTTGCCCCTAGTGAGATAAACTGAAATTGTGAAAAGTTTTGTCCCTGATGGGACAAACTGAAGTTGCGAGGAAGTGTTATCCCTGGTGGGACAAACTAAAAGTGTGAAATGTTTGATCCCTAGTGGAACAAACTGAAGGTGTGAAAGGTTTTATCCCTAGTGGGACAAACTAAAGTGGTGAAAGGTTTTGTATGTAGTGAGAAAGTTTTTGAAAACCTGAATTGATTGATGGATCTAATGATCCAGAACCAGGATGCTGGTTTGCAGGTAACTTTAGACATAGTACCGTTTCACGGTGTCCGAGTTGATGAGTTAGGGAAATTCCTCGCCATCCATCTCTTGTAACCTGAGGGTTCCTCCTATCAATACCTCATTGACAACAAACGGGTTTTCCCTGTTTGGGGCAAATTTTCCTTTGGATTGATCTTGGTTATCAAGAACCTTCTTCAAGACCAAGTCATGTTCTTTGAATTATCGTAGCCGGACTTTCTTGTTGTAGGATCGACCAATCCTCTGTTGGTATAACTGACCATAGAAGATGGCTGCAGCCCGCCTTTCATCTATTAGAGACAACTAGTGGTATTGGTCTTGTAACCATTGGTCTTCATCCAGCTAAACGTCTATCAACACTCTGAGGGATTCCATTTCCACCTTTATAGGGAACACTGCTTCCATTCCATAGGTTAATGAATAAGGGGTTGCCCCAGTGGAAGTGCGCATTCACGTTCTATAGGCTAATAGAGTCAGAGGCAACAAATAAGGCCATCCTTTGTGATTGGCAGACATCTTTTGAATGATCTTTTTGATATTCTTATTAGCCACTTCAACATCATCCTTCATCTTTGGATGATAGATGACAGAGTTGAGGTGTTTGATGTGGAATTTATTACATAACTCCTCCATCATTTGGTTGTTGAGGTTTTTGGCGTTGTTTGATACAATCACCTCTGGTTGTCCATATCGACAAATGACATTGTTTCCGATGAAACCAATGATCACCTCTTTAGTAACCCTGGGGGAAGAAGATGTTTGTACCCACTTGGTGAAGTAGTCGATCACGGTGAAGATAAATCGATGACCATTGGTAGCTTTAGACTCGATGGGCCCGATCACGTCTATTCCCCACATTGAGAAGGGCCAAGGTGAACTCATATTGTGGAGCTCCCTTGGAGGGGCATGGATAGCATTTCCATGAATTTGGCATTGGTAACATCTTTTGACGTGATCATCACAATCAGCCTTGAGAGAGAGCCAGTAATGCCATGTTCTTAGGATTTTTTTGACAAGTAAATGACTGCTCATGTGTGGGTCACATACTACACCATGGATTTCATCCATGAGCCTCCAAGCTTGGTCTTTGTATACGCATCTGAGAAGGCCTAAGTATGCATCTCTTTTGTAGAGTGTGTCTCCGCTCAGGTAGAATTTCATAGCCATTCGATGAATCCGCTTTCTTTCAGCATGACTCGCCTCAGCGGGTGTAGATCCATCTCGTAGATACTCCTTGATATGCTGATACCAAGGGTGTTGGATGGGAGGCAGTTCATCTAATACTTCTCCAATGTAGTTCCCATAGGTTGGAGCCTTTTGCAGGGCAAATGTGATATTTGGCATGTCTTCCTTATCAAGTATGTTGGTTAAAGAGGCCAAAGTTGCTAGTGCATCCGCAAAGTTATTCAAATTCCGAGGAATGTAGAGGAAGGATATTTCTTCAAACTCTAAAGCTATCTAGATAACCTGCTGATGGTAAGGTAACAAATGTAGTTCTTTGGTGTGATAGATCTCAGTGGTTTGTCTGATTACCAGCTCAAAATCTCCAAAGACAGTTATCCATTTGACGCCCATGGATTGAGCGAGTTTCAACCCCACGATACAGCCTTCATACTCAGTTGTGTTATTGGTGCTGGAAAACTGCAATTTGATGGCAACGGGATACTGCTCCCCCAAAATGGATACCAGAACTGCTCCAGCTCCAGACCCTTCCATGTTTACAGCTCCATCAAAATACATTTTCCATGGTTGGTGTGTATTGTCCTGATGGTGTTGTTGAACTGTCATTACCCCTTCATCGGGGAAGTATATTTCCAAGGGTTTGAAATCCCCTGAAGGTGCGAAGGCCAGTTGATCCAAAATTCCTTGACCTGTGATAGACTTTTGAGTCACGTAAATGATGTCAAATTGTTGTTAGATCAACTTCCATTTGGACAGTCGATAATTCAATATGGGTTTGATGAACACGTACTTGAGAGGATCCACGCGGGATATGAGATGGGTTGTGTGACCATGGAGATAATGTTGTAATCTCATGGAAGCACATGCTAAAGCACAACAAGTTTTATCAATCAGAGTGTACTTGTGTTCAGTGCTACTGAATCTTTTGCTGAGGTAATAGATAGCTATTTCTTGCCCTCTATCGTCTTTCTGCCCCCAATATGCAGCCCATGGCATTGTCATTGATTGATAGGTACATAAATAGGGGAACACCATCCCTGTGAGGTACCAAAATAGGAGCTTTGATTAGCTGCTCTTTGATGAGAAGGAAGGCTTTCTTACACTCATCATTCCATTTCATGGAGGAGTTCTTCCTTAGCAACTTGAAGATTGGCTCACAGGTTGCTATGAGTTGTGAGATGAATCGACTGATAAAGTTGATTATTCCCAAAAATCCCAGTATTTTCCACTCTATCTGGGGTATGGGCATTTCCATGATGGCTTTGATTTTTGCAGGATCCAGCTCAATGCCTTTGTGGCTCACTAGGAATCCTAGCAACTTGCCTGATTTAACGCCAAAGGAGCATTTGGCTAGGTTCAACTTCAAATTGTACTTACGTAACCGGCTGAAAAGCTTCTTGAGATGATCTAGGTGGTCTTCCTCCCTTCGGGACTTGATAATGATATCATCCATATAGATTTCTATCTCTTTGTGCATTAGATCATGAAAAAGAGGCATCATGGCTCGCTGATAGGTAGCTCTAGCATTGATGAGGTCGAATGATAACCGTCTGTAGTAAAAGGTTCCCCAAGGAGTGATGAATGTAGTTTTCTGACGATCCTCTTCAGCAACCATGATTTGATGGTACCTAGAAAAGCAGTCAGCAAAGGAGTACATATCATACTGAGCTTTATTGTCAATGAGTATGTGGATGAATGGTACGAGAAAGCTATCTTTGAGATAAGCTTTGTTCAGATCCCTTTAATCCACACAAACTCGCACCTTCCCTCTGGGTTTAGGCACGGGGACTATGTTAGATAGCCACTCAGGGTATGTTGACACCATAATGATGTCGGCTTAAAATTGTTTCACAATATCTTCTTTGACTTTTAAACTCCATTCAGGTTTTAATCGCCTGAGTTTCTGCTTGACTGGCTTGAATCCCTCTTTGATGGGAAGGCGATGAATGACGATGTCAGTTGACAAACTGACCATGTCTTCATGAGACCATACAAATACATCCTGGAATTAGGTACATAGAGTAACCATGTCATTCCTTAGGCTTGGAGTAAGATTCGTACCAATCTTGATTTGTTTGGGGTTTTCTGACGTTCTGAGGTTAAAAGACGTGTTTTGATCAAGATTTGGCTTGGGCTTGTCGTCGACCCATTCTTTGATCTCCTGAGGTATTCCATAGTCCTCTTGTTCAATCTCCATCAAGTAAAAGTCCAACTTTACATCCAAGTTGCAATCCTCTTGAAGAATAGGCACCTCATCAGCAAGTTTAGGCACATTTAACTTTAGAGTCCTGAAATAAAATGCTTTCACTTAATATATGAAACTGTTCAATCATACAAAGTGTTAGCATGAAATGACAAAACAACTTCTAATACTATACAACAAAAGGAAGAAGTTATTGCTATGTATAAGGCAGAGGGAGTTTCTGCCCATTTTACCCTTGTCGGCAAATGCAAGGAGTGCTGCTCTAATTTCCAAGGGTCAAGTCCTGGTGGACAGCTGTGATGAAGGTGCTTTTATCGTCCTCTTTCTCTTGAGTGATGATCATGATGTCTGGAAAGTCATCATCTAAGATATTCTTATTCATACACTCGGTATATGCCAGGAAATACATCTTTGATAATCGCCTCTTGATGTCTTATTTGCACCTTTGATTCCTTTCTTCCACCTCCGGGTCTAGAATCAGGACTTCCTTTCCTTTAACTGCTATCAGCTTAGGAAACAACATGGCTACCACAGGGGCATGAACCTTTAATAAAGACCGTACAAGATTATCATATATAGGTTTAGGCAACATCCTTGTGGATGAAGGAACCGATTTATGCTTGTGAGGGTTCCTATAACTGGACCCAAAGGAGTAGCCCAGTCCGGCTGTCCCTGTCTGGCTGGGAACTTGAATTGAGCATTTGATTCCTTGATGATTCTTTCCTAACCCTTGTCCAGGTTGAAAACCCAACGATATCATATCTTGACTTGCCGACATTACCTCGGTAGAAACTCTGGGTTTCAGAGGTGAAGCCCCAATGGAATGATAGTGAGTGTTGCTAACCTCAAGGTCCTGGAAACTGACAGACTCAACTTCATCATTGAAACTGATAAGAGGTATATCACTTTGAACAGGACATTCTGGCTCGGCATTGACAGTGACCAGATTATTGTTGATGATATACTTGAGCTGTTGATGAAGAGTGGATGGGACGGCTCCCGCCATATGAATCAAAGGTCTTCCCAACAGTAAATTATATCATGTTGTGATCTTGAGCACTTGGAAGGATATGTAGAATGTATATGGACCAATTTCCATGGGTAGTTCAATCTCTCCGATAGCATTTCGCTGAGATCCATCAAAAGCTTTGATGATTATATGGCTGATTCGAATCCTGTTGAGATTGATGTTCATTTTTTCCAATGTGGCATAGGGGCATATGTTCAAGGATGATCCTCCATCTATTAGCACTCCTCTGGCCACATATCCGGAAGATATAACCTCTATGTGCAATGGTTTGACACGTCCCTTCGGGAGGTATGTCATCATCGGTGAAGGATATCACATTGCTATTGAAGATGTGATCAACTAGATAATGGAATTTTTCAATATCCACTGTCTTTGGCAAGTGGGCTTCTTTTAATATTTTCAGTAAGACCTTCCGGTGATCTTCTGAAGCAAAAACTAAGTCCATAATAGAGATCTGTTATGGAGCTTCTTTCGAGCTTTGAACCACCTTGGATTCATTATGTCCCATCTGCCAGAGAAATTCTTCAATCTTCTCCATGGGCGCTTTTCCCTTAGATTTGATGATAGGCTTCATCACTCGTTGTGGGAGATACAGTGGATTTTCTTTAGACACTGCAGCAGTTGTGTTTGATGTTGATCCTTCAGCCTCTCCATAATTCCATGGGACTTTCTTAAGGCTGATGACAAGATATTTTGGCCTAAATGGAAATATGATTGGCTATGGTGCAGCCACTTTCAAAGGGTTTTCAACTCCTTTAAGATGAATTGGTTGAATTGTATGTGGCGTGGATGCCAAATCTTCTTCAAAGGATATAACTGCTACAACTTTCTTCCATCCTGGAGGAAATGTGACCCCACTCTCAGATGATACATCGTCATTGTCTGCTATTTGTATGTCACCGATGTAACAATCCAAGATTTTATTATATATAATTTAAAATATTTATTGAATTAAATAAATATTTTATTGTTGTGATTGTTGTTAGTAAATATTTATTTGATGTGATTGTTGTTACTAGATATTTATGAATTAAATTTATTAGATAATATTATAAATTTTTTAATTTATAGTTAGGGAGTTGTAAGATAACATGAGATATGTTATATTGGTGTCTTGATTTAATAATTTAAGATGGTATGTTAAATTATTAAATAAAATTATAATGAGAATATAATTTTGTGATATTTGTTTAAGTGGAATATTTATTTAAATATAGTATGTGTAATTAATTTATTTAATTAATGTTGGATATGAAAATCCAAATAAATAATATCTGATTATAAATCATAAACTAAATTGTTTATTAAAATAAATTAAGGGAGTTTAATTTAGTTTTTTCCAAACAAGGTTTAAAATATTAAAGTCTTTAAATTTTAAAGAGTTTTCCCAAACAAAGCCTTATGGCTTTTGGATTTTTGAATTTTAAATTATAAATAAAATAAATAAATTAAATTAAATAATAAATATAATATATTTATAACCTATACGTCTATTAGCATGTAACTGATACAATAAGTATACGTATTATTATTGGTTATCAGTTTGGTTTCTACGCATAACTTTGTTACTAAGCCTAGGAAGAAAACTGAGAATTCAGAGAGGAACTTGAGAAAGAATTGAGAGAGAGCCTAAGGATTTCCAAAGCAAATTCAGTGGTGATAGCAAGGATTGCAAGCAATTTAAAGGTATTTTTACATAACCTTAGTGTGTGTGTGTGTGTGTGTATATATATGAGTTTACGGCATAATTTATATGTTCTGTGAATTCATTTTTCTGTTGAATTGTTGTTATACAACTGAATTGTGGTGATTATATGTGTTGATTATGTTTGAGTTTGTATGTAAACAAGAAATTGTATGTTAATTTCATTTAAAAGAAGGAAAATTAAGTTACAGTGAGTATTTTGCATATGGCTTATGAAAGTACCAAATTTAGTGGCTAGTTTGTATGTTAATATGCAAATTGAGTATTGTTTATGCTATTTCATTAAGAAACGAATAAAACATAGTTTGAACGAAGTGATTTGGTGAAGAATTGTAAACACAGTGATGATTTTTGTAAAGGAACTCAAAAATGGAATTTTTGTATGAAAACATAGAATTTGAGGAATTAAACTAGTTAAAGTTGTTAAATTGTTCTATATTGAGGAATATGTGAGGAAACGGGTTTGTAATAGTTCTATATCAATTGTATGTGTTAAATTCAATATTTTGTGGGTGAAATTCGTGTTAATTGGGCTAAAATCGGCTACTGTTCATGGCGTTTCTGGTTCTGTCTGTGCATCGGCGCAACTGCGTCGGTGCCAAGGCCAAAAATAGCGCAGCTGCGCCAGTCCCAGGCTTATGTATGGCGCAGCTGCGCCATACACTGATCTGAGGCAGTAGCTTCTATTACTGCTGCAGACCTAGGATACCACTATAACTTGGTCTAAGGTTATGTTAATGTGTCAAACATGTGACAAGGAGGTTAAAATAGAATCGTGTCATGTCATTGATAATTTCAACTTTGTAAAAATGATTAGTAAGTTACGAACGCGTTATGTTATGATTTAAAGTACACAATGAATAATGAATGGGTGTTATGAAGCTAACACTTGTGATTCTGAGATGAACATTATAAGATATGGAATGTGGTTAATATAAAATCAATAAGTAGTCCTAGGAAGACTTAAACACTTGATTGAACTTCAAGTTTGATTAAGGAGAAATGTAGTATTGATTAATAAGAGTTGAAAATGTGATGTGGATGCTAAAAGTCTTATGTATGTGTTAGTGAGTTTTTAGATTCGTGTTATGTGGTTTATTAATATGGTTAGACCTTAAACTAAAGGTTATAACTTAACTAAGATAAGAAATGAATCTATGAGGTTAATGTATATGTAGTTAATTGATGTGATAATCCTAATATTATGTGTAGGATATTGGAGTACGTGAGTTGTAATTGTATAGCTTACGCAAGAGATAAGTTCACTAACCTTTGCTACTTTATTATTCAGCAAGGTTACTTTTCATTTTCATGATATACTTTTGCCAGTTCTCTATTTCTAATCTCTTGTTGAGCAATTTATTATTATGCAAGTTCTTTAACCCTCATTTACTGTTGAGAAAGTTAATTAATCTTTATTTCTTTATTCCAAACGAGATTACTTTGGTTATTCAAAGTCTGTAATTTTGTTGTAAGAAATGTGTTTATTCAGCTACTAATAACCGTTGTTTGATCTTCGTTCTCCAATGTCATTGTACTATCTTACATTATTTTACCGAACTCTAAGTTGCCTGGCGATTCTTTACCAATTCAACTAATCCTTAGTTGATAAATGTTCTAAACTCTAAATTACCCTTGAAGTCAACCCAAACCAAACTTCCTTTGGTTTGCTTATGTACTCACACAATTTTGAAAGCATGTTGTCGATGATAACATTTGTTCAATTTAGAAATTGTTAATACTCTAGCTCTAATTGATTCATCGATATACCTTGTTCATAAAATTATTATAATCAAACTCTTGAATAGTTATTGGTCACTATCTGATTCAACCAGTATTTGGTTGATGAGCATTCTAAATATCTAGAATTTCTTTGAAGTTAATTCTCAAACAAACTTTCTTTGGTTCGGAACCTGATAATCTAAGCTGAGATGAACAACCATATATTAGGGGATTATTTTATAGCTACGCAATAGCGTTAAAATGTTTGTGCAATACATAGTACAAAGGGTTGATCACCTGGAGTACGGGATGATGATCCATATAGTCGTTTAGACTGTTAAAGGTTATAGTAGAAACACATGTTAACCTAGGACATAGATGATTATTATAGTCTTTTAGACTGTTAAAGGTTAAAGTAGAAATACTTGAAAATCTAGAGTATAGTTCGTGGTCTTGTGACCCTCAATGTATTCTTTGATGTTGATATCTATTGTTAATTAAACGTTCATTATTCCTTTGAACTCATAGTTGTTGAATTAAAGTTTATTTTTCCGGTAAAAACACTTTACCATTGAAAGCTCAGTTAATTGTCATTCATAAAACGTTATTATATATTATCCTTCTTGTGGGCAATTGTTTGCTCACTCTTGCATAAAATAATGCAGATGAAGTTAAGAAGTTTGAAGAGCTTTCTACAAGCAAGGGCAAAGACAAAGTGCTTGATTAGACGACAACGTTAATTTATCTTTTATTTATGAAGCTTATGTAATAGATTTAATTATGATCATGTTTTAATTTTCCGCTGATGATTGTAATAAAGGTTAGATGACCTGAAATTTATTTTAGATTATGTAACCCTTTAATGGGAGATCGATTGTTTAAACTTTTGAGTTTAATTATATCCTTTGTATATGGGTAGTTAGTTATGATATAATTGGACAGTGAACACCAAAGTTGTGGGATTGAGATGCCGGATTTGGGGGTGTCACAACCGCTGTCAATCATGTTTTGAATAAAATGGCGGAGTGCCCAACATTCCTCAGTGTTATGACCGCGAGAGTGGGAGTGGTATTAACATACTCCAGTAGCATCAAACCTTTTTGAGCGGGGGTTGACTGGAGGTAGCAGTGCTGTGATTTTTCCCTCATTGATCAGCATCTGCAATATTTCTTCAATCGGTTGGCCTAAAGAGGTGAATTCCCTTTTGTTGGCGAAGTCCCGACAAGCTTTAGCTTTTGCTTTTCTGGCAAGCTTTTCCTCCAATGTTTCACTTTCTGGATTAAGTGGTGGAGTACTTGTGATAAGAGAAATGAGGCTAGCATGCTCCCGACTGAACAATTGACGTGTGACTTGGTGTTGATGAATCACCAGTTTTGCCAATTGATTAACTTGTTCGCCTAGAGCCTTTAACTCTCGTTCCATCATGAACTAGAACTCTGAATAATCCCATCTATCGGAATCATTCCCCTTATCTAACACTCCTCCTTAAATATCACTTCTTTATAAAACTATGTCATTTTGGAGATTTTTTTAAAAAATAAGTGGGGCCGCTGGTGGCAATTTTGTAAATAAAAAAAAGCAAGTGGGATCACTCTCTTTTAAGAATCTCTAAAATGACGTAGTTTTAATAAAAAAAAGTGTTATTTAATGAGTGCTAGATAAAGAGAGTGCTATTGATCCTTCCTATATATATATATATATATATATATATATATATATATATATATATATATATATATATATATATAGGGTTTTAATTCATGGAAAACGTTTGTTATGGGCACTGTTCAGCAACCAAGTTGATTACCATTGATCTGGACAATAGAAGGCTGAGATTGGTCAATTATTCCCATTGTCGCTACAAGTTGTAGCAGTAGTCCCTTATCCTTTTTGTCTGTTAGCTTATTACATTACTGCCCCTAACAATTTAATACATACTTGCTGCTACAAGCTGTGGCGGCAGTGTGGGTCTCACTCATATGGCTATGATTTATTTGATAAATTATACATTATATAAAAATAAAAGATAATATAAAGATGAGTTTATTTTTATGTATACATAATGTAAAATTAAAAGATAATGTAAATATGCATAATGTAAAAATAAAAGATAATGATAAGATAAATCTGAATAAAAGGTAAAGATACATAATGTAAAAATAAAAGATAATGATAAGATAATATCTTTTATTCAGACTTATCTTATCATTATCTTTTATTTTTACATTATGTATCTTTACATTATCTTTTAATTTTACATTATGTATACATAAAAATAAACTCATCTTTACATTATCTTTTATTTTTACATCATGTATACTTTATCAAATGAACCATAGCCATATGGGTAAGACTCACACTTCCGCCACAGCCTGTAGCGGCATGTATGCATTAAATTGTTAGGGGCAGTAATGTAATAAGCTAACGGACAAAAAGGATAAGGGACTACCACTACAGCTTGTAGTGTAGCGACAGGGGGAATAATTGACCAATCACAGCCTTCTATTGTCCAGATCAACGGTAATCAACTTAGTTGTTGAACAGTGCCCATAACAAACGTTTGTCATAGATTAAAACCAATATATATATATATATATATATATATATATATATATAGGGAGCCCTTTCATAGCAACCGGTTGCTGTGAGTACTGTGCAACATCCCCTTTTTGTACCGTTGATAAACTTATTGGAAGGCTGAGATGAAACATAAATATATCCCAGCCGGCACAACTTGTACCGGTTTTTATTTTAATATGAGGACCCCACCACAGTCAACATGTTGTCAGTTTATTGAAATAAAATGAATTTTTAATATTAAATAATGCTCGACCGACACAGCTTGTACCTGCTGTGCCTTTTTTATAAAATACTACCAACCGGGACAAGCTCTAACGGCTGTAAAAAAAAAAAAAAACAAAAACAAAACCGGGACAAGTTCTAACAGCTGTAAAAAAAAAAAAAAAAAAATCAAAACCGTAAGAGGCTCTACCGGCTTGTCCTTTGTTATGTAAATTACTCTTGTTATTATATTAACATCATTATAACACTTTTTGTTTTTGTTATTACTGAAATAATAGTAACATACTTGAATAGTTTGGGTAGATGGGGTGGTTTTACAAGCCGGTAGAGCCTCTTACGGTTTTGATTTTTTTTTTTTCCAGCCGTTAGAACTTGTCCCGGTTGGTACCTTTTTTTTAAATTTTTTTTTTTTCTGTACCGGCCGTAGGAAGCTCATACGGCTGTTGATTTTTTATTTTTTTTTTCCGGCCGGTACAGGCTCATACGACTGGTACCTTTTTTTTAAATTTTTTTTCTTTTCCGGCCGTAGGAAGCTCATACGGCTGGTATTAAAAAAATTAAAAAAATTATGTTATTCAAGCAACTCGCTGCTAAACAGACTCGAACACGCAACCTCAAACTCCAAACACACGTCATATGACCACCCGAGCACCACGGGCCTAGCTGTCAATATCAGCCAAAGAATTCTCTTTACATTAAAACTTCACCATCCCCCAAAAATTTAAATTGTTGCATTATTATTATTATAGTACGATTTATTATTATTAACAAGTCTATATAATACATATGGGGGTTTGATATTTAGAAATAAGTTAATATCTATATTTATTAAGCAATGATTATTAAAAATGATTTTATATATTAAGCAATGATTTTATTATTAAGAAATGATTTTATACAATAATAAAACTAGTGAAGTATAATAATAATGTCACACTATCGAATTTATAAAAGTAGTGAAGTATTATTATAATAATAATAATGTGATTACCAATATTATAAGTACAGATTATACCAATACTAGTACTGCATAAATATATCAAAAGAAATAGTACATATTACATGTTCATTTTCATAAAAAAGAAAAAAAACATAGAATGATTAATACAACCGACGCCTATTTTTTTGGCTCAGGAATCCCTAGCACTCGATAGTGGTTTCGCTTATCGTGGTCGGTTTCAAAGCCACAAATTGCACATTTTCGATGAGTTTTAGATGGAATGATTTTCTCGAGTGCACTCTTGAATCTAGATTGTTTTTTGCGGCCCTTTGTTTGAAAAATATTAGGCGGCAAAAACTCTTCTTCTTCTTCCACCTCTGCATCTTCATCGTCATTATCGTATCCCATATCATGATTTGGATCTCCAACTGTGCAATCAATGTCGTCATCTGCCAGTTCAGTAATATTCTCATCCGGATCATACTGGTCAACCAACTCTTTTCCTCGTGCATTCAGCTTAAGAACAGTTTTGTAACCTCGGACTGAGCAAGCCGCTTTGCTCGCTAACTCCTGGTAATCAGCCATCAAATGATTGTAGCGCATTCCTTGATTTTGTTCGAAGTCAGCAGGTGTGGAGTTAAAGAGTAAGTCTTCACCATTGCTTTTGTTCGCGTCTCTTGTCCACCGATGAAGGATCATGTCGGTCGGTATTTGTGAAATACTCTTTGCTATGAAATATCTCAAGATGTGCCTGCATAATTCACCAGAGTGAGAACTACATTTGGCATAGTTCTCACTCTGGTGAATTATGCAGGCACATCTTGAGATATTTCATAGCAAAGAGTATTTCACAAATACCGACCGACATGATCCTTCATCGGTGGACAAGAGACGCGAACAAAAGCAATGGTGAAGACTTACTCTTTAACTCCACACCTGCTGACTTCGAACAAAATCAAGGAATGCGCTACAATCATTTGATGGCTGATTACCAGGAGTTAGCGAGCAAAGCGGCTTGCTCAGTCCGAGGTTACAAAACTGTTCTTAAGCTGAATGCACGAGGAAAAGAGTTGGTTGACCAGTATGATCCGGATGAGAATATTACTGAACTGGCAGATGACGACATTGATTGCACAGTTGGAGATCCAAATCATGATATGGGATACGATAATGACGATGAAGATGCAGAGGTGGAAGAAGAAGAAGAGTTTTTGCCGCCTAATATTTCTCAAACAAAGGGCCGCAAAAAACAATCTAGATTCAAGAGTGCACTCGAGAAAATCATTCCATCTAAAACTCATCGAAAATGTGCAATTTGTGGCTTTGAAACCGACCACGATAAGCGAAACCACTATCGAGTGCTAGGGATTCCTGAGCCAAAAAAATAGGCGTCGGTTGTATTAATCATTCTATGTTTTTTTTTCTTTTTTATGAAAATGAACATGTAATATGTACTATTTCTTTTGATATATTTATGCAGTACTAGTATTGGTATAATCTGTACTTATAATATTGATAATCACATTATTATTATTATAATAATACTTCACTACTTTTATAAATTCGATAGTGTGACATTATTATTATACTTCACTAGTTTTATTATTGTATAAAATTATTTCTTAATAATAAATTCATTGCTTAATATATAAAATCATTTCTAATAATCATTGCTTAATAAATATAGATATTAACTTATTTCTAAATATCAAACCCCCATATGTATTATATAGACTTGTTAATAATAATAAATCGTACTATAATAATAATAATGCAACAATTTAGATTTTTGGGGGATGGTGAAGTTTTAATGTAAAGAGAATTCCTTGGCTGATATTGACAGCTAGGCCCGTGGTGCTCGGGTGGTCATATGACGTGTGTTTGGAGTTTGAGGTTGCGTGTTCGAGTCTGTTTAGCAGCGAGTTGCTTGAATAACATAATTTTTTTAATTTTTTTAATACCAGCCGTATGAGCTTCCTACGGCCGGAAAAGAAAAAAAAAATTTTAAAAAAAGGTACCAGCCGTATGAGCCTGTACCGGCCGGAAAAAAAAAATCAACAGCCGTATGAGCTTCCTACGGCCGGTACAGAAAAAAAAAATTTTAAAAAAAAGGTACCAACCGGGACAAGTTCTAACGGCTGGAAAAAAAAAAAAAATCAAAACCGTAAGAGGCTCTACCGGCTTGTAAAACCACCCCATCTACCCAAACTATTCAAGTATGTTACTATTATTTTCAGTAATAACAAAAACAAAAAGTGTTATAATGATGTTAATATAATAACAAGAGTAATTTACATAACAAAGGACAAGCCGGTAGAGCCTCTTACGGTTTTGATTTTTTTTTTTTTACAGCCGTTAGAACTTGTCCCGGTTTTGATTTTTTTTTTTTTTTTACAGCCGTTAGAGCTTGTCCCGGTTGGTAGTATTTTATAAAAAAGGCACAGCCGGTACAAGCTGTGTCGGTCGAGCATTATTTAATATTAAAAATTCATTTTATTTCAATAAACTGACAACATGTTGACTGTGGTGGGGTCCTCATATTAAAATAAAAGCCGGTACAAGTTGTGCCGGCTGGGATATATTTATGTTTCATCTCAGCCTTCCAATAAGTTTATCAACGGTACAAAAGGGGGACGTTGCACAGTACTCACAGCAACCGGTTGCTATGGAAGGGCTCCCATATATATATATATATATATATATATATATATATATATATATATATACTCATTTTACTTTTAATAATATATGCAACATTGGAGTTTCCAAAATTAAGAGTTATCAGTTATGTTTAGTGAGGGACAAAATTATCATATTATTTATTTTAAAAGGTTTTTTTTGATAATGTAAAATGTCTCATTTTTCCATCCCTCCAAATCCTCTCTTTCAAATTCCTTCCATTCCTCCCTAAAAAAAATTCACAAACATAAAATTTGGACAAACATAAAATTTTAAGGAATTTTAATTATTTTCCCCTCCCCTCCCCTCCCCTCCCCTCCGCTCCCCTCAAATAAAAACTTACAAACACATCACCTTCCCCCAACTCTAACACCCACGTAGTTTAAACCAAGGAATAATACATGCTCTCTTCATCATATCCATCTAGGATGAGGGAAAGAGCTGCAAAAAAGAGTTGCCTAAGATTTTAGAACCACCACAACTTTTTGTAAGAACTTCAGAAATTGTAGTACGTTTACTGAGATAATACTCTCTCCAAAGCATGCAGTCCTAACCATTTCTATATTATGTAGGGAGAAAAAGTAGCAGTTATTGCTTTTTGTGTCACCCATTGCACGAAATTCTAATTAAAAGAAGACTGGAGTAAATCTGGGTAAAAGTTGCTTTATGTACGGTTAGAACCCCATTAATTATGGGAAACGTTAATAATAGTACAAACTCTACTGTTGCATCATGGAGCCATTTAAACGGAAAATAGTCATCTTATAATGAATATTTCCTGATTTTTGACTTGAACAACTGGAGTCATCTTGGATGAGAAAACATAGACCTACTTCAGTTCTGCTACAACAAATGAACTAAATGGCCGACCAAGGGACCAGAGGAGTGAGTGAACGACTAGCCAGAGCCTCTCGTTTGGGGATACAATGCATAAATTGTATTTTCAAATTACCTAATGAAAATTAGTGTATTCCATTTGTGTCCAAATTTGAAGCTGGAAGAGCTCGTCGCATTATCTTCTGGTTCTGAGATTTTGGAGCCATTAATTCATATCGATTAGGAAGTTCTGCCACATGTAAATCATTCCTCTAAGAATTTTAACCTCATCTGCTGAAACTAAAGTAAATATCAGTTCATGAATCTACCAAAGTAAATATGAGTTCATGAATCTTTCCCAGCCCAATCTTAACCTGGTCGATAGAGGATGACTCCAATTATCCTCAACATAACACTTCAATAGGCAGAGAAGGAATGTAGCAAAAATTATTAAATTAAGGTGTAGATATTCTTCAGTTGCCATTATCTTTTTCTTTCCAGATGAAGTTGTTTGCCAACAAGTGGATAACTTAATTGAAAAGATAAAGATGGTCGGAACAGTTTTGCAAAGAAAAAACAACTTGGTTATGGCCTCCAAGCATGTAAAATTAACAAGGGTATCTCCATCAGTAAATACATACTAAAGCACCATTATTTTCTGTGTTTCAAACTTTAATTGGTGTTTCATTAGCATATCATTATACAAGTCCTTGATTGTCAATCTGTTCCAAATTTTAAACAAGTGACCAAAAGAAATAAATCCAACTACATTAACAAATCTTAAACACGTAACATTTAGTTCTCAATAAAGCAATTGAGCAATTACATTGAAAATTTGCTCAAAAGTAGCAAACAGATTGAACTTCAACTATGCAAATATTGAAATTAGTTTCTCGACAGGGGAATCTTAAAGACCAGACAATATATAAGGTAAAACAATAGGTGCTAGCCTAAATCAAACTAGGAATATGGAGGACAACAAAAGATGAGAAGGCACGGAAAGATTTAAGTTGTAAGGTATTCAAGTACCCACGACTTTAGTTGAGACATGATTTCAGATAATATCTGGACTAAGATATACCTTTTCCGGCTTATTCATATACAATGGAAAATTCGTATTCTGTAATGGCACTATGGAAGCATCACTTCATAATTTGGTAGCAGAACTTCCCATCAATTTCTAGTTCGTCACAAAAATGTAACATTATAGTTTGTGTCAACTGCTCTTTCTATGTGTTTTCCAGTGTAATAGTCGATATTGATGACAAAGGTACTGGCTTACAGCAAATGGAACTTTTCAAGGAATATATACTTGTTTTTTGTTTTTCTACCCAGCAGGAGAAGGCCGGACTGGGTGGGAGCTTGCAGTCTACATTAGATACTCAATTAGATCAGAGTCAACATTAGAGAACTGAGTATTATGGATTATCTCCCTTTACATTTTCTGAGTATTATGGATCTCCCTCCCCATATTCATAATAATAAGGAAAGTTGGATGCAATAATGAGATTATAGGCAATATTGGTTTTTCATGATACTCGAGCAAAACAATGCAACTCCTAGCAGGAGATTGCAAGTAGACCAATATAAATGGCAAGGATTTCACATGTTCATGCAATATGTTGTTTAAGCCTAAATGTATAATCATTCAGGAATATTTCACCACCTGAAATGCAACCTTTACTCCTTTACAGTGGGATCTTAAGGATATATGATGTAACTTATGGACATAGCTGGACACAATAGGCCAGTTGAATCTAGCAATTACAATTTGCAGATAGCATAAGAAAATTCTCTGGATTTAAGTTTTAGTTAACAGAAATTTGGGTGTTGAAGGGGGGGGGGGGGGGGAAGGGGATTGGTTTGGGCAGCCTTCAAAACCACAAAAAGTATAACTTACCTTACATTTGTGCTGCATGAAATCTTTCTTCACTCTCTTCCTCATCCCTGGTTATCTGGTCATCATTTTTATCATTTGTGCCCAACAACTTTTCTCCCCTTTCACTTGTAGAATAATGATCCAGTTTTGGAATAGCACTCCTTTTGTAGTTCCAAACAAGCATTGAAGTGTAATCTTGAGGCGATATTAGACCTTGTTCATTAAGGCATTGTCGTTGCTCCTTTAGAGTTTTTGGATCATCGAGCCTTATGTATTCAAGCAAGGCCTTCTCATGATCTGGCCTCCAACCAGTCGGAAATGGAGTGTAGTCAGTTTCTGGCACAAGAGACATTCGCGTAAACTGAAGACCGTCAATTGACTCCGCTAGACCCATCCTCAGCAAATTATGGTATTCCGGTGATTGCCCTTTCTTCTCTTTTATTGGACGACTTAGATTCCTGGCACCAATCTTGTACACCTTTGCTCGTGAACGAAGCTTGTACTTTGCCGCATAGAGCTTGGCAAGTGAACCCCTGATGATATAAGAACAGAAGTTAACAATTTTCTTCCTGTTGTCAGCATATCTATACCACTCAACCATTGTAGAGAGAAATTTATTCATTTGTGCATTTGTGTGAGCTTGAGTGGCATGGAACATTCTAAAACAGGGCTGTGGATCTGGATCTCTATCCCCCTTGACATAACTCAACTTCCTAAATTGTTTAATGCACTGTTTCAGGCTAGCCGTAACTGACAATAGTGTCCCCACACCCTTCTCGCTGATGATCTTCCCACCAGTAGCAGTATACCGAAGAGTGGGATATACAACTCTACGGCACAATACGTGGTCAAGCCTTAGTTATGTGTTCAATAGGTAAGCTCTCATTATCTAGCTTGAGCATATATTTCTGATCACAAAACTCAATCAACTGCTTCCTCAATGTTGCTGCATCTGCCCTAGGTCCCCTAACTCCAATCAAAACGTGACCTCCAAAACGTACATAATCAATCTTACGGCTTTTATCAGGTCCACTGGTGGGAACAAATTCCGGCCAAGACGTATTTCCCTGTTCAACTTCCCCATCTGGACTGTTCCATATGACGTCACTCTTAGAAGGCCGATAGAACTCTTTGATCTTACCCTCCATCCAACGGTCCAGTTCATCAAGGCAAACATTAGCCAAGAGGGGACTCAGGATTCCACAATGCCCCCAAGAAGGAACTTTTTCAGCCTCCTCAGGTGCAAACCCAAAAAATGACTCTAGCCAATATGGGTCAGGCTTCGGTTCATCTTCCGCTAATACTCTCTTCTTCTGATACTTCCTCTTAACCTTTTTCTTCTTCTCTCCTTCATCAACCCGACTAGTGATCACAGGAGTAACCAATGCAGATTTCACCAAATCAATCACCATCTTATCTCTAACATCCCTCATTAAAGCATTTATAACCATTCCAACTTTCATCCCATCCAATACTGTACTAACATCCCCTTTTATATACCACAAATAACCTGCAAAACTCCTCCGTACAACCCTTAATACAGTATGAGCAGTCCGCCCTGGCCTAAAAGCAAACGACTTCTGTGAAAACCGGGCTTCATAAATTGGCTCCAATATCATAAACAACACGTCCTGAACAATCTTATCTTGAAATGGGGCTGGTTGCGTAGTAGTCAAAATAGCCCTAATTTTCCTCTTCGACAACGATTCATATTCAGTCTTATCCTTTGGTGACTTAATAAAGAACTCTAACCTAGCTCCCCACTTAAACCTATTATCAAGAACAGCATTTCGAAGAGCCAACAAGTCCTCAAGTGCTGATCTTTGCACAGAGCTACGTGGCATATACGCACCCATTTCATCAGCACATACTTTCTGATATGCTAATACCCACAATTCAAATCTTCTAAGATAACTAGCCAAATTAGTTGCAGTTTTTTCTGGGTCTCGAAAATTTTCAATCCACATTTGAGAACAAACCGCGACACCATCCTCCTTCATTAAGGTGGATGGGTCATCAGGGTCCAAAACCCTTCGATTATGCGTCGAAGTGAACATAAACACTCTAAATAATTTGAGCCCATTATTTCTAGGAATTGAAATATGTGACTGAGAGTTAAATATATTGGTGCTGCTTAGAGGATAAGTAGACTTTGTGAGCAACTGATGACTCAAAATAAAGAGCCGTTTATGCATTGGAAAGTGAAAATCTTACCGGTTCGACGGGTTCGTTTCTGAGTGAGATTTTCTCTCAACAATGGAGTTTGACAAACCCTACCTGAAGAACAATTTATGTTGATTATCTCTAACTTCAGTTGAGCACGAACTGTTTGATAAAATGTCTGTAAGAAAATAAGGACTGATTAATTGAGAACGGAAGTAAGCCCACGTAAAATAAATATGGCCAACTGTTCCCAATTAGGCTGTGTGTGTGGACGGTGCAAGTGGCTTTAGCCATTTGTTTGGCTCCCCTAACCAGTAGATTTTTTAACTAATGCGATTAACTTAATTCTTATTATTGCAACTAAATTTTAATTCGATCCCTAAACTTTAACCATAAAATCAATTTGAACCCTACACTTTATTTTAAATTATTTACCCTTATACTTTTAGCAAAGGAACAAAATGAACACTTCGCATTTTTTTAGGCCAATTTTTTGACAAAAAAACACAAGCTAAAGGAATATTATTAGGGATATTCCTTAAAGATTTTCACACTATAGATAGTTAATCTGAGAAATCGAGAGATGGGGTATGTATTTTTAGGTGAATGTTTGGCCATAAAATGATGCGGGGTGGACTTTGTTTTCTCGTTCAAAATATAGGGTGCATTTAATTTAAAACAAAATGTATGTACACATTAATTTTAGAGTTAAAGTTTATAGTGCAAACTATAATTTAGTCTATTATTGCTTTTATTTATATAAGTAGATTATGTTTGGTAATGAAAAAGTAGTTAAACTATTACAAAAGTAAAAGGTATTTAGTGTTAAGAAATTGTTTATCACTTATTTTAAATGTAAATTACTAAAAAAAATGGATGGACTTATTAAAATAAATAGGGATATTTGGTCAAATCTGATTGTTAGACTTTGACAAATAATCACAAACACCAAATTGGTGCTTCTGATTATCAGAAATTTCAAAAAGTAAATTATAAACCAATTTAAGTACTTATAACCAATCTCAAAAACCCTCTTAATCAATTTACATATTAGACCAATTCACTTTCAGTATACTACATTTTTGTTAATTGCTTTATTAAAATCACATCATTACGAGTCTAGATCATATTACTAAAAATGTGAAATTACAACACTTTCAAAATATTTTTCTTTTTTGGGGTATGATTATTTGGGCTCGGTTGATATGGTGAGCCAAAGTTCACGTGAAGGTATTTATGTGACAACCCGAGAATTTGGATATTTATTAAAATCTTAAAAGATTGAATTAAGGTTAAATAATAAACCTAGACATAAAATAAGTGAATGAATTTGATATTTTCATGAAGTAATTTTATGGATTTAAAAAATTTTCTAGAGAATTATTCAGGATTAAGGGTTTAAGTGTATATGTTCTATATATATGGTTGTATATGTGTACAGTATGTGGTTAAGGGTCAGAGGTTGACCAAATAACCTATATATATCAGTGGCAAACCCTAATATTATATTAAGAACGTCAACGTTCATTTAGAAAATTCTTACGATTTATAAGAAACCCTAAAACCGGTTCTAAAAATCCTAATTTCAGTTTTGAGAAATCCGAAACCTTAATTCAGAATTTGAAAACCCTAAATTGGGAACTTAATGGCTTAAGTGTATTGATTATAAACTTAATCAGGGTAAAACCTAACAAAATAGTTAGAAAACCCTAATTTATAAAATTATAAAACTCTAATTGCAAAATTAGGAACCCTAATTGCTAATTAAGAAAGTTTTATGTTAATTAGGAAATATTAATGTGACGAACAAAATTTTTGTAATTTAATTCTTAATATTTAGCGAAGTAAATAAATATTTTCGATAATTTAATTATTAGATTAAATAATTAATTGATGCAATTGTGATCCGAGCATGACTGTTAGCAGCTCAAGATAGGCAGAAGAAATACGCTGATCCACATCTTAAAAACGTTGAGTTTGAATCGGGTAGTTATGTGTTCTTAAAGGTCTCTCCTTGGAAGGGAAAGATCAGGTTCGCAAAGAAAGGAAAATTAAGCCCAAGATTCATTGGACCATTTGAAGTACTACGGAGAATCGGAGAAGTCGCGTATGAGGTAGCCTTACCTCCATCAGTCGAGAATGTCCACAACGTCTTCTATGTTTCTGTGTTACGACCCTACAAAATCGATTACAAGCATGTAATTGAATACGAACCCATACATTTTGAAAAAGACTTATCTTACGAAGAAATTCCTGTTCAAATTGTCGACAGAAAAGAACAAGCTCTCAGAAATAAAGTAATACATTCTGTTAAGATAATTTGGAGGAACCACAACGCTGAAGAAGCTACGTGGGAACTCGAAGAGAATATGATGAAGAATTACCCTCATTTATTTACTTAATTTATGTGTAAGCGATTCTATGGACAGAATCTTTGTAAGGGAGGAGAATGTAACGGATCGAATTTATTGAGTCGTGATTCTGGGGACAGAATCCTTTTAAGGGGGGAAAGATGTGACGAACAAGATTTTTATAATTTAATTCTTAATATTTATCGAAGTAAATAAATATTTTCGATGATTTAATTATTAGATTAAATAATTAATTGATGCAATTATGATAGATTAATTTAGTGATATGAATTATATTTATTAAATTAATGTAGAAAATTTTATTATTCAAAGTTTGTAATTATGTGATTTTATTAAATTAAAAGAAATATTTAATAAACCTAATGTTATTTAATTAATATAATAATTAATTAGAGATTTAATAATTTGATATAATTAATTAATGAGAAAATTAATTATGTGTGTAACGCCCCAGAAAATTGAACATTTTGTAATTTCTTTTAATAATGAATAAAATAATATTATTTATTATTATTACGTGTTGAGAAGATGGATGTCGTTCTATAACCTAGAAACGTCGTAACGTCGTGGTATTTTAACTGTGTGGGAGAATTAAAGTGTGTGAATTTCTAAAACGAAAATAAAAGTTTTCTGAGAAATTTTCCGAAAAACACTATTCATCAATTTCTGCTCGGGAATTATTTTTGAACTTTCGAGAAATACGTAATGTTATAATATCGAGATGATATCGATTATGTAATAATAATCTAAGTATGGAAAACGAAATATTTCGCATGCGTACCTAATTTGAGATAGTTAGGATATTGAGCGTTAAAAGAAGGAAGTTGTGATCGTATAATGTGTAAACATTATATGGAGTAAGGAATGTAGGTATAATACGACGTATTGTATTATTATGTACGAAGAACGAGATAACGTATATTTCGAATTAATATACGAGATAACATACGAGAATTATACGTAGGATATGTATGTTAAGTTTTTGAATTTAAGGTAATGGACTTGTGGGATTTCTAGTTTATTAATAGAAGCCCAAGTGTATGATTATCACAAGTCCAATCTATTGTAACTCAAGCCCAATAGGAAAGTAGTTGGATTAATTAACCAAGCCCAAGGTGAAGCCTTGACCCATGGGTCAAACCAAGTGAGGAAGTGGGTAGTCTTGATGGGCAAGGATTAAGTGTGATGACCAAGTGTTGTGGTGATCAAGTAAAAGAAGTGGCTAGCAAGAAGACTTGAAGGTTAAGTTGTGAATAGTAAGGAGGTTGAATGAGGAGGTGGGATTGATTATTGTCCATTTTGCCCCAAGCTTTGGTGGCCTATAAATACCAAGTTCATTTCATTTTGTTGGTTGTTTTGTTATCATCCAACACTTTCCTCTCAAGCATATAAGCTACTTATTTGGTAGAGAGAATAAGTTACTTAAAGCACTTATAAGCCACTTCAACCTTTGATAGTTTCCAAAGCAAATAGAAGTCTTCAAGGGTAAGACTCATTTTCTTTTATCTATATCTTTTCTATGATAGGATTGATAGAGAAGGGGGATTGCTTGAGGATATCATGTAATAAGTTATAAGGAATGAACTTAAGCCGAATAAGTTGAATAAGCAACTTGAACCCCAATAAGTGTTAGGATCATGAAGGACTTGTCATATGATGTTAGTATGTTTTTTATAACATGAGAACATTGATTGAAGGACTTAAATTATTGGTAAGTCATGAGTATGAAGATTTCTAATTCATAAGTTGAGAAAGTCAATGACTTATGGAAATAAGTCAAAACCTACTTTGATTATAAGTTGGTGTAGTAAATAACTTGTAATGATGACATGTTGGTTAAAATCCACTTAGAACGCTTAGTATGGTTGATTTTGACAAACTTCGCACGATTAGACGATTAACGTCGAATTCGTGAAATTCTCGGAATAGAAGTCATATTTTGTGTTGGAAGTCGGAAACGTTGGTTTTCGATGGAGACAAGTCATTGTAGTCATTATAGAGTTGCGGACTCAAAAATGACCGGATTCCGACTTAGAACGAAGAAATGAGCGTTGAACGTTCACAAACGTTTATCGTTTTCGTTAAAATGGACTAATAGGTCAAATTTTAGCAAATGAAGTCAAATAGGTAAAATTCTTGCATGAACGCATAGATTATGAAATTTTTGAACCGTAGGCTTTTGAACGGACCAATTCGGAGTTAAAACGAAGAAGTTATGCGTCCGGGAAGTTAGCAAAATTTTCAAAAACTGCAAAATTTTCTGAGAACCAGAGTCCGCGCCGCGGCGCGACTCTAAGCCTTCTTGGCCGCGCCGCAGCGCGAGGCCGAATGATGGCACACTGCTAACTCGCGCCGCAGCGCGAGTCATAGACCAATTAGTGGCGCCGCGGCGCCAGTACAAGGAAGAAGATAGAGAAGAAGGGTTCCAAGTGTAGAATGAAAGAGGGATTAATAGTAATGAATTGTGATGTAATCATAACATAATTAAGACATTGTAAGGTGCTTGTAATACACTAATGCATGTTTATAATCAATCAAAGACGAGCGGGATATGAATGACGTAATGAAAGCCGAAACCCTTAATAACGAAACTAAGTTAGAATTACATTGAGATGAAGGGTAAGGTATAATAGAAAACATACCTGGTTAATTATGAACTAATATGGTACGTTGTATGATTATGAATTGTAGAATCATAGAGACTTAAAGTGTACGAGTATTAACCAGTAAACAGACGCCAAAGGCAAGTATTCTAACCCTTGTTCCAGTTCAGTCTGGACAAGCTTTGTAATTCGTGTACTCTTTCACATGAAATCTAGAATGATGAAGTCTTAAGCCAATTCTTCCGGCTAGACTTATATTATGATTCTGTCAAACATGATTTATAAATTACCGAGTTATATTGGTATGGTTTTCAATCGAAGACCACGCATGTTCAAATGTTTTTTTCGTTTAACGACAGGTACGTGAGGTTGCCACAATTAAACGTATACACGTTTAAAGAATGTAGTGTTGATCAACATAGATTACTATGAGCTGATCACTCAGAAGTGCTCGTAAGCTATGACGGACGTACGGACTTAATGCCGGGATGTCCTTTTAAAAAGAACTTATGTATGCTCATAATCTTGAGCCATAATTGTTATTCTACTGAATATTGATGGAAAAACGTTATGAAGGAAATGAAGTGCTATTTTGAATCACCGATAGTACTTCGTAACTATTGTTCAGTTACTGGAGATATATTTGCTTTATGTTTCAAGCATGTTGTTTATTAGAATTATAGTACTTGCTGAGCTAGCCATGCTCACTCTTGCTTGAACCATATGAACTCAGCTAAGATCGAGCGGACTGAAGGATCCGGCAAGGATAAAGGCAAGGCGAAGACGAACCCGTAGCATATTTATGTAATAGTATAGGAAGAATGTCTGTAATATATTGATATTATGACAAGAACAAATGAAAGGGTTACAAAGAACCTGGGTAATGTAATATTACTTTGATATATATGGAGTTATATTAGTCCTCTTGTGACTATTTGAGGAAATGTGTGAATGAATGGTAGTACCGTGTAGCACCATTTGTCGGGTTGGAAGAAACCCGGATTTGGGGGCGTCACAGGTTGGTATCAGAGCCACAGGTTATAAAACTTAAGGGGGGAATTAAAACCTTAAGCCATAACCTTAAGGAAGAATCAAAGAAGTACAAGAAGAAAATAACCTTATAAAAATTCATTATGATTATGATATGTGTTTTTATTATTCTACTGACGTGTACTAATCAACTTATTTGTTTTATGTAGATGTCAGGAGTAAACGGGATGTTTGTTTATGAACAGACCATAAGTGAAGAGTCGGTGAACCAAGTAGAGGTTGTACCGAACCCTATAGCAGCAGAGCCAGAAGTAGTAATCATTGAGTCTGAAGACTCAGAAGAAGCTGAGTACATGTCAGTATTTGACGGGATGATAGAGGAGGAGGTAGAGACAGTCTCCTTTAACCCAAGGGCTATAGCAGCAGAGATAGCTCCTGGGGGGTCGATGATGTCTCTGTTTATGTCAGTGTTGGATAGAAATATCCATTACTGTTAGGAGGTTAAGGAGCTGAAGGCAGAGCTTTAAATGCTTATAGAGGACAAGACTGATGTCGAGTCCATGTGGGAGCAAGAGCATGACGAGAGGATTTTGGCTAAGGACAAAGTCCAGGATTTAAAGCACGAGGTCTTGGAGCTTAAGGAGGAGCTCAAGACAAAAGTGTAGAAAATAGGGAGGATGTCCTATATCTATAGGAGTTCTCACACGGATTTTCAGCAGCAGGTAGCTGGATATCTGGTGGAGGTGGGGCAAACGCGGCATACTATTAGCCGTGATATCATTGCCGGTCTGGCCAAGGCAGATTTCAATAATGCCTTGAGTCAGATGTAGTTTAGTGGTGGTTAGAGTAGTTTGTAGATATTTTTGTAAGTAGTAGTGATGTAAAACTCTTTTTGTATAGTAAAGGGTAGTCTTTTGTAAATCCCAATTTTTGGAAAGTGATAGCGGGAAAGTAATGTAATCAGCTTAGGCTGAGTATGTAACCGATGTAGTATTATACTACAAAGAATGTATATAAAGATCGTTTTATGGAAAGCAATGAGTTATGAATGTTTGGAGTTATTATTTTATATTAATGATAGCTAATAAAGGAAGGAATAATAACGCAATGTGTTTATTGTATCAGGCAAAATGCCGTCGAGAAGAGTGCAACGTAATCAAGGTGCGAACGTAAATCAACCGGAGGGAGGTCCGGTTAACGCGATGCAGGAGTTTGTTAATTTATTAACAGCCGCCTTTAATAGAACATGGGCTAATATCCCCGTAAATCCAGGAGTAGCACGAGCTACTACCTTTAAGGATTTTAAGAGTGTAGGTCCGCCGGAGTTCAAAGGAACTACGGACCCAATCGAAGCCCAAACATGGGTTAAGGAAATAGAGAAGGCATTTGTAATTGCAAATGTTGATGAGGCCCAGAAGGTTGCCTTTGCAACCTATATGATGAAGGGAGAGGCCAATTTTTGGTGGGAAGCCAATCAGGCTAGGGTCGGGATAACGACTTTAACGTGGGATAGATTCAAAGAGATATTCTTCGAGAACTACTTTCCCACGAGCATGCAGGGAAGGATGGAGATGCGGTTTTTAGAACTGAAACAAGGGGAAATGACGGTTCCCCAATACGCTGCCAAGTTCAATGAACTGGCTAGGTTCGCTCCACACCAAGTGGATACCGAGGTGAGGAAGGCGAGACGGTTCGAGCAGGGCTTGAAACCCTGGCTCTATAACCGTATATCAGTATTCCAAAGTACTTCTTTTGGGATCGTTTTAGAGAAGGCGATAATCGCCGAAGGTGGTAGTGAGGCGTTGAGCCAATACCACAAGGAAAAGAGGAATAAGGGGAAGGTTGACGGGAGAGTCAAGATTGAGGGAGCCAGTGGGAGTGGCGAGGGTCAGAAGAGGAAGGTAATTAACTCTGGGAATACCGGAGTGAAGCAAGGAGACCCAAAGAGAAGAATGGTGGCCTGCAAGACCTGTGGAAATACTCATTTAGGAGTCTGTCTCAAGGGGAAGGCAGTCTGTTACAACTGCGGACAGGAGGGGCACATTGCACCAAATTGTCCGAGTCCGAAAAAGAATCATGGATGCTTTGTGTGTGGGTCAACCGACCACATGGCAAAGAACTGCCCGAAGAAGGGGACGGACGGGAATCGGGGCACTAATAGCGGTAAGTTAGCTATTGGGGGTCCAGCTCAGCAGGGTAGGCCGATGGGTCGTACCTTTAATATGACAGTCCAGGATGCGGTTGCATCAGGGGACGTCGTTGCAGGTATTATCCCGATCAACGATATCAATGCGTACGTGCTGTTTGATTCGGGTGCTACCTGTTCATTTATAGCATGCGGTTTTGCTAGACGATTAGGACTACTTCCCGAAAAGTTACCTATACCTGTAAATATTAAGGTAGCAAATGAAGATATAATTCCTATTGAAGATGTTCATAGGAGTTGTTGTGTAGATATACAGGGTTGTAAATTATCGGTAGATTTATTACCAATAAAGTTAGAAGAATTCGATGTAATTCTTGGAATGGATTGGTTAGTAAACCATGGGGCAATAATAGATTGTCAAAAGAAGTGTGTGAACATTAAGACGTTAGAACAACCTCGGGTAGTATTTTATGGGAATAAATTGCCGGGGCGTTTGTGTTATCTAACCATGACACAAACTAGAAAATTACTGAGGAAGGGATGCGTAGGATATCTGTGCCATGTTGTTGATACCGAAAGAGTGGTAGCAACCATGGAACAAATACCTATAGTGAGGGAATTCGCCGATGTATTTCCGAGTGAATTACCTGGTCTTCCACCGGATAGGGAGACAAAATTTGTGATAGACATTGTGCCAGGAGCGGCACCAGTTTCCAGGGCACCGTACCGTATGGCGCCAGTAGAGATGAAGGAGTTGATGGTGCAGTTACAAGAACTATTGGATAAGAAGTACATTCAGCCGAGTGTGTCACCGTGGGGAGCACCGGTACTGTTTGTCAAGAAAAAGGATGGATCATTAAGACTGTGTATCGACTACAGAGAGTTGAACAAGTTAACGATAAAGAATAAATACCCATTGCCCAGGATCGATGATCTCTTTGATCAGCTGAAAGGGGCTAATTATTTTTCTAAAATAGATTTACGAACGGGGTATCATCAGTTGAAGGTTAGGAAGGAGGACGTGCCAAAGACAGCATTCAGGACTCGTTATGGTCATTACGAATTTTTAGTGATGTCATTTGGGTTGACAAATGCACCAGCTGCATTCATGGATATGATGAACAGAGTGTTCAAACAATATTTGGACAAGTTCGTCGTGGTGTTTATAGATGATATTCTAGTCTATTCCAAGACGCCAGAAGATCATGCTGAACACCTTAGATTAGTGTTGGAGACATTAAGGAAGGAGAAGTTGTATGCGAAATTCACAAAGTGTGAATTTTGGTTAGAGAAGGTGCAATTTTTAGGTCATGTCATTGACCATGAGGGGATTTCAGTGGATCCAGCGAAGGTAGAAGCCGTGATGAATTGGGAACAACCGAAAACGCCGACTGAGGTGCGGAGTTTCCTAGGGTTAGCGGGTTACTATCGAAGATTTATCCAGGATTTTTCAAAGATAGCTACTCCGTTGACTAATTTGACGAGGAAGATGGTGAAATACGCTTGGACTGACAAGTGTGAGAACAGTTTCCAAGAACTAAAGAAGAGGTTGAGTGAGGTACCTGTGTTGTCATTACCCGATGACACGGGAAATTTTGTAGTTTATAGTGATGCTTCGCATAGAGGACTTGGTTGCGTGCTCATGCAGCATGGCAAGGTCATTGCGTATGCATCTAGGCAGTTGAAGGATTATGAGAAAGTTTACCCTACTCATGATCTAGAACTAGCCGTAGTAGTTTTTGCTCTAAAGATATGGAGACATTATCTTTATGGAGAAAAATGTGAGATATACACGGACCATAAGAGTCTAAAATATATCTTCACACAGAAGGAGTTGAATATGAGGCAGAGAAGATGGCTGGAGTTGATAAAGGATTACGACTGTGAAATCCTGTATCACCCTGGAAAAGCCAATGTAGTTGCCGATGCCTTAAGTAGAAAGGGTCGGGAAAAGTTGTCTTTGTTAACGGCTCAAACTGAGTTAATAACAGAGATGGCTAGGATGGAGTTAGAGGTGAAGCTACCCAGTGAAGAAGAAGGACCAATGTTGTTTGCAATGGAGATGCAACCAACCATCGTAGAGAGAGTTAAGGATGTGCAACTCAAATCTGATGAGTGTGACCGGATGAAGGAACAACCGACCAATGAAAAAGATACTAAATATAGTCTTGATAACGAGGGATTATTGAGATTTGACGGAAGAATTTGGGTTCCGAATGAGACGTAATTAAAGGAGCAGGTTCTACAAGAGGCTCATAGTTCAAGGTTTTCGATTCATCCTGGTAGCACTAAGATGTATCAAGACCTTCGACAGAGTTTCTGGTGGCCGAACATGAAGAGAGAGATTGTTGAGTACGTTAGTAAGTGCTTAATTTTTCAGAGAGTTAAGGCTGAACATCAACGACCTAGTGGCTTGTTACAGTCATTAGAAATTCCGGAGTGGAAATGGGAGAATATCACAATGGATTTTGTGGTGGGACTTCCGACTACTCATAAGGGGTATGATGCGATTTGGGTAATAGTGGACCGATTGACGAAATCAGCTCACTTTTTGCCAATTAGGGTTAAGTATAACTTAGACCAGTTAGCTAGACTTTATATTAAGGAAATAATCTCTAGACATGGAGTGCTAGTATCGATTGTGTCAGATCGTGATCCACGATTCACGTCGAACTTTTGGAGAAGTCTGCAAGAGCAGTTGGGAACGCAGTTGAAGCTGAGTACGGCGTATCGTCCACAAACGGATGGACAAAGCGAAAGGACAATTCAGACATTAGAAGATATGCTAAGAGCATGCGTTATGGATTTCAAGGGTAGTTGGGATGATCATCTACCATTAGTGGAGTTTGCGTATAACAATAGTTATCATGCAAGCATAGGTATGCCGCCTTACGAAGCTTTGTATGGTAGGAAATGCAGAAATCCACTGTATTGAGATGAAGTAGGAGAACGCCGAATGTTGGGACCAGAATTGGTGCAACAGACAGCGAATATTGTTAAAAAGATTCAGATGCGTCTCTTAGCAGCTCAAGACAGACAGAAGAGGTTTACAGATCTGCATAGAGAGAATCGAGAGTTTGAAGTGGGTTCATACGTATTCCTAAAAGTATCTCCCTGGAAAGGAAAGATACGCTTTGGGAAGAAAGGAAAGTTAAGTCCGAGATTTATAGGACCTTTTGAGGTTTTAAAACGGGTAGGTGAGGTAGCTTATATGGTAGCGTTACCTCCAGACCTAGAACGAATACATAATGTATTTCATGTTTCGATATTGCGTCCTTATAAGCCGGATTATAAGCACGTGATAGAATACGAGCATATTCATGTCGAGAAGGACTTAACATATGAGGAAACGCCAATTCAAATTGTCGATAGGAAAGAACAAGTTCTGCGGAACAAAAGTATAGTTTTAGTAAAAGTGATATGGAAGAACCACGATGCAGAAGAAGCAACGTGGGAGTTAGAAGAAATGATGAAAAAGAATTACCCGAATTTATTTGTGTAATTTTTTTTTATATAGCGAGATTCTGGGGACAGAATCCTTATAAGGGGGAGAGAGTGTAACGCCCCAGAAAATTGAACATTTTGTAATTTCTTTTAATAATGAATAAAATAATATTATTTATTATTATTACGTGTTGAGAAGATGGATATCGTTCTATAACCTAGAAACGTCGTAACGTCGTGGTATTTTAACTGTGTGGGAGAATTAAAGTGTGTGAATTTCTAAAACGAAAATAAAAGTTTTCTGAGAAATTTTCCGAAAAACACTATTCATCAATTTCTGCTCGGGAATTATTTTTGAACTTTCGAGAAATACGTAATGTTATAATATCGAGATGATATCGATTATGTAATAATAATCTAAGTATGGAAAACGAAATATTTCGCATGCGTACCTAATTTGAGATAGTTAGGTTATTGAGCGTTAAAAGAAGGAAGTTGTGATCGTATAATGTGTAAACATTATATGGAGTAAGGAATGTAGGTATAATACGACGTATTGTATTATAATGTACGAAGAACAAGATAACGTATATTTCGAATTAATATACGAGATAGCATACGAGAATTATACGTAGGATATGTATGTTAAGTTATTGAATTTAAGGTAATGGACTTGTGGGATTTCTAGTTTATTAATAGAAGCCCAAGTGTATGATTATCACAAGTCCAATCTATTGTAACTCAAGCCCAATAGGAAAGTAGTTGGATTAATTAACCAAGCCCAAGGTGAAGCCTTGACCCATGGGTCAAACCAAGTGAGGAAGTGGGTAGTCTTGATGGGCAAGGATTAAGTGTGATGACCAAGTGTTGTGGTGAGCAAGTAAAAGAAGTGGCTAGCAAGAAGACTTGAAGGTTAAGTTGTGAATAGTAAGGAGGTGGAATGAGGAGGTGGGATTGATTATTGTCCATTTTGCCCCAAGCTTTGGTGGCCTATAAATACCAAGTTCATTTCATTTTGTTGGTTGTTTTGTTATCATCCAACACTTTCCTCTCAAGCATATAAGCTACTTATTTGGTAGAGAGAATAAGTTACTTAAAGCACTTATAAGCCACTTCAACCTTTGATAGTTTCTAAAGCAAATAGAAGTCTTCAAGGGTAAGACTCATTTTCTTTTATCTGTATCTTTTCTATGATAGGATTGATAGAGAAGGGGGATTTCTTGAGGATATCATGTAATAAGTTATAAGAAATGAACTTAAGCCGAATAAGTTGAATAAGCAACTTGAACCCCAATAAGTGTTAGGATCATGAAGGACTTGTCATATGATGTTAGTATGTTGTTTATAACATGAGAACATTGATTGAAGGACATAAATTATTGGTAAGTCATGAGTATGAAGATTTCTAATTCATAAGTTGAGAAAGTCAATGACTTATGGAAATAAGTCAAAACCTACTTTGATTATAAGTTGGTGTAGTAAATAACTTGTAATGATGATATGTTGGTTAAAATCCACTTAGAACGCTTAGTATGGTTGATTTTGACAAACTTCGCACGATTAGACGATTAACGTCGAATTCGTGAAATTCTCGGAATAGAAGTCATATTTTGTGTTGGAAGTCGGAAACGTTGGTTTTCGATGGAGACAAGTCATTGTAGTCATTATAGAGTTGCGGACTCGAAAATGACCGGATTCTGACTTAGAACGAAGAAATGAGCGTTGAACGTTCACAAACGTTTATCGTTTTCGTTAAAATGGACTAATAGGTCAAATTTTAGCAAATGAAGTCAAATAGGTAAAATTCTTGCATGAACGCATAGATTATGAAATTTGTGAACCGTAGGCTTTTGAACGGACCAATTCGGAGTTAAAACGAAGAAGTTATGCGTCCGGGAAGTTAGCAAAATTTTCAAAAACTGCAAAATTTTTTGAGAACCAGAGTCCGCGCCGCGGCGCGACTCTAAGCCTTCTTGGCCGCGCCGCAGCGCGAGGCCGGATGATGGCACACTGCTAACTCGCGCCGCAGCGCGAGTCATAGACCAATTAGTGGCGCCGCGGCGCCAGTACAAGGAAGAAGATAGAGAAGAAGGGTTCCAAGTGTAGAATGAAAGAGGGATTAATAGTAATGAATTGTGATGTAATCATAACATAATTAAGACATTGTAAGGTGCTTGTAATACACTAATGCATGTTTATAATCAATCAAAGACGAGCGGGATATGAATGAAGTAATGAAAGCCGAAACCCTTAATAACGAAACTAAGTTAGAATTACATTGAGATGAAGGGTAAGTTATAATAGAAAACATACCTGGTTAATTATGAACTAATATGGTACGTTGTATGATTATGAATTGTAGAATCATAGAGACTTAAAGTGTACGAGTATTAAACAGTAAACAGACGCCAAAGGCAAGTATTCTAACCCTTGTTCCAGTTCAGTCTGGACAAGCTTTGTAATTCGTGTACTCTTTCACATGAAATCTAGAATGATGAAGTCTTAATCCAATTCTTCCGGCTAGACTTATATTATGATTCTGTCAAGCATGATTTGTAAATTACCGAGTTATATTGGTATGGTTTTCAATCGAAGACCACGCATGTTCAAATGTTTTTGTCGTTTAACGACAGGCACGTGAGGTTGCCACAATTAAACGTATACACGTTTAAAGAATGTAGTGTTGATCAACATAGAGTACTATGAGCTGATCACTCAGAAGTGCTCGTAAGCTATGCCGGACGTACGGACTTAATGCCGGGATGTTCTTTTAAAAAGAACTTATGTATGCTCATAATCTTGAGCCATAATTGTTATTCTACTGAATATTGATGGAAAAACGTTTTGAAGGAAATGAAGTGCTATTTTGAATCACCGATAGTACTTCGTAACTATTGTTCAGTTACTGGAGATATATTTGCTCTATGTTTCAAGCATGTTGTTTATTAGAATTATAGTACTTGCTGAGCTAGCCATGCTCACTCTTGCTTGAACCATATGAACTCAGCTAAGATCGAGCGGACTGAAGGATCCAGCAAGGATAAAGGCAAGGCGAAGACGAACCCGTAGCATATTTATGTAATAGTATAGGAAGAATGTCTGTAATATATTGATATTATGACAAGAACAAATGAAAGGGTTACAAAGAACCTGGGTAATGTAATATTACTTTGATATATATGGAGTTATATTAGTCCTCTTGTGACTATTTGAGGAAATGTGTAAATGAATGGTAGTACCGTGTAACACCATTTGTCGGGTTGGAAGAAACCCGGATTTGGGGGAGTCACAATGTGACTATGTGAATTAATGAGAATTTATTATATTTTATTTAATTTAAATTAAATAAATTAATTGAGTTATTTTATAAAGGGTGTGACATTATTTAAACTATATGATAAAAGAGTTTATTAAATTAATTGTGTATAAGCCTTTTAAGGCTAGCCAAACATGGCACTAGTGGAGGTTGAGGGCAATTAACCAATGATTGGGTAACTGACCTCCACAACGCGTCAGTTTAATTGATATAAGACGTCTTCTTTATTTTTTCATTTTACTAAGTCTGATAAAACTAGTTAGAGAGAAATTGAGAAATTCAAGAGAGAATTCAGAGGAGTTGTGAGAAACTCTGTGATTGAAGAAGCTTTTGAAAAAGAGTTGTTATCTTTATACTCTACACTTTATACTCTGGGTAAATTCTCCAAACCCAAATTCTCTTTTTACGTCATTTAGTTTTCATGAAAATGACTTTCAAAGCTTTTGTAAAGTCTCTGTAATTGGGAAAGGGTATGATTATGAGTTTATGTATGTGTTAAATGTTACCATATCGTATTTGATTATGTGTGTATATATATATATATATATATTATGTAGACCATATCATCAGTTTCATAATATTAACGTATATATGGCCTCAAAATTTACAGAGTATGGAATACGGCCATATGGCCTTATACGTGATTTTAATATGTCAAACATAAATATTTTGTAAAATTTCCCACTCTTATTTGATTATGCATGTTGATACGAAGAGACCAAACCTTAAATGAACGGATTCGGTGTTATAACGAATCCGTAGTATTAATTTTCATGATTTATGTTCAAAACCTTCAAGAACAGTGAAATCTACATATTTTAATTCTATAATTATGCGTTTTAATGGGTTAAAATCATTTTATAAATGTTGGGTAATGATTATGTATGAATTATATCATGTGGGTATGTCTAAATTCGTGTAGAAAATAAGAAATTGGTAGAAATTACCACGTTTTGCGATTTTTCGCGAACTGCAAATTCTGCAACTGGTACGCCGCGCCGCAGCGCCGGCTGCCTGCCTAATTCCCGCGCCACAGCGCCACCGCGCCGTAGCGTTAGATCTCAAGCCGCAGCGCCACGGCGCCGCAACACCGCAACACCGCAGCGCGAAGACCAAGTACAACAGTGGCTCCGCAACGCCACTCTCCAGAATGTTCAGAAATGAATTATTTTTTTAAATGTTCAAGTCTAGCAATGTGATAGCAACTTAATTTAAAGAACATAGAGATATGTTAGAAATATAATGAGATGTTAAAATAGATTCTTAACATGCAAATAACATAATTGCATGTGGACTGAATTATTAAATGCATAGTTAGCTTATTATTCGTGAAGTACTTATTATGTGATAATAAGTGTGATAATTTGACTAAGTATAGTCATAACCAAAGTTAGATAAAAAGAATGAAGTTGCTATGATTAATTACGTTATAATTGACTAGTATTGTGAACGTAAATGATATGTAGGATTTAAATCAAGGAACGAGGTTAATTAACGTGTAATCTACGCACGAGACAAGTTTCCTAACCCTACTTGTTATCATTATTCAAGTTTATAAATCAAGTTCATTTGTTATGTTAAAGATTTACTATCTTTTTAAAGTATGATTCTGTTATACAATAATTGTTCTATTGTATACCTATTAAGATTGTTATTCATTATAAATATCATTTATTGTTGAACCTTGTTAGACTAGCGAATCCTTATTGATTCAACTAGTCCATAGTTGATGAACGTTCTAAATTCAGAACCCTTATTGATTTATCCAAACCAAACTTCTTTTGGTGCGGACTCTAATGTCAAATTGAGATGAACAACCCTGCAAAGGGATTTACTTATGCGTTAGCGTTAAAATATTGTCCACAGTATGGTACTAAGGGCTGATCCCCCTAAGTATGAGTAAAAAGGTCCATAGTCTTATAACTGTTAAAGGTTTCAAGTATAACCCTTGCTAACCTAGGACATAGTTCAAGGTCTTATGACCCTCAGAAATCTTTTGATTCTTGTTATTCATTCTTGATTCAAAAGTTGAGCTTTTATTTCAGAAGTCTTTGATTCCCTCGCATGTTATTATACATTGTTATTTCTTTATTTTATTTGTGGGCAATCATGCTCACTCTTGCTTAATAATAACATTGCAGTTAAGAACAAAAAGTACGATGAGCCTTCTACTAGTAAAGGCAAGGGTAAGGTTAACAAATGTTGAAGACTTGTATTTATGAGATGTTAAATTTATGTGTTAAGACTTAATGTTGTTAAGACTTATTAATTGTTTATGTTTCCGCACAGATGTTTAATGTTAGTTTGACCTGGGATTGTATTTAATATTCGGATGTTGTAACCCCATAAATGGAGGATTTTATTTCTATCTATTGCATGGTTTGCATTTATTATGGGTAGATAGATAGATGATATTTGTGCAGTGAACACCAAATCCCATGGAATTGAAGTACCCGGATTTGGGGATGTCACAAGTTGGTATTAGAGCCGTAGGTTATGAACCTTAGGTGGGGGGAACAGCCTTAGGTAATAGCCTTATAGAAAGAACATAGTGATGGAAAACTCTTATCGAGTTCTAGGAAATGAATTTTTGTAATTCATTGAAGATAATAAAAGACTTTATCTGCTTATGTGTTAAATTATGTATTCACTAGTACGACTTAGTAACTAAAACTCAAAATTTTGTTGTCAGGATGTTTGACGTTGGAGGAACTAGTCGAGCTGAGGATGTAACAACCCGATATTTTCTGTATAAATAAATCAAAAATTTTGCATATAATTTTTTTTATTTTAAGGATGAGGATTTGTACAAGATAATGTATGTATGTAATTATGTAATAAATAAAAATATATTTATTACATGAATGTTTACAAACAATTTTATTTTAAAATTATTGACTATTATAAAGTTTATTCTTATAATAATTAATTTTATAGCAGAAATGTTTTATTAATTATTTTCTATGAAAATATGATTATATATTATTTAAATAATATATGAAATGATTTTTAGAATTATTATAATAATTATTTATTTTATTATATGAATTTATGCAAGATTAATTAAGTTAATTATTTTAACTTAATTAATAATGTTATATATGAAGAATAAATCAGATATGAAATACAAACCCTAATTTTGAATTTTTATCAATGGATAAGAATAATAATATAATAATATTATATTTTGATTTTTCAGTGCTATAAATATGTACTGTATGTTTGTGGAGTGACAATGGTTGGTCAATTATGGTGTATTATGACAAAACCCTAGTGTTACTGATAAACCCTAATTTTGCAGTCAAACAAGAGACTTTAAAATCTGTTAAGTCACTGTGTTATATGGATAATAACATGTATTATAAGCATTTAATTTTAATTAGGAAAAACCTAATTATTATGTGGAAAACCCTAGTTAATAATTTAAAACCTTAATTTCTAAATTTGAAAACCCTAATTTGAAACTCAATTATGAGTTCGAGACTGTTATATAAATGTGTTATGCGATTTATGTGCGTATTATATAATTCAATGATTAATTAGGTAAACCCTAATTAATAGTTAGAGATATTAAATTTCTAGAAATCCTAATATTTATATTAGAAACCCTAATATTTAAATTATAATTAAACTCTAATTGATTTGAAACCCTAATTTGAACACCATTTATGACTTTAAGAATTTGATATGTAGTTATGTTGTGACGCCCCCAAAACAGGTATACAACACCCATTCTGAGTCGTCAAAATACATGGTACAGAAACAACTACAACTTTATTAATACAACATAAAAACTATGAGTTTAAATACAAATATTGTCATCTAGACAATATCCACACTCAAATAAGTCCTCAATACAATTATTGATACATTATTTTACAAAAATGGTGAGGACTACTAAAACGACTTCTAGAACCATCATTCCACACCCCGACTAGTACTCGTTACATTCTCGCCTCCTGAGAAGAAAAATGGAACAAAAAGGAAAAGGGTGGGCTCAACTAGCCCAGTAAAGAACATTATGATTAAGATAATATAAAATAAATTATCGTTAGTCTTCAACAGGGAAAATCTAATAGAATACAATAAATAACAAGTTTTAAATCAATATTCGCAGCGGAAATAATAATTCATTAGAAGAGTTAAGTAAAGAATGCAGACTACTATCTTCTATATATGAATTTAAAAGTTCATCGTCTATCTTTTATCCCTGTAACATCAATCAATATATATCTGGAATCAAATATTCATCTTTGCACTACAGGCCAAAGATATTCATCAGTTAGTCATGTACATCTAAACACCTGTTCATCTTTGCACTACGGGCCAAAGATATTCATTAGAAATCATTCATCTTTGCACTACAAGCCAAAGATATTCAATTATATCATTATTTAGGACTGAGGATAATGAAAAATATTTTAAAGAAAACGAATCCAGTGAAACAAAAGAACAAATATTAAGGATTCGTACTTTAAACAATCCAAGTTCAAAAATACTTCATAAATAACCAGAGTGGAGTAAAATTCAAGAATGATCAAAACATGAATACAATCAAAGCTAGTATCAATAATAGATATCTTGGACGAAAAACGAAAATTTAATTTTTCTGTGAATAGTGTCGTATTCGTGAATATTTCCGTATACGTGAATAGTGCCGTATACGTGAATAGTAATTCCGACACCAAAAGATAGAAATTTCACAAAAAACATCATCATGCTTTGTGAATAGTACTCGTGAATAGTAACTCGTGAATAGTAACTCATGAATAGTAACTTATGAATAGTAACTCCAACGTAAAAAAGTTCCAAATTTGATAAAAAGTTCCAACTAATATTTTAGCATAATGATATTGAAGAAATAATATCATTTGAGAAGAAAATAACATCCCTTACCTAAAAAGGATAATACTTCTAACTGGTATACTGGATATAGTGATGAAAGAACTTGCACCGTATAGCAATACTCAAAGTACTAAAATACTCACAAGAATATGCTCAATATATCGAGAGAGAAATAGAGAGAATTTCAGTTTCTGGTGTGATTTTCAATTCTAACCTAAGCACCCTATTTATAGGAAAATGCTTAGAACACCAAAGCAGAAAATTTAATAAAATATTAATATATATATGAAAATTTCTACGCCAACCTTCCTTGATCTGAATTCAGTAATTGACATCACATGCAAGGCCCATAATTAAGGACAAAAACATTTTTTATATTAAAAATAATTAAAACTTTTAAAAATCAATTATTTCGGAACTTCAGAACTTCAATAATTCATAATAAATAGCCCTTTTATCAGAAAATTCGAATCTCACAAATTTTTATAGGAAATTCAATTCTCTATAACTTTACAGAAGAAAGTTTTTCCAAATTCCAAACAGAAATTGACCGAAATCCATAAACGGGCGATTTTACAGTCTATAATCAAATTTCAGTCAAGAAACGGGGTCCACCAACACACAAAACATGTGTTAATCATTTAATGCAACAAAAATACTCTTCCTCCTCATATACTCATATATCCCACATTCATTGTAAAACTATGACCATTATTATATTATAATAATAAATTATTTTATCAAAAAAGATAAAATATCATTTTCCAACAATTGTCACTTTAAAAATTTTCTCCATCTATATCCACATAAAATCAATATTTTTCTCATCATTTAAATCAATAATTAATTATTCACAAATAATATTACAGAATCACAGTACTGGCAACCATGCCGTTCCCAGGAAAGAGGGGGCTTTCCAATAAGAATTTCTCCTCACTGGCGCGCAATTAGGTGACCAAACCTCTCCTTAGACAGAACTTTCTAGACATTGCCAATAATGTTTTCTAATAATATTATTCAGATAATATGAATTATTGCTTCAATAATGGAAAATATTGTGTAGTGACAATTATTGAAATAACAGTAATATAAAATATCAATGCAGCAATTATTGAATCAATAAAATAAAATACTGAATAGTAACTACTGTAACAATTATTGAGTAGTGCCTTCTTACTTAAGAATCAATAATTAGTGCAATACCATGTGCTACTGTGCAACAACGCGTATTACTGTGTTTTAACCACCGGGTATTCCAACAGTATTAACGGTAACAACTGCGCCGTTATTTATAAACAACTTATACTTGTCATTTTCTTCATCCAATCGCTTTCCGTTATGGGGCCCACAAAAGAATGTGCCGTCGTACGAATATTCCCCGATAGCAAGAATATTCAACGACCAAACGAATATTTCCCGATAACAATGAATATTTTATAACCACCTACTTATTTAAAATATTTGCGCATTTTACCCATAACTAACTACATTAATCAAATCAACCCTTACTATTTCAAAATAATAAATAGAGAAAAATAAATTTTATTTATTAATAATTTGGGGTCTTACATATGTAATCATGATAATGTTTTTAATGACCGGTATTAAAGATATTAACCTTAGTTAGGGAAAATCTTAATTGTTTTCAAAACCCTAATTTTTAAAGGGTATAAATCCTTATTATTAATTTTTTTTAAATTATAAACCCTAAATTTGCTAATTGTAAACCCTAATTGCTAATTAGGCACGCTTAATGATAATTAGTAAAACATAAACCTAATTATCAAGTCTACGTGATTAGGAAACCTAATTAATTAAGAAACCTTAATTTTGTATTTTAGAAACTAAAATTTTATTATTTTATTATTATTTTTTTTTACAAACCCTAAATTTGAAATTCTAGAAATTATTTTTAAACTCTAAAATTGTTCAAACCCTAACCCAAACCCTAAACCTTAAGGGTTTGCCAAGATTATAATTTTGCCATTAAATTTGTGAGCCAAATGACCATTATACCCTTGCATTATTGAGGCTAATATGTAGGTTTTGACATTAGGGGAAGTTGGTGACCAAATCCAACCACCCAATGTGCCTTAAATATCAGCAAATCATCAGCATTCCAGCCAAATCCATTGCACCCATGTATTATAAATAGATTGGAGAGAGAAAGAATTCATTTATTTGTTCATTTGTACACCAAGCTCTCAACCAACTCCCTCTCTCCCAAAATCCACAAAATTTTAGTGATAGATCAACTAGAATTCAAGCCCCACCAGTAGCCATAACACATCTAAAGCTCAGATTCAAGAATCGATGCATAAAGGTATAAAACCTAATCATAAGAAAGACAGCTTTGTAAAGTTCTTAAAAAGAAAAGATGTACAAGGACTATAAAGATAGAAAGATCAAGCTTGTTAGGTTGATCATATGATGTAATAGATAGGCTAGTCTGATCGTCGAGCACTGCACCAGAAGTCGAAGTCTGCCAGATGAGTCAAGGTTAACTCGAGAGCTATCGAGGCAGAATATGAGTATGCAAGATAGTAGATCTCGGAGTTCATAGACTGCCAGGGGAAACGAAGAAGGATCATAGTGTATCGAGTAGAGCATCCTCGGGATCGTAGTGTGCTGAGGAAGTCATGTTCAGAATCGTAGAGACAACATGCCTACGAGCCGACCGGTCATCTGCCGAAGCCAAGACAGAAACGTAGACTACACTTAGAGTCGTAGAGTCTACTAATGCCAAAGCCAAGTCAATGATCGTAGATCACACTCTGAGTTTGTAGAATCTATTGATTACATGCAGAGATCGTATTCAAGCAAGATCAGATGAAGACAATAAGCACAAAGCAGAAATCGTAGAGTGTCAAGATATGATCTCGTGATCGTAGTGTCTGCACCAGCCGAAGCTAAATCGTAGAGTGCAGAACTACGACCTCAACATAAGTGCTCACAGTGCCAAGAAAGAATCGTAGAGCATATATGGTTCTCAACATATGAGCACTCCAAGAATATCCAAAGGAACGAGGCCTCTAGTTCAAGTTGCAAGCTACATCCAAGGAAACCAGAGAGCACTCAAGGAATGGCATGCAGGCTAATAGAAGATCTCAGCACCAACCCAATCAGCATTAAGATTGAGGTGTAAGGCCATTCGTGATGAAGTCTTCCACAAGGAGATCCAAAGAAGACTTCAGAAGCTAACTAAGGAAAGTCAGCTTATGCAGTAGCTATCAAGTGAGCAGAAGACAACGATCTTGGAAGAAACCAAGATCGTAGTGTCTGCCAAACAGAGAAGGAACTGATAGAAGGTGAACCGAGATACTGGTCAACTTCTGAAGAACAAGGCTAAAGTGATTAAGTGTAGGGTCAGTTCATTGATGATAAGTGAGCGGAAAATCACAAGGAAAAAGCAAGCTGGACGCGCCACAAATCTGAAGTGTCTTGATATTCAGAAGGGGACCAGAGCAAGGAATTAGGCCATCAGTCTCTGAGAACAGTTGAGGCAAACAGAAGTATTGAAGCACTGCACAATACAAGGAAGAGGTGTTCTACATTGAAGATCCAATCAACATTCTTCAATATCGTAGTGTTAACTCTACCAGTCAATGAGCAACACTCAACAAGATACTACGATCAAGTACTTGAAGATGTGCATCAGAATCGTAGAGTCCGAATAACTAAAGACTGAAGCATTGACAAAGGTTCAATCTGAAGGATAATATTTGGACAAGTGCTTATTGAGAGCATCGATGCAATAGGACAACCTCTGATCGAGAAATCAGAAAGAGGTTATAAAGTCTTCGACCTGCCCAAGACATTAAAGTGATACATCTGACAGGGTAAGTGAAACAGTAGACTGCAGCGTCAGAAAAAGTATGACAAGTCACATCAAACAGTCTACATCAAACAACTTGAGATATGTGAAGATATTTGAATAGCCTTCAATGGATACTTTCTAAAGGAAGGATTGGGAAGAAGTATAAATGAGAAAAAGCTTCAAAGATCAAAGGTTGCTGGAGTTTCCGAGTTTGGAGAGAAGGTGGACTGATCTAAAACACGTGAAACAGTGAGTCAGAAGGCTCACTCTACGATCCACCAAGAACACTCAGAAGTCAGATAAAGAAAGAAGTATAAGTGTGAGTTCTACTATGTAGAAGTGAGAGTTCTACTACATGAAGAGTGTTCAGAACTGCCGAGAGAAAGAAGAGCATTATGTCATCTTGGTGTTCATCATGGGAAGACTCTAAGTACAATAGAGAAGAGCCTACAATCATCTTAGCAAATCCATCATGAGAAGGCATCAAGTAGCAGAAGGGAGATCACAAAAGCCATCTTGATGTCAAGCATGAGAAAGCTTCTAAGTACCTAATAGAAGAGTCTAGTGTCAGCTTGGAAGCCTCACATGTGCAGACATCAAGTACCAAGGAGAATGATCTTCAGGGCCTGAGGGGTCCTTGTCCAGAGGGACTAAATGAAGCAGGGCCAGAAGGGTTCTTATCTGAAGGGACTAAACAAAGCAGGGCTAGAAGGGTCCTTGGCTAGAGGGACTAAACGAAGTTTTAAGGCTGCTGGCCTTGAATAGTTCTTAGTGAAATGAAGTCCCAAGGCTGCTGGCCTTAAAGGAATCTTAGTGATTCAGGGTGTTGCCCTTCCTTAGTGGAAATTCTACTAGTTGAAAGCAGAAGAGTGGATTAGGAGCTTGAGTCTCTAAACCACTTAAAACCCCTTGTGTCTTTTACATTATGTCATTTACATTATGTACTATAACTGCTATGTATGTTTTAACTACTTACAACTAAACTTACTCTACGAACAATGTATGTATAATTATGAATATATCAATGAAGGGGATCTTTTACTTATTCCGCTGTGCTTGAAAAGATTCTTATATTTGTTAGATGCTAATTTAATAGCTATACAAAATAAACCAGAAAAGTATTTGAAATAAAAAGGATCTATTCAACCCCCCCTTCTAGATCTATTGTGCCCTCTGGGAACTAACAAGTTGTTATAAAGATTTTATTCATTATTATTTCAAGTGAGCTTTGTTTGCTCACTCTTGCTTATATAAACATTATAGCTAAATTTGAGAAGGTTGATGTACCTAGCACCAGTAAGGGAAAGGGAAAGATGAACAAGTATTGAAGACTTGTAAAATGTGATATTTTATTATCAGACTTTATGTTAATGATTGTAATGAAGTTATTTAATTTCTGCATTTGAATGATTGTATTTAAAGGTTAGATAACCTGGGTGATTTTTATTAATGTAATCCTTTAATGTGAAGGTTTTATTATGATTGTGTAGTTAGATGTGAATGTTTTTATAAAGTGAACACCAAATCTTGAGGTAATGAAGTACCATGATTTGGGGGTGTCACAGTCCACCTCCCGAATGGCACTAACTACAGTGAATGATACCGTCAAGGAGTTTTCCGCCAGGAAATAACCCCTGATGATGATCAGGAATAATTGCCAAAGGATAAAATCTTTAACCCTCAGATCATTAGATAATGGCTCAGTCAGAGCTCCACTCATGGCATCTACACTCAGTAATGAATCGCCAATCCATCGGTGTCATCATCACCCCATAATCCAGCAAGTGGAGATATTGGGTCTAGTTAAACCAGCGCTCAGACAAAGCCTGAGATAACCCCAGGGACAACGACGAGGGGGGGGGGGGATGGAGAAGAAAGCCTCGAAGCCCCATGCATGAACAATCTCTTGGTACTTTGGATGAAGAGTCTGGTACAGAGAATGTATGCTAAACCAATTCCCTCTAGGCTGCGTAAAGTCGGGAACCTGCACCAAATTACAAATCAAGATCAGAATCCTTGCCTCCATAAATGGGAAAAGGAAGATGGAAACGGCTATTACCTAGTTCACATGAAGATATGTCGAGGTTTAATGGCTCAAATCATCTAGGAGATCCAGAATTGTCACATTTATAGCTAGAAGCTCCCTGCGGGGAATTGAAGAAGAAGCAGGATCCGTAATGGGTATGTCCTCCTCATCGTCCACAACATCCCGTCTCTTAACCAGGATAGGGTGAATCACTGACTCAGTCAATCGGCGAGGCTGTCGGGCTGGGCAAGGCCGAGGAACATCTAAAGCTCTCCTCCTCACACTTGAAAAGGCCCTATGAGAGCTACTCAGCTGGTCTGGATCCATATATTTGGACAAAAGTCTCCAAATCACCTCAAAAAGGGTGAGCTAAATTCTTAACTGAAGCTCATCAAATTCAAATCATAGCTTCATGCATGAATGCCTTTCTTTAACATACATCTACAGTAGATTTAAGCTTGCATGTTCATTAAATGCCTAGACTCATGAAAAAATTTCACCAGAGTCTCCTATGTAAAATGGACTGTACATGTGAACATAGGCATGACTAGGTGGCCATTCATTAGCACACCAACTCAAAGTCATGAACATCTTATATGCATGAAAAAATTTATTAAAATCAATTTGATCATGGTAGCCTAATTACCAGGTGTGCTTTACTTCAAAACCTTTGCTCATTTGTCCTCAAATAGGATGAAAAAATAGCAGAAAAAGGTGTCAATTGACTGTTTCAAAAGTTAATTTTTTCACATCAATACGTTCCGCATGGTAAAAGAATAACACTTATTGCGTTGAATAATTTTTATCAAGTCATATGAGCATTAATATTCACTACTAAGTGTTTAGAAGCATTATGCATGATATCTCACATTCCAACAGTCAAAAATGGAAAAGAAAACATGTAAACATTATCAGGATAGTGCAGAACGATTGTACGATGACAGATTTTGTGGAAAATAGCCCGAACTCAGTAGATCTGAAGAAGAAATCTCGGATTTTCTGTGTGGCTTTAACTTGAAAATGACGTGTAAAAGAGATGTGATGGAGTATATAACCCACGGGTGGCCGCAGGTTAACCCGCGACAGCGGCGGGTCTACCTGCGGCTACCCAGGGTGGTCCACAACCCCTCTGACTCAATCAAATTTGAGTTACAACGGAGGTCCCAAAAGCTGAAAAGTCAAATCAGGGAAAAAGGTGCTACGCGATTGAGCAGAAAGAGCCTGAAATCCTGAATTTCGACACCAAACTGCGGGTCTACATGTAAATCATTGTTATTCACCCAGATGGGGTTTTCAGAAAATCAATGATACAATTTATTGAAAGCAGCCCTTGTCAATGCAACGCGAAGCTCTAATACCATGAACTGGGGTTGTGATAGCAATCAATAGTATACAAACTCATCAAAGGGTGTAACTCACCAGAAAGACATCCCCAGCGGAGACATCCCTTGAAAATGTAAGTCATTGAATGTTACTTCAGTGAGGGTCAGGCATCCTTGACATTGAAAACCATTGGCGATAACTCCAGCGTAACATTGAAAATGGTCCTGTGATATAAGACGTTGAAAGCTAGCTCAACGAAGATCAGAGTATCTAATATGGCAACCCATTGGTGACAACTCCAATGAAGCATTAGAGGAGTCTAATGATGCAAACCGTGGAAAACCATCTTCATCGGGGAAGACCGATGATAGAATATGTTATACAGATCCTCAGCCGAGACACTGCGAAGGCTCAGTGATTTCCAGACCATTGTAAACTACTGTGTAAGTAGGCACTGAGGAAAGTCGGTGATGGTTAACCTTCACAACACTGCCATGCGAGTGAGTATTGTGAAGATGTTGTCAAAGCCAGCAATCAAGATTTTATCCCCAGAGGAACAATCGCCATTGACCTGGTAGAAAGTTAGAACGATGGTGATAATGCTAGCGTAATGGCAAGAAACTTACAATGGTGGCAACCCAGCCAATCCATCATCCAAATAAAACATCAACGATCCCTAAGAGTCACTCGTAAAAGAGAAGAACATCTTGGGTGGAAAGCATTTCCAAAAGCATAAGACCGTTGGTGAAAACCATAAGTCAATATACAATGGTCTCAACCAGAGGAAAACCTCCATTGTAGGGATCTTGAAAACATCTCTGTGACTTGTCGGCAAAACATACTCAGATAGTACTGATGGACATTTTAAACCGTTGGAGACAACCCTAGCGTAGCATCGAGAGATCCGGTGATCAAAGCTTTATAGACTACCGTTCGAGTAGATATCAAAGAAGTTCAGTGGAGCCCTCATTGACAACTCCATCTCAACAGAAGCGGCGGGAGCAGGCAGTTATCACATCCCATTGGAATTCATTCCAACAACAACAAAATTCAGCATACCAATGCATCATGCTGCATTACATTGTATCATCTCAATCTTTTCATATTTCAAGTGTCTAGTAGTCTTTATCATATCCATGCCATTATATTGCATAAACATGATAAAGAGGGGCATCTGCAGACAATCAAAATTTTACACTCCTGTTACTAACCATGTAGGAGGGCAAAGTCGTCTTCCAGAGATAACCATAGAAGTCACATCAGTTTCCACCCCAACCTCATGAGATTCAATTCCAACCCCGGAGATAACCCTAGGATATTCAATTCTAGCCCCAGAGATAGCACCGGGAGATCTAGATTCCAACCCAGAGATAACCCCAGGAGATTCAGTTCCAACCCCAAAGTAACCCCAGAAGATTGAGTTTTTAACCCCGGAGATAACTCCGGGAGATCTAGTCCCAACCCCAAAGATAACCCCGAGAGATTCAATTCTAATCCCAGAGATAACCCTAGGAGATCAGTTTCCCACCCCAGAGATAACCTCAGAGGATCAAGTTCAAAGGCCAAAGTCAACCCCGAGAGGTCAAACCAACCTCAGTAACAACCCTGAGGATTATCAGAGTCAACAGCAGGCCAATCTCTTAGACAACCTTGGAAAAAGACTACTACAATTGCACCAAAGTCGGAGACAACCCCTGGAGTGGGAAAAATGTCATTTTTCCACCTCAACATCATATTAACACATTTCAACTCAAACTATGTCAATAGATGTCCCATAAGAACCATAGCTTAAATCTTGAGTGACAATTGCACAAGATATCTCAACGGATAGATTGCAAAGACTTGGAGATCTGGTCATGGACCCATCTTCACAGCCTCAGACAATGTCTAATCCCATGTCATTGTGTAACTCTCATCAACGGCTTTCCGAAAAGGTACAACACGCCTCCATCGGATGCCCGGATTGAATGTTCGTAAAGCCCAGGACTTCCCGGGCAACCACAGGTAGTCCCGCAGCCATCTAGTCTATAAATATGAGCCTCCATTAGCTCATTTGAAAAAAAAAAGAGAAAACTTTGTTCATTTTAGCTCTTAACCTCTTCTAGAGTGCTCTAAACTTTGTGATTCTTCTTTCTAAACAATTGTAAGCTCGTCAACATACTAAAATTTAACCGATGGAAACCGAGTTTTCAAGCCTCAAAAGCTATCTGAAGTCTTTTTGGCCGCCCACTATAAGATTTTTCAGATTTTTAAACTTTCTCTTACTTATACATACATACATACATACATACATATATATATATATATATATATATATATATATATATATATATATATATATATATATATATCAAGAATCTCATCGAGTAGTTTCGCCCAGATCGTCGATTTGTGGATTTTTCGTTCTTATATATATATATATATATACATTTCCAGTTTGGCCTGGAGTTCACTACATGGCCTTTTACTGCTTATATATATATATATATATGTTCTATGTAGTATCTATAAGTGATCTGGGTTGCTTGATGTTAGATCCATAACATCAAGAAGCTCGGATTTGAAGATTTCAAAAATCTGGACAATTTTGTTTTTGTGTCTGACAGTCAAATGTCAGACCCCATAGATCTTTGGTTATTAAGTGTTTTTGTTGTTTAAAAGTTTGTAGTTGTAGTCTGGTATGAGATCTTTCATCCGGTACAAGAATCAAAGTCATACCATGAACCGATTGTAAGTTATTCACGGTCAAAACCCGTTGACCGGGCATGACCAAATGATTTCTAGGTAACCTAGAAATCGTATTTCAGTGACTGGCAATGTTTTTGATCGTTTTGATCTGTTGGATGTTAATTGATTGGTTGATGTTATTGCATCTAGGTTGTAGTTGTCATGTGGACTCTATGTAAATGACTTTAACTTCCATAAATAGTCAGTATATCGAGCATAGTAAATGGTCAAACTAAGCATGTCGATCACAAATGGCGTTTCTGGAATTTTCAGAAACCGATTGAACCTTATTTCTGACATGGTTTGACAGGTTTGTAACTGCCTAATTTATTGTTGTTATGATGTTGTTGTGTGATACATCTGTTGTACTACATGTGTTCTATAACCTGAAAGTATTAAATCACATAATCAGTAACAACATTGCAAGTTGTAGAAGCTCAAAGTAAGGAAGTCGAACTGTTCTTCATTTCTGGGCAACCCAGAAATGAAGAACAACTCTGACAAGTACTTTGAAGGCTTAGATCTCCTTTGTTAGTTGCTTTGTGATCATGTTTATTGTTGGAGTGTGTGATTTGTTACTAGTACTGCAAGGTATGACGAGCAGAATTCCCAGAAACGTAACGAGCTAAGATCTACACGTGGTCAAACCCAACCACTCGAAACTGTCTATGGTGTTCTGGGTTTTGTCCAAGAACATGAAGAACACCTATAGTGACGGTTATGTCGCTATAGGCAGTCTTTAGCGACATTTATTTTGGGAAATTAATTATTTTTATTAAATAAATAGAAAAAAATAGTTTTAAATTATAAAAAATACAAAATAAATTATTAAAAATTATTTTAAGGTCCGAAAATTATATTTTAATTATTTTAAATATATTTCATAAATATTTAATATTTTTGAAATATTAAAAGTATTTAATTTATTTAATTATAAAATTAAATAAATTATTTAGAAATGATTTTAATACATGAAAAATCATTTTAAATTATATTATGGTATAAGAAAATAATTTAAGTTATTTTTGATAAATTTTAATATTTTGTGATGAATTTCATTAATTAATTAATATTAATGATAATTAAGTTATTTATTTAATATATTAAATAAATTATGAAAAATAGAATTAATGATTTAAAAATTAGAGAAAAATCTTTTTAAATGAAAATAAATAGTTTAAAAATATTTTTTATAAAATATAACTTTCCATATTTAAAGGTAAATTTCATTAATTATTTACTATTAATGATATTAGGATTATTTAATAATTATATTAAATAAATTAGTTTAAAAATGCTTTTAATATTATAAAAATCATTTAAAATGAAAATAAAGTGTTTAAAGATATTTTAAGTTATAAAATATAATTTTTAATATTTAAAGGATAATTTCATTAATAATTTATAATTAATAATATTAATTTAATAATAAATGATATTAAGTTTATTTAATAATTATATTAAATAAATAGTTTAAAAATGGTTTTATCTATTTAAAAATCATTTAAAAAGGAAATAAATGAATAAAAAATATTTTAACTTATAATTAATGACTTTTAATATTTTGATAGATAATGCTGTAATATTTAAATATTAATGATAATTATTTAAAAATAATTTTAAATATTTTAAAAATCATTTAAGGGTAATATTAATACTTTAAAAGTATTTAAGTTATAATAAATAACATTGATATTTTGGTAATGGTTTCATTAATGGTTCAATATTAATTAAATATTAATGATAATAGAATTGTTTACTAATTAAATCATTTAATAATGATTCCGTTATTTGAAAATTCATGATAAATTATAATAAATATTTAAAAATTATTATAAGTCATTTAAAAATAATATGACTGATACTTACAAATATTGAACTACAGGATAGAGTCTTAGACTTGATAAATACCCGATAAAGTCGTCGTTACACCGACATATTTTAAAAATTGATCTGGACTTAGATAATTTGATTAAATATGTGTTTATTTGTGATTCAATGGTTGTGGAACATATGTGACAATATGACTAGGTTATGTGCTGACTGCAATAAGCAGTGCTATGTGTTATAGTATGTTATTCTAATTGATCAAATGATCTTATTAATGATAGGTTTTGATATAAAGATAGAACTAAGTTACGAATTGTAAGCAGCGCATCAGACAAGTATCTTACCTTTGCATTTCCTTTATGCAATGGACATGAGTAATAAAATTCAGAATTATATTTTTATTATGCTATATTATTAACCCTATTGTGATATATTCTATATCCGATCATTGTTTATCAACATGTTAGTATATAGTAATTCAGATATATATTCTGTTCGTTAATTTCTATATATGGCTATACAAGTGTCTCCACTTGGATAATCATTGTATTTAATCACATGTTGATATATATATATATATATATATATATATATATATATATATATATATATATATATATATATATATATATATATATATATATAAAGTCGTCTAAGCTATTTGACCCAGCTAGACACATAGTCAGAAATATCGTTGAATAAGTTAAAACCTTTTTGTATCCAATCAAATTTTTTTGATTCAGATTCCAGTCTAAGTATGAACATCCCGATCACGGGAAAACTTTTATGCGCCCAAGGCGGACAGAGTAAACGATCCTATCATTCTTGTAATGTAGTATTGATCAATACAGGGCTCATTGGGATGATCACCCTCGCGCCCGTAAGTTATGACGGTTTGCAGATGAAGTTCTGCTAAACCATATCGAAAATTTAAAACAATGTTCATAGTATGTCGACTAACTTATATATATATATATATATATATATATATATATATATATATATATATATAGTTTTAAAAATTTGAGATAGAATTATTATATTATTATTATCGGTTCAGTTTACTTCACAACTATAAATTCGTTGTAGAAGTGATGTACAAAGAAAACATTTATTTATTTCAGCTAATTATATTTATAATTGTTATTACTTGCTGGACACCCAAATGCTCATTCTTTCTTTAAATTAAATGTTTTCAGTTAGGCATGATCAACCCGAAGGTTCAGACAAGAACATGTTAAAAGGAAAGCAAACAAAACATATTTAATGGTATCTTTTGTAATAGTTAGATAATATATAGACAATGATATGTATTATATATCATGTAAAGAATTATAGTAAAGGTTGCATAATTGGGATTAGACTCTGATAAATGTAAGTTAAGTTGGATTTTTATATTATTGTTATTATTATTAGTATTATTCCGCTCATAGAAATGGTATCGTGAAGCACCGAGTTCGGGTTTCAAGTACCCGAGTTTGGGGGCATTACAGGGGAGGAGGAACCCCGAGTACCTATAGAGGAGGAACCCCGAGACATTCATGTCGTAACTAAACAGTTGGTACAGAGGGAGTCATCTCCGTTGATCACCGTTGTTGGTCAGGAGCATGAACCTGAGACTTATCCTTAGGAGGATCCTGAGGAGGAATTTGAAGAGGAAGAGGAAGAAGAGGAGTTTCCACAACACTCCATTGATGCTGAGATGTACGAGACATTATACGACCGTAACGTGGAGTTACGAGATGAGGTGCATGATCTGACTGAGCGGGCGATTATTCAGCAGATTACTCTCGAGCAGAAGGAGAGGAAGATTTTGACTCTTCACTCACGACTGTGAAATGTAGAATGAGATTTGGTCCACGACAAGGGTCAAACCGAAGATAAGACCGCAAAGATAGAAAAGTTGAAGAAGGAACTGAAGGAAAGCTCTGAAAGGCTGATCATAGCAGATGAAGACTGGGTAAGAGAGTCACGTCGTGCTGATCTTGTGGAAGAGGATGGTCGTGCAAAGAAGGCGAAGCTTGGGGAGACATACTTTACACTTAATCATGCAATGGATGAGGCCCATGATTGAGTTTTAAGGTACCCCATCCAGTTTGAAGGACTTCCATTGTACATGTTGGATCGCAGGACGATGTCTCGCATCATGGAAGAAGAGCATAGAAAGGCTATTCAGCGCCTTGACAGACATTGATAGAATTTGTTTACTTATGTGATAAACTTGTTTATTATTTAGATATAAATTCCGATGTAGTTATGAACAAAGGAATATTTAATATTTAAATCCTGTGGATTCTTTATCTCAGGATAGTTGATGTAAATAGCAGTGATGCGATCGTCTGATGTTAAAACTTTTGATTTGAATGAATATATATCAAGTTATTTGAGATAATGTGTTAATAATTATATTTAATTGTTGAGTTAAGTCTTAACTATTTAGAGAATTTAATAGAGATTTAATAAGCATATATTTTAACAGAATTATGCCACCAAGAAGAAGACAACAACGTCAACCAGCTCAGGAAGAGTCTACGAATAACAACAATAATGCCAATGATAATCCTATTTAGCAATTGGTTAAATTTCTAGCTGGAGCAATGAATAATCAACCTCAAGCTCCACCAAATACTACGTTTAAAGATTTCAAGGCGGTGGGACCGCCAGAGTTTAAAGGTTCCATGAACCCGATCGAGGCTCAAACGTGGGTTATGGAGATGGAGAAGGTTTTCGATGTTGCTAGAGTTAGAGAAGACCAGAAGACTGTGTTCGCAACGTTTATGCTGAAGTCCGAAGCCAGTTACTGGTGGCAAGCAAACAAAGTCCGGGGAGATGAAGGTGTGATTACTTGGGAGAGATTCAAAGAGATGTTATTCGAGATGCGTTTCCCGACAAGCTCGCAGATCCAAATGGAGGTTCAGTTTCTGGAGTTGAAGCGGGGGAATATGAGCATACCTGATTATGCGGCTAGATTCAACGAGTTGGCGAGGTTTGCCCCGTACCAAGTACACACGGACGAGAGAAAAGCCAGAAGATTTGAACAAGGACTAAAGCCCTGGGTATATAGTAAAGTATCAATGTTTCAGATAAACACATTTGCCGGAGTACTGGAAAAGGCCATCCTCGCTGAAGGGGGAAGCGATGCGGTGACCAAGTACAATCAAGATCAGAAGAAGAAGAACAATGAAAGTGAAGGAAATAACAAGGCTAGTGGAAGTGGCACAGGAAGTGGAAATTTTAATCAGAAGAAAAGGTGGAATGACAACTCATCATCGGGGAATCAACAAGGAAGTCAGAAGAAAAGAATTGAAGCATGCCTGACTTACGGGAAAGCTCATCTGGGAGTTTGTATGAAGGGAAAAAGAGTGTGCTACAATTGTGGTCAGGAAGGCCACATAACACCTAACTGTCCTAACGCAAATAAGGGTGCTTGCTTCACTTGTGGTTCAAAGGACCATCTGGCAAGAGACTGTCCTAAGAAGGGATCGGGAGGGGCAGGACCAGAAGGAAACCTGGGAAATAGCAGTGGAAACACCTTGACTATCACTGAATCAACTGCAATAAACCGACCGACCGCCAGGACTTTCAACATGACGGTGCATGATGCAGTTCAGTCTCGTGATGTGTTGTCAGGTATTATTCCAATCAATAAAATTAATGCTTATGTTTTATTTGATTCGGGTGCTACTTGTTCCTTTATATCCGATGACTTTGTTAAGAATTTAGATTTGCCTAAGGATGAATTGGATTACCCCATGAATATAGAAATTGCGAATAGAGAAATAATCCTTGTTAAGTACGTGCATAAGAACTGTAGAGTGGATATTAAAGGTAATATCATGAACGTAGATCTTATCCCTATTCGACTTGGGGAATTTGATGTTATCTTGGGAATGGACTAGTTATTCAATTATGGGGCTGTAATTGATTGCCAAAAGAAGCGTATTAACCTTATGACTCCGTCAAAGGTTGTGTTTTATGGTAGCAAGTAGCCTAGACAAGCGAGTTGTCTGACAATGATGCAGGCCAGGAAGTTGTTAAGACAAGGCTGTGTAGGATATTTAGCTTACATAGTCGACAGTCGTAAAGAGAATCCTAAAGTAGAGGATATACCGATTGTGAGAGGCTTCGTTGACGTATTTCCAGACGATTTGTCAGGACTTCCACCAGATAGAGAGGTAGATTTTGTGATCGATTTGGCGCCCGAAACTGCTCCAATATCGAAGGCACCATACCGAATGGCACCAATAGAGATGAAAGAACTAATGGTACAACTAAAAGAATTACTGGACAAGAAGTACATTCAACTAAACGTATCGCCGTGGGGAGCGCCGGTGTTGTTTGTGAAAAAGAAGGATGAATCGATGCGGCTCTGCATTGACTATAGAGAACTGAATAATGTCTTGATTAAGAATAGATATCCATTACCGAGGATCGATGACCTGTTTGATTGATTGAAGGGAGCGAGATACTTTTCCAAGATAGACTTGAGAAGCGATTATCATCAACTAAAGGTGAGGCCAGAGGATGTATCGAAGACAGCGTTCAGAACGCGATATGGTCACTATGAATTTTTGGTAATATCATTTGGTCTAACGAATGCTCCTACATCATTTATGGGACTAATGAATGGTGTGTTCAAGCCATTTTTGGACAAATTCGTAGTGGTATTTATAGACGACATTTTGGTATATTCGAAAACCAAAGAAGAATACGAAGAGCATTTGAGATTAATGTTGGAGGTATTGAGAAGGGAGAAGTTGTATGCTAAGTTTTTGAAATATGAATTTTGGATTGAGCGAGTAAAATATCTTGGTCACGTGATCGATAAAAACGGAATTTCGATAGATCCATCAAAAGTCGAAGCCGTGATTAACTGGGATCAACTGGGAACGCCGTCGGAAATAAAAAGTTTTCTTGGATTGGCAGGATATTATAGAAGATTCATTCAAGACTTTTCCAAGATCGCAACTCCGCTAACGAATTTAACTCGAAAAGCTGTGAAATTTGTTTGGACGGATAAGTGTGAGGAAAGTTTTCAAGAATTGAAGAAGAGGTTGAGTACGATACCTGTGTTATCTCCCCCGGATGATACAGGAAACTTTGTTGTTTTTAGTGATGCATCACATAAAGGACTTGGTTGTGTGCTTATGCAAAACGACATAGTCATTACGTATGCATCACGACAATTGAAGGATTACGAGAAGGGATATCCAACCCACGACTTGGAGTTAGCTGCACTAGTTTTTGCTTTAAAAATTTGGAGGCACTATCTCTACGGGGAGAAGTGTGAAATATATACAGACCACAAGAGTCTGAAATATATTTTTACACAGAAGGACTTGAATATGCGTCAAAGAAGGTGGTTGGAGTTAATTAAGGACTACGACTGTGAGATTTTATACCATTCGGGTAAGGCAAATGTCGTTGCCGATGCCTTAAGTAGAAAGGGTTGGAGAAGTTGATGATGTTGACCGCTCAGGAGGAGCTAATTTCAGAAATAGAGAAACTGGAGTTAGAAATGAAGTATCCTATGGAAATTGATGAGAAGCTATTTCAGATGCAATCTGGTACAACCATACTGGATAAAGTTAGGGAGGCTCAACTTCAGGATGAGGAATGCAAAAAGGTGATATCTGAAGGAACCGAACAAAGATTTAAGATGGATAAGGAAGGAATACTGAGATTTGAGAGCAGAATTTGGGTACCGCCAGTACAAGAGATTAAGGAAGAAATTTTGAGTGAGGCTCATAGCTCACGATATTCGATTCACCCTGGTAGTACCAAGATGTATCAAGATCTTCGACAACACTTCTGGTGGCCGAATTTAAAACGAGATGTTACAGAATGTGTTGCTAAGTGTCTTACCTGTCAGAAAGTGAAAGTATAACATCAGAGACCAAGTGGATTTCTTCAACCATTAGAAATACTAGAATGGAAATGGGAACATATTACAATGAACTTAGTGGTTGGCCTTCCGACGACTCAGAAAGGCTACAACGCAGTATGGGTTATCGTTGACCGACTAACGAAATCCGCACACTTCCTTCCAATCAAAATAAGATTAAACTTAGATCAGTTGGTGAGGCTATATGTAAAAGTGATTGTTTCGAGGCACAGAGTGCTGATGTCAATTATTTCTGATACAAACCCGCGCTTTACATCGAAGTTCTGGAAACGTCTACAGGATTGCATGGGTACACAATTGAGAATGAGTATAACATACCACCCTCAAAGAGACGGACAGAGCGAAAGAATAATTCAGACATTAAAAGATATGTTAAGAGCATGTGTGATGGACTTTAAAGGAAATTAAGATGATCACCTACCGTTAATAGAGTTCGGCTACAACAACAGTTACCGCGGTAGTATAGGCATGCCGCCTCATGAAGCGTTATACGGTAGAAAGTGCAGAACTCCACTTTATTGGGATGAAGTTGGCGAAAGACAATTGTTAGGGCCAGAATTAGTATAGCAGACAACAGAAATAGTCAAAGTGATCCAAGCACGACTGGTAGCAGCTCAAGATAGACAGAAGAAATACGCTGATCCACATCGTAAAAACGTTGAGTTTGAATCGGGTAGTTATGTGTTCTTAAAGGTCTTTCTTTGGAAGGAAAAGATCAGGTTCGGAAATAAAGGGAAATTAAGCCCAAGATTCATTGGACCATTTGAAGTACTACGGAGAATCAGAGAAGTCGCGTATGAGGTAGCCTTACCTCCATCACTCGAGAATGTCCACAACGTCTTCCATGTTTATGTGTTACGACCCTACAAAACCGATTACAAGCATGTAATTGAATATGAACCCCTACATTTTGAAAAAGACTTATCTTACGAAAAAATTCCTGTTCAAATTATCGACAGAAAAGAACAAGTTCTCAGAAATAAAGTAATACATTCTGTTAAGGTAATTTGGAGGACCCACAATGCTGAAGAAGTTACGTGGGAACTCAAATAGAATATGATGAAGAATTATCCTAATTTATTTACTTAATTTATGTGTAAGCGATTTTGGGGACAGAATCTTTGTAGGGGGGAGAATGTAACGGGTCGAATTTATTGAGTTGTGATTCTGGGGACAGAATCCTTTTAAGGGGTGAAAGATGTGACGAACAAGATTTTGGTAATTTAATTCTTAATATTTATCGAAGTAAAAAAATATTTTTGATGATTTAATTATCAGATTAAATAATTAATTGATGCAATTGTGATAGATTAATTTAGTGATATGTATTATATTAATTAAATTAATGTAGAGAAGTTTATTATTCAAAGTTTATAATTATGTGAGTTTATTAAATTAAAAGAAATATTTAATAAACCTAATGTTATTTTAATTAATATAATAATTAATTAGAGATTTAATAATTTGATATAATTAATTAATGAGAAAATTAATTATGTGACTATGTAAATTAATGAGAATTTATTATATTTTATTTAATTTAAATTAAATAAATTAATTGAGTTATTTTATAAAGGGTGTGACATTATTTAAATTATATGATAAAAGAGTTTATTAAATTAATTGTGTATAAGCCTTTTTAAGGCTAGCCAAACATGGCACTAGTGGAGGTTGAGGGCAGTTAACCCATGATTGGGTAACTGACCTCCACAACGCGTCAGTTTAATTGATACACTACGTCTTCTTTATTTCTTCATTTTACTAAGTCTGATAAAACTAGTTAGAGAGAAATTGAGAAATTCAAGAGAGAATTCAGAGGAGTTGTAAAAAACTCCGTGATTGAAGAAGCTATTGAAAAAGAATTGTTATCTTTATACTCTACAATTTATACTCTGGGTAAATTCTCCAAACCCAAATTCTCTTTTTACGTCATTTAGTTTTCATGAAAATAGCTTTCAAAGCTTTTGTAAAGTCTCTGTAATTGGGAAAGGGTATGATTACGAGTTTATGTATGTGTTAAATGTTACCATATCGTATTTGATTATATATATATATATATATATATATATATATATATATATATATTATGTAAACCATATCATCAGTTTCATAATATTAACGTATATATGGCCTCAAAATTTACAGAGTATGGAATATGGCCATATGGCCTTATACGTGATTTTAATATGTCAAACATAAATGTTTTGTAAAATTTCCCACTCTTATTTGATTATGCATGTTGATACAAAGAGACCAAACCTTAAATGAACGGATTCGGTGTTATAACGAATTCGAAATATTAATTTTCATGATTTATGTTTAAAACCTTCAAGAACAATGAAATTTACATATTTTAATTCTGTAATTATGTGTTTTAATGGGTTAAAATCATTTTATAAATGTTGGGTATTGATTATGTATGAATTATATCATGTGGGTATGTCTAAATTCGTGTAGAAAATAAGAAATTGGTAGAAATTAGCATGTTCTGTGTTTTTTCGCGAACTGCAAATTCTGCAACTGGTACGCCGCACCGCAGCGTCGGCTGCGTGCCTAATTCCCGTGCCGCAGCGCTATGTCTCAAGCCGCAGCGTGAAGACCAAGTACAACAGTCGCGCCGCAGCGCCACTCTCCAGAATGTTCAAAAATGAATTATTTTTTAAATTTTCAAGTCTAGCAATGTGATAGAAACTTAATTTAAAGAACATAGAGATATGTTAGAAATATAATGAGATGTTAAAATAGATTCTTAACATTCAAATAACATAATTGCATGTGGACTAAATTATTAAATGCATAGTTAGCTTATTATTCGTGAAGTGCTTATTATGTGACAATAAGTATAGTCATAACCGAAGTTAGACAAAAAGAATGAAGTTTCTATGATTAATTATGTTATAATTGACTGGTATTGTGAACGTAAATGATATGTAGGATTTAAATCAAGGAACGAGTTTAATTAACGTGTAATCTACGCACGTGGCAAGTTTTTTAACCCTACTTGTTATCATTATTCAAGTTTATAAATCAAGTTCATTTGTTATGTTAAAGATTTACTATCTTTTCAAAGTATGATTCTGTTATACAATAATTGTTCTATTGTATACCTATTGAGATTATTATTCATTATAAATATCATTTATTATTGAACCTTGTTAGACTAGAGAATCCTTATTGATTCAACTAGTCCATAGTTGATGAACGTTCTAAATTCAGAACCCTTATTGATTTATCCATACCAGATTTCCTTTGGTGCGGACTCTAATGTCAAACTGAGATGAACAACCCTGCAAAGAGATTTACTTATGCGTTAGCGTTAAGATATTGTGCACTGTATGGTACTAAGGGCTGATCCCCCTAAGGACGAGTAGAAAGTTCCATAGTCCTATGACTGTTAAAGGTTTCAAGTATAACCCTTGCTAACCTAGGACATAGTTCAAGGTCTAATGACCCTCAGAAATCTTTTGTTTCTTGTTATTCATTCTTGATTCAAAAGTTGAGCTTTTATTTCAAAAGTCTTTGATTCCCTCGCATGTTATTATACATTGTTATTTCATTATTTTATTTGTGGGCAATCATGCTCACTCTTGCTTAATAATAACATTGTAGTTAAGAACGAAAAATACGACGAGCCTTCTACTAGTAAAGGCAAGGGCAAGGTTAACAAATGTTGAAGACTTATATTTATGAGATGTTGAATTTATGTGTTAAGACTTAATGTTGTTAAGACTTATTAATTGTTTATGTTTCCGCACTGATGTTTAAGGTTAGTTTGACCTGGGATTGTATTTACTATTCGGATGTTGTAACCCCATAAGGGGAGAATTTTATTTCTATCTATTGCATGGTTTGCATTTATTATGGGTAGATATATAGATGATATTTGTGCAGTGAACACTAAATCCCGTGGAATTGAAGTACCCGAATTTGGGGATGTCACAATTATCCCTATTGATCCAGTCAAAGTAATTAGGAAACCCTAATCTAATTAGGAAACCCTAATTATAAATTAGAAAGCTTAAATTTTAAAGTTTGACACCTTAATTGTTCAATTAGAAACCCTAATATAGAATTATGACTCTAATCGCTAAATTAACAATTTTAATTAGGAAATAGTAATCCTAATTAGAAACTTGAATTATTATTATGAAATTTTAATATAATTATAGAATCATAATTATAATTTAGAAATATTAATTTTTTATTTTTAAAACCGAAATTTTGAAATCTTAGAAATTAAATTGTAAAAATCTAAGGGTTAAACCCTAAACTCTAAGGGTTAGGGCAAATGACTAGTATGCCATTAAAATTAAGTGCAAAATGACCAAAATGCCCTTTTACTTAAAACTTAAGTAAAAGATATACCAAATCTTGGTGACTCACTACTCTATGTTTATCCCATGTGTGTAGTAATATCTTCCCATATCTGATCTTTGGTGCCACCTTGCAACATTACATTCATTGAATCCAAAAATCAAAGATAAAAGTTAAGTAAAATACTTACTTTACTTAGCATATGAACCTAGACATTCTCTCTCTATATTTTTGAAAAGTTGAGAGAGAGAGTAAGACTAAAAGATAAAGCAATATCAGTTCTCAGCTTACCAAGAACAAACATAATTGATCAGAATCATGATATAAGCTTACCAAGAACAAACATATTTCTGACAGTGATATTGCAGGCTCTAGATCTCGTCGAGTTTAAGTGTTTATGCCAAGTTGTTGGTTGGAGATTGTAGTCTGACATTTAATCTGTAATTCAGTAAATACGCACACTTAGAGGAGGGGGGGAATAGGTGTTTGTGCTAAAAGTGATAAATAGTGAAAACATTTTGAAATTATCTGCTACAGGTTTAAATCAGATAGCTACATTTGTCTGCTTTAGTGTCTGTTCTTCTTTTATTATATTATCAGACAGCTAGACCTGTTTGCTTTAGTGTTTGGATTAGCGTAATGAACAAAAATATGCAGAACGTGAATGGCAGTTAAAGTGATAAACAGAAGTAAAAATCACACCAAGATTTTTTACGTGGTTTAGCCCCTATCCTCTACCTAGTGGCGTAATCCACGTCCAATCCCAACTAGGATTGGAGACTCTTTTTATTACTATTTAAACCTTAATACAAAAATTACTCTATGTTACAAAGAAGCCTCAAATATGATGTTGGACACTTATGCCCCAGTTTTTCACCTCTGCAACTTGTACACCTCTGCACCTCTTCTCACCTCTGAGACCCTAGAAGTCTTCTTTGAACAGACTAACTAAAACAGGAAACCTCAAGCCAAAACTATGCTTGAGTACTTCGGTTCTAATGAATGAGTTTGGAAGGCAAAACAAATTTCCAGTACAAAAGAATATAACATATTACAATAAATGGCTGGAATAAAGTAATTGAAGTGCTCTGATATAGTATGTCAACTTGATTGCAGGTTTCAGAGATGTGTCATGTTATGCCAAAGAGGAGGAGTATATATAACAAGACACACAATGGCTAAAAAAATGTTAGCTAAGAAAACTTAGTCCCGTTAGAAACCATCCGTGATTTAAGCAACTTTGTATAACCAAAAAAGATAGGAAGTAACTTGTGCCAATTATTTGAATTTGGAATAGCTGAAATAAAGGACATAATCTTCTATACCCAGTCAACTGTTGTAAATCAGAGAAACAAGGAGATAAGATAAGATGAGACCTACCAACTCTAAATTGCTTCTGAAAGACTCCTTTTCTAAATAGAATATCAATACCAAATGTCACTAACTGTTATGGATCCCACCAAACAATGGTATATCTTTAAATAACTTTAGAACCCACGAAATACTTTGTAGAATAGATGAACCAAGTTTGGGCCAGATGGAAAAATAATTAATAACAGAAACCAATCTAATAATTTTTTACAACATTAAAAAAATATAAATTCCAACATTCCTTAATAAACTCTAATTCAAATCTTCCTTAATAATCTCCAAATCAAATCCTCCTTAATAAACTCCAAATCAAATCTTCCTTAATAAACTCCAATTCATGTAATAACCATAACCCATACATATTAGATATAATATTATAAACCATAATCCATGCATATTAATTATAATATTATAAAACATTTATAAACCATAATCCAAGCATATTTAATAATATTATAACAAATCATAAACCATGCACACGTCTAATATACTTAAATTAGTCATCATTCAAAACATCATAAAATCAAAAACTAACATTCTCCCCCTTTTTGATGATGACAATTTATGCACCACTTTAATCAACATGCTCACCCTAAGTATATGACTCCCCTTAAATTTATATATCAAAGAGCAAAATAAAATGACTTTATCATTGCATATTCCAACACAATATAGTATCTCAATATCAATTCAAATATACCCAAATATCTCAACCCCTTTTTCATTATAAATAAATCATCAAGTTATATCTCTCCCCCTTTGTCATCAACAAAAAATAATTCATATAATTAGTTATCTCACCTCATTTTTCAAATTGAAAAAAATTAAGCACAAAGAATGACATTGGAGTAAGGTTATAACAAAATCACATATAGCAAGTAAACAACATAATCATACATTTGTGATTTATTAACTACATATTAACATTTTGTTACCATTAGAAATCTTGATAGCTGTGCAATTTAGTGTAGATTTGACTTTTGTATTTTTAGAATAAAAAATCTCTTCACTAGCACTCCTTTTGGTCATCCCAATGTTGACGTCTTTAAAGCTCAGGTTAGGAGGATAATTTTTCACTATTTTGGTTATTCTTGGAAGACTACTAGTGGCCATTTGTTCATCTGATTAAATTTCTCACTTTCTGGAATATCAGATTTTGCATCAGAATATTCATCTGATCCGCCTTCTAAAACAGACCGGTCGAATTGTCTGGATTTAGGTGTCTGCATGTTTTCCTGGTTTATCTGTTTTTTCCTTCTGATGTAGACGGCTTAGGCTGTCCAGATTGAGCTGTCTATTTCCACTAATCAGATTGTCTTTTCCTGCAAAAACTTCATTTTTTTCTTTTGATATGTGACGCCCCCAAAATAGGTACACATCGCCCATTCTGAGTCGCCAAATACATGGTACAGAAATAAATACAACTTCAGTAATACAATTGTCGTGCAGAATACGACAACGCCTATATTGTGAGTTTGAATACAAATATTGTCTAATAGACAGTGTACAAACTCAAAAAGAGAATTCATTACAATTATTGATACACAATTTTACAAAATACTGAGGACTACTAAAACAACTATCTTGAATCATCACTCCATACCCCGGCTAGTTCCTGCTAAATTCTCTCCTCCTGAGAAGAACAATGGAACAAAAAGGAAAAGGGTGAGCTCAACTAGCCCAGTAATGAATATTATGACTAAAATTATCATTAGTCTTCAACATGAAAAAATCTGATAAAATATAATAGACAACAAGTTTTAGATCAACAATTGCAACGGAAACATCAATCCATTAGAAGAGTCTAGTAGAGAAAGAATTCTACTATCTTCTAAGATTTAAAAGTCCATCATCAATATTTTATCCCTGTAACATCAATCAATATACATCTTGAATCAAATATTTATCTTTGCACTACAGGCCAAATATATTCATTTGTATCAGCAGTTGGTCATGTTCATCTCAACACCTGTTCATCTTTGCACTACGGGCCAAAGATATTCATCAGTTAATCATTCATCTTTGCACTATAGGCCAAAGATATTCAGTAATATTATCATTTAGGACTGAGAATGATGAAAAATATCTTAAAGAAAACGAATCTAGTGAGATAAAAAACCAAATATTAGAAATTTGTATTACAGTTTATCCAAGATAAATAATACTCCATAATAACCAATTTCGAAGCAAAATTTAAGAATAAAGATCAAAACATTGATACAATCAAAGAAAGTAACCATAATAGACATCTTGGACAAAAAGGAAAAAATTTCATTTTTCGATGAATAGTGTCCTATTCATGAATAGTGCTGTTTACGTGAATAGTGCCGTATACGTGAATAGTAACCCCGACACAAAAAGGTCCAAATTTGATAAAAAGTTCAAACCAATATTTCGGCATAATGATATTGAAGAAAATAATATCATTTAAGAAGAAATAACATCCCTTACTTCAAAAAGACAGTACTTCTGACTGGAATATCGGATAGAAAGTCGAAGGAAACTTGTACCGAATAACAACTCTCAAAGTATCTAAATACTCACAAAAATACGCTCGATAATATAGAGAGAAAGAAAACTTATTTCTGGTGTGATTTTCAATTCTAATCTAAGCGCCTATTTATAGGAAAATGCTAGAACGCCAAAGAAGACTAAAATAATATAATATCATTATTTCTTTTCTCAATTCTATGCACACTCACCACCCAAGACCAACACCTCAATTCTGAAATTTTTTAGCAGCCCACATGTTTAAAATAAAAGTGGGTCCCACCCAATTTTAATAAAAATCATTTTATTTTTTGAAACTTCAGTAATTCATAGAAAATAGCGCGTTTATCAGAAAAATACAAATTTTATGTCCATTCCATACGAAATTGAATTCTTTACAACTTTGTAGCTTTGAGTTTTTCCAAATTCTAAACAGAAAATATCACGAATGATTTTTAATACCTCCATTCCGACAAAATACTGATAAAACATCTCAGCATTAATTCCTTCATTTATAACCACATAAAATAAATAAATCCATCATTTATATCTACATCAAATAAATATTTTCTTATCATATAAATCAATAATTAATTATTCACAAATAATATTACAGAATCACAATTATGACAACCAGGCCGTTCCTAGGAAAGAAGGGGCTTTCTAATAAGGATTTCTCTTTACTGGCGCGCAATTAGGTGACCAAACCTTTCCTTGATAGAACTTTCTAGATATTGACAATAATGTTATCTAATAATATTATTCAAATAATATGAATTATTGATCTGCTAATGGGAAATACTGTGCAGTGACAATTATTGAAACAACAATAATATAAAATATCAACGCAGCAATTATTGAATCAATAAAATAAAATATTCAATAGTAATTACTGTAACAATTATTGAGTGGTGCCTTCTTACGTAAGAATCAATAATTCAACAATACTGTGCAATACCGTGTGTTACCGTGCAACCACACGTATTACTGTATTTTAACCACCAGGTATTCCAACAATGTTAACGGTAACAATTACAACGTTATTTATAAAAACTCAAACTTTGTCATTTTCTTCGTCCGATAGTTATTCCGTTATGGGGCCCACAAATGATTGTGCTGTCGTACAGATATTCCTGACAAAAAGAATATTCCATGACCAAACGAATATTCCTCGACAATAATGAATATTTTATAATCACTTACTTATTTTGCGAAATTTGCACATTTCCTCCATAACCAAAGTATTATATCAAATTATCACCTTATTATTTACAATAATAATTAGAGGAAATTTGTAAGACCCCAACTTATTAAAAATAAAATCGAATTTCCTCTAATTATATTTGTGAATAATAAGGTATTAATTTGATATAATTCTCTGGATATGGGTGAAATGTGCAAATTTTGCAAAATATGCAAGTGGTTATAAAATAATCATTGTTGTCGGGGAATATTCGTTTGGTCGTGGAATATTCTTCTTGTCGGGGAATATTCGTACGACGGCGCATTTATTTGTGGGCCCATAACAGAATAACTGTCGAATGAAGAAAACGACAAGTTTGAGTTTTTATAAATCGACGTAGTTGTTACCGTTAACACTGTTGGAATACTCGGTGGTTAAAATACAGTAATACGCGTGGATGCACAGTATTGATGAATTATTGATCCTTACGTAAGAAGGAACTACTCAATAATTGTTACAGTAGTTACTGTTCAATATTTTATTTTATTGATTCAATAATTGTTGCGTTGATATTTTATATTATTGTTGTTTCAATAATTGTCACTGCACAGTATTTCCCATTATCAGATCAATAGTTCATATTATTTGAATAATATTATTAAATAACATTATTGGCAATGTCTAGAAAGTTCTGTTAAGGAGAGGTTTGGTCACCTAATTGCGCGCCGATAAGGAGAAATTCTTAATGGAATGCCTCCTCTGTCTTGGGAACGACCTGGTTGTCATAAATGTGATTTTGTAATATTATTTGTGAATAATTAATTATTGATTCATATGATAAGGAAATATTTATTTTATATGGATATAAATGTTGGATATACTTATTGTCGTTAAAAATGAAGGAGTTAATGTTGATGTGTTTTATCAATAATTTTGTCGGAATGAAGGTATTAAATATTAAACCAGCATTTTCTTTAAAATATTTTTCATCATCCTCAGTCCTAAATGATGATATTACTAAATATCTTCGGCCTGTAGTGCAAAGATAAATGATTAACTGATGAATATCTTTGGCCTGTAGTGCAAAGATGAACAGGTGTTGAGATAAACATGACCAACTGGTGATACAAATGAATATCTTTGGCCTGTAGTGCAAAGATGAATATTTGATTAAAAATGTATATTGATTGTTGTTACAGGGATAAAATATTGATGATGGACTTTTAAATCTTAGAAGATAGTAGAACTTATTCTCTACTTGACTCTTCTAATGGATTGTTATTTCCGCTACAGTTGTTGATCTAAAACTTGTTGGCTATTATATTTTATCAGATTTTTTCCTGTTGAGAACTAACGATAATTTGTTGTATATTATCTTAGTCATAATATTCTTTACTGGGATAGTTGAGCTCACCCTTTTCCTTTTTGTTCCATTTTTCTCAGGAGGTGAGAACATAGCAGGAACTAGTAGGGGTACTGAGTGATGGTTCTAGAAAGATGTTTTAGCAGTCCTCACTATTTCTGTAAAATAGTGTTTGAATAATTGTAACGAGGACTTATTTGAGTGTGGATATTGTCTAGAAGACAATATTTGTATTTAAACTCACAGTATGTGTTGTTGTATTTTGCACGACAATTGTATTATTGAAGTTGTAGTTTGATTTCTGTACCATGTATTTGGTGACTCAGAATGGGTGTTGTATACCTATTTTGGGGGCGTCACAGTTGGTATCAAAGCTTAGGGATATGGTCTCTGGCAGAGATCGGGGAATAGAACTAGGAGGGGAGAGATGAATAAATCCTTCGCTAGTGTGTCTTATCTAAGCTTATTTGTTGGTCAGTCATAATATAGGAATATTATGTGATATGTTAATTTGTTTAATTAACTCTTGTTTTATGGCAGTATTTAAAAATGGCCGCTGAGAACGTTAACAATGGAGTGTATGAGACTGCAGAATAACCTATAGTTACAAACCAGGAGAACGTGCAAAAGGAAGGCAATATTCCTCCTGTAAACAACACTATCGAGCAAATGATGAATGATGGAATGTTTAGGAGCTTTTTGCAGTTCATGCAAAACCAGACGAGGGAGACTCGTGCACAAAATACGGGTGGAAATGATAGCAATGCGCGGCTTGTCACAACCAAGCAGTTCAAGGACTTGGGACCACCAGAATTTAAGGGAAAGCTGGATCCGATCATTGCTGAAACGCGGGTCAAGCAAATTACCAAGATATTCGATGTCTTAGGATACACGGAGGAACATAAAGTTTCATTCGCCACCTTTATGTTCCGCGGTGAGGCAGACTACTGGTGGGAGTCTGTGAAGCGTACCCAGCCACCCGCACTCAGCATGTCTGGGATACATTTCAAAAACTATTCAGTGACAAGTACTTTCCTGAAAGTATTCGTCATATGAAGGAGGTGGAGTTTATCAGACTGGAACAAAACAATATGACGGTGTCCCAGTACGAGGTGAAGTTTGCAGAGTTATCTAGGTTTGCACCTCATTTGGTCCAAATTGAGGAACAAATGACGAGGATGTTTCTGAGAGGTCTAAAGCCCGAGATTCGGCAATATCTTATATCTCATAAATTTTCTTTATATTCAGATGTTATAAACAAGGCTCAATTATTAGACCGAGATAATGAGTATGTTCAACCGAGAGACCACAACTAGGGTTATACCGGTGACAGCAGTCATCAGAGCGATGATAACCAACGAGGAGGGAAAAATACGAACAAAGGCGATAACCACTCGGGTGGTCATCGTGGCCATGATAATAGGAGAGGTGAGTCAAGTGGAAATTTCAGAAAGAGGAGATTCAACAATGACGGGAAGACATTAACAGCAGCACCAGCACCAATAACAAATTCTAGGGGAGGAGAACGACCGCCAGTTAGATGTTACAAATGCGGGAAAGAGGGACATATTAGCCCAACTGTCCACAATAATCCAAGGTATGTTACAACTGTGGAAAGGAAGTCCACATAGCTCGGGATTGTTCTGTAGCAAAACCAAGTTCAATGGGGATGATGACTCCAAGGGTTGTCCCCGATAAGTCAAAATCAGCGGTTCGTGAAAGAGTGTTTGTCGTGACTGGCTAAAATGCGAGGAACCCGAACGAGGTGATTACGGGTAAGCTAATCTTGAACTCTTGCGAAGTTTATACCGTACTAGATACCGGTTCTACCCATTCTTTTATCTCTCCTGCTTGTGCTCAACGTTTAAACTTGACTCCAGAGAAATTGGACTTTGACTTATCTGTTGAAACTCCGTTGGGTGAAACCTTCGTTACATCTACAGTTTATAAATCTTGCATGATCCAAGTTGGCAATATCACTTTACCTGTTGATCTTATATCTTTAAAGATACTTGCTTTTGATGTGATTTTAGGAATTGATTGGTTAACCACTTATCATGCCAAAATTTATTATTTTCGTAAGGTTGTTAGTTTTCATATTCCTAACCAACCTGTCATACGAATTCAAACTACTAAACCACTAAAATCAGTCACTATCATATCAAGCCATAAAGCTATTCGTTTATTGAAAAATGGATGTCAAGATTTCTTAGTTCATGTTATAGATTTGAACAAAAACAAGTCAGATTTGAATAATATTTCTGTTGTTAGAGAATTTTCTGATGTATTTCCTGAAGAACTTCCCGATCTACCCCCAGAACGTGATGTTGAATTCTTTATTGACCTTGAGCCGGGTACAAAACCCATTTCTAAAACCCCATATCGAATGGCTCCTATTGAACTTCAGGAGTTAAAAGTCCAACTACAAGAATTGTTAGACATAGCTTTCATTCATCCTAGTACATCTCCTTGGGGTGCTCCTGTTTTATTCGTAAAGAAAAAAGACGGGAGTATGCGACTTTGTATTGACTACCGAGAATTAAACCATGTCACCATCAAGAATAGGTATCCGCTACCTCGCATTAATGACCTGTTCGACCAGTTGCAAGGAGCACAATTCTTTTCAAAGATCGATCTTCATTTTGGATATCATCAGCTGAAGATTAAAACTGAGGATATTCTAAAGACTGCCTTCAGAACTCGTTACGGGCATTATGAATTCTTAGTCATGTCTTTTGGATTGACTAATGCTCCTGCTGTTTTCATGGATATGATGAACCATGTATTCAAGGAATATTTGGATCAGTTTGTTATTGTCTTTATTGATGACATCCTCATCTATTCCAAAAGCCGTGAAGATCATGAGCACCAATTAAAGCTGATACTTGAAAGGCTTCGTGAAAACAAACTTTATACCAAGCTGAAGAAATGCGAGTTCTGGCTTGAGGAAGTAGCATTCCTTGGGCACGTGGTGTCAAAACATGGAGTATCTGTTGACCCGGCAAAGATTGAAGTAGTAAAAGGTTGGGAGCAACCAAAGTCGGTGACCGAAGTGCGTAGCTTTCTGGGCTTAGCTGGTTATTATCGGAGATTCATGGAAGGATTTTCTTGAATTGCTACTCCGTTAACTCAGTTGACTCGGAAAGATACAAAATTTGTATGGAGTGAGAAATGGGAGAAGAGTTTCCAAGAGCTCAAGAGGAGACTCATTTCGGCACATGTTCTACCAATACCATCTGGTACGGATGGATTTGTTATATACAGCGATGCTTCAGGCAAAGGGTTAGGATGCATTCTCATGAAACATGGGAAGGTCATAGCCTATGCCTCACGACAACTTAAAGAATATGAGAGGAATTATCCTACTCACGATCTAGAGTTTGCAGCAGTCGTATTCGCGTTAAAAATTTGGAGACACTACTTGTATGGGGAGAAAGTGGAGATTTATACGGACCATAAAAGCCTCAAATATTTCTTCACCCAAAAAGAAATCAACATGCGGCAACGACGTTGGCTTGAACTATTGAAAGATTATGATCACATTATTCAATATTATCCTGGAAAAGCGAACGTAGTAGCTGACGCATTGAGTAGAAGATCATATGCGAGTACGAGTGCGATATTGTTAATGCAAAGGCCCATTCTGTATGACTTGCAAAGGATGGAGGTAGAATTAAAGACTCCTGGGACCCACATAATGATGGAGAATATACGAGTAGAACCGACTTTAATCGATAAAGTTAAAGCTACTCAAGCTACGGACCTGGAGCTGATACGTATGAAGAAGAAAGTGCAAGAAGGAGCTATTCCAGAAGCGAGAATCAATGAAGAAGGAATACTTAGATTCAACTCCAGACTTTGTGTTCCTAACGATTATGACTTGAAGCATAGAATCATTATGGAGGCACACAACACCCCGTTTGCAATCCATCCTAAAGTACCAAAATGTATCATGATATTCAACATACATTTTGGTAGAAAAATATGAAGAGAGAGATTGCGGATTTTATCTCGAGGTGTTTAACTTGTCAACGTGTAAAGGCGGAGCATCAAGTGCCAAAGGGTCCATTACAACTACTTGAGGTTCCAAAATGGAAATGGGAACACATTACTATGGATTTCGTTACAGGTCTTCCCAAAGTTTCTCTAGGCATAGATACAATTTGGGTTATTATTGATAAATTAACCAAGTCAGCCCATTTCTTACCGATACGTGAGACTTATTCCCTTGAACGTCTTGCTCGCATGTACGTGAATGAGATTGTGAGATTGCATGGCATGCCAATATCCATAGTTTTGGATCGTGACCCAAGATTCACTTCACGATTTTGGGTTAGCTTGCAGAAAGCTATGGGCACGGATTTACGATTCAGTGCGGCATACCATCCTCAAACAGATGGACAATCAGAGAGGACTATTCAAACCCTTGAAGATTTATTAAGACTTTGTGTCCTAGATTTTAATGGAAGTTAGGATAAGTACTTGCCACTGGTGGAATTCTCCTACAACAACAATTATCTAGCAAGTATAGGCATGGATCCATTTGAGGCATTGTATGGACGAAAGTGTCGTTCTCCAGTATGCTGGGACGAGGTGGGAGAAGCAACGTTGTTGGGACCAGAATTAGTACGCACGACTATAGAAAAGATCCAAATAATTCGACAACGTATACAAACGGCAAAAGATCGACAAAAGAGTTATGCAGATCTTCATCGAAAAGACGTGGAATTTAATATTGGGGATCATGTATTGTTACGTATTGCACCATGGAAGGGAGTTACAAGATTTGGGAAGAGAGGAAAACTCAATCCACGATTTATTAGTTCATTTGAGATTCTTGACCGAATAGGAAATGTAGCCTATAGACTCGCATTACCTTCAAGTATGTCTCGTGTTCATAATGTTTTTCATATATCCATGCTTCGTAAATATGTGAAAGACCCGAACCATATTATTGCGTTAGAACCAGACGAGATAGCCGAAGATTTAACGTACGAAGAAGTACCTGTTAAGATCTTGGATAGGAAAGAGCATGTCCTACGCACCAAGGTTATACCACAAGTTAAGGTTTTATGGAGAAACCATGCTATTGAAGAAATGACCTGGGAGTTGGAATTAGAAATGAAAGTGAGGTATCCTCACCTTTTCGAAATACCAGGTACGTAAGTAAATTTCGAGGACAAAGTTTCATAAGGAGGGGAGGTTGTAAGACCCCAACTTATTATAAATAAAATCAAATTTCCTCTAATTATATTTGTGAATAATAAGGTATTAATTTGATATAATTCTCTGGTTAAGGGTGAAATGTGCAAATTTTGCAAAATATGCAAGTGGTTATAAAATAATCATTGTTATCGGGGAATATTCAATTGGTCGTGGAATATTATTGTTGTCGGGGAATATTCGTATGACCGCGCAGTCATTTGTGGGCCCCATAACAGAATAACTATCGGATGAAGAAAACGACAAGTTTGAGTTTTTATAAATAACGGCGTAGTTGTTACTGTTAACAATGTTGGAATACCCGATAGTTAAAATACAGTAATACACGTGGATGCACAGTATTGATGAATTATTGATCCTTACGTAAGAAGGCACTACTCAATAATTGTTACAGTAGTTACTGTTCAATATTTTATTTTATTGATTCAATAATTGTTGCGTTGATATTTTATATTATTGTTGTTTCAATAATTGTCATCGCACAGTATTTCCCATTATCAGATCAATAATTCATATTATTTGAATAATATTATTAGATAGCATTATTGGCAATGTCTAGAAAGTTCTTTAAAGGAGAGGTTTGGTCACCTAATTGCGCGCCAATTAGGAGAAATTCTTATTGGAAAGCCCCCTCTTTTCTGGGAACGACCTGGTTGTCATAAATGTGATTTTGTAATATTATTTGTGAATAATTAATTATTGATTCATATGATAAGGAAATATTTATTTTATATGGATATAAATGTTGGATATACTTATTGTCGTTAAAAATGAAGGAGTTAATGTTGATGTGTTTTATCAATAATTTTGTCGGAATGAAGGTATTAAATATTAAACCAGTATTTTTGAGATATATTGTGTGAGTTATAATTTTTAATCCGATCGTTGGATTTTTGTAATTTTTGGATATGTTATACATATATAAGTTGAGTATATGTCCACAAATTTTGAACCGTTAAAAATGAACGTATGATTTGTTATGAATTTTAAGAGGTGATTGATTCAGAAAATTAGGTTTATAAATAATTTTGGTGAAAATTTCTAGAATTGAGTGGGCCCCACTTGTGGTTGGTGAAGAAATGTGCTGAATTTATTTCAAATGTGGTGGGTGGGAATAGTAGCAGGTAAAGCCATCAATTTGCAGGTCAAGTCTGCTAATATTTTCCTATAAATAGAGGGCTAAGTTAGAATTGAAAATCACACCAGAAACAAGTTTTCTCTCTTTCTCTCTCTTGATTATTGAGTATATTTTGTGAGTATTTAGATACTTTGTGAGTTTCTATTCATCAGTGCAAGTTTCCTTCAGCCTTATACTGATATTCTGATCAGAAGTACTAATATTTTGGGGTAAGGGATGTTATTTTCTTCATATATGATATTATTTCTTCAATATCATTATGCCGAAGTATTGATCTGAATTTTTTTATCAAATTTGGAACTTTTTGTGTCGGGGATACTATTCACGTATACGACACTATTCACGAATACGACACTATTCACCAAAAAATAAAATTTTCTTCTTTTTATCCAAGATGTCTATTATGGTTACTATCTTTGATTGTATCCATGTTTTGATCTTTATTTTTGAATTCTGCTTCAAAATTGGTATTTATGAAGTATTATTGATTTTGGATAAACTGTTATACGAATCCCTACTATTTGTCTTTCCGTTTCTCTGGATTCGTTTTCTTTAAAATATTTTTCATCATTCTCAGTCCTAAATGATGATATTACTAAATATCTTCGGCCTGTAGTGCAAAGATAAATGATTAACTGATGAATATATTTGGCCTGTGGTGCAAAGATGAACTGGTGTTGAGATGAACATGACCAACTGGTGATACAAATGAATATCTTTGGCCTGTAGTGCAAAGATGAATATTTGATTAAAGAGGTATATTTATTGTTATTACAGGGATAAAATATTGATGATGGACTTTTAAATATTAGAAGATAGTAGAACTCATTCTCTACTTGACTCTTCTAATGGATTGATGTTTCCGCTGCAGTTGTTGATCTAAAACTTGTTGGCTATTATATTTTATCAGATTTTTCCCTGTTGAAGACTAACGATAATTTGTTGTATATTATCTTAGTCATAATATTCTTTACTGGGCTAGTTGAGCTCACCTTTTTCCTTTTTGTTCCATTTTTCTCAGGAGGTGAGAACATAGCAGGAACTAGTCGGGGTACGGAGTGATGGTTCTAGAAAGATGTTTTAGCAGTCCTCACTATTTCTGTAAAATAGTGTTTAAATAATTGTAACGAGGACTTATTTTAGTGTGGATATTTTCTAGAAGACAATATTTGTTTTTAAACTCACAGTATGTGTTGTCGTATTTTGCACGACAATTGTATTATTGAAGTTGTGGTTTGCTTTCTATACCATGTATTTGGCGACTCAGAATCGGTGTTGTATACCAATTTTGGGGGCGTCACAAAATTTGATTTTATTCATAATAAGTTGGAGTCTTACAACCTCTCCTCCTTATGAAATTTCGTCCTCGAAATTGACGTACGTACCTGGTATTTCGAAAATGTGAGGGTACCTCGCTTTCATTTTTGATTCCAACTCCCATGTCATTTCCTCAATAGTATGGTTCCTTCACAAAACCTTAACTTGTGGTATAACCTGGTGCGTAGGACATGCTCTTTCCTATCCAAGATCTTAATAGGTACCTCTTCGTACGTTAAATCTTCAGCTATCTCGTTTGGTTCTAACACAAAAATATGATTAGGGTCTTTCAAATATTTACGAAGAATATATATGTGAAAAACATTATGAACACGAGACATACTTGGAGGTAATGCAAGTTTATAGGCCACATTTCCTATTCGGTCAAGAATCTCAAATGGACCAACAAATCATGGATTGAGCTTTTCTCTCTTCCCAAATCTTGTAACACCCTTCCATGGAGTAATACGTAACAGTACATGATCTCCAATATTAAATTCCACGTCCTTTCGATGAAGATCAGCATAACTCTTTTGTCGATCTTGTGAGGTTTGAATACGTTGTTGAATCATTTGGATCTTTTCTGTAGTCATGCGTACTAATTCTGGTCCAAACAACGTTGCTTCTCCCACCTCGTCCCAACATACTAGAGAACGATACTTTCGTCCATACAACACCTCGAATGGAGCAATGCCTATACGTGCCTGATAACTGTTGTCGTAAGAGAATTCCATCAGTGGCAAGTACTTATCCTAACTTCCTTTGAAATCTAGAACACAGAGTCTTAATAGATCTTCAAGACTTTGAATAGTCCTCTCTGATTGTCCATTCGTTCGAGGATGGTATGCTGAACTGAATCGTAAATTCATGCTCATAACTTTCTGCAAGCTAACCCAAAATCTTGAAGTGAATCTTGGGTCACGATCCGAAACTATGGATACTAGCATGCCATGCAATCTCAGAATCTCATTCATGTAATACGAGCAAGACGTTCAAGGGAATAAGTCTCACGTATTGGCAAGAAATGAGCAGACTTGGTTAATCTATCAACAATAACCCAAATCGTATTTATGCCTTGAGAAACTTTGGGAAGACCTGTAAAGAAATCCATGGTAATGTGTTCCCACTTCCATTCTGGAATCTCAAGTGGTTGCCATAGACCTTTTGGTACTTGATGCTCCGCCTTTACTCATTGAAAAGTTAAACACCTCGAGATAAACTCCGCGAACTCTCTCTTCATATTGTTCCACCAAAATGTATGTCAAAGATCATGATATATTTTGGTACTCCCAGGATAGATTTCAAACATGGTGTTGTGTGCCTCCATCATGATTTTATCCTTCAAGTCAGAATCGTTAGGAACTCAAAGTCTAGAGTTGACTCGAAGTATTCCTTATTCATCGATTCTTACTTCTGGAATAACACATTCTTGCACTTTCTTCTTCATACGCATCAGCCCCAGGTCCGTAGCTTGAGCAGCTTTTACTTTATCGATTAAAGTTAGTTCTACTCGTATATTCGCCATCATCATGTGGGTCCCTAGAGTCTTTAACTCTATCTCCATCCTTTGCAAGTCATACAAAATAGGCCTTTGCATTGACAATATCGCACTCGTACTCGCATATGATCTTCTACTCAATGCGTGAGCTACTAAGTTCGCTTTTCCAGGATGATATTGAATAGTATGATCGTAATCTTTCAATAGCTCCAGCTAACGTCGTTGCCGCATATTGAGTTCTTTTTGGGTGAAGAAATATTTGAGGCTTTTATGATCAGTATAGATCTCCACTTTCTCCCCACACATGTAGTGTCTCCAGATTTTCAGTGTGAAAACGACTACTGCCAACTCTAGATCATTAGTAGGATAATTCCTCTTATATTCTTTGATTTGTCGTGAGGCATGGGCTATGACATTCCCATGTTGCATGAGAACACGTCCTAACCCTTTGCCTGAAGCATCGCTGTAGATAACAAATCCATCCAAACCAGATGGTATTGCTAGAACAGGTGCCGAAATGAGTCTCATCTTGAGTTCTTGGAAACTCTTCTCGCATTCCTCACTCCATATAAATTTTGTATCTTTCCGAGTCAGCTGAGTTAACGGAGTAGCGATTTAGGAAAATCCTTCCACGAATCTCCGATAATAACCAACTAAGCCCAGAAAGCTATGCACTTCGGTCACCGACTTCGGTTGCTCCCAGCTTTGTATTGCTTTAATCTTCGCCGGTTCAACAGATACTCCATGTTTTGACACCACGTGCCCAAGGAATGCTACTTCCTCAAGCCAGAACTCACATTTCTTCAGCTTGGCATATAGCTTATTTTCACGAAGCCTTTCAAGTATCAGTTTCAAATGGTGCTCATGATCTTCATGACTTTTGGAATAGATGAGGATGTCCTCAATAAAGACAACAACGAACTGATCCAAATATTCCTTGAATACATGGTTCATCATATCCATGAAAGCAGCAGGAGTATTAGTCAATCCAAAAGACATGACTAAGAATGTATAATGTCCGTACCGAGTTCTGAAGGCTATTTTTGGAATATCCTCAGTTTTAATCTTCAACTGATGATATCCAGAACGAAGGTCGATCTTTGAAAAGAATTGTTCTCCTTCCAACTGGTTAAACAGATCATCAATGCGAGGTAGCGGATACCTATTTTTAATGGTGACATGATTCAATTCTCGGTAGTCAATGCAAAGTCGCATACTCCCGTCTTTCTTTTTACGAATAAAACAGGAGCTCCCCAAGGAGATGTACTAGGACGAATGAAACTGATGTCTAACAATTCATGTAGTTGGAATTTTAACTCCTGAAGTTCAATAGGAGCCATTCGATATGGGGTTTTAGAAATAGGTTTTGTACCCGATTCAAGGTCAATAAAGAATTCAACATCACGTTCTGGGGGTAGACCGAGAAGTTCTTCAGGAAATACATCAGGAAATTCACTAACAACAGAAATATATTCAAATCTGACTTGTCTTTGTTCAAATCCATAACATGGGCTAAGAAAGCTTGACATCTGTTTTTCAATAATCGAATAGCTTTATAGCTTGATATGACAGTGACTGATTTTAGTGGTTTGGTTGTTTGAATTCGCATAATAGGTTAGTTAAGAATATGAAAACTAACAACCTTACGAAAGAAATCAATTTTAGCATGATGAGTGGTTAACCAATCAATCCCTAAAATCACATCAAAAACAAATATCTTTAAAGAGATAAGATCCACAGGTAATGTGATGGTGCCAACTTGGATTAAGAAAGATTTATAAATAGTGGACATAACGAAAGTTTCTCCTAACGGAGTCTCCACTGATAAATCGAAGTCTAATTTCTCCGGAGTCAAGTTTAAACGTTGAGCACAAGCAGGGGAGATAAAAGAATGTGTAGAACCGGTATCTAGTAAGGTATAAACTTCGCAAGAGGTTATGATAAGCTTACCCGTGATCACCTCGTTTGGGCTCCTTACGTTTTGGCCAGTCACAACAAACGCTCTTCCTGGAACCGCTGATTTTGACTTATTTGGGACAGCGTTTGGAGTCACCATCCCCGTTGAACTTGGTTTCATAACTAGACAATCTCTAGATATACGACCTTCATTTCCACAATTATAACACACCTTGGATTGTTATGGGCAGTTTGGGCTGATGTGTCCCTCTTTCCCGTATTTGTAAAAAACGACCGGTACTCGTTCTCCTCCCCTAGAAACAGTTGATGTTTGTGCTGACTTCTTCACATTATCATTGTTGTACCTTCTCTTTTTTGAAATCTCCTCCTGAATCGCTCCTTCTATTATCACGGCCACGATTACCACCAGAGTGGTTACCTCTTTTGTCCGAATGTTTTCCTCCCTGCTGGTTTTCATTGCTCCGATGACCGCTACCACCGGTATGACCCTGGTTGTGTTCCCTTGGTTGAACATACTCATTATCTCGCTCTAATAATTGAGCCTTGTTTACAACATCTGAATATAAAGAAAATTTATGAGAGATAAGATATTGCTGAATCTCGGGTTTTAGACCTGTCAAAAACATCTTTGTCATTCATTCCTTATTTTTTACCAAATGAGGTGCAAACCTGGATAACTCAACGAACTTCGCCTCATACTGGGACACCGTCATGTTATTTTGTTCCAGTCTGATAAACTCTACTTCCTTTATATGACGAATACTTTCAGGAAAGTACTTGTCATTGAATAGTTTTTGAAACGTTTCCCAAGACATATTGAGTGCGAAAGGCTGGGTACGCTTCACAAACTCCCACCAATAGTCTGCCTCACCGCGTAATATAAAGGTGGCGAATGGAACCTTTTGTTCCTCCGTGCATCCCAAGACATCGAATATCTTGGTAATTTGCTTGACCAAGGTTTTCACCTTGATCGGATCCGGCTTTACAATAAATTCTGGTGGTCCCAACTCCTTGAACTTCTTGGCTGTGACAGACTGCGTGTTGCTATCACTTCCACTCGTATTTTGTGCACGAGTCTCCCTCGTCTGATTTTGCATGAAATGCAAAAAAGCTCCTAAACATTCCATCATTCATCGTTTACTCGGTAGTGTTGTTTATAGGAGGAATATTGCCTTCCTGTTGTACGTTCTCCTAGTTTATGACTAAAGGTTATTCCACAGTCTCATACACTCTATTGTTAACGTTCTCAGCAGCCATTCTTAAATACTGCCATAAAACAAGGGTTAATTAAACAATTAAACATATCACATAATATCCCTATATTATGGCCGACCAACAAATAAGCTTAGGAAGGACATACTAGCGAAATATTTACTCATCTCTCCCCTCCTAGTTCAATTCTCCGATCTCCGCCAGAGACCATATCCCTAAGCTCTGATACCAACTGTGACACCCCCAAAATAGGTATACATCACCCATTCTGAGTCGCCAAATATATGGTACAAAAATAAATACAACTTCTGGAATACAATTGTCGTGCAGAATACGACAACGCCTATACTGTGAATTTGAATATAAATATTGTCTAATAGACAGTATACAAACTTAAAAGGAGTCCTCATTATAATTATTGATACACTATTTTACAAAATAACGAGGACTACTTAAACAACTATCTTGAATCATCACTCCATACCCCGACTAGTTCCGGCTAAATTCTCTCCTCCTAAGAAGAACAATGGAACAAAAAGGAAAAAGGGTGAGCTCAACTAGCTCAGTAAAGAATATTATGACTAAGATAATATACAACAAATTATCATTAGTCTTTAACAGGGAAAAATTTGATAAAATATAATAGACAACAAGTTTTAGATCAACAACTGCAGCGGAAATAGCAATCCATTAGAAGAGTCTAGTAGAGAAAGAATTCTACTATCTTCTAAGATTTAAAAGTCCATCAATATTTTATCCCTATAACATCAATCAATATACATCTTGAATCAAATATTCATCTTTGCACTATATGCTAATGATATTCATTTGTATCACCAGTTGGTCATGTTCATCTCAATAACTGTTCAGCTTTGAACTACGGGCCAAAGATATTCATCAATTAATCATTCATCTTTGCACTACACGACAAAGATATTCAGTAATATCATCATTTAGGACTGAGGATTATAAAAAATATCTTAAAGAAAACGAATCCAGTGAGATACAAGAACAAATATTAGGGATTCGTATTATAGTTTATTCAAGTCCAATAATACCCCATAATAACCAATTGTGAAGCAGAATTCAAAAATAAAGATCAAAACATGGATACAATCAAAGATAGTAACCATAATAGACATCTTGGATAAAATGGAAAATTTTTATTTTTTGATGAATAGTGCCGTATTCGTGAATAGTGCCGTATATATGAATAGTAATCCTGACACAAAAAGTTCCAAATTTGATAAAAAGTTTACACGAATATTTTGGCATATTGATATTGAAAGAAATAATATCATTTACGAAGAAAATAATATCCCTTACCTCAAAATAACGGTACTTCTGATTGGAATATCGGATAGAAAGCCGAAGGAAACTTGTACCGAACAACAACTCTCAAAGTATCTAAATACTCACAAAAATACGCTCGATAATCTAGAGAGAAAGAAAACTTGTTTCTGGTGTGATTTTCAATTCTAACCTAAGCGCCTATTTATAGAAAAATGCTAGAACGCCAAAGGAGACTAAAATAATAAAATATCATTATTTCTTTTCTCAATTCTACGTACACTCACCACCCAAGACCAGCACCTCAATTGTGCAATTTTTTACCAGCCCACATGTTTAAAACAAAAGTGGGTCCCACCCAATTTTAATAAAAATCATTTTATTTTTCAAAACTTCAGTAATTCATAGAAAATAGCCCGTTTATCAGAAAAATACAAATTTTATGTCCATTCCATACGAAATCGAATTCTCTACAACTTTGTAGCTTTGAGTTTTTCCAAATTCCAAACAAAAAATATCTGAAATCCACAAACGGATAATTTTTAATAACTCAATTCTGACATAATACTGATAAAACAGCTCAGCATTAATTCCTTCATTTATAACCACATAAAATAAATAAATCCATCATTTATATCCACATCAAATAAATATTTCATTATCATATAAATCAATAATTAATTATTCACAAATAATATTACAGAATCACAATTATGACAACCATGCCGTTCCCAGGAAAGAGGGGGCTTTCCAGTAAGGATTTCTCTTTACTGGCGCGTAATTAGGTGACCAAACCTCTCCTTGACAGAACTTTCTAGATATTGCCAATAATGTTATCTAATAATATTATTCAAATAATATGAATTATTGATCTGATAATGGGAAATAATGTGCAGTGATAATTATTGAAACAACAATAATACAAAATATCAACGCATCAATTATTGAATCAATAAAATAAAATATTGAACAGTAATTACTGTAACAATTATTGAGTGGTGCCTTCTAGCGTAAAAATCAATAATTTAACAATACTGTGCAATACCGTGTGCTACTGTGCAACCACGCGTATTACTGTATTTTAACCACCAGGTATTCCAACAGTGTTAACGGTAACAATTACGACGTTATTTATAAAAACTCAAACTTTGTCATTTTCTTCGTCTGACAGTTATTCTGTTATGGGGCCCATAAATAACTGCGCTGTCGTACAGATATTCGCGACAAAAAGAATATTCCACGACCAAACGAATATTCCTCGACAACAATGAATATTTTATAACCACTTACTTATTTTGAAAATTTTGCACATTTCCCCCATAACCAAATTATTATATCAAATTTTCACCTTATTATTCACAATAATAAATAGAGGAAATTCGATTTTATTCATAATAAGTTGGGGTCTTACCTGATAGGTCACGGTTAAATTCTTCAAATACTACATGCACAACTTCTGCAACTTTAAATTTATCAAGATTATAAGCCCTCTAAGTTTTAATATGCATTGAATAGCCAAGAAAAATAGATTCGGTTGATTTAACATCAAATTTTCCAAGATTACCATTAGTATTTATAATAAAACATTTAGCATCATAAAAACTTTAGAAAGCATGATGTTATGAACCCTTGTAATGCGAAATCCATAGAGTTTTCATAATAATATATCTAATTAAAACTCTATTTAAACAACATGAGATACTTACAGATTTCGCCAAATAATTTATAGGTAACTTACTCTCTCAGTATCATCCATCTCCTTTTTGATCTTGAGACCCCTACAAAACAAACAAATAGTCTCTATCTTTTTGGTACCCAAATCTTTTTGGGTCCTTTTTGGTTAGTAGCATATAAATCACTTTTCTTTACCCATACTTGTTTTATTTTTATTTTATTACAATTAGTATCAAAATGTCCTTTTAAACCATATTTTCTGCAACATAAGGTGAGCAATAAAGAGGCTTGTTCCTTGGTTTATTATTTATTATTCTAAATTTATTAGTCGTGCTTTTTATGTTTTTAACAGGATTATATCTAATTCCTTGTTTATCTAAGCTTGACCTTTGAGCACCCAATATTATATTTAAATTCTCTTCTCCTTGAACAAATTTTGCAAGATCCTTTTTCAAAGATATTATTTCTTCGTCATTGTTATTTTGCATGTTTATTATTTTTCCATCATTAAAAACATCTATACATGTGATGCCCCCAAATCCGGGTCTCTTCCAACCCGACATATGGTGCTGCACGGTGCTACAGTTCCCATAAACATTCAATTGAAATGCCTCAAAAGAACGGATATGTCTTACATATATTCCAAAATAATACTACCATTCCCCAGGTTATTTATAACCCTTACATTTGTTCTTATCATAATATCAAATATTATCATTACAAACCTATATTATTACATAGGTAAGCTACAGGTTCGCCTTAGCCTTCCATTTATTCTTGCCAGATCCTTCGGTCCGTTCGGTCTAAGCTGCATTCATATGGTTCAAGCAAGAGTGAGCATAACAAGCTCAGCAAGTACAACAATTTCTTTTAAACAACATGCTTGAAACATAGGAACCGTATATCTTCAATAACTGGATAATAGTTACAAAGTACTATCAATAATTCAAAATATCATTTTTTTTCTTCAAAACATTTTACAATGACAATATTCAGTAAAACGTCAATTCTGGTCCAAGACCATGAGCGTTTCATAGTTTCTTTGAAAAGGATAACCAGACATGAAGTCCGTAAGTCCGACATAGCTTACGAGCACTTCTAGGTGATCAGCCTATAGTACTCTATGTTGATCAACACTACATTCCATAAATGTGTGTACGTTTACGTTGTGGCTGTGACAAACGAGATTTTGTAATTTAATTTTAATATTTATTGAATTAAATAAATATTTCCGATGATTTAATTATCAGATTAAATAATTAATTAATAAAGTTGTGGTAGATTAATTTAATTATCTGTGTTATATTTATTAAATTAATGTGGAGAATATTATTATTCAAATTATGTAATTATATATGTGAGCTTATTGAATTAAATTAAATATTTAAGAAGCATACTGTTATTTTAATTAATTTAACAATTAATTATTTGACATAATTAATAAATGAGAAATTTAATTTTATGACTATGTGAATTAATAAGAAATTATTATATTTTATTTAAATTAAATGAGATATTTGATTATTGTGTAATTGGGTGTGACATTATTAAACTATAGTATAAAGGATTAATGAAATTAAATGGGTTTGAGTTTTTAAGAGTGGCCAAACAAGGCCTTTAGAGAAGTTGAGAGCAGTTAACCACGTATGGGTTAACTGACCTCAACATTATTGGTTATATTAAGCGCGCTTTCATCAGTTTCATTATTACGTACATTATTTAGAATCAAAAACCTGAGAGTCAGATAATTCAGAGAGATTTTTAGAGAGAGTTAGAGGGATTTGTGATATTGAAGAATCAGAGTGATTGCTTGAGGGTAATCTCTTCAACCCTGTTTTATTTACGTCATTTAAAGTTTTCATAAAAATGGCTTTCAAGATTGTTTAATTGTCTGTAATCGGAAAGAGTAATGATTATGTGTTATATATGTGATAAGATGTCATCATATCATGTTCTACTATATATATGGTATAATTCCATAGCATCAGTTTCATAAAAACATGTCGTACATACTTTCTTCAAAATATAGAGTATGAAAATATGGCCATATGGCCTTACATACCAAATTTAACACGATAATCATAAGTGGTGGTTGGGTAAAATCTAATTACGCACAACACGTAAGTATACGTGGTCAACAAGTAATAAAGTGAAAGCAGAGTATCGTTCTAATGAGGAATTGTTTAATAAAAATACCAAGTACTAACCCGTAACCAACTCAATCTTATTTAAACGAATGAATTTCAAATTATATAATTAAACTACTATTAAATTCCACTAGTTAAATTAAGATCACGGAGATTTAAGATCACAACTTCACTTATTGCTTCATTTATGTTAATACACTTCTCATCAGTTATTCTCTATCATGAATTGTTAATCAAGAACACTAAAGAAGATAAAACCATCTCTCGATGCATAATACCCATACTCACTTAATCCACAGATGATAGAATTAAGCAAGACACCCTAATTAACTAATCCACTATATCTCTATGTGAATTATAATTAAAAAGGATTTAAAGCACAAGTTCTCTATAAGATTACATATGGCATAAAGTCATATCTCTATCTTAAACACGAATCATAAATTCCATCTATGCAGAAATCACAAACACATGCTATCATGATAAGATCTAAATCAATACTTCATCTCTCGAGTTCATATAGATTATCGTAATTGTTAGCTAGGCAATTAAGAAATTAAGACCAAATCACAATAGATCATCCTCACGATTGAACATAATACTTGAGAGCAAAGCATATTAAAATAAACTACACAATAAAATCCATTGTAATCTCAAACAAAGAATTAGTTCATGATTATTGAATTAAAACTAAGGATCCACAATTGAATAATCATTAAAAGATAAAGATAGAATAAGATAAGAAGACAGAATCTATTATCTATAGATTTGAAGCTCCATCCTTGCTCCTACTTTGAATCTTCAATGGTCTCTAAGTTGCTTCAAACTCCAAATCTCATAAGAACTAGTGTTTTCTCCTATTCTACTCTAATTGAATCCTCTTTCTAATCTAATCTAATATCCCTTCGTTGCTTTGCGTGATGAATATATATCTCCCCTGAAGTCTGTTCGAAATCCCGAGCGATATAGAGTCTATGTACCATGCCAAGTCCTTAAGTCCACCCTCCAGCAGAATTCGAACAAGGCCAGGACTACCCGGAATTTGGGACCCCCACCCCGACGGGGATACACAAGGCAAAACAGCCCGCCCCGGCGGGCATGGTCACTGTTAGTTAACTGGTGCCATTTTCCAAACTTGCCCCAAATATGCTCCAAATGCCAAATTTTCGCTGTGACAACCCGAGAAATTAGACAATTTATTAAAATCTTAAATGATTGATTTAATGTCAAATAATAGACCTAGACAGAAAATAAGTGTATGCGTTTGATATTATTAGGGTGAAATTTTGATGATTTCAAAAATTTGTGAAGGATATAGGTGAATTATTCAGGATTAAGGATTTATGTGACTATGTTCTGTAAATATGGTTATGTATGTGTACTGAATATGGTTAAGGGTCAAGGGTTGACCATATTAATTATATATGTGTCAAACCCTAATTATATATTAAGAACTTTAACGTTCGGTTAGAATACCCTAGCGATTAATAAGAAATCCTAGAAACTGGTTCTGGAAACCCTAATGTCAGTTCTGAGAATCTAAAACCCTAATTCGGATATTAAAAACCCTAGATTGGGAATGCAATGATATGTATAAGGTTTAACGTTATTAATTATAAATTAATTAGGGAAAACCCTAATGAATTACCTGAAACCCGAATTGATTATTAGAAAACCATAATACCCGATCTGAAAACCCTAATTTCAGATTTCGATAATTTGAAACCCTAAATTGGGAACTTAATGGTGTAAGTGTAAATTAGGGTTAATCTTAACAAAGTGGTTACAAAACCCTATTTTTTCCAAATTTGAAATCCTAATTACGGATTTGAAACCCTAAATTTTATAGTTAGGGAAAACGAAAGTGTTAAATTAATACTTTTAATGTTAATTAAGATATATTAATTCTAATTTTCAAGTTAAGTAATTAGAAAACTCTAATCTAATTACGAATATTTAATTTCTATTTTAGAAAATTATTTTCTATTTAGAAACCCTAATTTGTGGGATTGAAAACCCTAATGACCATTTTGAACCCTAATTGTACAGTGGTGAATTTAATTGCTATATTAACAATGTTAATTAGGAAATAAAAATCCTAATTGTCAAGTTATTAGAAACCCTAATCTAATTAGGAAATCTAATTTTTAAAATTGAAATATTATTTTTCTATTTAAAACCTTAAAATGTGGTTTTGAAACCTAATGTACAATTTTGACCCTAAGTGCTTAACTAGCAATTTTAATTAGGATAAATTAGTCATAATTAGCAAGATTGATTTATGATTAGGAAATTAAGATATAATTAGGAACCCCTAATTATAATTTAAAAATCAAGATTTTCTATTTAACTAGAAAATCTTAGAAATCCAAGTTGCTAAATATTTAAGGGTTAAAACATAAACCCTAAAGGGTTAAACCCTAAATCCTAGATTGCTCAAAACCTAAACTCTAAGGATTTCATCAAATGACAATTTTTAGAATTAAAATTGTCTACAAAATGAACATTATACCTTTTTGTCACATTCTTTAATTAGTTGCTTGTGGATCTTGCCATAATCTTGCGTTGGTAAACAACTCCAACCACTCCATCACCACTACAAAACAGTAAATAGATAACGCGGAAAAAACGTTGTGGTTTCTGTCAGAAAAACGTAGTGGTTAAGGGTGTTGTCTATTTGACACTCTTACACAACGTTTTTAAAACGTTGTAGTTAATCACAATACACAATGTTTTTTCAGAAAAAACGTTGTAGTTTTGTTTTCAAAAAATTAGCAGATGCTTAAAAACGTTGTAGAATGTATAATTTCTACATTCTACAACGTTGTAAAAACGTTGTTGTTTAGTATATAAGACAACGTTTTTTAAATGTTGTAGAATAAAAAAAATGTTGTTATTTAATATTTAAGACAACGTTTTTTAAATGTTGTAGAATAAAAAAAATAAAAAATATATACGAAAATAGCCCCGGCATATTTTGAACTAGCTTGCTACGTCTGACTAGCCCCGGCATATTTTGAACTAGCTTTCTTTTGTTTAGGGGACGAAATAGGTTTCTTGGTTGAAGGGGAGGAAATAAATTTCTTCTTGCGAGGGGGTGACATAATTGTTTCTTTATTCTGCACAAAAATAAAAATTGAGTTAGAAACTGCTAAAACGTAACATTATTAACTGCAGAAAATTTACACTGCTGGAAAATTTAAATACATGTGAAAAGTAACATCTTGCTAGCAAATAAACATTCAGTTCATAACGAAAAACTGTTGAAGTCAAACAAGTTGATAACTGCTGGAAAAGTAACATTTTAACTGCTAAAACGTAACATTATTAACTGCAGAAAATTTACACTGCTGGAAAATATAAATACATTTGAAAAGTTGTAGCAGCCCCGAATCCGGGCCCCGAATCGCCGCGGACTCGGTACACTAATTCTTTCACTAATTGCGGAAGATATAAACATAAATTGTTTATACATTACATTACACACTATTCCCCAAGGTCGAGTAACCTTAACTTAAAACACAATTTATAACCTTTTTAACTTATAACATATTTATCACACTATTCTATTACAAACAAGCCGCACATTTTAACCCAAGTAGAACTTGACTTTAATCGTTTCCTGTATCCGAACGCAATCGCTTTATCTACAATATTTTATCATGATATAGCAAGGGTGAGCATGAAAGTTGCCCAGCAAGTTTATATACAATAACATAACGATATATCATGATTGAAGAGTATGAATAATTGGTTGGCTATAATTCAACAATATGATTGTGAACTAGCAGGAACAAAATTTTGGCTGAACAAGTATTTTACATAAACAAACATTTCTGAACCAACTGGTAATGAAGGTGATCAGCCTTTCATACCTGACTTATACATGCAAGATGTACAGAGTACAATTTTCATGGCAATCAACAACGATTAACCATCAGCTTGAATAAAACACTCTTATTAGAGTTAAGTATAAGAAAACTTGCCTGAACCGTTGATTACCGCACGCAATTTAATAACGCTTTACCCCGAAGACCTAATATAAGTAATATAGATCTCCAATAATTAAAATAATATCATCACAGTAATATAGTGTTATATTTATACACAGAATAACCTAAACACATTACCACATAACCCTATCAGTCTTCACAACACATAAGACTTAGTATCAGGTCAAACTATTTCAGTCTGACTTGAAACCGACACAATTATATCATCCCGACGGTCTAGTCGGACAAAAATCGAGTTTAAGTTCAATTAAACTCTGACTTAATACTTAACTATATCACATATAATTTATAACCAGACAAAATATTTTTCCTAGGCTCGCAATAATATTCGGATAATTATTACCATTTATCAACATTTTTCAATCCTTAAAACCGTATTTAAATAAATTAAATACCACTTAATACCTTGATCATTAATATTTATTTAATATAAAATAATAATGAAAATCATAACATAATATTATAATATAATTATAATATCTCAAAGTATTTTTAATACTTTAAAATCATAATTATATGATTTTTAAACACTAAAATCCATTATTCGATAATTACTATTAATATTAAAAATATTAATATTTCCATGCCAAAATATCAAAAGTTATATTTTATAACTTAAAATATTTTTATAACACTTAAATCATTTTATATAATTTTTAAATCATTAATACTATTTTTCCATAATTTATTTAATATATTTATTAAATAAATTAATTACCATTAATAATAAATTATTAATGAATTTCATCACAAAATATCAAAAGTCATCAAAAATAACTTAAAATATTTTCTTATACCATAATATCATTTTTCATGATTTTTCATGAATTAAAGACTATTTTTAGATAATTTATTTAATATTATAATTAAATAAATAAATACCATTTATATTCCAAAAATACTAAATATTTTTGAAATATACTCAAAATAGTTAAAAACTATTTTTTCAGATTTTAAAATAATTTTTCATAATTTATTTGGTATTTTTAATAATTAAAAACCATTTTTTTCTAATTTTAAATTAATTTCGGAAAATAATAAATAAACCGTCGCTAAAGGGTCTTTAGGCGACAGAAGTGTCGCTAAATGTGTTCTTCAGGTGTTCTTGAGCATTCATGTCAGACGCGAGGGTAGGTGGTTTGACTTAATCTATGTTCTGATCGATTTCTGGGCCTGTGATTGATTTCATGTTGTAGTATTTATGTAATACTACAACTACATATCAAGTTTTATGGAAATCCAACAACTGAACATCAAGATTTTGGCTGCCGAAAATCATGTCAGGCCTGTTCTTCATTTTCTGGGTTACCCAGAAAATGAAGAACAGTCCATAGTCCCTACTTTGAGCCTTTCAATCTTTGCCTTCTGGGGTCGGTTGGTGTAATATATTGGTTCAAACATGTAGACCATATGTCAGGGTATAACGACATAACATTATAACATTAATACAACACCGAATCTAAAATAAATGGATCGGTCAAACTAGTAAGCAGGAATCAGATTTTGAACTTTCTGGGTTTTCCAGAAAGTTCATAAGGCTGATTGGTCAACGACGTTTGACCACAAATTTCTATCATTCTGCTACGGATCTAAGTAATGTAAAGGTTTTAATATGTACACAATATGTCAACCTACAAGTATCAATCAATAACACGGCCAAACAAGCAAACTAAAGCAAGATTCCTGGCCACCAAATTGCATGTCAGACTTTCTGGAATTCTGGGTTACCCAGATTTCCAGAAATCGTGCTCGGTCAACGCATTTTGACTGCTTGTATCTGGAGATCTAGACATGGTATGATCATGATTCTAGTTCCAGATTGAAGACTACATGGCATACTACAGATACATAACTTAAAACACAACAAATCATTAACAAGTAAAGATCTAGAGGCCCTGACATTAGGCTGTCAGGTCTCATTTTTTTTCACTTTTCCAGATTTCTAAAAATGCAAGATTCGTGCATGAAAGTGTTATGGATCTGGTATTTAACAACCCAGATCACTAAATGACACCTTAATACACTATTTTAACAAATCAATTACAACATTTTACATCAAATCAAGGATTTCAAAAATTTTAGGATTTTATACCTTTTTAGCTTGATTTTTGATTCTGATTCTTATTAACGCGGGGCTTGATTTTATAACTGATTTGGCTATATATTTCGTGGGTTTGGTGAGAGAGATTTTGATGAGAGCAAAAAATGAGATTAGCCAAGTTTTGAGCAATTTCTCCCTCTAAATCTATTTATATTTTGCTTTGATTTATTGCATGTGGCTTGCTTGGGGGCTGAGTTGCTGAGATTGCTGGTATTTGTCAAATGCTAGCTAGGGCTAGGGCTAGAGTTGCTCAACAACCCAAGATTTGGCAAAGATTTGCAAGCAACTAAAATAATGCACAAAAAGGGCAATTTTGACATTTCCATTTTTTCTAGGATTTTGTATTTGATGAAACCCTTAGGGTTTAGGGTTTGGACAATTTAGGGTTTAGGTTTTAACCCTTAACTTTGCAAAAAAAAAATTAATTTTTTTTACAATTTCTAATTTAGATTTTCAAAATAGAAAATAAACAATTCTAACTTATAATTAGAATTTTCTAATTATATAAAAATTCCTTAATCAAAATTTCATTCTTACTAACTAGGATTAGCATTTTATAATTACAATCGCTAATTACGCAATTAGGATAAAAATCACAGATTAGGGTTTGTAATCCACAAATTAGGGTTTTCTAATAGATTTTTTTTTTTCTAATTTTAGAAATTAAATCTCGTAATTAGATTAGAATTTTCTAATTACTCATAAATTAAAATAATTAGGGTTAGGGTTTCCTAACTAGCATTGCTAATTTTAGTAATTAATTCCACAATTTAGCATTAGGGTTTTGACGGAACAATTAGGGTTCCATAAATTAAAAATTAGGGTTTTGTAATCAATGGTTAAGATTAACCCTAATTAATATTTTAATTATTTATACTTATGTCATTAAGTTCCCGATTTAAGGTTTCATGCACCGAATTAGGGTTTCGGATTCCCGGAACTGAAACTAGGGTTTCCAGAACCAGTTTCTAGGGTTTCTTATTAATCGTTAGGGTTTTCTAACCGAATGTGACGCCCCCAAAATTAGGTATACATCACCCATCTTGAGTCGTCAGATACATGGTACAGAATTCAAATACAACTTACTAATACCACTGTCGTGTATAATACGACAAAATACAACTGTGAGTTTGATTACAATAATTGTCTATTAGAGATCATACAAACTCAAAAGGAGTCCTCATTACAATTATTAATACACTATTTCTCAGAATAGTGAGGACTACTAATGCTATCCTCTGGACCGTCACTCCATTCCCCGACTAGTCCCTGCTATGTTCTCATTTCCTGAAGAGAACAGTGAAAGAAAGGGTGAGCTCAACTAGCCCAGTAAGAAATATTATGACTAAGATAATGCAGAATAAATTATCATTAGTCTCCAACAATGTTAAACTGATAAAATATAATAGACATCAAGTTTAACTGCAGCGGAATAAGCAATCCATTAAAAGAGTCAAGTAGAGAGAATTGAATCTACTATCTTTTATGATTTAAAAAGTTTTTCATCACTTTTATCACTGAGAGTCTGAGACTCAGCTCAATAAATAATCCACATCATTAAATCATCCCTGCACTACAGGCCAAGGATATTCTTTAGTATCACGACCACGAATTATCCATGCACTACGGGCCAAAGATAATCGTGTTTTCATCAACGGTCCTGATCATGCCATAAAACAATTATCTTTGCACTACGGCCGAAGAGAAATCCATAGCCATAATCATACCAAAAATTGTTCATCAATGCACTACGGGCCAATGAGGACTTTTTCCACATCATTTGTAATATTACGGTCATGATTACACCGCATAATCCCTGGTCATAATCATACCAAGTCCATCTATGCACTACAGGCCACAGATGACTTTCAACATAACATAAACATGAGGATGATGACAATGATATAAGAATTTAATAAAACAAGTTCAAGAATTAATTTGTCCATGAACTAATAACGTCCAAATTGTCCACACGATACTGTTTTGTGGTGTAAAATTCAAGAATGCTCAGAAGAATATTTTCCTGAAAAGATACTGGATGAAGCGCAAATATCAAGGATATTCTACTAATTTCATGGAGTATAGAAGTCAAAACTTTAACCAACTGAGTATAATAAAGAACGGAATAACAACAGAAATCACCATGCATGCGGAACTTCGCACAGGCAGGTTATTCCAACAGAATACTAAATAACGGAACCAGGTCAGGTGAAATTCACACCGACAGGATGTTCCAACAGAATAATAAATGATGGAACCAGGTCCGGCGTATAGCACAGACAGGATATTCCGACAGAATAATAAAGACGGAACCAGGTCCAGTGTAAAACACACAGACAGGATGTTCCAACGGAATAATAGTAAAGACGGAACCAGGTCCGGTGTAAAACACACAGACAGGATGTTCCAACAGAATGATAGAAGAATGTCACCAAGTATAGGGTATTCCGCGTATACAGGTTATTCCAACAGAATAATAATGAAAGGAATAACATAAGGATTTCACCAAGTATAGGGTATACCGCGTATACAGGTCATGTATAGGGTATGCCACTTTTACAGGTTATTCCAACAGAATAACAAAGAATGGAATAACATAAGTTCTCTTCAAGAAGAAAGAATAACACCCCTTACCGTAACAGAAACTGGATATAGAAGTAGTGAAGTAGCAGAATACTCTTCTTCTTTCTCTCTATAATTTTCTCTCTATAGCTTCTCTCTATAATTTCTCTCTCTAGAGTTTCAATGAATTCGTAAGAAAATAATGAAGGAATGAGCTTCTATTTATAGGAAAATGGAATGCATAGTAACTAATCCATGAACGGTCCAGATTATTTTACTTTAATCTGACGGTCCATATTTAAAGAAAAATCTTTTAAATAAAATATAATATATTCTATTTATATAAAAACATTTTACTATGCAAACACTATGCAAAACACTATGCAACACTATGCAAAACACTATGCAACACTATGCATAATAAAATATAATATATTCTATTTATAGAATAACTTTAATAAAGTATTCTGTTTTATATAAAAAGATGTTTCCGTTTTATTACGTTAATAATACGAATAAAACAAAACGTCATTATCACTATAATAATTCATATTATTAATCAACAATAATTGAATCAAACCGAGTGACTTCTCACATAAATATCAATAATCAATGTCGTGTGCTACTATGCAACAACGCGTATTACTGTACTTTTACTACCCAGTAGTTTAACAGTATCAACGGTAAAACTTCCGCCGTTATTTTCAATAAAATATTTTTGTCGTTTTCTTAATCCGACAATAATTCCGTTGTGGGGTCCACCAATAATTGTACCGTCGTACGAATATTTTCCGACACAGAATATTCCCTGACCAATCAAATATAATATAATAACTTGCATACTTTGCAAAATTTATAAATACTACCCACAACTATAATATTATCTCAATTTCACACCATAATATAAAAAAATTATTTCGAGAAAATTAATTCTTTATTCATAAAATCTGGGGTTTTACACCGAACGTTGTCGTTCTTAATATATTCTTAGGGTTTGTTACAGATATAATTTATCTGGTCAACCCTTAACCACAATCTGTACATAGAACATAACCATATACACAGAACATAATCACATAAATCCTTAATCCTGTATAATTCACCTATATACTTCACCGAATTTTGAAATCCTCAAAATTCAATCCCAATAACATTAAACGCATACACTTATTTTCTATATAGGTCTAATATTTGACCTTAAATCAATCATTTAAGATTTTACTAAATTGCCCAAATTTTCGGGTTGTCACATTCACCCCTCCTTATAAGAATTTCGTCCCCGAAAATCACCTTACACCTTACACCGTGCAACTTACACCATTCACACATAAACCTTACACCTTTCGCACATATACCATTCACACACATCATCACATGCTACCCAATATACCACTCACAAGGGTAAAAGGTTTAAAATTGTGCTGAGGGGTCATATAGACCATGAACACATAGATTTGACGGTATTTATACCGCAAAACAAAACATTACTTGGTATTTTTACAATCACAAAGAAGGTAAACTACCGTTACTAGAACTTTAGGTGATCAGCCTATCGTACGATTACGTTATAAATAACGTATTTATTTTTTAGCGAATATTTACGCTACTAGATTGAATTTATTTATCCAAACAACATAGTTCACCTCAGTCTTATCATAGGATTCAGCACCAAAATAATTTGGTTCAGAAAATTTCTTTCAATAAACACTTGGGGTTTTTGAAAACATTTTCGAGAATGACTTTGTGATGCCGTACTGTATTTACAGTCCGTTGAGGATTCCGTCATTTGATGATTTTATCATGCTACATCATACCATAGTGGAATAGTGACTTTAAGTCAAATTCACACGAAGTAATACTGCATTGATGACTCCATCATTTTTATCATCTCTGCACCAGGTTACATGATACATAAGTGATAAATAAAAATAATTTTTTTTTAAAAGGCACATAGTGCGTATTTAGCTTGAAGTCAAAAATTTTGAAATCTGGCATAGATAGGGGTTTAGGAAAACCTAAATCTCCACTAATGATCATTTGCTTAAACATTCTATCTGTTCCTATTATCCTCAATACTCCATTCACACACAACTATGCCCAGTTCCTAAAACCACACTTATGAGTTCATAACCGGACCACAATTATATGAGTTTACGAACTTACCCTAGTCTGACCTTTGGCGTCCGTTCGCTGAGGGGATCATAAACATTTCATATAACTATGCGTCAAGAATGTCACATAAGTATGAGTTCTAAGAACTCGTACTTAATCCTATATTCTCTACCTATGACCTATTATCTATATATAATAACTAGCGTGACACAACATTTCAATTCTTACCAATGCCACCAACCAAGTAGTTTTTACACCAAGTACAATTCCCCTCCCATACAAGGAATCATACAACTCTGTTGCTGGCACGAGTCCTCATTGAAATCCCCACCAAATACTAACTCCACACTTACTCCATACGAATTTTATTTAATCCGTATTTACAATTCATAACTCTTTTATGAGTTTTCATAGTACAATTTCATAGTACAATTGATACACAACATCTTGCTGTAAACTTTTCAATCATTAGATTGATTCATTTCCCATATCATAACCTTATTAGATCACGGGGTGATCTTATCGTATATATTACGATTCAATTCCATTCACTATGATCGTTTTGTTTTACGATCTCCTATTCCTGTACTTTCAGTCTTTTAGACTCGATCTATTCACCGTTACTGTTCAACTTTATTATCAGAGTTAGGGAACTCTTTGTCTTTACATTCACTGAGATTCATCTTTGAATCTTACCGACCAACTAACTCTATGTGAGTTAGTCTTATCCTAATCACTGCGGTTATTAGTCTCAGGTATTACTACCTAAGCTTCATAACCAACAGCTCTGATACCAACTGTAGCAGCCCCGAATTCGGGCACCGAATCGCCGCGGACTCGGTACACTAATTCTTTCACTAATTGCGGAAGATATAAACATAAATTGTTTATACATTACATTACACACTATTCCCCAAGGTCGAGTAACCTTAACTTAAAACACAATTTATAACCTTTTTAACTTATAACACATTTATCACACTATTCTATTACAAACAAGCCGCACATTTTAACCCAAGTAGAACTTGACTTTAATCGTTTCCTGTATCCGAACGCAATCGCTTTATCTGCAATATTTTATCATGATATAGCAAGGGTGAGCATGAAAGTTGCCCAGCAAGTTTATATACAATAACATAACGATATATCATGATTGAAGAGTATGAATAATTGGTTGGCTATAATTCAATAATATGATTGTGAACTAGCAGGAACAAAATTTTGACTGAACAAGTATTTTACATAAACAAACATTTCTGAACCAACTGGTAATGAAGGTGATCAGCCTTTCATACCTGACTTATACATGCAAGATGTACAGAGTACAATTTTCATGGCAATCAACAACGATTAACCATCAGCTTGAATAAAACACTCTTATTAGAGTTAAGTATAAGAAAACTTGCCTGAACCGTTGATTACCGCACGCAATTTAATAACGCTTTACCCCGAAGACATAATATAAGTAATATAGATCTCCAATAATTAGAATAATATCATCACAGTAATATACTGTTATATTTATACATAGAATAACCTAAACACATTACCACATAACCCTATCAATCTTTACAACATATAAGACTTAGTATCAGGTCAAACTATTTCAGTCTGACTTGAAACCGACACAATTCTATCATCCCGACGGTCTAGTCGGATAATATCGAGCTTAAGTTCAATTAAACTCTGACTTAATACTTAACTATATCACAGATAATTTCTAACCAGACAAAACATTTTTCCTAGGCTCGCAATAATATTCGGATAATTATTATCATTTATCAACATTTTTCAATCCTTAAAACCGTATTTAAATAAATTAAATACCACTTAATACCTTGATCATTAATATTTATTTAATATAAAATATTAATGAAAATCATAACATAATATTATAATATAATTATAATATCTCAAAGTATTTTTAATACTTTAAAATCATAATTATATGATTTTTAAACACTAAAATCCATTATTCGATAATTACTATTAATATTAAAAATATTAATATTTCCATGCCAAAATATCAAAAGTTATATTTTATAACTTAAAATATTTTTATAACACTTAAATCATTTTATATGATTTTTAAATCATTAATACTATTTTTCCATAATTTATTTAATATATTTATTAAATAAATTAATTACCATTAATAATAAATTATTAATGAATTTCATCACAAAATATCAAAAGTCATCAAAAATAACTTAAAATATTTTTTTATACCATAATATCATTTTTCATGATTTTTCATGAATTAAAGACTATTTTTAGATAATTTATTTAATATTATAATTAAATAAATAAATACCATTTATATTCCAAAAATACTAAATATTTTTGAAATATACTCAAAATAGTTAAAAACAATTTTTTCAGATTTTAAAATAATTTTTCATAATTTATTTGGTATTTTTAATAATTAAAAACCATTTTTTTCTAATTTTAAATTAATTTCGGAAAAATAATAAATAAACCGTCGCTAAAGGGTCTTTAGGCGACAAAAGTGTCGCTAAATGTGTTCTTCAGGTGTTCTTGAGCATTCATGTCAGACGCGAGGGTAGGTGGTTTGACCGGATTTTAATCTATGTTCTGATCGATTTCTGGGCCTGTGATTGATTTCGTGTTATAGTATTTATTTAATACTACAACTACATATCAAGTTTTATGGAAATCCAACAACTTAACATCAAGATTTTGGCTGCCGAAAATCATGTCAGGCCTGTTCTTCATTTTCTGGGTTACCCAGAAAATGAAGAACAGTCCATAGTCCCTACTTTGAGCCTTTCAATCTTTGCCTTCTGGGGTCGGTTAGTGTAATATATTGGTTCAAACATGTAGACCATATGTCAGGGTATAACGACATAACATTATAACATTAATACAACACCGAATCTAAAATAAATGGATCGGTCAAACTAGTAAGCAGGAATCGGGTTTTGAACTTTCTGGGTTTTCCAGAAAGTTCATAAGGCTGATTGGTCAACGACGTTTGACCACAAATTTCTATCATTCTGCTACGGATCTAAGTAATGTAAAGGTTTTAATATGTACACAATATGTCAACCTACAAGTATCAATCAGTAACACGGCCAAACAAGCAAACTAAAGCAAGATTCCTGGCAACCAAATTGCATGTCAGACTTTCTAGAATTTTGGGTTACCCAGATTTCCAGAAGTCGTGCTCGGTCAACGCATTTTGACTGCTTGTATCTGGAGATCTAGACATGGTATGATCATGATTCTAGTTCCAGATTGAAGACTACATGGCATACTACAGATACATAACTTAAAACACAACAAATCATTAACAAGTAAAGATCTAGAGGCCCTGACATTAGGCTGTCAGGTCTCATTTTTTCTCACTTTTCCATATTTCTAAAAATGCAAGATTTGTGCTTGAAAGTGTTATGGATCTGGTATTTAACAACCCAGATCACTAATTGACACCTTAATACACTATTTTAACAAATCAATTACAACATTTTACATCAAATCAAGGATTTCAAAAATTTTAGGATTTTATACCTTTTTAGCTTGATTTTTGATTCTGATCCTTTGATCTGATTCTGATCAACACGGGGCTTGATTTTATAACTGATTTGGCTATATATTTCGTGGGTTTGGTGAGAGAGATTTTGATGAGAGCAAAAAATGAGATTAGCCAAGTTTTGAGCAATTTCTCCCTCTAAATCTATTTATATTTTGCTTTGATTCATTGCATGTGGCTTGCTTGGGGGCTGAGTTGCTGAGATTGCTGGTATTTGTCAAATGCTAGCTAGGGCTAGGGCTAGGGTTGCTCAACAACCCAAGATTTGGCCAAGATTTGCAAGCAACTAAAATAATGCACAAAAAGGGCAATTTTGACATTTCCATTTTTTCTAGGATTTTGTATTTGATGAAACCCTTAGGGTTTAGGGTTTGGACAATTTAGGGTTTAGGTTTTAACCCTTAACTTTGCAAATTTTTTTTTTTTACAATTTCTAATTTAGATTTTCAAAATAGAAAATAAACAATTCTAACTTATAATTAGAATTTTCTAATTATATAAAAATTCCTTAATCAAAATTTCATTCTTACTAATTAGGATTAGCATTTCATAATTACAATCGCTAATTACGCAATTAGGGTAAAAATCACAGATTAGGGTTTGTAATCCACAAATTAGGGTTTTCTAATAGAAAATAATTTTCTAATTTTAGAAATTAAATCTCGTAATTAGATTAGAATTTTCTAATTACTCATAAATTAAAATAATTAGGATTAGGGTTTCCTAACTAGCATTGCTAATTTTAGCAATTAATTCCACAATTTAACATTAGGGTTCTGACGGAACTATTAGGGTTCCATAAATTAAAAATTAGGGTTTTGTAATCAATGGTTAAGATTAACCCTAATCAATCTTTTAATTATTTACACTTATGCCATTTAGTTCCCGATTTAGGGTTTCATGCACCGAATTAGGGTTTTTGATTCCCGGAATTGAAACTAGGGTTTCCAGAACCAATTTCTAGGGTTTCTTATTAATTGTTAGGGTTTTTTAACCGATCGTTGTCGTTCTTAATATATTCTTAGGGTTTGTTACAGATATAATTTATCTGGTCAACCCTTGACCCTTAACCACATTCTGTACACAGAACATAACCATATACACAGAACATAATCACATAAATCCTTAATCCTGAATAATTCACCTATATCCTTCACCGAATTTTGAAATCCTCAAAATTCAATCCCAATAACATTAAACGCATACACTTATTTTCTATATAGGTCTAATATTTGACCTTAAATCAATCATTTAAGATTTTACTAAATTGCCCAAATTTTCGGGTTGTCACAAAAGTAACATCTTGCTAGCAAATAAACATTCAGTTCATAACGAAAAACTGCTGAAGTCAAACAAGTTAATAACTGCTGGAAAAGTAACATTTTAACCACATCGTAACTGCTGGAAAAGTAACATTTTAAACTGCTAAACTTAACATTTTCAACTGCTGAAAATTTAAACTGCTGGAAAATATAAATAAAACTGTTGGAAATACAGCTGTACGTTGGAAAATAATTCAATTCATAAATACAATTGCTGGAAGTTAAACATTCAATTCATTGAGTTCTATTAATTGCCACAAGAGTTCCTATTCCTTATCAATCCAAATATCCTCACAGTCAGCTCTCATGTATTGTGAGTTGTCCTCGTGAAAAGCATCATCAAATGTCTCAACTGCAGGCATACCCCTTGTAAAGGGTTCATGGTCAATTACAATGTCCCCTAGCTCATCATCACTGGCACAATCATTATAATCCCTATTTGGGGTTGATAATACAACTGACCACATAGAATCTAAAGGATCTTCAACATAAAAGACTTGTTTGACTAGGTTAGCCATAACAAATTGATCATTTCTAAAACCTATCCTACCAAGATTGGCCAACGTAAATCCAAGTTCATCTACTTTAATGCCATTATTGTTCTCAACCCAATCGCACTTAAACATAGGTACTCTAAACTTATGATAATCTAGCTCCCATATTTCCTGAATGACCCCATAGAAACTCATGTCTCCCACAACAGGTTTTTTATCCTTTGCACTAGAAAGCTGCATTGTCTTTGCCACTAGGTGCACTCCACTATTTTGAACAGCTCGCACATCATCACGTGACTTGGTGTTAAAGTGCAGTCCATTGACAATGTAGCTTTTATACTTTAGTACTTCCATACACGGGCCATCCGAAAGCCACCGCAAAGTTTCCGTTATGTCATTGGATGCTTGGGTAAGTTCATGTGAAACCTGAATCCAAAATAATATAAATCAAGAAACAAACAAGAGCAACCATCAAACAATTACAAAGATAAACACAATTTTACCCTTTTGCGAAACCAATCAAGGAATGTGTGATTGTGCTTATCTTGTAGCCACTTTGTTCTTTTTTTGAATCTCGGATAAGTTTCTTTCAGATGTATCATATGTTCACTACATGAAATAGAAAACAGTTAGATTTTAGTCGTTGAATTATAAGACAAAATTCTTCTATCTTATATAGAAAAAAGTTTAAATTACCTGATATATGGTTCAACTTCATCTGTGTTTTCTAATACACAACGATGTGTTTGGTCTAACATGTCACGCTTCGTAGATTCTATGGTAGCACCAGATAAGGGTTGTGTACGACCCATTCTTCGCCTCGATGGGATCCCAATAGTACTAACATCATATAAATATTCCTCGCAAAAATCTGAAGCTTCTTCACCAATATAACATTCAGCCATGCAACCTTCAGGCCGATTACGATTACGTACATACCCTTTTAATACTTTCATGAATCTTTCAAATGGATACATCCATCTAAAGTAAACTGGCCCACATAATCGAACTTCTCTAACAAGATGTACCACGACATGAATCATGATATCAAAGAATGATGGTGGAAAATACTTCTCAAGCAAACACAAGGTTACCACTACATCAGCTTGCATTTTATCTAGTTTTGAAATGTCGATGACTTTGTCGCATATCTCATTAAAGAAAAAACACAATCTGATTATTGCAAACCTCACAGGTCTTTCCATCACCGAACGTAAGGCAACAAGAAGCAATTGTTGCATTAAGGTATGACAATCATGAGACTTAAGCCCATAGAGTTTTAGGTCTTGCAATGATACAAGACTTTTGATATTAGAAGCTTAACCTTCTGGGACTTTAATGACATGCAAAGAAATACATACAACTCTTTTCTCTGCCCTCGATAGATTCCAAGTACTTAGAGGCAAACGTGTTCTTTTTCCCCCAAAATCTGGTCGCAAATAAGTCTTAACCCCCATTTCTAAGAGGTCTAATCGAGCTGCAACCCCGTCTTTGTTTTTCCCTGGAATCTCCAATAATGTACCAATAATGTTATCGCATACATTTTTCTCAATATGCATAACATCAAGACAATGTCTAATATGAAGAAACTTCCAATACTCTAGTTCAAAGAATATTGTCTTCCTCTTCCAACAAGGCCTGTTATCCTTGTCATCAACAACATGAGGCAAATGCTAGTTAGAAAACCAAAAACTAATGATTATATTAGCACATAAATCTATAATTCTGCATTCCAAAAGAAAACCTCCATTGAAGAACCACATTTACAAATAAATACAGTCAAAAAATCAGACCATATGGCATTTTTGAAGAGAACCCAATATTAAAGCTCCAAAAATCTTTTAAAATTTCTAATTAAAACCTAAATTTTAGGGAAAATTAACAAGTGAGAAATTAAAACCTAACCACTGCTGCCACCGCAGCCACCCCTATGCTATCAATTTATGAAAGCAACACTAAGTTAACGAATCAACACTAAGCAGACTGTAAATGGGTTGAAAATACTAAGCAGACTGTAAATGGGTTAAAATTAAACACATGCAAGAACGAATCCAAAGAGATGAAGAACTTACAATGAAACCCTAGCCCCAAAATAGCTTCAAACACCCAATTAAAGATCTTCAGATTTCAGCCTCAGAGAAGAGGTACACCCAATCAGATCGAACACAACCAACACTGCATAACCAGAGAAGAAAACGTTATCTAATTGACGAGCCCTTGGAGAGAAGAGAAGGAAAGAAGAGAGAAGAAACGAAGAGAGAAGGAACGAAGGAAACCTCGATCTGCAACTTTGAAGGATTCTGACCGAAGCTCTCTGCACTGACCTCTAGCTGCACTATCGAGCCCTTGGAGAGAAGAGAAGGAACGAACGAGCAGGCCTCTGCACTAACGAAAACTCTGCACTAACGAGCCCTATGCACCGCAACTTTGAAAGAAACCGATCGAAGGTCTATCTCCTCTGCACTGCATTGATCCGAGCCCTTGGAGAGAGAAAAAGACGTGTTTTAATTTTAAGTTCAATATTTGATGCTCCGTGTTTTTCTTAATAGATAACGTTTTTTTAAAAAAGCGTTATCTAATTAAAATAAAATTAATGTCCTTCTAAATAGATAACGTTTTTACATATATATCTACAACGTTTTTTCTAAAAACGTTGTAAAAAAAACCACAACGTTTTTATAAAAAACGTTGTCTATTAAGCGTTGTCTATTAGGTACTTTATACTGGGGCATGTGCAACATATCTTCAATATCAGCCAACATGTATGTCAAATACATTGAATCATATCAAGTATTTAAAGATTTAGAGAGAGAAAAGTCTCATAAGTAGCTCATTTGGTCAACAACCCTTAACCAAACTCTCTCAACCTCTTAGCCAAGAAATTTTGAAGTAGATCAGACCTTATTCAAGTTCTTAAAACACCAAGAGCAAATCATTTGGATCAAATTGTAGATCAAAGCCTTAAAAGGTATAAAAGCTTTAAGTTTTGCAATCCTTTGATCTAATGTTAAATGAGGTTGTTTATTGTTTAATGTTGTGTATGGTGATGTTATTTAATGATCTGGTTTGTTAAATCCCAGATCCATAGCATCAAATTACTCGAATCTAGCATTTTCAAAAATCTGGAAATTTAGAAAAATTTGAGTCTGACAGTCAAATGTCAGACCCCATAAATCTGTGTGTGTATGATGATATATGTGTTTAGAGCTATGGATCTGTCATATGCCATTAGGCTTTAATCTGGAACTGGAATCGGGGTAATAGCATGTCTAGATTTCTTGTTATTTGCAGTCAAAGATCGTTGACCGATCAGGCTTTCTGAAATTCTGGGCAAACCCAAAAACTCAGATCGCCTGACAGCATTTTTTGTGCCTTTGATCTTGCTGTGGTTTACGTTTTGAGCCAAGTTGTTGTAAATATATTGTTCTCTGTCATATGGGCTATAAGAATATGCTTTTAGATCACTCAGATATGTACATGAATCGGAGAAATTGATGGTCAAACCATGTTTGACCATCACGCTGGATGAAAATTTCTAGGGAAACCCAGATTCTCAAGAACAGTTCGTGACCCCTAGATTGACCGGCTCAGATTTTACATGTGTGATATTGTTAAGTTAATATTATGTGATATAATGGTACCTTGACATCAGGACTACAAATTAGAACCACTAGATCACATAAAACGAACCTAGAAGATTAAGATTTAAAGCTTTAAAAGTAGGCACCTAGATTCTGGTAAACTCAGAATGATAAGAACAGGTCTCTGACTACACTTTTGAAAGCTTAGATCTCTCTGTTATGATATGTTATGGCCAAGAAATCTGTTTGTGGTGTTAGTCTTGCACTTGTACTACAACCTTAGGATGAATTACAACCCAGAATGCATTAAGAACACTGTTTTAATCGTGGTCAAACCTCATACCTTGCCCATTGACACGGTTTTCTGGGTTGGGCTCAAGAACACCTATAGCGACAGTTCTGTCGCTATAGGGCCCTTTAGTGACTGTTTATTTTCTATTTTTCGAAAATTAATTAAATAAATAGAAATAAATGGTTTTTAATTATTAAAAATACATAATAAATTATAAAAATTTATTTTAAAGCTTGAAAAATAGTTTTTAATTATTTTAAGTATATTTCAAAAATATTTAATATTTTTGGAATATAAATGGTATTTATTTATTTAATTACAATATTAAATAAATTATTTAAAAATAGTTTTAATTCATGAAAAATTATATTATGGTATAAGAAAATATTTTAAGTTCATTTTGATGACTTTTAATATTTTATGATAAAATTCATTAATAATCAATATTAATGATAATTAGTTTATTTAATAGATATATTAAATAAATTATGGAAAATTAGAAATAATTATTTAAAAATCATATAAAAATGATTTAAGTGTTATAAAAATATTTTAAGTTATAAAATATAACTTTTGATATTTAGTCATGAAAATATTAATATTTTAATATTAATATTAATTATCGGATAATGGAATTAAGTGTTTAAAAATCATATAAATATGATTTTAAGGTATTAAAAATACTTTGATATATTATAATTATATTATAATATTATGTAATGATTTTCATTAATATTTTATATTAAATGAATATTAATGATTAAGGAATTATGTGGTATTTAATTCATTTAAATACGGTTTTAATGATTGAAATTGTTGATAAATGATAATAAATTATTTAAAAATTATTATAAGTCTTTAAAAATTATTTTGACTGATAAGATAATTATCTGGGATAATTGTTAAACGCTTAAGCAGAGTTTAATTGAACTTAAACTCGAGTATTGTCCGACTAGACCGTCGGGATGATAGAATTGTGTCGGTTTCAAGTCAGACTGAAATAGTTTGACCTGATACTAAGTTTTGTGTGTGTTAAAAAATGATAGGGTTATGTGCTATGTGTTTAGGTTATTCTGTGTGTATAAATGTAACAGTATTATACTGTGATGATATTATTCTAATATTGGAGATCTATATTACTAATATTATGTCTTCGGGTAAAGCGTTATAAATTGCGTTGAGGTAATCAACGGTTCAGGCAAGTTTCTTTGTACTTAACTCTAATAAGAGTGTTTTATTCAAGCTTATGGTTAATCATTGTTGATTGCCACAAAAATTGTATTCTGTACATCTTGCATGTATAAGTCAGGTATAAAAGGCTGATCACCTTCATTACCACTTGGTTCAGAAATGTTTGTTCATGTTTAAAACTTGTTCAGTCAAAAGTTTGTTCGTGCTAATTCTCAACTATATTGATGAATTATAGCCAACTTATTATTCATACTCTTCAATCATGATATATCGTTATATTGTTGTATTTAAACTTGCTGGACAACTTTCATGCTCACCCTTGTTATATCATGATAAAACATTACAGATAAGGCGAATGCGTTCGGATACAAGAAAAAAGATAATGCCAAGTTCAGCTTGGAATAAAATGTGCGGCTATTTTGTAATAGTATAGTTTGATAAAGGTGTTATGTGTTAGAAAAGTTATGAAATGTGTATTAAGTTAAGGTTACTCGACCTTGCGGATTATGTGTAAGTTTAATGTATAAATAATTTATGTTTATATCTTCCGCAAATAGTTATAGAAATAGTATACCGGATCCGCGGTGATTTGGGGCCTGGATTCGGGGCTGCCACATTCGCATCATTCGCCACACCAACCACCTTACACACAAAATAACAAGAAACAAGTAAGAATGAACATGAACGCAAAGAATTAACAATGATTATGCTTAAAATAGATATCGATTTGTGGATATAAAATCCACTTATCAAAATTCTCTAAAATTAAACTGTGCTAGTCCCCGAGCACAAAACAATTACATGTTATGCAATGCAACTAATCTATATGCCTAAGAATCCAACAGTAATGATAGAAACAAGTCTATTCAACCGGCCTTAAAGAAATCAAGTAAACATGATAATACATCATATCAAAACTCATTAGTAATTTCCAAATCAATCATCAAATCTTAGACTGTTATCACTAATATAGTGCGTGTGTGCTCAACAACAATGCTAACTAATGAAAAATCTAATTTAACACATAACGAGTCTCTTCGAAGGCATCATACAATGTAAACTCAAGAAATCCAAAAACATGCTAGATCCAACTAAAATCAAACAATTACCAATATCAAGGGTCAACATGGCATACTTATGCTTTATTTTTCATCTACGGGGGCTTTTTGCTCTTATTTCCCGTTTTATTTATTCTTTTTGTTTTTAGATATTGAGTGCATTTTACGCTCCATCTCACGCCTGTGTTTATGAGGAGTGCATTTCACGCTTCTTCTCGACCCACTACAGGACTCAATTTATTCAACTCAATATTTTTTTTTCTTTTTTAGAAGCTTATATACCCCACTTTTTCTCCCAAACTTAGGTTTTTGCCTAATTCTTCGCCTTCATTGCCTATTCTTGTCATTCTCGTATTTAAACTAGCATTATCCTTTAGAGGTCCTTTATGTATCAATTGAAACTCAATCGTTCAACAAGTTTTTTTTACTGTGCTATCATTACTATACTAGTTTCAAACAAAAAAAAGACTCAATTCATAACAAGAAATCACATCAAAGCTCTAATGGTCAGTACTATACTTGTCTACCCAATTCCAATCTCATCATTGGCCAAAATAAACTTAAACTATCAAACAATTGGACTCATGCAAGATGAACATAGTAACTAACTATTATTTTTGATTTTTGATTTTTGATTATTTTTTTAGAAAGTGAATGCAAAAAACTAAATGTAGCTATATGAACTACAATGTAAAAAACTAACTATATGCAATAAAACACTAAAATTCCCCCAAACTTAAACTAGACATTGTCCTCAATGGCTGAAATAGAAAAAAAATAAGGAAGAGGACTTCCCTAAAAATATACCAATCCTCCTCATTGTCCGCTAAGTTTGGAGAATAGATTAGGTGCATAGAACAAATTGGGCACCACACTTGAATTTGACTTGCATAACCTTTTAATAATCTTTTGCATGTCCATGGGACCTCCAATACATACATTGAAGAGAGACGCCATGGATTAGAATAGCACTTGGATTGGTAAGAAAACTTAATAAGTAAATTAATTCATATCTACTAAATAAACTAGTAAATCAAATAAATAGAAAAATTCATGGGTTGCCTCCCAGTTAGTGCTTGAATTATAGTCTTTCAGCCTGACTTTGTCTGGTCAACTGTAAGACCCCAACTTTTATGAATAAAGAAAAATTTTGTCGAATTATATTTTTGAATATTATGGTGTGGATTTGATATAATGTTATATTTGTGGGTAATATTTACAAATTTTGAAAAGTAAGCTAGTGGTTATATAATATTCGATTGGTCGGGGAATAATCGTTTTAACAGGGAATATTCGTATGATGGCACAATCATTGGTGGACCCCACAATGGAAATATGGTCATAGTTAGAAAATGACAGAATTATCTTTTTATAAAAATAACGGCGAAAGTTTTACCGTTAAAACTGTTGAACTACCCGGTAGTAAAAGTACAGTAATACGCGTGGTTGCATAGCAGCACATGGTATTGATTATTGATGTTTACGTGAGAATTCACTTAGTTATACTCAATTATTGCTACATTAATTGCTGCATCATATCTCTCATATTATTGATTCAATTATTGTCATAGTATCATCTACATAATATGTTATATTATTAAATCAATAATTGAGACGGTAAAGTTATTCATATTATTATTTGTAATATTGACAATGTCTAGAAGTTTTGTCAAGGAGAGGTTTGGTCACCTAATTGCGCGCCAATAAAGAGAAATCTTTATCGAAACCCCCCTCTTTCCTGGGAACGACATGGTTGTTAAATATTGTGAATTATAATATTAATGATGAATAAGTTCGTGTTGATTAAAGATGAAATGGATAGTTCCATTGTGTTGGAATTATTATTGTTAGTGAAAATCGACTTTTATTTCGATAATAATTGATGTCTAGAGGTTATGTTGACCAATCGGGTAATTAACCGAATAAATGAGCAATTAATTGCTATTAATTCACATGATTATAACTATTTGTTGACATGTGTGTACTATTGATTCACGTTCTTGTACTATTAGGGGAAGTGGTGCAAGATTGATAATATTTGCATGACTAAGTTAAAAATGTAGGTATAGTTGAAGGTACTATACTTTAATTCGTATTTTTTATGATTATAACTATTAATTCACATGATTGAACTATTGCTTCACATTATTTACTATTAGGGGAGGTGGTGCAAGTTTGATAATACTTGCAGGACTAAATTAAAAATGAAGAAAAAGAGGAAGGTATTATACTGTAATATTTTGAGCCCCAAAACGTGCAATTATCGAAACTATATTTTCCTATAAATAGAAGCTCATTATTCCTTCATTTCTCACCAATTCACTAAAGCTATAGAGTAATTATTATAGAGAGAAAGAAGAAGAGAAGTCTGCTACCTCTCTATTCCAGTATCCAGTTTTATTCTATGGTAAGGGGTATTATTCTTTCTTATTCATGAAGAGAGTTATTTTCTTTCAATACTCGTAAGGGTTGTTATTCCATTCTTTATTATTATGTTGGAATAACCTATATATGTGAAGTACCGCATACATGGTGAAATTCTTCTGTTATTCTATTCTTTATTATTCTGTTGGAATAACCTGTCTGTGCGGTCTATCGTATGCCTGATGAATTTTGTTGTTATTCCATTTTTTATTATTCTGTTGAAATATCTTGTCTGTGAGGATTATGCATGATATGGTTCCATTCTTTATTATTCTGTTAGAATATCCTGTCTGTGCGGGTTACACATGACTTAGTTCCATTCTTTATTATTCTGTTGGAATAACCTGTCTGTGCGGATTACGCACGCCTGGTGAATTCTTTTTTTATTCCATTCTTTATTATTCTATTGGAATAACATGTCTATGTGGATTACCGCATGCATGGTGAATGATCCTTTGTATTCATTCCTTATTAAATTGTGGAAATGATCTGTCTACGTGGATTACTGTATGGCGGGCAAAAATACATTTTGTAATTTCATATATTCGATTATACTCAGTTGGTTAAAGTTTTGGCTTCTATACTCCATGAAATTAGTGGAATATCCTTGATATTTGCGCTTCATCTAGTATCTTTTCATGAAAATATTCTTCTAAGCATTCTTGAATTTTACTCCACAAAGAAGTATCATGTTGACAATTTGAACTTTATTGATTTCTGGATAAATTAAAATTATAAATCTTTAAAAATTATCCTTGAACTTGTTTTATTGAATTATTATGTCATTGTCATCATCCTCATGCTTATATTGTGATTAAAGTCATCTTTGGCTTACGTGCATAGATGGACTTGATATGATTATGACCATGGATTATTCAGTATAATCATGACCGTAATGTGACGAATGATGTGGTAAAAGTCCTCATTGGCCTGTAGTTCATTGATGGACAATTGTTGGTATGATTATGACCAGAGATTATTCGGTATAATCATGGCTATTGATGTTTACATGAATATCCTTAACCGTGATGCAGGGATGATTCAATTTTATTTATTAAACTGAGTCTCAGTGATAAAGTTCATGAAAAACTTTTTAAATCATAGAAGATAGTAGATTTTATGCTCTATTTGACTCTTCTAATGGATTACTTGTTCCGCTACAGTTAAACTTGTTGTCTATTATATTCTATCAGTTTAACATTGTTGAAGGCTAATGATAATTTATTCTGCATTATCTTAGTCATAATATTTCTTACTAGGCTAGTTGAGCTCACCCTTTCTTTCACTGTTCTCTTCAGGAAATAAGAATGTAGCTGGGACTAGTCGGGGAACGGATTGACGGTCCAGATAGCATTAGTAGTCCTCACTATTCTGTTAAATAGTGTGACAATAAATATAATGAAGACTCCATTGAGTGTGGATATTGTCTAGATGACAATATTCTTATTAAAACTCTTAGATTATGTTTTGTCATATTTTACACGACTGTTGTATAATTAAGTTGTATTTGAATTTTGTACCAGTATTCGTCGACTCAAGATGGGTGATGTATACCTATTTTGGGGGCGTCATAGTTGTTATCAAAGCTTAGGGATATGATCCCTGGTTGAGATGTGAGACAAGAACTAGGAGGGGAGAGACGGTGAATTCTTTCGTCAGTATGACCTACCTAAGTTTATTTGGTATTTAATTGGTCGGTGAGAGTATAGGGATAATTTGTGATATGTTAATTAACCTTTATTTTGTGGCAGTATTTAAAAATGGCATTCGAAAATGTTGGGATAAGCAATGAAGCACATGAGACCGTTGAGTCACCACAAATTAATACCCAGGATAATGTGCAACAGGAGGAATATAATCCTCAGGTAAACAACAACGATCAAATGATGAACGATGGGATGTTCAGAGGTTTTATGCAATTCATGCAACATCAGGCGAGGGCGACTCCTGTCCAAAATGCAGGTGGAAATACTGACAACTCTAGGATGGTCACCGCTAAGCAGTTCAAGGAGCTGGGACCACCGGAGTTTTTTGGAGAGCCAAAACCACTTAAGACGGAGACGTGGATAAAACAGATCAACAAGATATTTGATGTTTTGGGATGATCCGAGGAGCAAAAGGTTCCATTTTCCACCTTCATGTTGCGAGCAGAGGCAGATTACTGGTGGGAATCTTTAAAGCATACTCAACATGTCGCACTCAAAATGTCTTGGGAGAAGTTCCAAGAGCTGTTCAACGACAAGTAATTTCCTGAAAGTATTCATCACATGATGGAGGTAGAGTTCATAAAGCTTGAGCAAAACATTATGACCTTGGCACAATATGAAGCTAAGTTTATCGAGTTGTCTCGATTTGCGTCCCACTAGGCTGATAATGAGGAGAGAATGACATGGATGTTTCTAAGAGGTTTGAAACCCGAGATACGTCAATACTTAGTTTCTCATAAACTGTGTTTGTATTCAGATGTTGTGAATAAGACTCAGTTATTGGAGCGCGATAACGAGTCAACCCAACCAAGAGAAAGGATCTAGCAAAATGATAATACCAATGGTAACAGTCATCAAAATGGTGACAACAAACGCGGAGGGAATTAACATGCTAGAAATGGTAATCATTTCGGTGGTAATCATGGCAATGACAATAAGAGTGTACATTTCAAGAAGAGAAGATTCAACAATGATGGAAAGACGTCAACACCATCACCTGTTGTTAAGGAAGGAGAACGACCGCCGGTCGTATGTTACAAATGTGGAGGGGAAGGACACATCAGTCTAAACTGCGCGATGCAGTCCAAAGCATGTTACAATTATGAAAAAGAAGGTCAGCTAGCCCAATTTTTTTGTGCACCAAAGTCAAGTCCAGCTGGGATAGAGGCATCAAAGGGTGTCTCAGACAAGACAAAACCGGTAGTTCAAGGGAGAACGTTTGTCGTAACCTCCCAAAAAGCGAGGAATCCGAACGAGGTGATCACGGGTAAGCTAATCATAAACTCTAGTGAAGTTTATACTTCATTTGATACCTGTTCTACCCATTCTTTCATTTCTCCTACTTGCGCTCAATGTTTAAATTTGACTTCGGAGAAATTAGACTTTGACTTATCGGTTGAAACTCCATTGGGAGAAACCTTCATTACATCCACTGTTTATAAGTCTTGTTTGATTCGAATCAGTAACCGCACATTACCTGTCGATCTTATTTCCTTGAAAATACTTACATTTGATGTGATTTTAGGGATTGATTGGTTAACTACTCATCACGCTAAAATCGATTATTTTCGTAAGGTTGTTAGCTTTCATATTCCTAACCAACCTACTATGCGAATTCAAGCAACCAAACTACTAAAATCAATCACTATCATATCAAGCCATAAAGCTATTTGTTTATTGAAAAATAGATGTCAAGCTTTCTTAGCCCATGTCACAAATTTAAATAAAAATACATTAAATTTGAATGATATTTCTATTGTTAATAAATTTTATGACATATTCCCTGACGAACTTCCTGGGCTACCCCTAGAGCGTGAAGTTAAATTTTTTATTGACCTTGAATCTGGTACAAAACCCATTTCCAAAGCCCCATATCGAATGGCTCCTATTGAACTTCAGGAGTTAAAAACCTAACTACAGGAATTGTTAGACATTGGTTTCATTCGTCCTAGTACGTCTCCTTGGGGTGCTCCTGTTCTATTCGAGAAGAAGAAAGATGAAAATATGCGACTTTGTATTGATTATCGGGAGTTGAATCATGTCACCATCAAAAATAGGTACCCATTGCATCGCATTGATGACTATTTGACCAGTTGCAAGGAGTCAAATTCTTTTAAAAGATTGATCTTCGTTCTGCATATCATCAGATGAAGATTAAAACTAATGACATTTCAAAGACTGCTTTCAGAACTCGGTACGGGCCTTATGAATTCCTAGTCATGTCTTTTGGATTGACTAATGCTCCTGCTGCCTTCATGGACATGATAAACCAAGTATTCAAGGAATATTAGGATCACTTTGTGGTTGTCTTTATTGATGACATCCTCATATACTTCAAAACTAGTGAAGACCATGAGAAACACTTGAGACTAATACTCCAAAATCTTCGTGAAAACAAGCTATATGTCAAGTTGAAGAAATGTGAGTTCTGGCTTGAGGAAGTTGCATTCCTTGGGCACGTAATATCAAATCATGGAATATATGTTGACCCGACAAAGATTGAAGCAATTCAAAGCTGGGAGAAACCTAATGCAGTGACCAAAGTACGTAGCTTTCTCGGCTTAGCTGGTTATTATCGGAGATTCGTAGAAGGGTCTTCTCGAATCGCTACTCCATTAACTCAGCAGACTCGAAAAGATACAAAGTTCGGTTGGAGCGAGAAATGTGAGAAGAGTTTTCAAGAACTCAAGAGAAGACTTATTTTAGCACCTGTTCTGACAACACCATCTGGCTCGGAGGGATATTTCATCTACATTGATACTTCAGGAAAAGGTTTAGGATGTGTTCTCATGTAACATGGGAAAGTCATAGCATATGCCTCATGACAACACATAGAATATGTGTTGGCAGTAGTCTTTCTTACGCTTAAGATTTGGAGGCATTACCTGTATGGAGAGAAGGTGGAGATCTATACGGATCATAAAAGCCTCAAATATTTCTTCACTCAAAAAGAACTCAACATGCGGCAATGATGATGGCTTGAGTTCTTGAAAGATTATGATCATACGATCCAATACCATCTTGGAAAAACGAATGTAGTAGCTGACGCATTGAGTAGAAGATCAAATGCAGGCATGAGTGCAATATTGTCAACATAAAGACCCATTTTGTATGACTTGGAAAGGATGGAAACAGAGTTAAAGACTCCAGGGACCCCATGTGATGATGGCTAATATACGAGTGGAACCGACTTTAATCGATAAAGTTAAAGTTGCTCAAGCTACAAACCTGGAGCTGATGCGTATGAGGAAGAAAATGCAAGAAGGTGCTATTTCAGAAGCAAGAATCGATGAAGAAAGAATACTTCGAGTCAACTCCAGACTTTGTGTTCCTAACAATTCTGACTTGAAGTATAAAATCATGATGGAGGCGCACAACACACCGTTTACAATCCATCTTGGGAGTACCAAAATGTATCTTGATCTTCGACATACATTTTGGTGGAGCAATATAAAGAGTGAGATACCGAGTTTATCTCAAGGTGTCTAACTTGTCAACGAGTCAAGGCGGAGCATCAAGTGCCAAAAGGTCCATTGCAACCACTTGAAATTCTAGAATGAAAGTGGGAGCACATTACCATGGATTTCGTTACTGGTCTTCCCAAGGTTTCTCAAGGCATAGATGCGATTTTGGGTCATTGTTGATAGATTGACCAAGTCTGCTCATTTCTTACCGATACGAGAAACTTATACACTTGAGCATCTTGCTAGTATGTACATAAACGAGATCGTAAGATTTCATGGTATGCCAGTATCCATAGTTTCTGATCGAGACCCAAGATTCACTTCAAGATTTTGGGTTAGTTTGCAAAAAGCTATGGGCACGGATTTACGATTTAGTTCGACATATCATCCTCAAACAAATGGGCAGTCAGAAAGGACTATTCAAACTCTTGAAGATTTATTAAGACTCTGTGTCCTTGACTAAAAGGGAAGTTAGGACAAGTTCTTACCATTGGTGGATTTTGTTGTTATTCCATTCTTTATTATTCTGTTGGAATATCCTGTCTATACGGATTACGCATGACCTGGTTCTATTCTTTATTATTCTGTTAGAATATCCTGTCTGTGTGGGTTACGCATGACCTGGTTCCATTCTTTATTATTCTGTTAGAATAACCTGTCTATGCGGATTACGCACGCCTGGTGATTTCTTCTGTTATTCCATTCTTTATTATTCTGTTGGAATAACCTGTCTATTTGGATTATCGCATGCATGGTGAATGATCCTTCGTATTCATTCCTTATTAAATTATGGAAATGATCTGTCTACGTGGATTACCGCATGGCGGGCATAAATCCATTTATGGTTTCATATATTCTATTATACTCAGTTGGTTAAAGTTTTGGCTTCTATACTCAATGAAATTAGTGGAATATCCTTGATATTTGCGCTTCATCTAGTATCTTTTCATGGAAATATTTTTCCAAGCATTCTTGAATTTTACTCCACAAAGAAGTATCATGTTGACAATTTGGACGTTATTGATTTATTGATAAATTAAAATTATAAATCTTTAAAATTTATCCTTGAACTTGTTTTATTAAATTATTATGTCATTGTCATAATCCTCATACTTATATTGTAATTAAAGTCATCTTTAGCTTACGTGCATAGATGGACTTTTTATGATTATGACCATGGATTATTCAGTATAATCATAACTATAATGTGATGAATGATGTGGTAAAAGTCCTCATTGACATGTAGTTCATTGATGAACAGTTGTTGGTATGATTATGACCAGAGATTATTCGGTATAATCATGACCATTGATGATTACATGAATATCCTTGGTCGTGATGCAGGGATGATTCGATTTTATTTATTAAGCTGAGTCTCAGCGATAAAGTTGATGAAAAACTTTTTAAATCATAAATGATAGTAGATTTTATGCTCTACTTGACTCTTCTAATGGATTGCTTGTTCCGCTGCAGTTAAACTTGTTGTCTATTATATTCTATCAGTTTAACATTATAGAAGGCTAATGATAATTTATTCTGTATTATCTTAGTCATAATATTTCTTACTGGGCTAGTTGAGCTCACCTTTCTTTCACTGTTCTGTTCAGAAAATGAGAACGTACCCGTGACTAGTCGAGGAACGGAGTTACCGTCCAGATGATAGCATTAGTAGTCCTCACTATTCTGTTAAATAGTGTGACAATAAATGTAATAAGGACTCCATTGAGTTTGGATATTGTCTAGATGACAATATTTTTATTAAAACTCTTAGATTATGGTTTGTCGTATTTTACACGACTGTTGTATAATTATGTTGTATTTGAATTTTGTACCATGTATTTGGCGACTCAAGATGGGTGATGTATACCTGTTTTGGGGGCGTCACATCAACGCTATCCATTTCCTCTTCGATAATTGAGGAACCCTCCATCCATTAAAAATAATGTAGCTTTTGGTAGGTTCCCAATTGTGATAGCCATTGCTTTAAAGTCACCTAGCATGCTCTGATTTGGTATGATCTCAATCAAGAACGTCCCACAGCTAGGTGTTGTCTCCATTGTGTATGTGATCACTTTGGGGCATGGAAGCTTGTCACACACAATGGGCTCTTCGTTTATCTTCACTGTCTCATCCCACCATGGATTCAAAATTGTACTCGCTCTTTTGTCATTATGAACTTCACCGACGACATGACTACCAAGTGGGCATGCTTTTACAAATCTGACTGACTCTTTGATCTTTGGTGAATACCCATTTAGATCTTAGTTGACATCTATTTCATTATCCCCAATTGTCTCCACACTTTCGATATCTTGTGGCTCATCCAGTCGCATATTTGGTTCAGGTTCTTCGTCAATTTCATCATCCATGTCATAAAGCCAAGTATTTAGAGGAAGTTTTCTTATGGCTTTGGTCATTTGCTCTATCTGATCCGTAAGATTTTGAATTGACCTCGCTTGATTACTCATTTTCTCCTCATTTGCTGCTACGAACTTGGAAAACAATTCCTCCAACCTTGAATTATCTGTCTCTTGTGACACTGGAGGTGGACATGAAAATTCTGGTATGTATGATGGATTTAGAGCGTAATGTTGGTCATCGTAATTATAGCTCCATGAAAAATCTGGGTGATACCCCCAATCTTAGTGATAGTTAGTATCAACATAGTTATTGAGGTAATCACCACTATATTGTACCGGTTCAAAATTGACGGTGCATTGATGACTTTGACTTTGATGGTTCAAATCACAACTATATTTGGGTTATTGTTGATAGATTAACCAAGTCTGCCCATTTCTTGCCGATACGTGAGATTTATTCCCTTAAACGTCTTGCTAGTATGTACGTGAATGAGATTGTGGGATTGCATGACATGCCAATATCCATAGTTTCGGATCTTGACCCAAGATTCACTTCACGATTTTGGGTTAGCTTACAGAAAGCTATGGGCACGGATTTACGATTCAGTTCAGCATACCATCCTAAAACGGATGGACAATCAGAGAGGACTATTTAAACCCTTGAAGATCTATTAAGACTTTGTGTCCTAGATTTTAAAGGAAGATGGGATAAGTACTTGCCACTGATGGAATTCTCCTACAACAAAAGTTATCAAGCAAGTATAGGCATGGCTCCATTTGAGGTGTTGTATGGACGAAAGTGTCGTTCTCCAGTATGCTGGGAAGAGGTGGGAGAAACAACATTGTTGGGACCAGAATTTGTACGCATAACTACAAAAAAGATCCAAATGATTTGATAATGTATTCAAACCTCACAAGATCAACAAAAGATTTATGTTGATCTTCATAGAAAGGACGTGGAGTTTAATATTGGAGATCATGTATTGTTACGTATTGCTCCATGGAAGGGAGTTATAAGATTTGGAAAGAGAGGAAAGCTCAATCCACAATTTGTTGGTCCATTTGAGATTCTTGACCGAATAGGAAATGTGGCCTATAGACTCGCATTACCTCCAAGTATGTCTCGTGTTCATAAATTTTTTCACATATCCATGCTTCGTAAATATGTGAAAGACCCGAACCATATTATTGCGTTAGAACCAGACGAGATAGTCGAAGATTTAACGTACGAAAAAGTACCTGTTAAGATCTTGGATAGGAAAGAGCATGTCCTACGCACCAAGGTTATACCATAAGTTTAGGTTTTGTGGAGAAACCATGCTATTGAAGAAATGACCTGGGAGTTGGAATCAGAAATGAAAGCGAGGTATCCTCACATTTTCGAAACACCAGGTACGTATGTCAATTTTGAGGACGAAATTTCATAAGGAGGGGAGGTTGTAAGACCCCAACTTATTATAAATAAAATTGAATTTCCTCTAATTATTATTGTGAATAATAAGGTATTAATTTGATATAATTCTCTGGTTATGGGTGAAATGTGCAAATTTTGCAAAATATGCAAGTGGTTATAAAATAATCATTGTTGTCGAGAAATATTCATTTGGTCGTGGAATATTCTTGTTGTCGGGGAATATTCGTACGAAGGCGCAGTCATTTGTGGGCCTCGTAACAGAATAATTGTCGGATGAAGAAAATGACAAGTTTGAGTTTTTATAAATAACGGTGTAGTTGTTACCGTTAACACTGTTGGAATACCCGGTGGTTAAAATACAGTAATATACGTGGATGCACAGTATTGATGAATTATTGATCCTTACGTAAGAAGGCACTACTCAATAATTGTTACAGTAGTTACTCTTCAATATTTTATTTTATTGATTCAATAATTGCTGCGTTGATATTTTATATTATTGTTGTTTCAATAATTATCACTGCACAATATTTCCCATTATCAGATCAATAATTCATATTATTTGAATAATATTATTAGATAGCATTATTGGAAATATCTAGAAAGTTTTGTCAAGGAGAGGTTTGGTCACCTAATTGCGCGCCAGTAAGGAGAAATTCTTATTGGAAACCCCCTTTTTCCTAGGAACGGCCTGGTTGTCATAAATGTGATTCTGTAATATTATTTGTGAATAATTAATTATTGATTCATATAATAAGGTAATATTTATTTTATGTGGATATAAATGTTGGATATATTTATTGTGGTTAAAAATGAAAGAGTTAATGTTGAGGTCTTTTATCTGTATTTTTGTCGGAATAAAGGTATTAAAAAATTAAACCAGTATTTTTGAGATATATTGCATGAGTTATAATTTTTAATCTGACTGCTGGATCATTGTAATTTTTGGATATGTTATACATTTATAAGTTGAGTATATGTCCACAAATTTTGAACCATTAAAAATGAACGTATGATTTGTTATGAATTTTAAGAGGTGACTGGTTCATAAATTGTTGAAGTATCCGAATTTAGCATTTTGGTAGAAAATTCTAAAATTAAGTGGGCCCCACTTGTGGTTGGTGAAGAAATGTGCTGAATTTTATTTCAAATGTGATTGGTGGAAATAGTAGCAGGTAAAGCCATCAGGTTGCAGGTCAAGTCTTCTAACATTTTCCTATAAATAGAGGGCTAAGTTAGAATTGAAAATCACACCAGAAATATAAGCTTTCTCTCTTTCTCTCTCTAGATTATTGAGTGTATTTTGTGAGTATTTAGATACTTTGTGAGTTTCTATTCATTAGTGCAAGTTTCTTTTATCCTTATACCGATATTCCGATCAGAAGTACTGATATTTTGAGGTAAGGGGTGTTATATTCTTCTTAAAATGATATTTTATTTAATATCATTATACCGAAATGTTGGTATGAACTTTTTTATCAAATTTGAAACTTTTTGTGTCGGGGTTACTATTCACGTATACAGCACTATTCAAGAATACGACACTATTCAATCTTCGGCCTGTAGTGCAAAGATGAATATTGATTAAAGATGTATATTGATTTTTGTTACAGGGATAAAATTGATGATGGACATTTAAATCTTAGAAGATAGTAGAACTCATTCTCTACTTGACTCTTCTAATGGATTGTTATTTTCGCTGCAGTTGTTGATCTAAAACTTGTTGTCTATTATATTTTATCCGATTTTTCCCTGTTGAAGACTAACGATAAATTGTTGTATATTATCTTAGTCATAATATTCTTTACTGGGCTAGTTAAGCTCACTCTTTTCCTTTTTGTTCCATTTTTCTTAGGAGGTGAGAACATAGCAGGAACTAGTCGGGGGACGGAGTGATGGTTCTAGAAAGATGTTTTAGTAGTCCTCACTATTTTTGTAAAATAGAGTTTGAATAATTGTAATGAGGACTTATTTGAGTGTGGATATAGTCTAGAAGATAATATTTGTATTTAAACTCACAGTATGTGTTGTCATATTTTGTACGACAATTATATTATTGAAGTTGTAGTTTGCTTTCTATACCATGTATTTGGTGACTCAGAATGGGTGTTGTATACCTATTTTGGGGGCGTCACAGTTCCCATGAGGAATTGTTTAATAAAAATCACCAAGTACTAACCTGTAACCAACTCAATCTTATTTAAACGAATGAATTTCAAATTATATAATTAAACTACTATTAAATTTCACTAGTTAAATTAAGATCACGGAGATTTAAGAACACAACTTCACTTATTGCTTCATTTAAGTTAACACACTTCTCATTAATTATTCTCTTTCGTGAATTGTTAATCAAGAACACTAAAGCAGATAAAACCATATCTCGATACATAATACCCATACTCACTTAATCCACAGATGATAGAATTAATCAAGACACCCTAATTAACTAATCCACAATATCTTTATGTGAATTATAATTAAAAAGGATTTAAAGCACAAGTTCTCTATAAGATTACATATGGCGTAAAGACATATCTCTATCCTAAACACGAATCATGAATTTCATCTATGCAGAAATCACAAACACATGCTATCATAATAAGATCTAAATCAATATTTCATCTCTCGAGTTCATATAGATTATCACGGTAATTGTTAGCTAGACAATTAAGCAATTAAGTCTAAATCACAATAGACAATCCACACGATATAACATAATACTTGATAGCTAAGCATATTAAAATAAACTATACAATAAGATCCATTGTAATCTCAAACAAAGAATTAGTTCATAATTATTGAATTAAAACTAAGACTCCACAATTGAATAATCATTAAAAGATAAAGATAGAAGAAGATAAGAAGATAGAATCTATTGTCTGTATATTTGAAGCTCCCTCCTTGCTCCTACTTTGAATCTTCAATGGTCTCTAAGTTGCTTCAAACTCCAAATCTTATAAGAACTAGTGTTTTCTCATATTCTATTCTACTCTAATTTAATCTAATGGAATCCTCCTTCTAATATAATCTAATATCCCTTAGTTGTTTTGCGTGATGAATATATATCTCCCCTGAAGTCTGGTCGAAATCCCAAGTGATATAGAGTCTATGTAACATGCCAAGTCCTTAAGTCCACCCTCCAGTAGATTTCGAAGAAGGCCAGGACTGCCCAGAATTCGGGACCCCCGCCATGGCGGGGGTATACAAGGCAAAATAGCTCGCCCCGACGGGCATGGCCACTGTTAGTTGACTGGTGCCATTTTCCAAACTTGCCCCAAATATGCTCCAAATGTCTCCTTTTCGCATCATTCGCCACACCAACCACCTTACACACGAAATAACAAGAAACAAGTAGGAAGGAACATGAACGCAACGAATTAACAACGATTATGCTTAAAATAGATATCAATTCGCGGATATAAAATCCACTTACAGTGCTATCATAAATTTACACTTATATATAATTATGCATATTAAAACGAAGAAAAAAAACTTCAAATGAACAGATTCGGTGTTATAATGAACCCGTAGTGTTGATTTTCATGTTTTGTATTCAAAAGTTTCAAAAAAAAATCAAGAACAATAAATTATATGTTTTGATTTTGCAAATTACGTGTTATAACATGTTAAAAGTATGCTAGAAGGATTGAGTAGTATGTATATGTGTATTACAGTTTTTGGGTATTTCTAATTTCGTGTAAGAATAAATTAATTGGAGGTGTTGGCCATGTTCTGCAATTTTTCATGAATTGAAGAACTTTTACTGGTTCGCCGCGCCGCCGCGCCGCAGCGCCGAGAACAAGCACAACAGTGGCGCCGCAGTGCCACTCTGCAGATTGTCCAGAAATGAAATTTTCCTTATTATTCAAGTCTAAGAATGTGATGGTAATCTAATCTAATGTACATAAAAAAATAATATGTTAGACGTATAATGAGATGTTAAAATAGATTCTTAACATGTCAATAATGCATTTAAGTATGGATTGAATTATTAAACTCATAGTTAGCTTATTGTTCATGTAGTGTAATATTATGTGACCATGAGTGTAATAATTTAACTATGTAAAGTCATAATCTGAGTTAGACAAAAAGAATGAACTTGTGATGACTAGTTATGTTATAATTGACTGGTATTGTGAATGAAAATGATATGTAGGATTAAATCAAAGAACGTGTATAATTAACGTGTAACCTACGCAAGAGGAAAGTTTCCTAACCTTACTTGTTATCATTATTCAAGTTTATAATTTACGTCGAGTAAATTCTCATTATTATTAATCAAGTTCAATTTGTTATACTAAAGATTATTTATCTTTTCAAAGTATGATTCTGTTATACAATACTTGTTCTATTGTATATCTCTTGAGATTGTTATTCAATTTAAATATCATTCATTGTTGAACCTTGTTACACTAGTGAACCCTTATTGATTCGACTAGTCCATAGTTGATGAACTTCTAAATTTCAGAACCCTTATTGATTTATCCAAACCAAACTTCCTTTGGTGCGGACTCTAATGTTATAGGGATTACTTATGCTTTAGCGTTAAGATATTGTGTACAGTATGGTACTAAGGGCTGATCCCCCTAAGTACGAGTAGAAGAGTCCATTGTCTTATAACTGTTAAAGGTTTCAAGTATAGCCCTTGATAACCTAGAACATAGTTCAAGGTCTTATGACCCTCAAAAATCTTTTGATTCTTGTTATTCATTCTTGATTCAAAAGTTGAGTTTTATTCCAAAAGTCTTTGATTCACTCGCATGTTATTATATAGTTATTTCATTTTATACTTGTGGGCAATCATGTTCACTCTTGCATAATAATAACATTGCAGTTAAGAACGAAAGGTTCGACGAGCCTTCTACTAGCAAAGGCAAGGGCAAGATTAACAAGTGATGAAAACTTGTTGTTTTATGTGATGATGTATTTCTATTTTAGACTTATGTTAATGATGTGTAAGATGATTAATTGTTTATGTTTTCGCAGTTAAGATTTAAGGTTAGTATGACCTGAGATTTATGTATTCTTACGATGTAACTACTTAAGGAGAGGATTTATTTATAGTTATTAATGGTTTCATTTATTATGGGTAGATAGATATATGATGTTTGTATAGTGAACACCAAATCATGTGGGAATTTAAGTATCCGGATTTGGGGGTGTCACAGTGGCAACCTCACGTGCCCTTCGAATACTCGATGAAAATACACTTGTTTATTCATATTCAGGCTTACCTTGAATCCGTACCAAACAATTGGCGCTGGATAGCGTTATCAATTCTATATGGAAAGACTTGTAAAGAAATCAATCAATCTTCAAGATTAGTCTATATAGCCGAGTTAAAACTGGCATCGACCCTTTCGTAAAATAATTCATGCATCTCATAACATGAATCACAGAAAACTTGGCTAACACGAAGGTTAGACAAGCGTTTAAGAAAAACTTTCCGTCATCGTTTGCTACAGTAAAATTACATTTCCTTTGAGACTTTACGGTCTCTACAACACATAACCACATAACATACCACATCAGGTCATGAGTGAACATACATAGTTCTTTAAGAATCTTACCCTTATTCTCAATCTAATTACATATTAGATTTGTTATTATTGGTTCCGGCTTTCCGTTACGTCATTCTTACGTTTCAAATGTAATTGACTTACTTCAACCTTAAGTGATCATAATTAAGGTTTAATCATGGCTTAAGAATGTTATAATTAAGTTTTAGTTCTTTGTCAATTAGTTATCCTTCATGCTCTACTTGTAAACTTTCTTCAATTTCAAACCCCTAAGGCTGGCGTTGCGGCGTCAGCATCCCTTCTCTATGCCGCATTGCGGCGCCACATGCTAGGGCTAAAAGATCGGACTCGGCACTACGACGCGAGTCCCTTCGTTATGGGTCGCGCTGTGGCGCGGACTCTGTGTTTCAGATAATTTTGATAGAATTTCTTTTAGGTGAAATTCCCGGGCTCATAACTACTTCGTTATAAGTCCGAATTGGCTCGTTCAAGAGCCTACGGTTCACAAATTTTATACTCTATGTGTTCATGTAAGAATTTTATCTATTTGACTTCATTAACTAAAAATTAACCTATTAGTCCATTTTTATGAAAAACGATAAACGTTCGTGAACGTTCAACGCTCGTTTCTTCGTTCTAAGTCAGAATCCGGTCATTTTCGAGTCCGCAACTCTATAATGCCAAATAAGACTTATCTCCATCGAAAACCAATGTTCCCGAGTTCAATATCAAAATTTGACTTCCATTCCGAGAATTTCAAAAATTCGACGATTATCGTCCAATCGTGTAAATTCCGGCAAAACTTCGTTACTTAAGATTTGTTCTTCGTTTGAAATGGATTCATCCCGTCATACTAACATCTTAACCTAATCATTTCATTAAATTATATACATGATAAGTTCTTGCTTGTTCTTTGTGAGTTTATAACTTATAAAAGTATAACTACTATGATTCCATTTCTCATGACTTATCATGATCTTAATCTTTTAACCACCATCCTTGCTTCTTATTTTCATACCATCTTATTAAGGAAAACATATGAGAAGTTCATATAGGTTCCTCATGAGTTCATAACTTATTTAGGTTTGAATTATTTATTCATGACTTACACGTCTTAAGTCCATTGATTTATTATTCTTATCATTCCTTAGCATACAAGTTCTACCACTAACCACTTCTCTAACAACGGAAGAGAAAGAGAATTATGGATCAAGATTGTTTACCCTTTGATGATCACGTGCTAAACTTTAATCTTCTTCTTGCTTCTTGAATTAACCAAAGCTAACTTTCTAGCTTTTATAGCTTTTTCTCTCAAGCCAATAAGCTATAAGTTATTGGATGAAAATCTAACAACTAACAAATGAGCTAGCAAGCTTCCTATTTATAGAAATCTCAAAGTGAGGGTATAATGGGCATCAAGTCACTCCACCTCCTTACTATTCCTTATTTAAGCATTAAGTAAACTTGCTCCTTACAACACTTGGTCATTAAGTCTACTTGGCCACCACACTTACTTAGCCATTTAGTATACTTGATCCCTACTTTGGATCATCCATGGAACCCCATGGGTTTAAACCATCCTATAACCCATAGGTTCTTACTTTGGGCCTTTAGCTTAATTAATCTTAACTTATTCATTGGGATTTTAATTAAACAAATACTTGGGCTTGTTTATTAATTTACATTGGACTTAACCATTCCTACATTTGGGCCTTATCACACTTCCCATTGGACAATACAATTTCCTACACAATTCTACAAGTCCATTACACATGGCTTAAAGCCTTATATAGTATACTATACGTATAATTCCCGTATTCTAGCTCATACACTTGTTCAACATATATGATATACCATCATTCATACATACTCGTATAATATCTCATATCGTACTCGTATTCATTAACTTGTACAATACCTACGTATTATACGATCATGGCTTAATTCAATATACGCATTTAAATTCCTTCTCGGAAATCACTTTCCCTAACCGTTAGATTTTAAGTCCGCGGACAAAAAACTATGTTTGCCATAACTGAAATATTATTGGATATTCCATCTCACCTCGATATTCTATCGTTACGTAATTCTCGGAAGTTCAAAAATAATTCCCGAGCAGAAATGCGTGAATAGTGTTTTTTAGAAAATTTCTCGAAAAGCTTTTATTTTCGTCTTGGAAATTCAAACACTTTAATTCTATCACATAGCCAAAATCCTACGACGTTTTTACATATCCAGGTCATAGAACGACCTTCAATTCTCTTACTCCCATAAATAATCAATTAAATTCATTTAATCAACATAATTAAATAAAATTTTAATTCTCCTAAAAATGTCATTAGAGCCTTCCCATTTGCTTTGTTCTTTCTTTTTAGTTGGAAGCAATCTCTTTTGAAGTGTCCAAGCCTTCCATATTCGAAACAGGTTTCCTCTTGTGGCTTTTGCTTGAAATCTTTCTTGTTGTTGAATGCTTTTACTGGTAATTTTTACCTATTCTTCTTTCGGATCAACTCCCTCAATTTTCTAGTCATTAAAGCTATTTCTTCATCTGAATCTTCATCATTGCCTTCTATGTAGCTTTCAGCTTGTAGAGCCAAGGTCTTCTTCTTAGGTGCCTCATCTTCTTCATCATACAATTTTAGTTGGTTTTTAAACTCTTCAAACTCTCCAAATAAAGTAAGAGTTTCCATTGTGCTGATTGTGACTGAGTCTTGAAGTGTAGTAATCTTTGGTGTGAATCGGTTTGGCATGACTCTAAGAAGCTTTCGTTTGATTTCCTTTTGATCAATCTTTCATCCGAGCATGCTTAGAGAATTCATTAGAGTGAGAAATCTTGCTTGAGCATCTCTAATTGATTCATTTTTCTCCATTGTGAATAGTTCGTATTCGTGCATTAACATGCTCAGCTTGACCTCCTTTACTTTAGTAGTACCTTCGTGGCTCATGATGACTGTGTCCCAAATTTCGTTAGCCGTAGTACAAGAAGAGACCTTATCTATCTCTGACTGAACCATGGGACTTAAAAGTGTATTCATGGCCTTGGAATCATAAGATATCATATATGATTCGTTTGAGTCTATTTCCATAAGATTCTATGGATTGCCATCATCATGTCGCGGAATGACTGGTCCATTTTCGTTTGCCCACCATTCCCATGGGTCACGGTTCAAATAGATCTTCATTCTGAACTTCCAAAAGTTGAAGTTCTCACTTCCAAGCAAAAACGATGTCCTACTTGTGGACTGACCTTCTTGAAAGTTTAGGTGTGCCATAGGATCTTCCTCTACGACCTGCAACGATCAATATTAGTAGAGCCAAGCTTTGATACCAAATGTAATTCAGTAAATATGCACACCTAGAGGGGGGTGAATATGTGTTTATGCTAAAAGTGATAAACAGTGAAAACTTTTTGAAATTATTTGCTACAGGTTTAAATCAGATAGATACAGATGTCTGCTTTAGTGTTTGTTCTTCTTTTATTATTATCAGACAGCTAAACATGTCTGCTTTAATGTCTGGATTAGCATGATGAACAAAAATATGCAGAACGTGAATGGCAGTTAAAGAGATAAACATAAGTAAATATCACACCAAGATTTTTTACGTGGTTCAACCCCTATCCTCTACCTAGTGGTGTAATCCACGTCTAATCCCAACTAGGATTGGAGACTCTTTTTATTACTATTTAAACCTTAATACAAAAATTACTCCTTGTTACAAAGAAGCCTCAAATATGATGTTGGACACCTATGCCCCCGTTTTACACATCTGCAACTTGTACACCTCTGCACCCCTTCTCACCTCTGAGACCCTTGAAGCCTTCTTTGAACAGACTAACTAAAACTGGAAACCTCAAGCCAAAACTATGCTTGAGTACTTCGGTTTACAATGAATGAGTTTGGAAGGTAAAACAAATTTCCAGCACAAAAGAATATAATAGATTACAATAACTGGCTGGAATAAAGTAATTGAAGTGCTCTGATATAGTATGTCAACTTTATTGCAGGTTTCAGAGATGTGTCATGTTCTGCCAAAGAGAAGGAGTATATATAACAAGACACACAACGGCTAAAAAAATGTTAGCTAAGAAAACTCAGTCCCGTTAGAAACCATCCATGATTTCAGCAACTTTGTATAACCAAAAAAGATAAGAAGTAACTTGTGCCAGTTATTTGAATTTGGAATAGATGAAATAAAGGAGATAATCTTCTATACCCAGTCAACTGTTGTAAACCAGAGAAACAAGGAGATAAGATAAGATGAGACCTACCAACTCTAAATTGCTTCTGAAAGACTCCTTTTCTAAATGGAATATCAATACCAAATGTCACTAACTGTTATGGGTCCCACCAAATAATAGAATATCCTTAAATAACTTTAGCACCCACGAAATACTCTGTAGAATAGATGAACCAAGTTTGGGCCAGCTGGAAAAACAATTAATAACATAAATCCATCTAATAATTTTTGACAACATTAAAAAATATAAATACCAACATTCCTTAATAAACTCTAATTCAAATCTTCCTTAATAAACTCCAAATCAAATCTTCCTTAATAAACTCCAATTCATGTAATAACTATAACCCATGCATATTAGATATAATATTATAAAACATAATCCATGCATATTAATTATAATATTATAAAACATTTATAAACCATAATCCAAGCATATTTAATAATATTATAACAAATCATAAATCATGCACACGTCTAATATAATTAAATTAGTCATCATTCAAAACATCATAAAATCAAAAACTAACATAATCTACATAGTAAAACCATTAGATCATCCAGATCTTGTTTAGAATCATAATTATTAGTGGTCAGACTAGAGTTGACCAAACTGCCGGATGAAGATTCTGGGCAACCCAGAAATCTTCAAAGGCAATTTTTCTGGCCTACTTTGACCGGCCCAGATCATAAATGGGTTATGTTGTTAAGTTGATATTATGTTATATAATGGTTCCTTGACATCTAAACTACATGCTTAAACCTTTAGATCCTACAAACTTAGCCGAGAACTTAAAGATTTAAGGGCTCAAAGTATGACCCTGTAACTGTTCTTCATTTCTGGAAAATCCAGAAATAAAGAACAACTCTGACATCATTTTCTGGAGCCTATATTCTTGCAGATATGTTATTTTTTTGGCCATAAATTTGATATGTAGTTGTAGTATTACACTTATACTACAATATTAACATTTTAGACAAACCAGAAACTTAAAGATCATGAATATAGAACCGGTCAAACTAGTAACATTGTGCACTGACATAAAGTTCTGGGCTTGGCCCAAGAACACTTTAGCCACGGTTTTGTCGCCTAAAGCCCCTTTAGCGACGGTTTATTTATTAAATTAATTATTTTACTTATTTAATAGATAAAAATAGTTTTTAATTATTAAAAAATTCATAATAAATTACTAAAAATTATTTTAAAGTCCAAAAAGGGTATTTAATTATTCTGAATATATTTCATAAATATTTAATATTTTTGGAATAATAATGCAATTTAATTTATTTAATTATAATATTAAATAAATTACTTAAAAATAATTTTAATATATGAAAATTTATATTATGGTATAAGAAAATATTTTAAATTATTTTTAATGACTTTTAATATTTTGCGATAAATTTCATTAATTAATTAATATTAATGATAATTAATTTATTTAATAAATATATTAAATAAATTATGAAAAAATAGAATTAATGATTTAAAAATCATATAAAAATGATTTAAATGTTATAAAAATATTTTAAGTTATAAAATATAACTTTTGATATTTTGTCATGAAAAATATTAATATTTAATATTAATGACAATTAACGGATAATGGATTTAATTGTTTAAAAATCATATAAATATGATTTTAAGGTATTAAAAATACTTTGATATAAATATTTTATAATATTATGTTATAATTTTCGTTAATATGTAGTATTAAATAAATATTAATGATAAAGAAATTATATGGTATTTAATTCTTATAAATACGATATTAAAGATTGAATAATCATTTTAAATGATAATAATTATTTAAAAATTATTACGACCTTATGAAAAATATTTTGACTGATAATATAATTATCTAAGATAATTGTAAAGCGTTTAGGCAGAGTTTAATTGAACTTAAACTCGATAATTGTCCGACTAGGCCGTCGGGATGACATAGTTGTACAGAATTCAACTCATACTGAAATAGTTTGTCTTGATACTAGGTCTTATGTGTGTTATAGACTGATAGGGTTATGTGATAATGTGTTTTAAATATTGTGATGATATTATTCTAATTTGTAGATCGATATTATTTATATTAGGTTTTCAGACAAAGCTTAATAAATTATGTAACGATAATCAACAGAACATGCAAGTTTTTCTTAACTCGACCTCAAGTTGTTTCATTCAAATATACTTGTGGTTAATCATTGTTGGTTACCATGTCTATGAATTGTTGAATCGTACTCAGTGCATATTGTATGTATTCATTAAGTATGAAAGGCTGATCACCTTCATTACCATTCGGTCCAGATATAACTAATATGTCCATGTTCAATGTTCGTTCAGCTATGTAAAATTTATCCATGCTAGTTCGCAATTATATTGTAGAACGGTAGCCAGCTTTTGTTCAATTCTTTCAATTATGATATATCCTTAATTTATTGAACTTAAACTTGTTGGGCAAACTTATTGTTGACCCTTGCTATATCATGATAAACATTGAAGATAAGGCGAATACATTCGGATACAGGAAAGGATAAAGCCAAGTTCATCTTGGGATAATATGTGCAGCTAAATTATAATAGTATAGTATGATAATAATGTTATATGTTAGACATGTTATGAATTGTGTATAAGTTAAAGTTACTCGACCTTGGGGAAATAGTGTTTAAAGTTTATTGTATAAATAATTTATGTTTATATCTTCCGCAATAGTTATCCGTGGTGATTTAGGACCCGGATTTTGGGCTTTCACAGTTGGTATCAAAGTTGTTGGTTATAAACCTTAGGTAGGAATATCTTAGGCCAATAGCCGCAGTGATTAGGATAAGATCTAACTCACATAGAGTTAGTGAGTCGGTAAGATTCAAAAATGAATCTCGATGAGTTATGAAGATACAGAGTTCCCTAACTTTGATAATAAAGTGAATAGTAGTCAAAAAGGATAGAGTCTAAAAGACAAAGTACAGTGATAGGAGATCGTAAAATAAAATGAACATGACATACAAATGAATCGTAATTATACGATGAGATCACCCCGTGATCTGATAAGGTTATAGTATGGAGAAGGATCAAGCGAATGATTGAAAATTTTACAATAGGATTGTCGTGTGTCAGTTGTACTATGAATTGTTACAGATTCAGGAAAGGATTATGAATACGGATTAAATGAAATTCGTATTGAGAATGGAATTAAGATTGGGTGGGGATTTCAATTGAGGACTCATGTCAACAGATGAGTTATATGATTCCTTGTTATGGGCGGGGAATTATACTTGGTGTAAAAACCACTTAGTTTCTGGTACTGATAATCATTGAAATGTCTATGTCGCGATATTCTCTATATACCTATTGAGGAGGTGAATCTTTTTTCAGGTGTATAACAAATAGATAGGTTACAAGTAGAGAATATCAGATTAAGTACGAGTTCTTAAAACTCGTATGAGTTCTTAAGTATGGTCTATCTAGGACAAATTCTTAAACTCATATGATTGTGGAAAGTTCCTGAACTCATAAGTGTGGTAAGTTTGATGAAATGGGTAGAACTATTGTGTGAATGGAATATTAAGGATAATAGGAATAGATAGATTACTAAGCAATTGATCATTAGTGGAGACATAAGTTTTCCAAATCTTCTAGCTATGCTAGACTCGAAATTTTTGACATCAAGCTAAAAACGTACTATGTGCTTTTGAAAAATTAATTTTTATTCTCAACTTCTGATGACCTTTGTGTATGCTTGGACTTCGGGCCACCTACACCTCGTTACCTGTTGAGAAGATTAAACAAAATTGTAATAATTTTTGGAACGGTTTAAAGTATAGTCTAAGCTATTTGTTTTGGCTAGACGATAATGATTTGAAATATCAAAATATATTTTTATTTATCACTTATGTACTATGTAACCTAGTACAAAGATGATAAAAAGTTGTTGGAGTTGTAAATATAGGAATACTTAGTGTTGAATTTGTTCTAAAATCGTTATTCCAATATTGTATGATGTGTTATGACAAAGTCACTCGAAGACGACATCCTCAAACAGGTTGTTAATATAGTACGACATCATGACGTTATTTTAAACTAATTTTAAAATTTTAATTTGCCAACTGGGTTTGGCTATACACATTCGTATTTTGATTGAAATTGATTATTGATATGAGTCTAAGTTATTTGATTCGACTGGAACAACATTTATAAAATTCTAAGCGTTCTTTGAAAATTTTCCCAAACAAAATTATTTTGGTACGAAATTTTATGATAAGACTAAGGTAAAAATTTTGTGCCTACGGCAGAGATGAGAAACAGATCAGACCAACAGTACTTGGCCAGTACTAGGCAGAACGGGCTAATTACCCACTATGTTCATAAGACCAGTGCGATTTACAGATAAATTTCTATAAAACCTTTGCGAAAATGACAGATAAATAGTCTATATAACTCCTCAGCATAATTTCAAAAATTTAACTCTTGTGAAAGATGTATTGGGTAGCATTTGATACTGTGCATGAAAGGCATAAACACTTAAAAACTTATCCCTTGATCCAAAATCCTACATAAAATATGCATGAATAGGCATAAACACTTAAAAACTTCCAAAAGATTAAGATTAAATGCACTCAATTCATAAGTATAAAACTCACTCATCAAGCACTTTGCTTGGTCATTACATATAAGCACTTTACTTAGCCTCCAAGCATAAGCACTTTACTTGGTTATTACTTAACTTATCCCTTGCTTAACCATTAAGTTTACTTGCTCATTACTTTGGATCACCCATGGGTTCTACCCATCCAATAACCCATTGGTTCTTACTTTGGGCCTTTTGCTTAACTAATCTTAACTTATACATTGGGCTTGTAATCTAACAAACATTGGGCTTGTTCCTTAAATCATATTGGATTTAACCATGTCTACCATTGGACTTAACCATTCCTATACTTGGGCTTGTATAATTCCTAACAAATCCTACAAGTCCAATCCATTTGGTTTTAAAACCTTATAACGTATAATATACGTATTAATCTCGTATTCCAACTCGTATACTTATTAAATATATACGACATACCATCATTCAGACATACTCGTATAATAACTTGTATCATACTCTTATTCATTATCTCGTACAATACCTATGTATTATACGATCATCGCTTTAATTCATTATACACATTTAAATTCCTTCTCGGAAATTACTTTCCCTAACTGTTAGGTTTTAAGTCCGTAGGCGAAAAACTGTGTTTGCCATAACTGAAATATTATTGGATAATCCATCTTACCTCGATATTCTATAATTCGTATTTCTCGGAAGTCAAAAATAATTCCCGAGCAAAAATTGATGAATAGTGTTTTTCAGAAAATTTCTCAGAAAGCTTTTATTTTCGTCTTGGAAATTCAAACACTTTAATTATACCACAAAGCCAGAATCCTAACCACATCCACACATTCTAGGTCATAAAACGACCTTCAAATAGCTTACACCCATAAATAATCAATTAAATTTATTTAATCCACATAATCAAATAAAAATTTAATTCTCATAATAATTCAATTTTCTCAGACGTTACATTCTTTCCCCTTATAAGGATTCTGTCCCCAGAATCTCGCTATAATTTCATAACCAAATGAGGAAAAAATTTCTTCATTTTAATCTCGAGATCACACGTTGCTTCTTCGGCATTATGGTTCCTCACATACACCTTTACCGAAGGTATTATCTTATTTCACATGACTTGTCCCTTCCTATCAATAATTTGAGTTGGAAGTTAAGCACTTACTAACACATTATGCTATCTTTCTTTTGATTAGTTCTCCTTTTAACTCAAATTTATTTGGAACTCAAATTCCTCTTTCAAATAAGATTATACTTGGTCTTCTCTTCATCATGCATCTTCTTCTTCATTCGCTTGCATTCCTCGTTACCTAGTTGTACTTACTTAATTCGTTTCATTTCTGTGGATTAAGTCTCTTTTGGTAATAACATTTTTACCCCTTCATTCCGTAAATTAACTTCTAAATCCGTTCTCTCCATCTCCATTATTAACCCATTATGAGTCGTTAACATCGATAGCTTTTCTCTACCCTTCCTACTTAATGTGTCGGCCTCTACGTCTACCTTCCATGTATGATATAAGATATCACAGTCGTGATCCCTTATCCATTCCAATCACCTTCTCTACTATATATTCCATTCCTTCTGTGTGACGATATATTTCAGACTCCTAGAGTTCGGGTATATCTCACACTTTTCCCCGTATAAATACTATCTTCATATTTTTAATTCAAAAACTACAGCTACCAATTCTAGATCATAAGTAGGATAGACCTTCTCATAATTCTTTAACTAAGGTGATGCATACGCAATGACCTTGCCATGCTACATGAGTACGCAACCTTGTCATCTATTCGAAGCATCATTATAAATTACAAAATTCCTCTTATCATCTGGTAAAGATAATACGGGTGCCTCAATTAACCTTCCTTTTAGTTCCAGAAAACTATTTTCTCACTTCTCATTCCCAATATGCTTATCAATAACAAATCTGTATATCTTTTAATCTAAAATTCACACTTAGTGAATTTCGTATCCAACTTCTCCCTCCGTAGTGTTTCATACACTCTCTTCAAATGTTCACTTGATCTTTTGACGTCTTAAATAGACTAGAATATCACCAATGATAATTACGACACATTTGTCCAACTATTATTTGAACACTCTGTGACGCTAATGGTACTTTCAACCATAGCATCTCACAAGAGTAATTATCAATTTGTCACCGACTTGCTCGGCGCCCCTTATAGAAAGTCTAACTGCAGTACATTAATGAACCCAAATGATATAACCAGAAACTTGTAATAACCATAATGAGTTCTTAACGTCATCTTAGGTACCTTCTTCTTCCTTACTTTCAACCGACGATACCCCGTACACAAATCTATCTTAGAAAAAATTCTTTGCCCATTTCAATTGATCAAATAAATCATCGATCCTGGGCAATGTGTATTTCTTCTTAACCGCTAACTTATTTCTCTTACAATAGTCGATACTCAAATGTAACGAGTCATACTCTTCCTTAACATCCTCCTAACTTGCATCATAGTTAGACAACAAGAGCGTCCTGGTTATTTATTATCGTAAAATGTTACCTTAGGTTTTATTAGAAAACTTAAGATTCATACTTTTATTGTAACAATTTATTAAAGTTCTATGGTTAATCAACCAATTCATACCGAGAATTACTTCAATTTCTCTCAACTTTATCGGTACTTATCTATCGATACTTGTTTATCTCTATTATTCATGAAACAATTTCCACGAATATAATCAACGAAAATTATTTTCTCATTCTTTACCTTAACGTGTAAAGGTTATTTATAATCCCTTTCGAGAATAAACTCAATCACTTAGCACATTCTCATGCTATAAAAAAAAAGTAGTACTCCAATCAAACAGCTCATAAGCATTCATTGCATTGACTGGAATGATACCTATTACTACATTCGCTGATGTAACCGCATCTTGGACCGTCATTTTAAAAGTACGAGCCATAGGTCTACCCGAAGATGTTGGTCCAGTAATGGCTAACTTACCACTACTAGCATCCTTACTTTCCTCCGACCCCTTCTTTGGGAAATTTCTTGCCATATGATCCAACGACCCACATACAAAACAACCATGGCTTTTCTTAGGATTATGACAATTGGGTGATATATGACCCTCCCGTCCACAGTTATAACAAACCAATTTCCCTTTCAGACAGACTCCTAGAAGACTCCTTCCACATGTCTTACGTGCTTCGATCCTACGATTAGGATCCCCTTGTCCCACTCAAGTATTCCCGAAGTTAAAATTCTTTCTTTTTGGCATACTGCCACTACCACTGGCACTCTCTACCTTTGTTCCTCCCTCTCCCTTGCTCTTATTCTTTCTCTCTTTGTGGAATTAGGTCAACGCCTCACCACCACCTTCTGCTATAATCGCTTTCTCTAGAATGGTCCCATAGCAAGCTCTCTGGAACACAAAAACCCTACTATAGAGCCAGGGTTTCAGGCCCTACTCAAACCTACGAGCCTTCCTCTCCTCCGTGTCCACTTGATGTGGAGCAAATCTTACCAATTCATTGAATTTGGCCACGTACTGGGGAACCATCATGTCCCCTTATTTAAGTTCTAAGAACTTAATCTCCATCCTTCCTTGCATTCTTGTAGGGAAATAAATCTCGAAGAAAACCTTTTTGAATTGTTCCCACATTACTACCTCTGTTCTAGCCCCACCCTGGTGAGGCTCCCACAAAAATTTGGCTTCCCCTTTCATCATGTAAGTTGCAAAAGAAGTCTTTTGCACCTAACCTACGTTTGTAATAACAAATGCCTTTTCTATTTCTTTTACCCATGTATGGGCCTCTAATGGGTCTGTCGTTCCTTTGAACTCCGGCGGACCTACACTTATAAACTCTTTAAAGGTAGTCGTTCTGGCTACCCCCTACTCGTGGGTACTCTAACCCCGGTTTGGTTAAATGCAGCTGTTAATAAATTAAAGAACTCTTACATAGGGTTGTTTTGACCCCCATGATTGTAATTATACGATTCCGCTTCCTGATTACGTTGTCTTATCCTTGGCGGCATTTTCTGATTAAATAAATAAAATTTCATTATTATCTATTTAATTACTTAATTATTATTTTCCACATAACAACTCATACCATAACAAAGCATATTAAATGAATTCATTATATTCATATGCTTCTTCATACTTTGAAACTATTTACAATTTGTTTTCATAGCCAAAAGTTATTACATTTCTATCCCAAAATTGAACTTCACAAAAGTTGGGATTTACAAAAAGACTACCCTTTTATACAAAAGAGGGTTTTATGTCACTACACACATATTTATCACTCTAGAATTCTAATAATACATAACATTGTCCTCGTGTTTTTCATTCACAATCATCGCTATAGTATCCTGACTAATAGTATGTCGAGTTTGTCCCGACTCACTGGAATAACAAGCAACTTTTAGCTTGAAATCCTTATGAGCATTCTCATGGATGTAAGACATCTGTGCTATCGTCTGATCCTTCTCAACCAGTTTCTTACGAAGCTCATCGGCCACGTTTTTATAGTCTCTAGCCTTATTTATCATAAGCACCTTTTTATTATGCTCTTACTCAAAATCTGCTTCTGCAGACACCTTAGCTTCATGGAGATAACTAATCTCTTCATTCTGATTCTGCACAACTATACTCAGTTGCACATTCATATCGAGCACTACCAGATACAATACTCTCATTGTATCTGGAGGTGATGACTCTTGTGTAGGTACTGTAACGACCGAGAAATTCGGATCCTTGGTAAACTACTTTAAGGAATTAAATAATGAATAAAATAATATTATTTGTTATTATTACGTGTTAATAAGATGTATGTTGTTTTATAACCTAGAAACGTCGAAACATCGTAGTATTTGAACTACGTGAAGGAATTAAAGTGTTTGAATTTCCAAGACACTATTCATCCTTTTCCGCTCGGGAATTATTTTTGAACTTCCGAGAAATACGTCACGTTATAATATCGAAGGTGAGATGGATTATGTAATAATAATCTAAGTATGGAAAACACAATATTTCTCATATGGACTTAATTCGAGAACGTTAAGAATTAAAGTTTAATGAAATAAATTAGTGTAACCTTGTATGAAGTGTAAAGTCTAATAGAATTAAGGGGCAAGCCCAAGTGATAGAAATGTTTAGCCCAAGAGTTGGTTAATATGAAGCCATAGTAATTTAATGCAAGCCCAAAGACTAAGCTAAACTAATTACACTAAAGCCCAAGTATTGATCCATTGGCTAAATATGATCCATGGGGCAACCAATAAGAGAGCTTGGCGACCATGGGTTTAATGTGGAGGCCAAGTAATAAGTGTAATGGCCAAGTAAAGGGAGTAGCTAGCAAGTTTACTTAGTTGTTAAGTAAACGAATAGTAAGGAGGTTTATTAAGGAGGTGTGATGACTTATGACCAAAGTGCCCTAAGCTTAGAAGGCCTATAAATAGCAAGCTTGTAATTTATTATTTGGTTGTTAGTTTTCATCCAAAACAAAACAACTTAAGTGTTAGAGAGAATAAGCACTTTGAAGCTTAACTTCCATTATTAGATTTTCCAAGAAGAAGAAGGACTAATTCATCAAGGGTAAGGCTCTTGTCACATATATATCTTCTATCTCTATCATTATAGGGTGATAAGAGAAGTGTAGCTTAATCAACTTGTATGCTAAAAACACTTAAATGGTTGATTAATGGACTTAAGCCGAATAAGTAAGGAATAAACAATTCAAACTTAAATAAGTTATGTACTTATGAAGAACAATGATAAATTTGTCATATGTTACCTTAAAGAATCAATATGTTTCATAAGATACAAGAATGTTGTATAAAGGGCTTAATTCAAGAATAAATCATAAGGAAATGAAAACCTTGTATTGTAGAATATGTTAAGTTATGAACTTATGAAGAATAAGCCATAACCTAATTTGAAGATAAGTTGTTGTAATATTTAGGTTGAGATGAATAGTTAATGAAATGAATCCATTTGGAATGATGAACAAATCGTTAGTAATAAAGTTTTGCCGGAATTCACACGATTGGACAATAATCGTCGAATTCGTTAAATTCTCAGAATGGAAGTCGGATTTTGTTTTTGACCTCGAAAATGTTAGTTATTGATGGAGACAAGTCTTATCTGGCATTATAGAGTTGCGGACTCAAAAATGACCGGATTCTGACTTAGAACGAAGAAACGAGCATTAAACATTCACGAACGTTTATCATTTTCGTTAAAATTGAACTCATAGGTGAATTTTTAGCAAACGAAGTCGAATAAATAAAATTCAAGCATGAACACATAGAGTATGTGATTTTTGAATTGTAGGCTCTTTAACGAGCCAATTCAGACTTATAACGAAGGAGTTACGAGTCCGGGAATCTCACAAGTTGAAAAATCTGTCAAAATTATATGTTGCACAGAGTCCGCGCCGCGGCGCTACTCCAAGAAATATATACCACGCCGCAGCGCCAAAATGGCCCTCAACCCTTGGAGAGTCACGCCGCAGTGCGACCCATAACGAAGGGACTCACGCTGCAGTGCCGAGCCGGTCTCCTAGCCATAATGTGTGGCGCCGCAGCGCGGTACAGAGAAGGAAAGTCGGCGCCGCAGCGCCAGCCTTAGAGTCTAGATAATGAAGAATGATTTTATGTTGAGCATGAATGGTAATTGATGAACACTTAACTAAGGATCTTAATGTAACATTATTAAGTCATAGTTAAGCCTTAAGTATGATCACTTAGGGTTAAACAAAGTCGAGTGCATGTAAACATAAGGATGACATAATGGAAAGCCAAAACCAATAATAATAAATCTAAATATGTAATTAGATTGAGTAGAAGGGTAAGATTCTTTAGGAAACATGTATGTTTATTCATAACCTAATGTGCTATGTGATGTTATCGTCTACTGTAGAGATCTTAAAGACCTAAATTGCACTTGTTATAAACTGTAGCAGATGCTAAAGGCAATTATTCTAACCCTTGTTCCAGTTCGATCTGGACAAGCTTTGTGATTCATGTATTCTTCACATGATTTATGCATGATGAAGTCAAAACTAATTCTTTCGACTAGACTTATGCTATGTCGTATTTCTTATAATCTATCAAGTAATGACAAGGATTTACCAAACTAATATTGTTGTGGTTTTCAAAAGGAGACTGAGTATGCTAAATTTTTTTGTCATCAAACGACATGCACGTGAGGTTGCCACAACTTAAACGTATACATGTTTAATGAAAGTAGTGTTGATCAACATAGAGTACTATAGACTGATCACCTAGACGTGCACGTAAGCTATGCTGGACTTACGAACTTAGTGTCGGGATGTCATTTTCAAAGTACTTATGAAATGCTCATGGTCTTGGACCGGAATTGATGTTTTACTAAATATTGTTGTTGTAAAACATTTTGAATGAAAAGAAGTGCTATAGTACTTCGTAACTATTTTTCAGTTATTGAAGATATACAACTCCTATGTCTCAAGCATGCTATTTTAATAGAATTATTGTACTTGTTGAGCTAGTTAGGCTCAATCTTTCTTGAACCATATGAATGCAGCTAAGATCAAACGGACTGACGGATCTGGCAAGGATAAAGGGAAGGCTAAGACGAACCCGTAGATTAACTATGTAATAGCATAGGTTATGTAATGATAATATTCTATCTTATGACAAGGACAAATGTAATGGTTATAAAGAAACTGGGGGATAGTTAATATTATTTCGAATATATATAACACATATTCGTTCTTTTGAGGCATTTCAATTGAATGATTGTGTGAATTGTAGCACCATGTAGCACCATCTGCCGGGTTGGAAGATACCCAGATTTGGGGCCGTCACGTGTTGGTATCAGAGCCTTAGGTTATAAAACTTAAGGGGGGATTTAAACTTTAAGTTATAACCTTAACAAAAGTTAAAGAAATAAAAGATGGAAGTTAACCTTATAAAATTCATTATATATGTTATGTGTTTTTATTATTCTACTGACGTGTACTAATCAAACTTTTTGTGTTGTTGTAGATGTCAGGAGAAAATAGAGATGTACAAGTAGTCAGTGAAGGGTCGGTTAATCAGATTAAGATTGTACCGAACCCCATAGCCGCAGAGCCCGAAGTTGTAGTGGTTGAGTCTGGAGACTCAGAGAGCTTAGACCTTATGTCGGTATTTGACGGCATGCTAGAGGAAGAGGTGGAGGTAGTGTCCTTCAACCCAGTAGCTATAGTGGCGGAGATGGATCTGGGGGAGTCAATGATGTCACTTTTTATGTCAGTGTTGGATAGGAACATCCACTACTGTTAGGAGGTTAAGGAGCTGAAAGCAGAGCTCCAGGCTTTTATAGAGGATAAGATGGACGTGGAGTCCATGTGGGAACAGGAACACGACGAGAGGGTTTTGGCTAAGGACAAGGTCCATGAGCTAAAACATGAGGTCTTTAAACTCAGAGGGGAGCTAAAGACTTAGAAGCAGAAGATAGAGAGAATGTCCTATATTCATAGGAGTTCTCATATAGACTTCCAGCAGCAGGTAGCTGGTTATCCCGTAGAAATTGGGCAGACGCAGCATACTATCAGCCGTGATATTATCGCCGGTCTTGCCAAGGAGGATTTTGAGAATGCCTTAAGGCAGATGTGATCTAGTAGTATCTAGAGTAGTTTAGATATGTAAATATTTTGTATCTAGTAGTGGCGTAAAACCCTCTTTTGTATAATAAAGGGTAGTCTTTTCTAAATCCCAATTTTCAGAAAGTAATGGCGAGAAAATTTTGTAATCAGCTTAGGCTGTGTAATGTAACTGATGTAGTATTATACTACAATAAATTAATATAAGTTTTCTTTTTCGGAACATGTTGAGTAATGAATGTTTGAGTAATTGTTTAAAATTGACTAATAACTAACAAACAGGAAATGAATAATAACGAAATGTGTCATTTATTATAACAGCACAATGCCGCCAAGAAGAGTACCTCGTAATCAAGGTACGAACGTAAATCAACCGAAGGGAGGTCCGGTTAACCCCATGCAAGAGTTTATAAATCTTTTAACAGCAGCGTTTAATAGAATTAGGGCTAACATCCCCGTAAATCTTGGTGTAGCACGAGCTACTATGTTTAAGGATTTTAAAAGCGTGGGTCCGCCGGAGTTCAAAGGAACTACGGACCCTATCGAAGCCCAAACGTGGGTGAAAGAAATCGAGAAGGCATTTGTCATAGGAAATGTCGACAAGGCCCAGAAGGTTGCCTTTGTAACCTACATGATGAAGGGAGAGGCCAACTTTTGGTGGGAGGCCAATCAAGCTAGGGCCAAAATAGAGGTTCTAACGTGGTTGAGGTTCAAAGAGATATTTCTCGAGAACTACTTTCCCACGAGCATGCAGGGAAGGATGGAGATACGGTTTCTGGAATTGAAACAAGGGGACATGACGGTTCCCCAACACGCCTCGAAATTCAATGAACTGGCAAGGTTCGCTCCACACCAAGTGGACACCGACGTTAGGAAGGCACGATGGTTCGAGTAGGGCTTGAAACTCTGGCTCTATAATCGCATATCGGTGTCCCAAAGTACTTCCTTTGGAATCATTTTAGAGAAGCCGATAATCGTCGAAGGTGGTAGCGAGGCGTTGAGCCAGTACCACAAAGACAAGAAGAATAAGGGGAAAGTGGACGGGGGAGAGAAGATCGAGGGACCCAGCGGGAGTGGTGAAGGGTATAAACAGAAGTTGGTTGGCTCTGGGAATACCGGAGTGAAACAAGGAGACCCAAAGAGAAGGATGGAGGCCTGCAAGACCTGTGGGAAGACTCATTTAGGAGTCTGTCTCAAGGGTAAGGCTGTATGCTATAATTATGGACAGGAGGGGCACATTATGCCTAACTGCCTAAGTCCGGAGATGAACCACAGATGCTTTGTGTGTGGGTCCACTGACCACGTGGTAAAGAATTGCCCGAATAAGGGGACGGACGGGAACCGGGGTGCCAGGTAAGTTATCTATTGGAGTTCCAGCGCAGCCGGCTAGGCTGATGGCCCGTACTTTTATCATGACCATCAAAGATGTGATGGCCTCAGGGGACATAGTCGCAGGTATTATTCGGATCAACGACCTCAATGCATATGTGTTGTTTAACTCGGGTGCTACTTGATCGTTTATCGCATGTGATTTTGCTAGACGATTAGGATTACTCCCCAAAAAGTTGCCTTTACCTTTAAATATTAAGGTAGTAAACGAAGAAATAATTCTTGTTGAAGATATTCATAGGAGTTGTTGTGTGGGTATTCGGGGTTGTAAATTATCGGTAGACCTTATACCGATAAAGTTAGGAGAATTCAATATGATTCTCAAACTGGATTGGTTGGTTAACTATGGGGAAATTATAGATTGTCAAAAGAAATGCGTAAATATTAGAACGTTAAGATAACCTCAGATAGTATTTTATGGTAATAAATCACCAGGGCGTTCGTGTTGTCTTACCTTGACACAAACTATGAAACTATTAAGAAAGGGGTGTATAGGTTATTTGTGCCATGTTGTTGATACCCAGAGAGTGGGAGCGACCATGGAACAAATACCTATAGTAAGTGAATTCATGGATGTATTTCAAAGTGAATTTCTGGGTCTTTCGCTAGATAGGGAGACCGAATTCGTAATAGACATTGTGCCAGGAGCGGAACCAGTTTCTAGGACACCGTATCGTATGGCGCCAGTGGAAATGAAGGAGTTGATGGTGCAGTTGCAAAAACTGTTAGACATGAAGTACATTCAACTGAGTGTTTCGTCGTGGGGAGATCCGATATTGTTTGTCAAAAAGAAGGATGGAACGTTAAGACTTTGTATTGACTACCGAGAGTTGAACAAGTTAACGATAAAGAATAAGTACCCATTGGCCAGGATCGATGATCTTTTTGATCAGTTAAAAGGGGAAAAGTATTTTTCAAAAATAGATTTAAGAACGGGATATCATCAGCTGAAGGTTAGAAATGAAGACGTACCAAGGATGTCATCCAGGACTCGTTATGGTCATTACGAGTTTCTGGTAATGTCATTTGGATTGACTAATGTACCAGCTGCATTTATGGATATGATGAACAGAGTGTTCAAACAATATTTGGACAAGTTCGTCATAGTGTTTATCGATGATATTATAGTTTATTCTAAGACGCCGGAAGATTATGCCGAACACCTAAGAATAGTGTTGGAGACACTAAGGAAGGAGAAGTTATATGTGAAGTTCACTAAGTGTGAATTTTGGTTAGAGAGAGTACAGTTTTTAGGACATGTAATTGACCAGGAGGGGATTTCAGTAGATCCAGTAAAGGTAGAAGCCGTGATGAATTGGGAACAACTGAAAATGTCGACTGAGGTACGGAGTTTCCTAGGGTTAGCGGGTTGCTATCGGAGATTCATTCAAGACTTTTCGAAGATAGCTACTCTATTGACTAACTTGACAAGGAAGATAGTGAAATACGCTTGGACTGAGAAATGTGAGGACAGTTTTCCAGAATTAAAGAAGAGGTTAAGTGAAGCGCCTATGTTGTCATTACCAGATGACACATGAAATTTTGTAGTTTATAGCGATGCATTGCATAGAGGACTTGGTTGCGTGCTCATGCAGAATGGCAAGGTCATTGTGTATGCATCACGATAGTTGAAAGATTATGAGAAAGTTTACCCTACTTATGATCTGGAACTGGTCGCGGTAGTGTTTGCCTTAAAGATATGAAGACATTATCTTTACGGGGGAAAATATGAGATATACACAGACCACAAGAGTCTAAAATATATCTTCATATAGAAGGAGTTGAATATGACACAACGAAGTTGGTTGGAGTTGATAAAGGATTACGATTGTGAAATCTTGTATCACCCTGGGAAAGCCAATGTAGTTGTTGATGCCTTAAGTAGGAAGCGTCGGGAAAAGTTATCTTTGTTAACTGTAGTAGCCTCGAATCCGGGCCCCAAATCGCCTCGGATCCGGTATACTATTTCTATAATTGTTTGCGAAAGATATAAACATAAATTGTTTATACAATACATTACACACTATTCCCCAAGGTTGAGTAACCTTAACTTAATACACAATTCATAAAGTATCTATTACACAACAATATTTATCAAAATACGCTATTACAAACTAGCTACACTTTATATCCCAAGCTAAACTTGGCATTGTCTTTTTCCCTGTATCCGAACGCATTCTCCTTATCTGCAATGTTTTATCATGATATAGCAAGGGTGAGCATGAAAGTTGCCCAGCAAGTTTATATACAACAATATAACGATATATCATGATTGAAGAGTATGAATAATGAGCTTGCTATAATTCATCAATATAATTGAGAACTAGCACGAACAAATTTTTGACTGAACAAGTTTTAAACATGAACAAACATTTCTGAACCAACTGGTAATGAAGGTGATTAGCCTTTCATACCTGACTCATACATGCAAGATGTACAGAGTACAAATTTCATGGCAATCAGCAATGATTAACCATAAGCTTAAAGAAACTACTCTTATTAGAGTTAAGTAAAAGAAAACTTGCCTGAACCGTTGATAACCGCAACGCAATTTTTAACGCTTTACCCGAAGACCTAATATTAATAATATAGACCTTCAATAATTAGAATAATATCATCACAGTATAATATTGTTATATTTATATCCACAGAATAACCTAAACACATAGCACATAACCCTATCGGTCTTTAACACACATAAAACTTAGTATCAAATTAGACTATTAAGTTTGAATTGATACCGACACAATTTTATCATCCTGACAGTCTAGTCGGATAAATATCGAGTTTAAGTTCAATTAAACTCTTCCTAAGCGCTTAATTATGCCATAGAGTCACATTTATATGATTTAACACTCGGTTTTTCATTTTATAAGTTATTCGTTAACACCTAGTAAGTTAAATACTAATCCAGCAACCTGGATTCTAAATCTAGCAACCAAATTTCTAATTCAGTAACCTGGATTCACCAATCCATCAATTCAGTCAACTTCTTTTCAATCCAGCAATCTAAACTGCAATCCAGCAAACTGGATTCGACAAATTATATAATCCAGCATGCTGTATTCTATATCCGTGTCACGAAAATACCAAATCAGTTTATTATTCTCCTATCCTTTGGTCAAACATATATACATGTATTTCATACACAAAAATTATTTTTCCATAATTTTCCAACTTCCTTTGATATTTTTCAAAAATTAATACTAGTGCGTAGCTTAAGAAATTAGATACCTCGTGCTTAACTCCAAACATTCTCATCTCTTGGGATAACCTTATATATGTTAACGTGATGCTCCATTTTAAATTTCGTGGCAATCGGAGTTGTAGAACTCCGTTTATAGCGATTTCCGTCGGAAAATCACAAAAATTGTAATGGTCATAACTTGGTCGTTTTAACTCGGAATTAGTTCATTTTTGGACACAAGCTACATAATACCATATATTTTCATTTCCCAAAATCCTGGAATTTTTCTCATTAACTAAATGTCTGAAACAGCCCCCGGAAAACTTTGGGCAGCAACTTTTTGTCATTTGGCAATTTTGGAGTCCTTCAGCAAAACTTAATTAAAATGAAATCTATAACTCCAATTAATGATCCGTCAATTTTGTTGGGTTCTTATCTTTCCGAACAACAGTTTTCATCTATCACAATCAATATTTGGATATGTTAAGCTCCCGGAATTTATCCCGGAAGTGACTGTTTACAAAACTGTCCTTTTAACAGTTTTCTTATCTTTGTGTAGTTTGGGAGAAATCCCATAACTTGTTCAATATTCAACCTAATTATGTAATTCCAAAGGGACTTTATCCCTAACACATATATCTAGCTCCACAAACTGACCATACTCGAAAATTCAAAGTAGAATGAGAGATAAGATCATTTCCATATCATGCTTGGTTTCTCCAAAAATTTTGTTTTTCGCAGTTTTGATCGTGCTTCTTCCGAACGTCATAACTACTTCATCCGGAGTCAGAATTAGTCTGTTCCGGAGTCTATGGAAAGCTTATTTAGTTTACTACAACATATCACAATTCCAGAATTTTTAGAGCACCCTAACAAATCCGGAATTTTCCTTTTAGAGACAGCACTCCACTAGATTTTTTTTTCTTTAAGGTTTGAAAACTGTTTTGCTTCTCTTGTTTTGATTAAACTTTTAATACTCAAAATAGTTAGATCTAAGCATAACACACCATTTAACAAGTAGATCTATAGTTCTCATGTTCAAGATCATAAACTTCATGGTTCAAAATAACCAAAAATCAAATACATAAACTAGTTAGGATTTTATACCTTTTGTGATAATCCTCTTGATTTTGATTTCTGATCCGCATGATCTGTTATTGATGTGTTTTTACACGATCCTAACTTGGTTTCTCACAATTTCACACTCCAAGATCCGAAATATAGTGAGAGATGGGACTTGGTTGTTTTGCAAAATAAAATGGAGCTTTTCTCTCTCTTTCTAGTCTTTTAAACTGATACAATGTATCTATACATTGCAAGGTGGCATGCTAGATATAAAAGTCACATTCCAAGGTAGGTTTAGGTTTAGATTTAGGTTTAGGGTTGGTGAACAACCAAAGGTAATGCAAGATTTGCACTCCAACTTAATTAAATACAAGAGGGTCATTTTGGACTTTTCCTTTTATTTCTAGAATTTCCATTTGACCCAATATCTTCCAATATCTCTTAGATTGTTTGAAATCTTGGTGAAATAAGGTGGCTTCTTTATGCATTTGACACCTAGCATTCTTGTACATATCTTTACAAATTGTGGCTCAATTTATTACATGCCACCCTCTCTTTTCTTCCCTTCCATAACCGGCCATGTAGCATTACTAGATCCCAGTAATTCTTGCTCTTTCTCTCCCACACTAACCACTAAAGCTTTGCTTGCAAGAATGTCCATAAGCATTGGCAAAATAATAAGATGACACATAAGAGAAGTAGGTGGGAGTTGGTGGATAGTTGGTGGAGAGTTGGTGGAAGAGTTGGTAACCAACTTTAGACAAATAAAATACCAAAATAAATCTTAGTCACATGCTCAATCTTTTCTCCTTTTTCCTTCTCTATCCACCGACCATGTAAATTAATAATAGTCCAACACTTTTACTAATATCAGATGTCAATCATGCCCTTCCTTCAATTCGGCTTATCAATAACAATATTCGAGCTACTCAATTAATGTATTGTTTGGGCCTCTAACTAATTTCATTGGCCAACACTTGGGCTATAAAATATATATAATCCAATACCTTAAATTCTTATCCAATCCAAATAATTTAATTAGGGTTTTCATTCCCTCAATTATAACACAAATCCTTGCTCATGCACACTTATTTCCTTAACCCAATTAGACTTGCTATAATTAGGTTATAAAATTAATCATTTGAGATATATAAAATAAATCTCCTAGAATTAGTAAGTATTCTAAATACCACAATTCTCTTTTTTCATAACCCTTAAGTTATTAAATCCTTCATTCCTAATTTATAATTAGGGTTACACTAGTTTCTTTTGTTTGTTTATATAATAAACAAAGATAAATCATCACATAATGTTCATATTCATTACTCACATAACTATTAATCCTTAGGATTTTATACATAGCATTAGAGTTTCTAATTTAGCAATTAGGGTTATCTCTAATATATTATCAAAATACATAAGTCATTATATTTAGCCTTTGATTTCCCAAATTAGGGTTTCTGAACATATCGTTAGGGTTTTCTAACTTAATCACCATATTCATATCATGATTTTAGTGTTTCGGATTCTCGGAATTGAAACTAGGGTTTCCAGAACCGATTCTAGGGTTTCTCATCAGACGTTAGGGTTTTCTAACAGAACATTGACGTTCTTAATATATACTTAGGGTTTGACACATATATAATTAATCTGGTCAACCCTTGACCCTTAACCATATTCTGAACACATACATAACCATAAACACAAAACATATTCACATAAATCCTTAATCCTGAATAATTCACCTATATCCTTCACCGAATTTTGAAATCCTCAAAATTCAATCCCAATAACATCAAACGCATACACTCATTTCTTGTCTAGGTCTATTATTTAACCTCAAATCAATCATTTAATATTTTCATAAATTGTCTAATTTCTCGGGTTGTCACATTAACGACTCAAACTGAGTTAATAACAGAGATGGCTAGGATGGAGATAGCGATGAAGATGCCGAGTGAACGGGACAGAGACTGTTTACGATAGAGATGCAATCTTCCATTGTAGAAAGAGTCAAAGAAGTGCAGCTCAAAACTAATGAGTGTGACCAGATGAAGAAGCGGTTAACCACTGAAAAAGACATACAGTTTAGTCTTAATAATGAGGGATTACTAAGATTTGAAGGGAGAATTTGGGTTCTAAATGAGACAGAATTAAAGGAGCAAGTGTTACAAGAGGCTCACAGTTCAAGGTACTCGATTCATCTTGGTAACACTAAGATGTATCAAGACCTTCGACAGAGTTTTTGGTGGCCGAACATGAAGAGAGAAATAGCCGAGTATGTAAGTAGGTGCTTGACTTGTTAAAAAGTTAAGGTTGAACATCAACGACCAAGTGGCTTGTTACAGTCATTAGAGATTCTGGAGTGGAAATGGGAGCATATCACGATGGACTTTGTGGTGGGACTTCAGATTATTCAGAAGGGGTACGATACGATTTGGTAATAGTGGACCAGTTGACGAAGTCGGCTCACTTTTTTCTAATTCGGGTTAAGTATAACGTAGACCAGTTAGCTAAACTTTATGTTAAGGAAATTATTTCCAGACATGGAGTACCCATTTCAATTGTGTCAGATCGTGACCCACGATTCACGTCGAACTTTTGGAGAAGTCTGCAAGAGCAGTTGGGAACGCAGTTGAAGTTAAGTATGTCATATCATCCAAAAATGGATGGACAGAGCGAGAGGACAATTCAGACTTTAGAAGATATGTTGAGATCTTGCATCATGGATTTCAAGGGTAGTTGGAATGATCATCTACCATTAGTAGCGTTTATGTATAACAATAGTTATCATGCAAGCATAGGTATGCCGCCTTATGAAGCTTTATATGGAAGGATGTGCTGAACACCGTTGTGTTGGGATGAAGTGGGAGAACATCAAATGCTAGGACCAGAATTGGTGCAGCAAAGAGAGGAAGTGGTGAGATTGATATGAATGCGTCTCGTAGTAGCTCAAGATAGATAGAAGAAGTACGCAGACTTACATCGAGAAGATAGGGAGTTTTAGGTAGGCTCGAACGTATTTATAAAGGTATCTCCCTGGAAAGGAAAGTACTCTTTGAAAAGAAGGGGAAACTAAATCCAATTATTATAGGACCTTTTGAAGTGTTAAAACGGGTAGGCGAGGTAGCTTATATGATAGCATTACCTCCAGACTTAGAAGGAATATATAACGTATTTCACGTATCAGTGTTACGTCCTTATAAACCAGACTATAAATACGTAATAGAATTTGAGCCTATTCAAATAGAGAAGGACTTAACATGCGAAGAGATGTCGATTCAAATCATCGATAGAAAAGAGCAAGTTCTGCGAAACAAGGTCATATCGTCGGTAAAGGTGTTATGGAAGACCCACGATGCCGATAAAGAAACGTGGGAATTGGAAGAAAGGATAAAGAAGGATTACCCTCAGTTGTTTGCGTAATGTAAGGTGAGATTCTGGGGACATAATCTTTATAAGGGGGGAAGAATGTAACGACCAAGAAATTCAGATCCTTGGTAAACTACTTGAAGGAATTAAATAATGAATAAAATAATATTATTTGTTATTATTACGTGTTAATAAGATGTATATCATTTTATAACCTAGAAACGTCGGAACATCGTAGTATTTTAACTACGTGAAGGAATTAAAGTGTTTGAATTTCCAAGACGAAAATAAAAGCTTTTCGAGAAATTTTCTAAAAAACATTATTCATCGTTTTCCGCTCAGAAATTATTTTTGAACTTCCGAGAAATACATAATGTTATAATATCGAGGTGAGATAGATTATGTAATAATAATCTAAGTATGGAAAACGCAATATTTCACATGCGGACTTAATTCGAGAACGTTAAGAATTAAAGTTTAATGATATAAATTAGTGTAACCTTGTATGAAGTGTAAAGTCTAATAGCATTAAGGGGCAAGCCCAAGTGGTAGAAATGTTTAGCCCAAGAGTTGGTTAATATGAAGCCATAATAATTTAATGCAAGCCCAAAGACTAAGCTAAACGAATTACACTAAAGCCCAAGTATTGATCCATTGGCTAAATAGGATCCATGGGGCAACCAATAAGAGAGCTTGGTGACCAAGGGTTTAATGTGGAGGCCAAGTAATAAGTGTAATGGCCAAGTAAAGGGAGTAGCTAGCAAGTTTACTTAGTTTTTAAGTAAATGAATAGTAAGGAGGTTTATTAAGGAGGTGGGAGGACTTATGACCAAAGTGCCCTAAGCATAGAAGGCCTATAAATAGCAAGCTTGTAATTTATTATTTGGTTGTTAGTTTTCATCCAAAACAAAACAACTTAAGTGTTAGAGAGAATAAGCACTTTGAAGCTTAACTTCCATTATTAGATTTTCCAAGAAGAAGAAGGACTAGTTCATCAAGGGTAAGGCTCTTGTCACATATATATCTTGTATGCTAAAAACACTTAAATGGTTGATTAATGGACTTAAGCCGAATAAGTAAGGAATAAGCAATTCAAACTTAAATAAGTTATGAACTTATGAAGAACAATGATAAATTTGTCATATGTTACCTTGAAGAATCAATATGTTTCATAAGATGTAAGAATGTTGTATAAAGGTCTTAATTCAAGAATAAATCATAAGGAAATGAAAACCTAGTATTGTAGAATTTGTTAAGTTATGAACTTATGAAGAATAAGCCATAACCTAATTTGAAGATAAGTTGTTGTAATATATAGGTTGAGATGTCTAGTTAATGAAATGAATCCATTTGGAATGATGAAAAAATCGTTAGTAATAAAGTTTTGCTGGAATTCACACGATTGGACAATAATTGTCGAATTCGTGAAATTCTTGGAATGGAAGTCGGATTTTGTGTTTGACCTCAGAAACGTTAGTTGTTGATGGAGACAAGTCTTATTTGGCATTATAGAGTTGCGGACTCGAAAATGACCAGATTCTGACTTAGAACGAAGAAACGAGCATTAGACGTTCACGAACGTTTATCGTTTTCGTTAAAATAGAACTAATAGGTGAATTTTTGGTAAACGAATTTGAATAGATAAAATTCTTACATGAACACATAGAGTATGTTATTTGTGAACCGTAGGCTGTTGAAAGAGTCAATTCGGACTTATAACGAAGGAGTTACGAGTCCGGGAATCTCACAAGTTGAAAAATCTTTCAAAATTATATGTTGCACAGATTCTGCGCCGCGCCGCGACTCCAAGCAAAATGTCCCGCGCCACAGAGCCAAAATGGCCCTAAACCCTTAGAGAGTCACGTTGCAGTGCGACCCATAATGAAGGGACTCGCGCTGCAGCGCCGAGCCGGTCTCCTAGCCCTAATGTGTGGCGCCGCAGCGCAGCACAGAGAAGGAAATTCGGCGCCGCAGCGGTAGCCTTAGAGTCTAGATAATGAAGAATATTTTTATGTTGAGCATGATTGGTAATTGATGAACACTTAACTAAGGATCTAAAGGTAACATTATTAAGTCATATTTAAGCCTTAAGTATGATCACTTATGGTTAAAGAAAGTCGAGTGCATGTAAACATAAGGATGACATAATGGAAAGCCGGAACCAATAATAACAAATCTAAATATGTAATTAGATTGAGAAGAAGTGTAAGATTCTTTAAGAAACATGTATGTTTATTCATAACCTAATGTGCTATGTGATGTTCTCATCTACTGTAAAGACCTTAAAGACCTTGTTTGATCTGGACAAGCTTTGTGATTCATGTATTATTCGCTAGATTTAATGTCTGATGAAGTCAAAGCCAATTTTTTCGGCTAGACTTATGTTATGTCGTATTTCTTATAATCTATCAAGTATTGACAAGGATTTACCAAACTAATATTGTTGTGGTTTTCAAAAGGAGACTGAGTATACTAAATTTTTTTGTCATCAAACGACAAGCACGTAAGGTTGTCACAACTTAAATGTATACACGTTTAATGAAAGTAGTGTTGATCAACATAGAGTACTATAGGCTGATTACCTAGATGTGCTCGTAAGCTATGTCGGACTTACAGACTTAGTGTCGGGATGTCCTTTTCAAAGTACTTATGAAATGCACATGGTCTTGGACCGGAATTGATGTTTTACTGAATATTGTTGTTGTAAAACGTTTTGATTGAAAAGAAGTGATATTTTTTATTATTGATAGTACTTCATAACTATTGTTTAGTTATTAAAGATATACGATTCCAATGTCTCAAGTATACAATTTTACTAGAATTTGTGTACTTCCTGAGCTAGTTAGGCTCACTCTTGTTTTAACCATATGAATGCAGCTAAGATCGAACGAACCGAAGTATCCGGCAGGGATAAAGGGAAGGCTAAGGCGAACCGATAGATTAAATTTGTAATAGCATAGGTTATGTAATGATAATATTCTATCTTATGACAAGGACAAATGTAACGTTTATAAAGAACATAGGGGAAAATTAATATTATTTTGAATATATATAAGACATATTCATTCTTTTGAGGCATTTCAATTGAATGATTGTGTGAACTGTAGCACCGTGTAGCACCATCTGTCAGGTTGGAAGATACCCGGATTTGGGGGCGTCATAGGTACCACCGTATTAACCGATGCTACCCCCATTTCTTCCTCTACATCGATCATCTTATTAAGGTATGATGCTATATCCATATCTCCCTCAGAGTAGCTCTCCTCATAAAAGTACTCCTCTAGCTCTGACTCCTCTAGAATCACTAATGGTACCTCCGCCACTGGCATGAGTACAGGCTCTATTCTGTTCACAATTTCTTCGTTCACTGCGTGTATATCTCTATACATCAAGCTATCGATCGACATCTACAATAACAAATAATATGTTGATTAGTACATAATACACAATAGTATAAGCACAAATCACATTTAATTTATTTAGGATTAATTTCCATCTTTTAAATCTTTCGATACTGAGTTTCCTCAATACCTTATTGACTCATTCAAATTAAGTAAAGCTTAAGTTTACTTCCTTCAGAATTCTCCTTCCCTAACGAGGTTATTAGCCTAAGGTTCTTCCCCCTTAAGTTTTATAATCTAATGCTTTGATACCAACCTGTGACGCCCCCAAATTCGGGTATCTTCCAACCCGACAAATGGTGCTACACGGTACTCATAACTGTACATTTATTCTATTGAAACAATATCAAAATGTGTGTTTCAATGACATTCTTATTACATTAATAATAATAAATCATGTTCCCAAGTTCTTAAACCATTACATTCTTTGTTCATCATAATATAATACATACACTACTAGTCTATTACAAGATAAACTAATCATTCATCTTCGCATTGCCTTTATCTCTACTGGAACCCTCAGTTCGCTCGACCTTAGCTGCAATCATATGATTTAAGCAAGAAGTGAGCATAACTAGCTCAGCAAGTCTAACAATATATTATATAGATACCACTTCGAGAATCATATGATTATTCTTCGATAATTGAACACTAGTTATGAAGTACTATAAAAAATTGAATAGCATTTCTCATCTCATAAAACAATTCCGAAGTATATATAGTAGTTTTAGAAATTCTGAGTAGGTCAATAGACCATGAACATTCTCTTTAGCTTTTATTCATAAAAAAGACAACCCGACACTAAGTCTGTAAGTCTAACATATCTTACGAGCACTTCTAAGTGATCAACCTATAGTAATCTATGTTGATCAACACTACATCCGTTAAACGTATTTACATTTAAGTTTTGGCAACCTCGCATGCCTATCAAATAATCGATGTAAAATATATTTGTTTATTCATACTCAGGCTTACCTTGAATTCGTTAACTCAAAATTCACCTTTTAGTCATTTTAACGAAAACGATAAACGTTCGTGAACGTTCATCGTTCATTTCTTCGTTCCAAGTCAGAATTCAGTCATTTTTGAGTCCGCAACTCTAAAATGCCAAATGAGACTATTCTCCATCGAAAATCAACGTTCTCGAGTTCAATATCAAAATTTGACTTCCATTCCGATAATTTCACGAATTCGACGATTATCGTCCAAACTCATGAATTCGGCCATAACTTCGTTACTTATGATTTGTTCTTCGTTTCAAATGGATTCAATCCATTATACTAACATCTTGACATGCATATTTCATTATCTTATTTACATGATAAGTTCTTACACGATCTTCATGAGTTCAAAACTTCATTTATTTCTTATCTTACCACATGACTTATTCACGGCTTAAGTCTTTTGATTAATCATTCCTACTCCTTCTTAACATACATGTTATACCACTACTCACTTCTCTAACAATGAAAGAGAAAGAGAATCGTGGTTTAGGTTCTTACCCTTGAAGATCACTTGACTAACTTTTAATCTTTCACTTGCTTCTTGAACTATGAAAGACTAGCTTTTTAGCTTTTCAAGTTTTTCCTCTCTAACCGCTAAGCACTTACAATGTTGGATTAATTATAACAACCAACAAATGAGCTAGGACATCTTCTATTTATAGAAATCACAAAGTTAGGGTATAATGGTCAATAAGCCATTCACCTCCATATTATTCCAAGCTTAACCATCAAGTTTAATTGGCCTCCACATTTACTTAGCCATTAAGTATACTTGATTAGAACATAACATATCCTTTACTTTCTCATTACATATAAGCACATTGCTTCTTCATCATATAAAAGCACTTTACTTAGCCTCCAAGCATAAGCACTTTACTTGGTTATTACTTAACTTATCCCTTGCTTAACCATTAAGTTTACTTGCTCATTACTTTGGATCACCCATGGGTTACCCCATGGGTTCTACCCATCCAATAACCCATCGGTTCTTACTTTGGGCCTTTAGCTTAACTAATCTTAACTTATACATTGGGCTTACAATTAAACAAACATTGGGCTTGTTCCTTAGATCATATTGGGCTTAACCATGTCTAACATTGAGCTTAACCATTCCTATACTTGAGCTTGTACAATTCCTAACAAATCCTACAAGTTCAATCCATTTGGTTTTAAAACCTTATAACGTATAATCTACGTATTAATCTCGTATCCCAACTCGTATACTTATTCAATATATATGACATACCATCATTTATACATACTCGTATAATACCTTGTATCATACTCATATTCATTACCTCGTACAATACCTACGTATTATACGATCATCGCTTTATTTCATTATACACATTTAAATTCCTTCTCGGAAATCACTTTCCCTAACCGTTAGGTTTTAAGTCCGCAAGCAAAAAATTGCATTTTCCATAACTGAAATATTATTGGATAATCCATCATACCTCGATATTCTATCGTTATGTATTTCTGGAAAGTTAAAAAATAATTCCCGATCAGAAATCGATGAATAGTGTTTTTAAAAAATTTCTCGGAAAGCTTTTATTTTTGTCTTGGAAATTCAAACACTTTAATTCTACCACATAGCCAGAATACTAACCACATCCACACATTCTAGGTCACAGAACGACCTTCACATAGCTTACTCCCATAAATAATCAATTAAATTTATTAATCCACATAATCAAATAAAAATTTAATTCTCCTAAAAATCTGATTTTCTCGGGCGTTACACGAGAAAGACGTTCAAGTGTGTAAGTTTCTCGTATCGGTAAGAAATGAGCAGACTTGGTCAATCTATCAACAATGACCCAAATCCCATCTATGCCTTGAGAAACCTTGGGCAGACCAGTAACGAAATCCATGGTAATGTGCTCCCACTTCCATTTTGGAATTTCAAGTGGTTGCAATAGACCTTTTGGCACTTGATGCTCCACCTTGACTCATTGACAAGCTAGACACCTTGAGATAAACCCTGGTATCTCCCTCTTTATATTTCTCCACCAAAATATATGTCGAAGATCACGATACATTTTGGTACTCCCAGGATGGATTATAAACGGTATGTTGTGCGCCTCCATCATGATTTTATACTTCAAGTCAAAATTGTTAGGAACCTAAAGTCTGGAGTTAACTCGAAGTATTCTTTCTTCATCGATTCTTGCTTCCGGAATAGCACCTTCTTGCATTTTCTTCCTCATACGCATCAGCTCCAGGTCTGTAACTTGAGCAGCTTTAACTTTATCGATTAAAGTCGGTTCTACTCGTATATTCACCATAATCACATGGGTCCCTGGAGACTTTAACTCTATCTCCATCCTTTGTAAGTCATACAAAATGGGCCTTTGCGTTGAAAATATCGCACTCATACCCGCATATGATCTTCTACTCAATGCATTAGCTACTATGTTCGCTTTTTCAAGATGGTATTAAATGGTATGATCGTAATCTTTCAACAACTCAAGCCAACTTCGTTGCCGCACATTGAGTTCCTTTTGAGTGAAGAAATATTTGAGGCTTTTATGATCCATATAGATCTCCACCTTCTCTTCATACATGTAATGCCTCTAAATCTTAAGCGCAAAAACGACAGCTGCCAACTCTAGATCATCAGTAAAATAATTCCTCTCATATTCTTTGAGTTGTCGTGAGGCATAGGCTATGACTTTCCCATGTTGCATGAGAACACATCATAACCATTTGCCCATAACTGTAGATGAAAAATCCCTCCGATGACTAACAATTCCTGCAGTTGGGTCTTTAACTGTTGAAGTTTAATAGGAGTCATTCGATATGGGGATTTGGAAATGTGTTTTGTCCCAGATTCAAAGTCGATACAAAATTCAATTTCACGCTCTTGGGTAGGCCAGGAAGTTCTTCAGGAAATACGTTAGGAAATTTATTAACAATGGAAATATCATTCAAATTTGACGTATTTTTATTTAAATCCGTGACATGGGCTAAGAAAGCTTGATATCCATTTTCAATAAACAAATAGCTTTATGGCTTGATATAATAGTGATTGACTTTAGTTGTTTGGTTGCTTGAATTCGCATAATAGGTTGGTTAGGAATATGAAAACTAACAACCTTACGAAAACAATTGATTTTAGCATGATGAGTAGTTAACCAATCAATCCCTAAAATCATATCAAATGCAAGTATTTTCAAAGAGATAAGATCGACAGGTAACGTGAGGTTACCGATTTGAATCAAACAAGACTTATAAACAGTGGATGTAATGAAGGTTTCTCCCAACGGAGTTTCAACAGATAAGTCAAAGTCTAATTTCTTTGGAGTCAAATTTAAACATTCAGCGCAAGTAGGAGAAATAAAAGAATGGGTAGAACCAGTACCAAATAAGGTATATACTTCGCTAGAGTTTATGATTAGCTTACCCGTGATCACCTCGTTCAGATTCTTCACTTTTTGGGAGGTTACGACAAACGCTCTCCCTTGAACTACCAGTTTTGTCTTGTCTGGGATGACCTTTGATGCCTCCATCCCAGCTGGACTTGACTTTGGTGCATGACAAAATCGCGCTAGGTGACCTTCTCTTCCACAATTATAACATGCCTTGGACTGTTGCGTACAGTTTGGACTGATGTGTCCCTCCCCTCTATATTTGTAACATACGACCAGCGGTCATTCTCCTTCCTTAACAACAGGTGCTGGTACTGACGTCTTTACATCATTATTAAATTTCTACTTCTTGAAATTTCCACTTCTATTATCTTGGTCACGATTACCACTGAAGTGGTTACCATTTCTGGCATGTTGATTTCCTCCACGTTTGTTGTGACTGCTTCGATGACTGCTACCACTAGTATTATCAATTTGTCGGCTGTTCTTTCTTGGTTGGGTTGACTTATTATCGCGTTCCAATAACTGAGCTCTATTTACAACATCTGAATACAAACACAGTTTGTGAAAAATTAGGTATTGACTTATCCCAGGTTTCAAACCTCTTAGAAACATCCGCATCATTCTCTCCTCATTATCAACCAAGTGGGATACAAACCGGGACAACTCAGCAAACTTAGCTTCGTACTGTGACACGGTCATATTATTTTGCTCCAGCTTGATAAACTTTACCTCCTTCATGTGAGGAATACTTTCAGAAAAGTACTTGTCATTGAACAGTTCTTGGTAGGGGTGTTCAAATTTACCAATTTTTTCAGTTTTTTGGTTTTTCGGACCGGACCGAACCGGTCAGTTAAGTATAAAAAAGTACTGATCCAGTTCGGTACAAATAAATCGGTATATACCAATTTTTCGCTACCGGTTTCGGTCTGACGTTTTTATGGTTTGGTTTTACCGAACCGGATCGGTATATACCAATTTTATAATTTTGCATTATTATTAATAATTTATTAATATTAATAATAATAATAATAATAAAAATAAAAATAATATTAATAAAATAATAATAAAAAATAATATAATAATAAAAATAATAATTATATTAATTTTAGATAAAAACTGGTACCGCCGGTTCGGTATATCGGTCCAATCAGTACCGGTATCGATATATAAAATTGGCTACTATCGGTATTCGGTATGGTACAGTTTGGGCTGGTTCAGTCTTGTTTTGTACCGATGAACACCCCTAGTTCTTGGAACTTCTCCCAAGACATCTTCAGTGCGGCAGGTTTAGTACGCTTTAGAGATTCCCACCAGTAATCTGTCTCTCCTCGCAACATGAAGGTGGCAAAGGGAACCTTTTGCTCATCGGAGCATCCCAAGACATCAAATATCTTGGTGATCTGTTTTATCCACGTCTCCGCCTTACGTGGTTTTGGTTCTCCCAAAAACTCTTGTGGTCTCAGCTCCTTGAACTGTTTAGCGGTGACCGTCCAAGAGTTGCCAGTGTTTCCACCTGCATTTTGAACAGGAGCCGCTCTCGCCTGATGTTGTATGAATTGCATAAAGCCTCTGAATATCCCAACGTTCATCATTTGATCGGTGTTATTGTTTACCTGAGGATTATTGTCTTCCTAATGCACATTATCCTGAGTATTTATCGTTGGTGACTAAACATTCTCATGTGATTCATTGCTGATCTCAACATTTTTAGATGTCATTTTCAAACACTGCCACAAAATAAGGGTTAATTGACATGTCACATATTATCCCTATACTCTGACCGACCAATTAAATACCAAATAAACTTAGGTAGGTCATACTAGCGAAGGAATTCCCTGTCTCTCCCCTCCTAGTTCTTGTCTCACATCTCAACTAGGGATCATATCCCTAAGCTTTGATACCAACTATGACGCCCCAAAAATAGGTATACATCACCCATTCTGAGTCGCCAAATACATGGTGCATAAATCAAATACAAACTTCTTTTATACAATACGACAACAATGTAGCTTAGAGTTTTTACACGAATATTGTCTCATAGACAGTATTCAAACTCAAATGAAGTCCTCACTACATTTATTATCACACTATTTTATAAAATAGTGAGGACTACTATAGCCACCATCTCGGACCTTCACTCTGTTCCCCGACTAGTTCTGGCTACGTTCTCATTTCCTGAAGAGACTAATGAAAGCAAAAGACTGAGCTCAACTAGCCCAGTAAGAAATATTATGACTAAGATAATGTAGAATAAATTATTGTTAGCCTTCAACAATATTAAACTGATAAAATACAATAAACATCAAGTTTAACTATAGCGGAACAAACAATCCATTAGAAGAGTCAAGTAAAGCATGATATCTACTATCTTCTATGATTTAAAAAAGTTTTTCATCAAGTTTATCGCTGAGACTTAGCTTAATAAATAAACCATATCATTGAATCATCCCTGCACCACAGCTAAGGATATTCATATAATCATCAATGTTCATGATTATTCTGAATAATCTCTGGTCATGATTATACCGAATAATCCATGGTCATAATCATACCAACAACTGTCCATCAATACACATAGGCCAATGAGGACTTTTACCACATCATTTGTAACATTACGGGTCATGATTATACCGAATGATCCCTAATCATAATCATACCAATCAACAGTCCATCTATGCACATAAGCCAAAGATGACTTTCATCACAATGTAAGCATGAGGATGATGACAATGACATAATAATTCAATTAAAATAAACAAAGGATAGATTTTTAAATATTTATAATTTAATTTATCCAGAATTCAATAATTAATTTTTGTTATGAATAGTACTCCGGGTGAATAGTACCATATGAATAGTATTTCGGGAATAGTACCCAGTGAATAGTACTTTATGAATAGTACTTGTGAATAGAACTTCATGAATAGTACTTTATGAATAGTACTTTGTGAATAGTACTTTTGTGAATAGTAACGTATAATAGAATAGTACTCATGGACAATACTCCGGTATGAAAAGCTTAAAATTTAACAAGAATGTGCAAAAAATATCATTGTGAAATGATACTAGATGAAACTAAAATTTCAAGGATATAGAAGTAATACTTTATCAAAATGAGGGTATAATCAGGAATACGAGACGGAATAATATTACTCACATACTACAAAGTATGGAAGAAAATATTATTCCTTATGAATACTGAACAAAATAATATCCCTTACCTCCGAAGAAGACTGGATACTGGAATCGTGACGTAGCAGACTTTACTTCGAGTCAACTCCAGACTTTGTATTCTTAACGACTATGTTTTGAAGTATAAAATCCTGATAGAGGCACACAACATACTATTTCAATCCATCGTGGAAGTACCAAAATGTATCGTTATCTTTGACATACATTTTGGTGGGAAAATATGAAGAGAGAGATCACGAAGTTTATCTCAAGGTGTTTAACTTGTCAACGTATCAAGGTGGAGCATCAAGTTCCAAAAGGCCATTGCAACCACTTAAAATTCCAGAATGGAAGTGGGAGCATATTAACATGGATTTGATTACTGGTCTTCCCAAGATTTCTCAAGGCATAGATGCAATTTGGGTCATTATTGATAGATTAACCAAGTCTGCTCATTTCTTGCCAATACGATATGCTTATTCACTTGAACGTCTTACTTGTATATACATAAATGAGATTGTGAGATTGCATGGTATGCTAGTATCCATAGTTTTTTATCGAGACTCAAGATTCACTTCACGATTTTGGGTCAGCTGCAAAAAGCTATGGGCATTGATTTACGATTCAGTTCTGCATATCATTCCCAGACGGACGTGCAATCATAAAGGACTATTCAAACTCTTGAAGATCTATTGAGACTCTGCATACTAGACTTCAAAGGAAGTTGGGACAAGTACTTACCATTATTGGAATTCTTCTACAACAACAGTTATCAAACAAGTATAGGTGTGGCTCCATTCGAGGCGTTGTATGGACGAAAGTGTCGTTCCCCAGTATGCTGGGACGAGGTGGGTGAAGCAACGTTGTTGGGACCAGAATTGGTACACATAACTATGGAAAATATTCAAATGATCCGACAACGTATACAAACCTCAAAAGATCGACAAAAGAGTTATGTCTATCTTCATCGAAGGGACGTGGAGTTCAATGTCGGAGATCATGTATTGTTACGTGTTGCTCCATGCAAAGGAGTTATGAGATTTGGAAAGAGAGGAAAGCTCAACCCTTAATTTATTAGTCCATTTGAAATCCTCGATCGAGTAGGAACTGTGGCCTATAGACTCGCCTTACCGCGAAGTATGTCTCGTGTTCATAATGTTTTTTGTATATCTATGTTACGTAAATATGTGGAAGACCCGAACCATATTATTGAATTAGAACCAGAAGAGATATCGAAAGATTTAACGTATGAGGAGGTACCTGTCAAAATCTTGGATAAGAAGGAACATATTCTACGCTCAAAAGTTATACCTTAAGTCAAAGTTTTATGGAAAAACCACGATTTTAAGGAAATGACCTGAGAGTTAGAATCTGAAATGAAAATAAGGTATCCTCGCCTCTTCGACATACCAGGTATGTTCGTCAATTTCGAGGATGAAATTTCATAAGGAGGGGAGGTTATAAGACCCCAACTTTTTATGAATAAAGATTTAATTTTCTCTAAATATTATTTTAAGTAATAAGGTGTTGATTTGATATAATGCTATAGTTGTGGGTGATATGTGCAAATTTTGCAAAGTAAGCAAGTTGTCATAAAATATTCGTTTGGTCAGAGAATATTCCTTTTATTGGGAAATATCTGTACGACGGTGCAATCATTGGTGCACCACATAATAGAATAATTGTCGGATATAGAAAGCGACAGAAATAACATTTTTATAAAAATAATGGCAACAATTTTATCGTTAATTGTAGAAATATCTGATGATAAAAGTACAGAAATACGCGTGGTCACTCAGTTTCATTCAATAATTGTCACAGTAATTGTTGCATAGTATCTCATATTATTGATTCAATTATTGTCGCAGTATCATCTACACAATTATCCATATTAATAGTTAGCATTATTGGCAATTTTTAGAAAATTATGTCGAGGAAAGAGGTTATGTTATATAATTGCACTCCAATAAGAATAAATCCTTATCGAAAACTCCCCTCTTTCCTGGGAATGATCTGATTGTTAATATTTTGAGCTTATAATATTAATTATGAATTATTATTATGTGGTAGATATTGGTTCAATTTTGATATAAATGAAGGAATTTTAGCATGAAACATGAAATTTAAATATGCACACTTAGAAGGGGGGGTTTAATAAGTGTTTGAACAACTATAGTCGATTTTTATTTTACTTCAAAACTTTTGCTTATTTCAGTTTGCTGAAATACTTAATTCGATTTCATTAAAAAACTGTTTAAATGCTTTAGAATTTAGTATGTTTAAATAATCAAATATATATCTTAAGTTTCAGAAATTCTTGTTTATATATTAACTTATTATATTAACCTTAATTCTTGTTATCAATAAAACTAATCACAAATAATTAAATGAACACCGATAATTTTTTACGTCGTTCAACTACTACCCTCTATAATAGTAGCCTAATCCACGTCCAATACCAACTAGTATTGGAGACTCATTTTATTTATTTATTTATAAATAAATACTGATTACAAAATAGATTCTTACAATAATTAATAACAATTAATTTCTCTTGAGCACTCTTGCTCCTTGTGCACCTATGCACTCCGTAAGCATATTTGTTTTTTTGAACCTGTTTGTAAACCTTTTTCTCTAATCCACCAGGATTAACACCTTTAGACTACACCTAGTCTAAACAGAAAATTAAATACAAATAACCCACTAACAACTTTGACTTTATCTTTCTCTCATAGAGTGGCGTGTAGCAGCAACCATTCAATCTTCCTTTATCTTCCCAATATTCAAGGTATTAAAGTTCTAAGGCATCTATAATCACTAACCTTGAAAACCTCACACACACATATCACATCTCAACAACATATGTAGGCTACCATCCTTTTAGCTTCAAGGCATGCATACATAATACACATATTCCCACGTGTATGCCACAAACAAAATCAGAATATATAATCCAAGAATATCAAGTGATGATTTATAAAATAAAGCATTAAACCCTTTTGTACTTGATAATATATATTAAACTAATCTCAAGTAATTTATTATTAGAAAAACTATTTTCGTTAGATTTTAATTACTTTTTATTTAAGACATAACAAAATGCAAATGATATGTCCTAGAGCCTTTAAATGAAAAATTAATTATTATACAATTGACCTTACACTTTTTGTTTCCTAGTAAAGAAAAACTCTTCAACCATTTGAGTAACCCACTAATGTTCTTTATCATCAAATACCTTAAATGCCATAAAACAATTTAACAAATGAACAATTCATCTTCAAAACTTAAGGATGGAATATCACTAAGTCAACAAAACATTTGTTGAAAGTTTGACATATTTTTTTTATGAAATCGTAATTATCTTCTCTAATAAAATATTCATTCAAATATATTATTATTATAATATATTATAATTTTTTAAATAATATTATATATATATATATATATAAGCATTTGAATATGTTAAAGGTAAGTGGAGGTGAGAAGTTGGCTTTGCATTCCTTTATTTTTCAAAATCGGGTACTACACTTCCTTTTTCAAAACCATGTTCAAGTATTTTCTCCTGCAAAGGCAATGCAATTCTTTTCTCCAAATTATGGGCCCAAAACTTTGGAAATGATAGGTTAGGCAAAGAAAGAATGGAAGTTAGGCGGAGGAAAATTAGGCAGGGAGTTAATCAGTCTTGTTTAATTTTTCCTCCGTGTTGCGCTATAAAAGGGGGGTAAGCCTCCTTCCTAAACACACCAAAAATCTCAAGCATTCCTACTACAATTTTGTGAGTATTTCTTTTGAGTATAAGAATACTTTGAGTGTAGCTTTTAGTGAAAGATTTTCTCAGGATAATATCTGATATTCCAGTCAAATCTAGTTTCTACTAAGGTAAAAGATATTATTTTATTTCAATACTCGTAAGAAATATCATTTTCTTTCATACTCCATATTATGTAAGTGATATTATTTCATTTCATATTCCCAAATTTAAACTTACTATGGTAAGTATTGTTTCTATAATTTCTAAAATGATTATAAATTTCTTAAGTTTTGCGCTTCATCTAATATCATTTCACTGGAATATTTTCTTATTAAATTTTAATCTTTTCATGTTGGGGTACTATTCATGGGTACTATTCATACGGTACTATTCATGAGTATTATTCATACGGTACTATTCATGATTACTATTCATAATAGAATTTAATTTTCTTTTCTGTCTAAAATATTTTTAATACATGAATATCATTCTTGAATTTTACTCCACAATTAGTTATTATCTGACAATTTGGACATTTTTGAACTCTAGATAAATTGAATTATAAATCTCTAATATTTATCCTTGATCTCACTTGATTGATTCTTTATATCATTGTCATCATCCCCATGTTTATATTATGGTAAATGTCATCTTTGGCCCGTAGTGCAAAGATGGACTGTTGATTGGTATGTTTATGACCAAAAATTATGTATTGGTATAATCATGACCTTTAATGTTACAGATAAGGTTTGTGGTAAAGTACTCTTTGAGTCGTAGTGCATAGATAAACATGTGTTTGACATGATCATAACCACTGGTGATACAAACGATTATCTTTGGCCCGTAGTGCATAGATAATTCGTTGATTAAAAATAATTATTGATTGGTGTTACAAGGATAAAATATTAATGATGGAATTTTAAATCAAAGAAGATAGTAGACATCATGCTCTACTTGACTCTTCTAATGGATTGTTATTTCTGATGCAGTTGTTGACCTAAAACTTGTTGTCTATTGTATTCTATCAGATTTTTCCCTGTTGAGGACTAAGGATAATTAGTTCTACATTATCTTAGTCATAATATTCTTTATTGGGTTAGTTGAGTTCACCCTTTTCCTTTTGGTTCCATTGTTCTTCTCAAGAGATGAGAATGTAGTTGGGACTAGTCAGGGAGTGGAGTAATGGTCCAAGATGGTTATTATAATAGTCCTCACTATTTTGTAAAATAGTATGACAATAATTGAAATAAGAATTTTATTTGAGTTTGGATATTGTCTACGAGACAATATTTGTATTAAAACTCACAGCGTATTTTTTATCGTATTTTACACGACAATTAATAGTTGTATAAATGAAGTTGTATTTGAATTTTGTAGCATGTATTTGACGACTTAGAATGGGTTGTGTGGACCTATTTTGGGGGCGTTACACTAAAGATAATTTGTTCTACATTATCTTAGTCATAATATTCTTTACTAGGCTAGTTGAGCTCACCATTTTCCTTTTGGGTCCATTGTTCTTCTAAGCAGACGAAAATGTAGCTGGGACTAGTCGGGGAGTGGAGTAATGGTCCAAGATGGTTATTATAGTAGTCCTCACTATTTTGTAAAATAGTGTGACAATAATTGTAATGAGGACTTTATTTAAGTTTGCATATTGTCTACTAGATAATATTTGTATTTAAACTCATATCTTATGTTTTTTCATATTTTACACGATAATTAATAGTTGTATATATAAAGTTTTTATTTGAATTCTGTACCATGTATTTGGTGACTTAGAATGGGTTGTGTGGACCTATTTTGGGGGCATCACGCCTCGCATATGCATAGAGAAACAAGAGTACCCTTTCAGTCCCTTACGCTTCTTATCTGATTCATTCAGTTGAATTCAGGGATGGCAACATTGGACCGACGAGATCTTTGGAAATTCTGATTATGTGGATATACTAGAGAGGTTGACATTCTTCGTTTCATTCAACTATGTACTGATCTTCGCATCTAACAAGACCATGATTCCCTTACCATATTGATTTCACATTGGTGCTCCTCTACATGCACATTCGTTATTGTTTGGGGGGGAATTTACCCCTACTCTAGATAATCTCTATGGCCTCTACCAGTATGTTTCTCTTCTATTTCTTTCCTTCACCCTTAATTTTCTAAATTATGTACTTATCATGAACTATATCTTATAGCCTTCATACTGCTATTTCGGCTTCTTGTGGCCCGTCCAGAATGTCCCTAGAGATACCGAGTGTGTTACATATTTGACGGAAGCCTTCAGTCGGGCTTCCAATTATACATCGTGATTTAAGGGTGATATACTCCCAAAATTAGAGACCTCCAGTCAGCAGAAAACTTTCTGGCTATCTTGGGTATCTTTCAGGATTACAAGCTTAACCACTGGGATAGTTTGGTCTTTTCATTTAATTCATTTAGGTCATATGTTAACCTTAACTTGTACTTGGGCTCACATTTTTCCCTTGTACGTGAGTTAACCCTTTGGTGGGACGATCGTGCAAAATATTTCAAGTGTTTAAGTCTTGCTTCAAATTTTTGAACAATTCATGGAGCTCGATTTTGCAAGCCTCGAAAATGAAAATCCCATGAGAGGGAACCTCTAGGGGGCTAACCCTAGCAGGGCGAGCCCTAGACGATCTCTCCTTATATATCTTGGAAAATCTTCTATCTAATGAGCATGATTCAAATCGGGGTGAATAAAAGATGCAAAATATCTTTCCCCTAGGTGGCCGAACCATAGTGGGTGGTCAAAAATCTTTGAAAATATTCATGAATTCTACACCTCCCCAGCAGAGTTGCCAAAGAAATGTGGGAAAGAAAATCGTACATTTCTAGGGTTAGGGTTTCGTGTTGGCTGAGTAGGAGAGAAATCCACAAAAAATATAGAATTGATTGAAGAGTTGAAGAGGGGAGAAGAACAGGTGAGCGATTACTCCAATGACCCGTGGATAAACTCTTAGAATCCGAGAACCTTGTTAGGGTACCAAGGATCCCCTGAGCCTTCTGTTGGGGTTAAGAGAGAGTCTTTAAGTCTTCCAATCTTCCAAAAGTCCCTTCTTCATAGAATGGAATGAGTATATAGAGTTTCCTGAAAAGTGGTCACGTGTCAGGGACATGATCTCGGGAAAATTTCAAAAATACCCTTAGTCACCAGAGTAGTGCTAAGATCGTCCTGTCCTTCTAGCTACAAATCAAATCCCTCAATCAATTCCCAAAATGAGTCGCCTCCACGAGTTTTCTGTCTCGGGACACATGGAGGCTTCTCTCGGGTTTCGCAAATTTATTTTTGGCTTTTCTGTCTTTTCATTTAATTCTCTAGATCTCATGTGAACCCTAATATGTACTTGAGTTCACATTATCCAATTCAAGTTGATTTGTTGATTGTCACAGTTTCAAAATAACTCTTTTATTTTCTTTGTCCAGCAACATTTTATCTTTTGTAAAATATCACACTCATTATTTGAAAATTGAAAACAAGATACAAAATTGAGGTAATAATTTGTATGAAAACATTAACAAAGGTAACACTAAAGCATTGGGTATGATCAATATACCTAACTGATATTTATATATATATATATACACACACAGATGTGTAGTATACAGTCGTCTATGGCGATGTGTTTTTTCGGTTATCACGACGGTTCAACCGTCGCCATAGCCATAGCCATAGCCCAAAAATATCATCGCCATATCACGACAATGTATTGCACAACTGTGTATATACATATAAATCATATATATATACGGTCTGGATCATAAGTTCACCCCTTCTCTAACATACCTTATATACCCTCTTTTAGCGACGGATTAGACGACGATTCGGTTCGTCGCTATATAAAGAACCATCGTCTTAGTTTTTAGCGACGGATAATATATAGCGACGGACCCAACCTATAGTGACGGTCCAAATCGCAGCCCGGTCGGTCGCTAAAGAGGGTATGCAAGGTATGTTAAATAAGGGGTGAGCTTTAGATCCAGACCGTATATATATATATATAATGAAGATCCAGTCCATACTGGCTTAAAATACGGAATTTTAATTTATTTATTTTTTTACTTTTTTTAAAAAAACAACTAAAAAAAAGTTTAATATTTTATGGAACTAGAATTTTTAACAAATACAGTGTTTTAGGTGTGATTTTGATACATATAACAGACCTGTTTTGTTATATGTATCCAAATCACACCCAAAATACTGTATTTGTTAAAAGTTCCAGTTTCATAAAATATTAAAAAAAAAATTAGCTATTTTAAAAAAAAGCAAAAAAAATCCGTATTTTAAGAAAGTCTGGGAGTCCGGACTGGATTCGGGCCTTATATATATATATATATATATATATATATATATATATATATATATAATTCCTCCTTTAAATAATATTCCTCTTAAATAATATTCCTCCTTAAATAGCACTCATTTATTAAAACTACGTCATTTTGGAGTGGCCGCTGGTGGTATTTTTGTAAATAAAAGAAAAATAAATGGGACCACTCTCTTTTAAGTCACTCCAAAACGACGTTGTTTTAATAAAAGATTGCTACTTAAGGATGAATATTATTTAAGAGGAATGCTCTTGATCTTTGAAATATATATATATATATATATAAAGGATCAAGAACATTCTCCTTATCTAGCACTCCTCCTTAAATAGCACTCTTTTATTAAAACTACATCGTTTTAGAATTTATTTATTTTTAAAATAAGTATGGTCGCGGGTGACATTTTTGTAAATAAAAGGAAAAGTGGGACCATTCTCTTTTAAAAATCTCCAAAACGACGTAGTTTTATAAAAGAATATTATTTAAGGATGAATGTTAGATAAGGAGAACGCTCTTGATCCTTGCTATATATATATATATATATATATATATATATATATATATATATATATATATATATATGATTAAATGCAAGATCGACCACTGAACTTATCTGATATTTGGGTATTGAGCCACTTTCTTCTAGTCAACGCAAACTGAGCCCCTTTCTATTAAAAAATTTGGACTTTGAGCCCCAGGCGCCACATGTGCGTTGACCGCTGACGTGGCGCCTATGTGGCAGATCTGATATGGACATTTTTTATTTTATTTTACAAGTGGATGAGCTGACGTGGCAATTTTTGAAATTTTCCCCAAAATTATGTAGATGCTCAGATTCAAACTTGAAACCTCTAGTTTGAAAAATTGGAACATTGACCAACTGAGCTACATGAGTTATTGTTATTATTTTGCAAGGATTTATATTTATAACTAAACAATTAAATCACCAAAGTAAAAGACAACAAATCCCAAGCGGTTCCCATAGCAATAATAATAATAATAATAATAATAATAATATAATAATAATAATAATATTAAAATATTAAATATATTTTACTTATATTAATTATATTTTTAAAATATTAAATATATTTTACTTATATTTTTGGTAAAATATTAATTAAATATTATATTTAATATTTTAGCTAAATATTACATAATTTTCGGTAAGTATTTTTTAATTTAACTAAAATATATTTAAATTAATCATTAATTAAAATAATAAATATATTTCCAGTTAAATATTTTTAATATTAAAATATTAAATATTTTAATATTATATTTTTGGTAAAATATTAATTAAATATTATATTTAATATTTTAGCTAAATATTACAGAATTTTCGTTAAAAAAATAAATACATTTTTGGTAAATAATTTTTTAATTTACCTAAAATATATTTTTAAATGTGACTTTTTTTGTGGACCAAAGCAAGTAATTTGAAATTTTGAGAAAAGCTATACTTAGAGTTGTTGTGAAAAAGCTATAATTATTTAGTTATAAATATAAATCTTTGCGAAATAATAACAAAAAGTCTCATGTAGCACAGTTGGTCATTGCATCAAAGTTTCAAATTAGAGGTCAAGTGTTTGAATCCATGCAACTATAAAATGATTAAATACAATATTTTATTAATATTTTACCAAAAATATAAGTAAAATATATTTAATATTTTAATATTAAATATATTTTACCGAAAATGTATTTATTTTTTAATTAATGATTAATTAAAATATATTTTAATTAAATTAAAAAAAATATTTAAATATATTTAATATTTTATTATAAGTAAAATATATTTAATATTTTAATATAAGTTTAATATATTTAATATTTTAACATAAGTAAAATATATTTAATATTTTAATATATTTAATATAAGTAAAATATATTTAATATTTTAATAATAATAATAATAATATTATTATTATTATTATTATATTATTATTATTATTATTGCTATGGGAACCGCTTCGGATTTGTTGTCTTTTACTTTGGTGATTTAATTGTTTAGTTATAAATATAAATCCTTGCAAAATAATAACAATAACTCATGAAGCTCAGTTGGTCAATGTTCTAATTTTTCAAACTAGAGGTTTCAAGTTCGAATCTGAGCATCTACATAATTTTGGGGAAAATTTCAAAAATTGCCACGTTAGCTCATCCACTTGTAAAATAAAATAAAAAATGTCCATATCAGATCTGCCACATAGGCGCCATGTCAGCGGTCAACGCACATGTAGCGCCTGGGGCTCAAAGTCCAAATTTTTTAATAGAAAGGGGCTCAGTTTGCGTTGACTAGAAGAAAGGGGCTCAATACCCAAATATCAGATAAGTTCAGTGGTCGACCTTGCATTTAACCCTAGATATATATATATATATATATATATATATATATATATATATATATATATATATATATATATATATATATATATGTGTGTGTGTGTGTGTGTGTGTGTGTGTGTGTGTGTGTGTGTGTGAACACTACATCTAAACAAGTCAAAGGACAAATTTGGCTTTTGATAAATCGCTGAATGCATATTTCATTAAATGAGAGTACATTAGTCATTTTATTACTTACTTCTGGTGTGTAACTAATAATCTAAGTGTGCATATATTAGCACGCATCCTTAAAATATCAAGCAAGGCTCTAAATGCTTCACATTGCTTGCTAGTCTAGCTCAACTAAACTAGCTCAAGTCGGACAAGACTCACTTAAGTCTGACTTGACTAGATTCAACGACTTAGAAGCTTGAATAAGTCTCTTTGTCTGCTCGAGTTATTTTTTCTCTAACTCAAAAACAACTCATTTTAAAATGGCTAATATGGACTTGTTTAAATCCTATTATATATATGATGCATATAATTTATTAAATTTAATAATATATATTGTCTTAACCTCAAACCAGCTCGTTTAAACCTGATCAAGTTTTGATCTCGCGAACAACTAGTTTATTAAATTGGTCGGGTTCATCACAACAAATATAGATTATTTGAAACTCAACTTATAACTTAATTACATGTTAGACGAACTGGAATTCGACAAGTCAAAATTCAACTCGATTCAACTCATTTATCACCTAAGTAACATGGTCGACCCAACACTTAAAACAACATAGAATATCAAGCTATTCAAACTCGTTTGTGTTAGACATAGTTCAACCATCATAAACTATATCCAGTGGTTCAACTATCATAAACAAATCTAATTTTAAGATTTAAACTGGTTTTTTAGCAAGATAAAACCTTTGGCTTAGTTCATCTCATTTACATCCTTAATTATGTTACTATTGAATCCACAATTAAAATGTATTAGCGAAATAAGTTTTCTTGATATGGTTCATTGGTAGCTTTTGAATTAGTTGACAGTTACTTGCTGGACTACAACGGAGTACAACCCAACACACAAAGAAGCATATTGTGTGGACAAAAATATTATTCTTATCCACCATTCAGTTCCCATGCTGATAAGGAAATTCTTTTGCCAAAACCAAACACAAGCAGACACATACCTACACACAGTGTTACTATTATTAATTAAGTCCGTCATTAGGGGAGAAAGTTTCCAATGAAAAAGGACACAAACTTATTCCTTTTCAGCTTTTAGATAAATAAATATAAAAAATAAGGTAAGATCTTCCCCTTGTTTTATGGTTACGGTAACTCTTTAATCAGTCCCTAGAAAGTCGTCTTGTTGATTCATGTGCTCAAATCATGCTTTCTCACCAAAAAGTACAAGATGCACATAAAAAGATGTTCCAAATATACAGTATATTATTAATTAGAAGTTACCTTTACTCTACATAACAAATAACAGCAAGTATGATTAGCTATACCTCTTTAATTTATCTGTTTGCCGGGCACAAAGTATGCTTGCATCAAGATGACTAATTCTTTGAAAGCTGCGGATACATGTAAGCAAAAAATGTTATAGCCCTATTAGATAAAAATCATCTATATTTTCAAAAGAATGGGGGATTTTGTTAATGTCATACTTCGTGTGATGATCAACTGCTGCTGCCGCTTGCCCCTGCCACAGTGTCACCTGCCCCTGCCGAGTCCTTTTTGCAGCTTCAGCAGCAGACTAGAGAAAAATGTAAAAAAAATTGGGATCGACAAATTCAAAGTTTTTTTGCCATTGAGAGTGATTCTGAAGCAAATAGTGATCTTGAATCCTTTTTCTTTTCTTGGATTGATCTGTTTCTGCATTACGACCAAGACAAAGAACAGAGATGTGACGCCCCCAAAATAGGTATACAACACACATTCTAAGTCGCCAAATACATGGTACAGAAAGTAAACTACAACTTCAATAATACAATTGTCGTGCAAAATACGACAACACATACAGTGAGTTTAAATACAAATATTAACTTCTAAACAATATCCACACTCATATAAGTCATCGTTACAATTATTCAAACACTATTTTACAGAAATAGTGAGGACTGCTAAAACATCTTTCTAGAACCATCACTCCGTACCCCGACTAGTTCCTGCTATGTTCTAACCTCCTGAGGAAAATTGAACAAAAAGGAAAAGGGTGAGCTCAACTAGCCCAGTAAAGAATATTATGACTAAGATAATATACAACAAATTATCCTTAGTATTCAACAGGAAAAAATCTGATAAAATATAATAGCCAACAAGTTTTAGATCAACAACTGCAGTGGAAACAACAATCCATTAGAAGTGTCAAGTAGAGAATGAGTTCTACTATCTTCTAAGATTTAAAAATCCATCATCAATATTTTATCCCTGTAACAACAATCAATATACATCTTTAATCAAATATTCATCTTTGCACTACAGGCCAAGATATTCATTTGTATCACCAGTTGGTCATGTTCATCTCAACACCTGTTCATCTTTGCACTACGAGCCAAAGATATTCATCAGTTAATCATTTATCTTTGCACTACAGGCCGAAGATATTTAGTAATATCATCATTTAGGACTGAGGATGATGAGAAATATTTAAAAAAACGAATCCAGTGAAACGGAAGGACAAATAGTAAGGATTCGTATAAGAGTTTATCAAAGATCAATAATACTCCATAATAACCAATTTTGAAGCAAAATTCAAGAATAAAGATCAAAACATGGATAAAATCAAAGATAGTAATCATAATAGACATTTTGGACAAAAGAAGAAAATTTCATTTTTCGGTGAATAGTGCCGTATTCTTGAATAGTGTTGTATACGTGAATAGTATCGTATACGTGAATAGTAACCCCGACACAAAAAGTTATAAATTTGATAAAAAGTTTGTACCAACATTTCGGTATAATGATATTGAAGAAAATATCATTTTAAGAACAATATAACACCCCTTACCTCAAAATATCAGTACTTCTAATCAGAATATAGGTATAAGGCTGAAGGAAACTTGCACTGATGAATAGAAACTCATAAAGTATCTAAATACTCACAAAATACACTTAATAATCTAGAGAGAGAAATAGAGAAAACTTGTTTCTGGTGTGATTTTCAATTCTAACTTAGCCCTCAATTTATAGGAAAATGTTAGCAGACTTGACCTACAACCAGATGGATTTACCTACTACTATTCCCACCCACCACATTTGAAATAAATCCAGCACATTTTTTCAGCAACCACAAGTGGGGCCCACTCAATTCTAGAATTTTCCACCAAATACATTTATAAACCTAATTTTCTGAAACAGTCACCACTTAAAATTTATAACAAATCATACGTTCATTTTTAACGGTTCAAAATTTGTGGACATATACTCAACTTATATATGTATAACATATCCAAAAATTACAACGATCCAACGGTCAGATTAAAAATTATAACTCACACAAAATATCTCAAAAACACTGGTTTAATTTTTAATACCTTCATTCTGACAAAAATACTGATAAAACATCTCAACATTAACTCCTTCATTTTTAACCACAATAAATATATCCAACATTTATATCCACATAAAATAAATATTTTCTTATCATATGAATCAATAATAAATTATTCACAAATAATATTATAAAATCACATTTATGACAATCAGGTCGTTCCCAGTAAAAAGGGGGCTTTCCAATATGAATTTCTCCTTATTGGTGCGTAATTAGGTGACCAAACCTCTCTTTGACAGAACTTTCTATTCATTGCCATTAATGCTATCTAATAATATTATTCAAATAATATGAATTATTAATCTGATAATGGGAAATACTGTGCTGTGACAATTATTGAAACAACAATAATATAAAATATCAACGCAGCAATTATTGAATCAATAAAATAAAATATTGAACAGTAACTACTGTAACAATTATTGAGTAGTGCCTTCTTATAAAAGGATCAATAATTCATCAATATTGTGCATCCACGCGTATTATTGTATTTTAACCGCCGGGTATTCCAACAGTTTTAATGATAACAACTACGTCGTTATTTATAAAAACTTAAACTTGTCATTTTCTTAATCCAACAGTTATTCTGTTATGGGGCCCATAAATAACTGCGTCGTCGTACGAATATTCCCCGACAACAAGAATATTCTACGACCAAATGAATATTCCCGGACAACAATGATTATTTTATAACCACTTGTATATTTTCCAAAATTTGCACATTTCACCCATAACCAGAGAATTATATCAAATTAATACCTTATTATTCACAATAATAATTAGAGGAAATTCAATTTTATTTATAATAAGTTGGGGTCTTACAACCTCCTCTCTTATGAAATTTCGTCTTCAAAATTGGCATATGTACCGGTGTTTCGAAAAGGTGAGGATACCTCATTTTTATTTCTGATTCCAACTCCCAGATCATTTCTTCAATAGCATGGTTCCATAAAATCTTAACTTGTGGTATAACCTTTGTGCGTAGGACATGTTCTTTCCTATCCAAGATCTTAACAGGTACTTCTTCATACGTTAAATCTTCGGCTATCTCGACTGGTTCTAACGCAATAATTTGGTTCGGGTCTTTCACATATTTACGAAGCATGGATATGTGAAAAATATTATGAACACGAGACATACTTGGAGGTAATGCGAGTCTATAGGCCACATTTCCTATTCGGTCAAGAATCTCAAATGGACCAACAAATCGTGGATTAAGCTTTTCTCTCTTTCCAAATCTTGTAACTCCCTTCCATGGTGCAACACTTAATAATACATGATCCCCAATATTAAATTCCACGTCTTTTCGATGAAGATCCGCATAACTCTTTTGTCGATCTTGTACCGGTTGTATACGTTGTCGAATCATTTGGATCTTTTCTGTAGTCATGCGTACTAATTCTGGTCCCACCAACATTGCTTCTCCCACCTTGTCTCAGCATACTGGAGAACGACATTTTCGTCTATATAACGCCTCAAATGGAGTCATGCATATACTTGCTTGATAACTGTTGTTGTAGGAGAATTCCACCAGTGGCAAGTACTTATCCCAACTTCCTTTAAAATCTAGGACACAAAGTCTTAATTGATCTTCAAGGGTTTGAATAGTCCTCTCTAATTGTCCTTCCGTTTGAGGATGGTATGCCGAACTGAATCGTAAATCCGTGCCCATAGATTTCTGTAAGCTAACCCAAAATCGTGAAGTGAATCTTAGGTCACGATCTGAAACTATGGATACTGGCATGCCATGAAATCTCACAATCTCATTCACGTACATACTAGCAAGGCGTTCAAGGGAATGAATCTCACGTATTGGCAAGAAATGGGCAGACTTGGTTAATCTATCAACAATAACCCAAATAGCATTTATGCCTTGAGAAACTTTAGGAAGACCTGTAACGAAATCCATAGTAATGTATTCCGACTTCCATTTCAGAATCTCAAGTGGTTGTAATGGACCCTTTGGCACTTGATGCTCAGCCTTTATACGTTGACAAGTTAAACACCTCGAGATAAATTCCGTGATCTCTCTCTTCATATTGTTCCACCAAAATGTATGTCGAATATCATGATACATTTTGGTACTCCCACGATGGATTGCAAATGGTGTGTTCTGTGCCTCCATCATGATTCTATGCTTCAAGTCAGAATCGTTAGGAACACAAAGTCTGGAGTTGAATCTGAGTATTCCTTCTTCATCGATTCTCGCTTCTGGAATAGCTCCTTCTTGCACTTTCTTCTTCATATGTATCAGCTCCAGGTCCGTAGCTTGAGCAGATTTAACTTTATCAATTAAATTCGGTTCTACTCGTATATTCATCATCATCATGTGGGTCCCTAGAGTCTTTAATTCTACCTCCATCATTTGCAAGTCATACAGAATGGGCCTTTGCATTAACAATATCTCACTCGTACTCGCATATGATCTTCTACTCAATGCGTCAGCTACTACGTTCGCTTTTCCAGGATAATATTGAATAGTGTGATCATAATCTTTCAATAGTTCAAGCCAACGTCGTTGCCACATGTTGAGTTCTTTTTGGGTGAAGAAATATTTGAGGCTTTTATGGTCCGTATAAATCTCGACTTTCTCCCTATACAAGTAGTGTCTCCAAATTTTCAACGCGAATACGACTGCTGTCAACTCTAGATCATGAGTAGGATAATTCCTCTCATATTCTTTGAGTTATCGTGAGACATAGGCTATGACTTTCCCATGTTGCATGAGAACGCATCCTAACCCTTTGCCTGAAGCATCGCTGTATATAACAAATCCATCTGTACCAGATGGTATTGCCAGAACAGGTGCCGAAATGAGTCTCCTCTTGAGCTCTTGGAAACTCTTCTCGCATTCCTCGCTCTATACGAATTTTGTATCTTTCCGAGTCAGCTGAGTTAACGGAGTAGCGATTCGAAAAAATCCTTCCACGAATCTCCGATAATAACCAGCTAAGCCCAGAAAGCTACGCACTTTGGTCACTGACTTTGGTTGATCCCAACTTTGTACTACTTCAATCTTCGCCGGGTCGACAGATACTCCATGTTTTGACACCACGTGCCCAAGGAATGCTACTTCCTCAAGTCAGAACTCGCATTTCTTTAGCTTGGCATAAAGTTTGTTTTCACAAAGCCTTTCAAGTATCAGCTTCAAATGGTGCTCATGATCTTCACGGCTTTTGGAATAGATGAGGATGTCATCAATAAAGACAACAACAAACTGAACCAAATATTCCTTGAATACATAGTTCATCATATCCATGAAAGTAGCAGGAGCATTAGGTAATCCAAAAGACATGACTAAGAATTCATAATGCCCGTACCGAGTTCTTAAGGCAGTCTTTGGAATATCCTCAGTTTTAAACTTCAGCTGATGATATCTAGAACGAAGATCGATCTTTAAAAAGAATTTTGCTCCTTGCAACTGGTCGAACAGGTCATCAATGCGAGGTTGCGGATACCTATTCTTGATGGTGACATGGTTTAATTCTCGGTAGTCAATACAAAGTCGCATACTCCCGTCTTTCTTCTTTGCAAACCTGGATAACTCTGCAAACTTCGCCTCATACTGGGACACTGACATGTTGTTTTGTTCCAGTCTTATAAACTCCACCTCCTTCATATGACGAATACTTTCAGGAAAGTACTTGTCATTGAATAGTTTCTGAAACGTTTCCCAAGACATGCTGAGTGCGGCTGGCTGGGTATGCTTCACAGACTCCCACCAGTAGTATGCCTCACCACCGAACATAAAGGTGGCGAATGGAACCTTCTGTTCCTCCGTGCATCCCAAGACATCGAATATCTTGGTAATTTGCTTGACCCACATTTCTGCCATGATCAGATCCGACTTTCCCTTAAATTCTGGTGGTCCTAACTCCTTAAATTGCTTGGCTGTGACAAGTCGCGCATTGCTATCATTTCCACCCGTATTTTGTGCACGAGTCTCCCTCGTCTGGTTTTGCATGAACTGCAAAAAGCTCCTAAATATTCCATCATTCATCGTTTGCTCAGTAGTGTTGTTTACAGGAGAAATATTTCCTTCCTATTGCACGTTCTCCTGGTTTGTAACTAAAGGTTGTTCCACAGTCTCATACACTCCATTGTTAACGTTCTCAATGCCATTCTTAAATACTGCCATAAAACAAGGGTTAATTAAACAAATTAACATATAACATAATATCCTTATATTATGACTGACCAACAAATAAGCTTAGATAAGACACACTAGCGAAGGATTTACTCATCTCTACCCTCCTAGTTCTATTCCCCGATCTCCACCAGAGACCATATCCCTAAGCTCTGATACCAACTGTGACGCCCCCAAAATAGGTATACAACACCCATTCTGAGTCACCAAATACATAGTACAGAAAGCAAACTACAACTTCAATAATACAATTGTCGTGCAAAATACGACAACACATACTGTGAGTTTAAATACAAATATTGTCTTCTAGACAACATCCACACTCAAATAAGTCTTCGTTATAATTATTCAAACACTATTTTACAAAAATAGTGAGGACTGCTAAAACATCTTTCTAGAACCATCACTCCGTACCCCGACTAGTTTCTGTTATGTTCTCACCTCCTGAGAAAAATGGAACAAAAAGGAAAAGGGTGAGCTCAACTAGCACAGTAAAGAATATTATGACTAAGATAATATACAACAAATTATCGTTAGTCTTCAACAGGAAAAAATCTAATAAAATAAAATAGCCAACAAGTTTTAGATCAACAACTACAGCGGAAACAGCAATCCATTAGAAGAGTCAAGTAAAGAATGAGTTCTACTATCTTCTAAGATTTAAAAGTCCATCATCAATATTTTATACATGTAACAACAATCAATTTACATCTTTAATCAAATATTCATCTTTGCATTACATGCCAAAGATATTCATTTGTAGCACCAGTTGGTCATGTTCATCTCAACACCTGTTCATCTTTGCACTACGGGCCAAAGATATTCATCAGTTAATCATTTATCTTTGCACTACAGGCCGAAGATATTTAGTAATATCATCATTTAGGACTGAGGATGATGAAAAATATTTTAAAGAAAACGAATCCAGTGAAACGGAAGGACATATAGTAAGGATTCGTATAACAGTTTATCCAAGATCAATAATACTCCATAATAACCAATTTTGAACAAAATTCAAGAATAAAGATCAAAACATGGATACAATCAAAGATAATAACCATAATAGACATCTTGGACAAAAGAAGAAAATTTCATTTTATGGTGAATAGTGTCGTATTCGTGAATAGTGCCGTATACGTGAATAGTGCCGTATACGTGAATAGTAACCCCGACACAAAAAGTTCCACATTTGATAAAAAGTTCATACCAACATTTTGGTATAATGATATTGAAGAAAATATTATTTTAAGAAGAATATAACACCCCATACCTAGGGATGCACAAAAGGCCCGAGGCCTGCGGCCTGGCCTTGGTCTGGCCTGGGCCCAGCCCGGTCTGGTCAAGGCCTGGCCCGGTCAGACCTGGCCTGGAAGGCTTGAAAAGGCCGCTTGTTTTTGACAAAAATCTAGCCTGGCCTGGCCTGCAAAAAGGCCTGGCCTGGCCTGGCCTTGGGCCTGGCCTGGGGTCGGGCCTTGCCTGGCTAGGCCTGGCCTGGCCTGGCCTGGCATGAGGCCTGGCCTGGCATGAGGCCTGGCCTGGCCTGAGACCTTACAAGATTTTTTATCTAATTATTTATAATTTTTGAACTTTAAATTTATAATTATTCATCAATAAAGTATAAATTTTTACTTATTCATTGTTGTAATTTATAAATTATAATACATTAGTTTTAATTAATACATAAATAAAATTTAAAATTTTAATTATTTATTCTTGATTTCTTGTTGATACATTTAATTACTATACATCTTCAATAAATATAACTAGTTAGTATATTTAATAGTAATAATAAGTTAGTTACTTAGTTGATTAAATATTAATAATAAGTTAATTTATTGTAAATACTAAAGTACTAATATTTAACAACAAAATTTTAGTAATATTCTTTGTTACTTTAATGTTAAATATTAACATTAATTAATACATCAATAAACTAATTTTTAATATTAAATATTAATAATAAGGTTGTTTCTTGTAAATACTCAAGTTCTTCATTAATTTGGATATGCTAAATTCTTGGGGAGATTTATGATTTTGGTTATGTTTTAGGTATTCTGTTGTACCAATTTAAATAAAAATTTCATAAAGTAATTTAAAAACTAACTGGAATTAATACTTGAGATATAACCATGTAAGAGTTTAATGATCATAAATAAAAAGATATATGTGTGTTTAAACTTTACAAAATATATGTCCAACCGATCCTAGTACGTATTATAAGAAAATAAAATCGAAACTAACTTTATATTCAAAAAATAAAAGTGTAATCTACAGTATTTAAGTAATCTACAATATTTTATACGAAGTGCATAGTAGACAATTAGACATATATTTAAGAAATTAATTTGTTTTATATTCAAGTTATATCTAAATTATATTTTTTTTGTAATTTAAGATGAATATATTTATTTTTGTTCTAATCATTCAATTTATATTTGTGTGTAGTAGAATGTTAAAATAAAATAAATCTCAAAAATCTTGCATCATTTTTACAAAATTTATTAATTTATATTTTATTATTTATATTTTTTAATATTTAATATGTAACATTAAAAAAAGGGACTAGACCAGCCAAAGCCTTGGGCCTGGTCCGGGCCTGGCCTAGCCTGGCCTGCAGGCCTAGCCAGACCACAACCCAGAGACCAAGGCCTGGCCTGGCCTGGCCTGAAGGCCAAAAGTCAACGGTCTGGCCTGGCCTGGTCAAAGCCCAAGGCCTGGCAGGCCCAGGCCAGGCCAGACTAGGCCGGCCTGTTGTGCATGTCTGCCCATACCTCATAATATCAGTACTTCTGATCGGAATATCGGTATAAGACTGAAGGAAACTTGCACTGATGAATAGAAACTCATAAAGTATCTAAATACTCACAAAATACACTCAATAATCTACCGAGGGAAAGAGAGAAAACTTTTTTCTGGTGTGATTTTCAATTCTAACTTAGCCCTCAATTTATAGAAAAATGTTAGCAGACTTGACCTGCAACCTGATGGCTTTACCTGCTACTATTTCCACCCACCACATTTGAAATAAATTCAGCACATTTCTTCACCAACCACAAGTGGGGCCCACTCAATTCTAGAATTTTCCACCAAAATCATTTATAAACCTAATTTTCTGAATCAGTCACCTCTTAAAATTTATAACAAATCATACGTTCATTTTTAACGGTTCAAAATTTGTGGACATATACTCAACTTTTATATGTATAACATATCCAAAAATTACAACGATCCAACGGTCGGATTAAAAATTATAACTCACGCAATATATCTCAAAAACACTTGTTTAATTTTTAATACATTTATTCCGACAAAAATATTGATAAAACACATCAACATTAACTCTTTCGTTTTTAACCACAATAAATATATCCAACATTTATATCCACATAAAATAAATATTTCCTTATCATATGAATCAATAATTAATTATTCACAAATAATATTACAAAATCACTTTTATGACAATCAGGCCGTTCCCAGGAAAGAGAGGGCTTTCCAATAAGAATTTCTCCTTATTGGCGCGCAATTAGGTGACCAAACCTCTCCTTGATAGAACTTTCTAGTCATTGCCAATAATGCTATCTAATAATATTATTCAAATAATATGAATTATTAATTTGATAATGGGAAATACTGTGCTGTAACAATTATTGAAACAATAATAATATAAAATATCAACGCAACAATAATTGAATCAATAAAATAAAATATTGAACAGTAACTACTGTAACAATTATTGAGTAGTGTCTTCTTACGTAAGGATCAATAATTCATCAATACTGTGCATCCACGCGTATTACTGTATTTTAACCATCGGGTATTCCAATAGTGTTAACGGTAACAACTACGTCGTTATTTATAAAAACTCAAACTGATTGTTTTCTTCATCCGACAGTTATTCTATTATGGGGCCCACAAATGACTGCACCGTCATACGAATATTCCCCGACAATAAGAATATTCCACGACCAAATGAATATTCCCCGACAACAATTATTATTTTATAACCACTTGCATATTTTGCAAAATTTACACATTTCACTTATAACCAGAGAATAATATCAAATTAATACCTTATTATTCACAATAATAATTAGAGAAAATTTGATTTTATTTATAATAAGTTGTGGTTTTACAAGAGACCTCTGTCAAGCCCAACACCATGATGGTTATTCTTTTAACTAAATAATACTCTAGAAAGAAAATACTGATGGTAGGTGCTTTGAGAATTGAGACCTTACTTCAAGAAAATTGAGGCCATTATTTCCATATGTGTTGCAATCAACCAGTTGGGTGTGAATATTGGTGTTCTTGTCGGTAGCGTGTTGCCTTATGCATTGGGCCACGATTCTCTGGTCGGTATGCATTGGGCCGCTAATATACTCTCCATTTTTTTAATTTGGGTCAAAATCAAACTCAAAGACCTTAAATCTGCTCCCTCACTGCTGCAACCTACACGTCGCTGCTCCGGACCTCAGGTAACCGCCCTCAAATTTTGACCCCCCTCAAATTTTGTTCCGGTTTTACCACTACCTCTCTGATCAATTATTACACACCGATAACTGGAAGATTTAATTTATAGAAATTTAAAAGACACCAAAGTTCAATATCTTATAATTGAAAATTTTGCATTTAAGTTTTACAATACGAAGAAAAAAAAATAAAGGTTTTAAATATATTTAAGCCATTTTGCTTCGTAAAACTGTTGTAATTGTAAGTTGTTTCCCCCACTAGTTTAAGCAAGACATCATGCACTGCTTCTCATTTTCCTCAAGTAATTGTTTATTTTTCACAAGGATTAGAATGTAATTTTCCTAGAAGAAATTGGATATATATTGCAGAACCTTAAACTTAGAAAGGAAATATGAAGATTCCTAACTGATGAAAATGGTAGCTGAATTGGTAGGGTACAAAACTATAATGCTACGTTTGGATCGATGGAATACGAGGGAGAATGGAATGAATCATTCCATTTGAATGATAAAAATGTTGTTTGGTTTGTTTATTCCAACGGAATAATGTATTCCTAGTGCAATAGGTGTTAACTTAAAATTATAATTTTTATTGCTGGAAGGGGGGTCAGAAATAACTTATTCCATCTATTATTTTTAAGTAATTGACAAATATGCCCCTTAAAAATAAAATAGGGTTCCATGTTCTTTCATTCAATCAATCTATCTATCTGCGAAAGAGGAGCAGAGACGAGTGAAAGAGGAGTAGAGCCACCCCCCACCCGTCACTCCCCACCCCACCCACACCCACAACCCCCACCCCACACCCCCACCCACACCCCCACCCAAAAAAAATAATATTATGTGATTATGTATACACCCCACCCCACCCCCACTCACACCCAAAAAAATAATATTATGTGATTATGTATACACCCTTACCATCACCCCACCCCCCCCACCTCCCCCCACCCCACCCCAACCCAAAAAATAATATTATGTGATTATGTATACACCTTTTACCACTCACCCACCCCACCCCCACCACTCCTCACCCACACCCCCACACCCCCCCACCACCACTGTAAGACCCCAAATTTTATGAATAAAGATTAATTTCTCTCGAAATATATTTTTGAATATTATGGTGTGGATATGATATAATGTTCTAGTTGTGGGTAATATTTACAAATTTTGCAAAGTAAGCAAGTGGTTATATAATATTCGATTGGTCGGAGAATATTAGTTTTAACAGGGAATATTTGTATGATGGCACAATCATTGGTGGACCCCACAACGAAAGTATTGTCATGGTAAGAAAACGACAGAATTATCTTTTTATAAAAATAACGGCGAAAGTGTTACCGTTAAAACTGTTGAACTACCCGGTAGTAAAAGTACAATAATATGCGTGGTTGCATAGTAGCACACGGTATTGATTATTGATGCTTACGTGAGAAGTCACTCAGTTATACTCAATTATTGCTACAGTAATTGCTGCATCATATCTCTCATATTATTGATTTGATTATTGTCATAGTATCATCTGCATTATATGATATATTATTAAATCAATAATTGAGACGACAAAGTTATTCATATTATTAAATTGCAATATTTACAATGTCTAGAAGTTCTATCAAGGAGATGTTCGGTCACCTAATTGCGCGCCAATAAGGAGAAATCCTTATCGGAAAGCCCCCTCTTTCCTGGGAACGATCTGGTTGTAAAATATTGTGAGTTATAATATTAATGATGAATACGTTCGTGTTGATTAAAGATGTATTTGATAGTTCCATTGTGTTGGGATTATTAGTGTTAGTGGAAATCGACATCTATTCTGATGATAATTGATGTCTGGGGGTTATACTGATAAATCGGGTAATTTATCGAATAAATGAGCAATTAATTGTTATTAATTCACATGCTTATATAACTATTTGATCACATGTGTGTACTATTGAATCACATTCATGTACTATTAGGGGAGTTGGTGCAAGATTGATAATACTTGCATGACTAAGTTAAAAATTGAGATATAGATAGAGGTACTATACTGTAATTCGTATTTTTCACATGATTATACTATTGATTCACATGATTGAACTATTGATTCACATTATTTATTATTAGGGGAGGTGGTGCAAGTTTGATAATATTTGCAGGACTAAATTAAAAATGAAAGAAAAGTTGAAGGTATTGTACTGTAATATTTAGAGCCCCAAAACGTGCAATTATCAAAACAATATTTTCCTATAAATAGAAGCTCATTCTTCCTTCATTTCTCACCAATTCACAAAAGCTTTAGAGAAATTATTATAGAGAGAAATTATAGAGAGAAAGAAGAAGAGAAGTCTGCTACCTCACTATTCCAGTATCCAATTTTTCTAAGATATGGGGTATTATTTCTTTCTTTCGTCTTCATGAAGAGAACTTCTATAATTCCATTCTTTATTATTATGTTGGAATAACCTGTCTATGCGAAGTACCGCATACATGGTGAAATTCTTCTGTTATTCCATTCTTTATTATTATGTTGGAATAACCTGTCTATGCGAAGTACCGCATACATGGTAAAATTCTTCTATTATTCCATTCTTTATTATTCTGTTGGAACATCCTGTATGTGCTTTATACATGACCTGGTTCCGTTATTTATTATTTTGTTGGAACAACCTGTCGGTGCTTTATGCATGACCTGGTTCCGTTATTTATTATTCTGTTGGAACATCCTGTCTCTGCGTTTACGCATAACCTGGTTCCGTTATTTATTATTCTGTTGGAATAACTTGTCTGTGATGCCCCCAAAATAGGTATACAACACCCATTCTGAGTCGCCAAATACATGGTACAGAAAGCAAAATACAACTTCAATAATACAATTGTCGTGCAAAATACTGCAACACATACTGTGAGTTTAAATACAAATATTATCTTCTAGACAATATCCACACTCAAATAAGTCCTCGTTATAATTATTCAAATACTATTTTACAGAAATAGTGAGGACTGCTAAAACATCTTTCTAGAACCATCACTCCGTACCCCGACTAGTTCCTGATATGTTCTCACCTTTTGAGAAAAATGGAACAAAAAAGAAAAGGGTGAGTTCAACTAGCCCAGTAAAGAATATTATGACTAAGATAATATACAACAAATTATCGTTAGTCTTCAACAGGGAAAAATCTGATAAAATATAATAGCCAACAAGTTTTAGATCAACAACTGCAGCGGAAACAACAATCCATTAGAAGAGTCAAGTAGAGAATGAGTTCTACTATCTTCTAAGATTTAAAAGTCCATCATCAATAGTTTATCCCTGTAACAACAATCAATATACATCTTTAATCAAATATTCATCTTTGCACTACAGGCCAAAGATATTCATTTGTATCACCAGTTTGTCATGTTCAACTCAACACCTGTTCATCTTTGCACTACAGGCCAAAGATATTCATTAGTTAATTATTTATCTTTGCACTACAGGCCAAAGATATTTAGTAATATCATCATTTAGGACTGAGGATGATGAAAAATATTTTAAAAAAACGAATCTAGTGAAACGGAAGGACAAATAGTAGGGATTCGTATAACAGTTTATCCAAGATCAATAATACTTCATAAATACCAATTTTGAAGCAGAATTCAAAAATAAAGATCAAAACATGGATACAATCAAAGATTGTAACCATAATAGATATCTTGGACAAAAAGAAGAAAATTTCATTTTTCGGTGAATATTCGTGAATAGTGCCGTATACGTGAATAGTAACCCCGACATAAAAAGTTCCAAATATGATAAAAATTCAGATCAATACTTCGACATAATGATATTGAAGAAATAATAGCATATACGAAGAAAATAACATCCCTTACCTCAAAATATCAGTATTTCTGATCGGAATATCAGTATAAGGATGAAGAAACTTGCACTGATAAACAGAAACTCATAAAGTATCTAAATACTCACAAAATACACTCAATAATCTAGAGAGAGAAAGAGAGAAAACTTGTTTCTAGTGTGATTTTTAATTTAACTTAGCCCTCTATTTATAGGAAAATGTTAGCAGACTTGACCTGCAACCTGATGGCTCTACCTGCTACTATTCCTACCCACCACATTTGAAATAAATTCAGCATGTTTCTTCTTAAACCACAAGTGGGACCCACTCAATTCTAGAATTTTCTACCAAAATCATTTATAAACCTAATTTTCTGAATCATTCACCTCTTAAAATTCATTACAAATCATACGTTCAATTTTAACGGTTCAAAATTAGTGGACATATACTCAACTTATATATTTATAACATATCCAAAAATTACATCAATCCAACGGTCGGATTAAAAATTATAACTCACACAATATATCTCAAAAACACTGATTTAATTTTTAATACCTTCATTCCGACAAAAATACTGATAAAACACCTTAACATTAACTCCTTCATTTTTAACTACAATAAATATATACAACATTTATATCCACATAAAATAAATATTTCCTTATCATATGAATCAATAATTAATTATTCACAAATAATATTACAAAATCACATTTATGACAACTAGGCCGTTCTCAGGAAAGAGGGGGCTTTCCAATAAGAATTTCTCCTTATTGGCGCGTAATTAAGTGACCAAACCTCTCCTTAACAGAACTTTCTAGACATTACCAATAATGTTATCTAATAATATTATTCAAATAATATGAATTATTGATCTGATAATGGGAAATACTGTGCAGTGACAATTATTGAAACAACAATAATATAAAATATCAACGCAACAATTATTGAGTCAATAAAATAAAATATTAAACATTAACTACTGTAACAATTATTGAGTAGTGCCTTCTTACGTAAGGATCAATAATTCATCAATACTGTACATCCACGCGTATTACTGTATTTTAACCACCGGGTATTCTAACAGTGTTAACGGTAACAACTACGTCGTTATTTATAAAAACTCAAACTTATCATTTTCTTCATCCGACAGTTATTCTGTTATGGGGCCCATAAATGACTGCGCCGTCGTACGAATATTCCCCGACAACAAGAATATTCCACGACCAAACGAATATTCCCCGACAACAATGATTATTTAATAACCACTTGCATATTTTGCAAAATTTGCACATTTCACCCATAACCAGAGAATTATAACAAATTAATACCTTATAATTCATAAATATAATTAGAGGAAATTCGATTTTATTTATAATAAGTTGGGGTCTTACAACCTTCCCTCCTTATGAAATTTCGTCCTCGAAATTGACTTACGTACCTGGTGTTTCAAAAAGGTGAGGATACCTCGATTTCATTTCTGATTCCAACTCCCAGGTCATTTCTTCAATAGCATAGTTTCTCCATAAAACCTTAACTTGTGGTATAACCTTAGTGTGTAAGACATGTTCTTTTCTATCCAAGATCTTAACAGGTACTTCTTCGTACGTTAAATCTTCGGCTATCTCGTATGGTTCTAACGCAAAAAATATGATTCGGGTCTTTCACATATTTACGAAGCATGGATATGTGAAAAACATTATGAACACGAGACATACTTGGAAGTAATGCGAGTCTATAGGCTACATTTCCTATTCGGTTAAGAATCTCAAATGGACCGAGAAATCGTGGATTGAGCTTTCCTCTCTTCCCAAATCTTGTAACTCCTTTCCATGGTGCAACACGTAACAATACATGATCCCCAATATTAAATTTCACGTCTTTTCGATGAAGATCCGCATAACTCTTTTGTCGATCTTGTGCCGTTTGTATACGTTGTCGAATCAGTTGGATCTTTTCTATAGTCATGCATACTAATTCTAGTCCCAACAACGTTGCTTCTCCCACCTCGTCCCAGCATACTGGAGAACGACACTTTCGTCCATAAAACGCCTCAAATGGAGCCATGCCTATACTTGTTTGATAACTGTTGTTGTAGGAGAATTCCACCAGTGGCAAGTACTTATCCCAACTTCCTTTAAAATCTAGGACACAAAGTCTTAATAGATCTTCAAGGGTTTGAATAGTCCTCTCTGATTGTCAGTCCGTTTGAGGATGGTATGCCGAACTGAATCGTAAATCTGTGCCCATAGCTTTCTGCAAGCTAACCCAAAATTGTGAAGTGAATCTTGGGTCACGATCCAAAACTATGGATACTGGCATTCCATGCAATATCATAATCTCATTCACGTACATGCGAACAAGACGTTCAAGGGAATAAGTCTCACGTATCGGTAAGAAATGGGCAGACTTGGTTAATCTATCAACAATAACCCAAATCGCATCTATGCCTAGGGAAACTTTGGGAAGACCTGTAACGAAATCCATAGTAATGTGTTCCCACTTCCATTTCGGAATCTCAAGTGGTTGTAATGGACCCTTTGGCACTTGATGCTCCTCCTTTACACGTTGACAAGTTAAACACCTCGAGATAAAATCTGCGATCTCTCTCTTCATATTGTTCCACCAAAATGTATGTCGAATATCATGATACATTATGGTACTCCCAGAATGGATTACAAACGGGGTGTTGTGTTCCTCCATCATGATTCTATGCTTCAAGTCAGAATCGTTAGGAACACAAAGTCTAGAGTTGAATCTAAGTATTCCTTCATCGATTATCACTTCTGGAATAGCTCCTTCTTGTACTTTCTTCTTCATACGTATCAGCTCCAGGTCCATAGCTTGAGCAGCTTTAACTTTATCGATTAAAGTCGATTCTACTCTTATATTCGCCATCATCATGTGGGTCCCTTGAGTCTTTAATTCTACCTCCATCTTTTGCAAGTCATACAAAATGGGCCTTTGCATTAACAATATTGCACTCGTACTCGCATATGATCTTCTACTCAATGCGTCAGCTACTACGTTCGCTTTTCCAGGATAATATTGAATAGTGTGATCGTAATCTTACAATAGTTCAAGCCAACGTCGTTCCGTATGTTGTGTTCTTTTTGGGTGAAGAAATATTTAAGGCTTTTATGGTCCGTATAAATATCCACTTTCTCCCCATACAAGTAGTGTCTCCAAATTTTCAACGCGAATCCGACTGCTGTCAACTCTAGATCATGGGTAGGATAATTCCTCTCATATTCTTTGAGTTGTCGTGAGGCATAAGCTATGACTTTCCCATGTTACATGAGAATGCATCCTAACCCTTTGCCTGAAGCATCGCTGTATATAACAAATCCATCCGTACCAGATGGTATTGCTAGAACAGGTGCCGAAATGAGTCTCCTCTTGAATTCTTAGAAACTCTTCTCGCATTCCTCGCTCCATATGAATTTTGTATCTTTTCGAGTCAGCTGAGTTAACGGAGTAGTGATTTGAGAAAATCCTTCCACGAATCTCCGATAATAACCAGCTAAGCCCAGAAAGCTATGCACTTCGGTCACCGATTTTGGTTGCTCCCAAATTTGTACTGTTTCAATCTTCGCCGGGTCGACAGATACTCCATGTTTTGACACCACGTGCCCAAGGAATGCTACTTCCTTAAGCCAGAACTCACATTTCTTCAACTTGGCATAAAGTTTGTTTTCACGAAGCCTTTCAAGTATCAGCTTCAAATGATGCTCAAGATCTTCACGGCTTTTTGAATAGATGAGGATGTCACCAATAAAGACAACAACAAACTGATCCAAATATTCCTTGAATACACGGTTCATTATATCCATGAAAGCAGCAGGAGTATTAGCCAATCCAAAAGACATGACTAAGAATTCATAATGCTCGTACCGAGTTCTGAAGGCAGTCTTTGGAATATCCTCAGTTTTAATCATCAGCTGATGATATCCAGAACGAAGATCGATCTTTGAAAAGAATTGTGCTCCTTGCAACTGGTCGAACAGGTCATCAATGCGAGGTAGTGGATACCTATTCTTGATGGTGACATGGTTTAATTCTCGGTAGTCAATACAAAATCGCATACTCCCGTCTTTCTTCTTTACGAATAAAACAGGAGCACCCCAAGGAGATGTACTAGGATGAATGAAACCTATGTCTAACAATTTCTGTAGTTGGACTTTTAACTCCTGAAGTTCAATAGGAGCCATTCGATATGGGGTTTTAGAAATGGGTTTTGTACCCAGCTCAAGATCAATAAAGAATTCAACAGCACGTTCTGGGGCTAAGAAAGCTTGACATCCATTTTTCAATAAACGAATAGCTTTATGGCTTGATATGATAGTGACTGATTTTAGTGATTTAGTTGTTTGAATTCGTATGACAGGTTGGTTAGGAATATGAAAACTAATAACCTTACGAAAATAATCAATTTTGGCATGATAAGTGGTTAACCAATCAATTCCTAAAATCACATCAAAAGCAAGTATCTTTAAAAAGATAAGATCAACATGTAATGTGATAGTGCCAACTTGGATCATGCAAGATTTATAAGTAGTGGATGTAACGAAAGTTTCACCCAACGGAGTCTCCACTGATAATTCAAAGTCTAATTTCTCTGGAGTCAAGTTTAAACGTTGAGCACAAGTAGGAGAGATAAAAGAATGGGTACAACCGGTATCTATTAAGGTAAAAACTTTGCAAAATTTCAAGATTAGCTTACATGTAATCACCTCGTTCGAGCTCCTCGCGTTTTGGCCAGTCACGACAAATGCTCTTCCAGGAACCGCTGATTTCGACTTATTCGGGACAACCCTCGGAGTCACCATCCCCGTTGAACTTGGTTTTGCTATAGAACAATCCCAAGATATGTGGCCTTCCTTTCCACAGTTGTAACATACCTTGGATTATTGTGGAAAGTTTGGGCTAATATGTCCCTCTTTCCCGCATTTGTAACATCTAAATGGCGGTCGTTCTCCTCCCCTAAAATTTGTTATTGGTGATGGTGCTGCTGTTAATGTCTTCCCGTCATTGTTAAATCTCCTCTTTCTGAAATTTTCACTTGACTCACCTCTCCTATTATCATGGCCACGATGACCACCCCGAGTGGTTACCGCCTTTGTTCGTATTTTTCCCTCCTCATTGGTTATCATCGCTCTGATGATTGATATCACCAGTATGACCCTGGTTGTGGTCCCTCGGTTGAACATACTCATTATCTCGCTCTAATAATTGAGCCCTATTTACAACATCTGAATATAAAGAAAATTTATGAGATATAAGATATTGCTGAATCTCTGGCCTTAGACCTCTCAGAAATATCCTCGTTATTCGTTCCACATTTTCGACCAAATGAGGTACAAACCTGGATAACTCTGCAAACTTCGCCTCGTACTGGGACACCGTCATGTTGTTTTGTTCCAATCTAATAAACTCCACCTCCTTCATATGACGAATACTTTCAGGAAAGTACTTGTCATTGAATAGTTTCTGAAATGTTTCCCAAGACATGCTGAGTGCGGCTGGCTAGGTATGCTTCACAGACTCCCACCAGTAGTATGCCTCACCGCGGAACATAAAGGTAACGAATGGAACCTTCTGTTCCTCCGTGCATCCCAAGACATCGAATATCTTGGTAATTTACTTGACCCACATTTCTGCCATGATCGGATCCGGCTTTCCCATAAATTCTGGTGGTCCCAACTCCTTGAACTGCTTGGCTGTAACAAGCCGTGCATTGCTATCATTTCCTCCCGTATTTTGTTCACGAGTCTCCCTCGTCTGGTTTTGCAAGAACTGCAAAAAGCTCCTAAACATTCCATCATTCATCGTTTGCTCGGTAGTGTTGTTTACAGGAGGAATATTTACTTCCTGTTGCACGTTCTCCTGGTTTGTAACTAAAGTTTGTTCCATAGTCTCATACACTCCATTGTTAGCGTTCTCAGCTGCCATTCTTAAATACTACTATAAAACATGGGTTAATTAAACAAATTAATAAATCACATAATATCCCTATATTATGACTGACCAACAAATAAGCTTAGATAAGACACACTAGCAAAGGATTTACTCATCTCTCCCCTCCTAGTTCTATTCCCCAATCTCCACCAGAGACCATATCCCTAAGCTCTGATACCAACTGTGACGTCCCCAAAATAGATATACAACACCCATTCTGAGTCGCCAAATACATAGTACAGAAAGCAAACTACAACTTCAATAATACAATTGTCTTGCAAAATACGACAACACATACTGTGAGTTTAAATACAAATATTGTCTTCTAGACAATATCCACACTCAAATAAGTCTTCGTTATAATTATTCAAACATTATTTTACAGAAATAGTGAGGACTGCTAAAACATCTTTCTAGAACCATCACTCCGTACCCCGACTAGTTCCTGTTATGTTCTCACCTCCTGAGAAAAATGGAACAAAAAGGAAAAGGGTGAGCTCAACTAGCCCAGTAAAAAAATATTATGACTAAGATAATATACAACAAATTATTGTTAGTTTTCAACAGGGAAAAATCTGATAAAATATAATAGCCAACAAGTTTTAGATCAACAACTGCAGCGAAAACAGCAATCCATTAGAAGAGTCAAGTAGAGAATGAGTTCTACTATCTTCTAAGATTTAAAAGTCCATCATCAATAGTTTATCCCTGTAACAACAATCAATATACATCTTTAATCAAATATTCATATTTGCACTACAGGCTAAAGATATTCATTTGTATCACCAGTTGGTCATGTTCATCTCAACACCTGTTCATCTTTGCACTACGGGCCAAAGATATTCATCAGTTAAAAATTTATCTTTACACTACAGGCCGAAGATATTTAGTAATATCATCATTTAGGACTGAGGATGATGAAAAATATTTTAAAAAAAATGAATCCAGTGAAACGGAAGGACAAATAGTATGGATTCGTATAACAGTATATCTAAGATCAATAATACTCCATAATAACCAATTTTGAAGCAAAATTCAAGAATAAAGATCAAAACATGGATACAATCAAAGATAAAAACCATAATAGACATCTTGGATAAAAAAAAATTCGGTAAATAGTGTCGTTTTCGTGAATAGTGCCGTATACGTGAATAGTAACCCCGACACAAAAAGTTCTAAATTTGATAAAAAGTTTATACCAACATTTCAGTATAATGATATTGAAGAAAATATTATTTTAAGATGAATATAACATCCCTTACCTCAAAATATCAGTACTTCTGATCGGAATATTGGTATAAGGATGAAAAAAACTTGCAGTGATGAATAGAAACTCATAAATTATCTAAATACTCACAAAATACACTCAATAATCTAGAGAGAGAAAGAGAGAAAACTTGTTTTTGGTGTGATTTTCAATTCTAACTTAGCCCTCTATTTATAGGAAAATGTTAGCAGACTTCACCTGCAACCTGATGGCTTTACCTGCTACTATTTCCACCCACCACATTTGAAATAAATTCAGCACATTTCTTTACCAACCACAAGTGGGGCCCACATAATTCTAGAATTTTCCACCAAAATCATTTATAAACCTAATTTTCTGAATCAGTCACCTCTTAAAATTCATAACAAATCATACGTTCATTTTTAACGGTTCAAAATTTGTGGACATATACTCAACTTATATATGTATAACATATCCAAAAATTACAACGATCCAACGGTCAGATTAAAAATTATAACTCACACAATATATCTCAAAAATACTGGTTTAATTTTTAATACCTTCATTCCGACAAAAATACTGATAAAACACCTCAACATTAACTCTTTCATTTTTAACCACAATAAATATATCCAACATTTATATACACATAAAACAAATATTTTCTTATCATATGAATCAATAATTAAATATTCACAAATAATATTACAAAATCACATTTATGACAACCAGGCCGTTCCCAGGAAAGAGGGGTTTTCCAATAAGAATTTCTCCTTATTAGCGCGCAATTAGATGACCAAACCTCTCCTTGACAGAACTTTCTAGTCATTGCCAATAATTCTATCTAATAATATTATTCAAATAATAAGAATTATTAATCTGATAATGGGAAATATTGTGCTGTGACAATTATTGAAACAACAATAATATAAAATATCAACGCGGCAATTATTGAATCAATAAAATAAAATATTGAACAGTAACTACTGTAACAATTATTGAGTAGTGCCTTCTTACGTAAGGATCAATAATTCATCAATATTGTGCATCCACGCGTATTACGGTATTTTAACCACCGGGTATTCCAATAGTGTTAATGGTAATAACTATGTCGTTATTTATAAAAACTCAAACTGGTCGTTTTTTTCATCCGACAGTTATTCAATTATGGGGCCCACAAATGATTGCACCGTCGTACGAATATTACCTGACAGAAGGAATATTCCACGACCAAATGAATATTCTCCGACAACAATGATTATTTTATAACCACTTACATATTTTGCAAAATTTGCACATTCACTCATAACCAGAGAATTATGTCAAATTAATACCTTATTATTCACAATAATAATTAGAGAAAATTTGATTTTATTTATAATAAGTTGGGGTCTTACAAGAGACCTCTGTCAAGCCCAACACCATAATGGTTATTCTTTTAACTAAATAATACTCTAGAAAGAAAATACTAATGGTAGGTGCTTTGAGAATTGAGACCTTACTTCAAGAAAATTGAGGTCATTGTTTCCATATGTGTTGCAATCAACCAGTTGGGTGTGAATATTGGTGTTCTTGCCGGTAGCGTGTTGCCTTGTGCATTGGGCCACGATTCTCTGGTCCGTATGCATTGTGCCGCTAATATACTCCCCATTTTTTTTAATTTGGGTCAAAATCAAACTCAAAGACCTTAAATCTGCTCCCTCGCTGCTGCAACCTACACGTCGCTGCTCCGAACCTCAGGTAACCGCCCTCAAATTTTGACCCCCCCTCAAATTTTTTCCGGTTTTGCCACTACCTCTCTGATCAATTATTACACACCGATAACCGGAAGATTTATTTTATAGAAATTTAAAAGACACCAAAGTTCAATATCTTATAATTGAAAATTTTGCATTTAAGTTTTACAATACGAAGAAAAAAATTAAAGATTTAAAATATATTTAAGCCATTTTCCTTTGTAAAACTGTTGTAATTGTAAGTTGTTTCCCCTCACTAGTTTAAACAAGACATCATGAACTGCTTCTCATTTTCCTCAAGTAATTGTTTATTTTTCACAAGGATTGGAATGTAATTTTCCTAGAAGAAATTGGATATATATTGCAGAAGCTTAAACTTAGAAATGAAATATGAAGATTCCTAACTGATGAAAATGGTAGCTGAATTGGTAGGGTACAAAACTATAATGCTACGTTTGGATCGATGGAATAGGAGGGAGAATGGAATGAATCATTCCATTGGAATGATAAAAATGTTGTTTGGTTTGTTTATTCCAACGGAATAATATATTCCTAGTGGAATAGGTGTTAACTTAAAATTATAATTTTTATTCCTGGAAGGGGGGGTCAGGAATAAGTTATTCCATCTATTATTTTGAAGTGATTGACAAATATGACCCTTAAAAATAAAATAGGGTTCCATGTTCTTTAATTCAATCAATCTATCGATCTGCGAAAGAGGAGCAGAGACGAGCGAAAGAGGAGCAGAACCACCCCCATCCATACCCCCACCCCACCCCCCCCCCACACACCCCTCACTCCCCACCCCACCCACACCCCCACCCCCACCAACACCCACCCCCCACCCCCCACCCCACACCCCGACCCACACCCACACCCACACTCCCACCCAAAAAAATAATATTATGTCATTATGTATACACCCCACCCCACCCACCTCACCCCAACTCACCCACCCCACCCCACCCCCACTCACACCCAAAAAATTAATATTATGTGAATATGTATACACCCTTACCATCACCCCACCCCACCCCACCCCAACCCAAAAAATAATATTATGTGATTATGTATACACCTTTTACCACTCACCCACCCCACCCCACCACCACCCTACCCCACCCATACTCCCACACCCCCCACCCCCACTGTAAGACCCCAAATTTTATAAATTAAGATTAATTTCTCTCGAAATATATTATGGTGTGGATATGATATAATGTTATAATTGTGGGTAATATTTACAAATTTTGCAAAGTAAGCAAGTGGTTATATAATATTTGATTGGTTGGAGAATATTCGTTTTAACAGGGAATATTCGTACGACGGCACAATCATTGGTGGACCCCACAACGAAAGTATTGTCGTGGTAAGAAAACGGCAGAATTATCTTTTTATAAAAATAACGGCGAAAGTGTTACCGTTAAAACTGTTGAACTACCCGGTAGTAAAAGTACAATAATACACGTGGTTACATAGTAGCACACGGTATTGATTATTGATGCTTACATGAGAAGTCACTCAGTTATACTCAATTATTGCTACAGTAATTGATGCATGATATCTCTCATATTATTGATTTGATTATTGTCACAGTATCATCTGCATTATATGATATATTATTAAATCAATAATTGAGACGACAAAGTTATTCATATTATTAAATTGCAATATTTACAATGTCTAGAAGTTCTATCAAGGAGAGGTTTGGTCACCTAATTGGGCGCCAATAAGGAGAAATCTTTATCGGAAAGCCCCTCTTTCCTGGGAACGATCTGGTTGTTAAATATTGTGAGTTATAATATTAATGATGAATAAGTTCGTGTTGATTAAAGATGTATTTGATAGTTCCATTGTGTTGGGATTATTAGTGTTAGCGGAAATCGACATCTATTCTGATGATAATTGATGTTTGAGGGTTATATTGATAAATCGGGTAATTTATCGGATAAATGAGAAATTAATTGTTATTAATTCACATGTTTATATAACTATTTGTTCACATTCATGTACTATTAGGGGAGTTGGTGCAAGATTGATAATACTTGCATGACTAAGTTAAAAATTGAGGCATAGATAGAGGTAATATACTGTAATTCATATTTTTCACATGATTATACTATTGATTCACATGATTGAACTATTGATTCACATTATTTACTATTAGGGGAGGTGGTGCAAATTTGATAATACTTGCAGGACTAAATTAAAAATGAAAGAAAAGTTGAAGGTATTGTACTGTAATATTTAGAGCCCCAAAACGTGCAATTATCAAAACTATATTTTCCTATAAATAGAAGCTCATTCTTCCTTCATTTCTCACCAATTCACAAAAGCTTTAGAGAAATTATAATAGAGAGAAAGAAGAAGAGAAGTCTGCTACCTCACTATTCCAGTATTCAATTTTTCTAAGATAGGGGGTATTATTTCTTTCTTTCGTCTTCATGAAGAGAACTTCCATAATTCCAATCTTTATTATTATGTTGGAATAACCTGTCTATGCGAAGTACCGCATACATGGTGAAATTCTTCTGTTATTCCATTCTTTATTATTATGTTGGAATAACCTGTCTATACGAAGTACCGCATACATGGTGAAATTCTTCTATTATTCCATTCTTTATTATTCTTTTGGAACATCCTGTCTGTGCTTTATACATGACCTGGTTCCGTTATTTATTATTTTGTTGGAACAACATGTCGGTGCTTTATGCATGACCTGGTTCCGTTATTTATTATTCTGTTGGAACATCCTGTCTCTGCGTTTACGCATAACTTGGTTCCGTTATTTATTATTCTGTTAGAATAACCTGTCTGCGACTCCCCTAAAATAGGTATACAACACCCATTCTGAGTCGCCAAATACATGGTACAGAAAGCAAAATACAACTTCAATAATACAATTGTCGTGCAAAATACTGCAACACATACTGTGAGTTTAAATACAAATATTGTCTTCTAGACAATATCCACACTCAAATAAGTCCTCGTTACAATTATTCAAACACTATTTTACAAAAATAGTGAGGACTACTAAAACATCTTTCTAGAACCATCACTCCGTACCCCGACTAGTTCCTGCTATGTTCTCACCTATTGAGAAAAATGGAACAAAAAGAAAAAGGGTGAGCTCAACTAGCCAAGTAAAGAATATTATGACTAAGATAATATACAACAAATTATCGTTAGTCTTCAACAGGGAAAAATCTGATAAAATATAATAGCCAACAAGTTTTAGATCAACAACTGAAGCGGAAACAGCAATCCATTAAAAGAGTCAAGTAGAAAATGAGTTCTACTATCTTCTAAGATTTAAAAGTTCATCATCAATATTTTATCCCTGTAACAACAATCAATATACATATTTAATCAAATATTCATCTTTGCACTACAGGCCAAAAGATATTTAGTAATATCATCATTTAGGACTGAGGATGATGAAAAATATTTTTAAAAAAACGAATCTAGTGAAACGGAAGGACAAATAGTAGGGATTCGTATAACAGTTTATCCAAGATCAATAATACTTCATAAATACCAATTTTGAAGCAGAATTCAAAAATAAAGATCAAAACATGGATACAATCAAAGATAGTAACCATAATAGACATCTTGGACAAAAAGAAGAAAATTTCATTTTTCGGTAAATAGTGTTGTATTCGTGAATAGTGTCGTATACTTGAATAGTGCTGTATACGTGAATAGTAACCCGGACACAAAAAGTTCCACATTTGATAAAAAGTTCATACCAACATTTCGGTATAATGATATTGAAGAAAATTTCATTTTTCGGTGAATAGTGATGTATACGTGAATAGTGCCGTATACGTGAATAGTAATTCTGACACAAAAAATTCCAAATTTAATAAAAATTCAGATCAATACTTTGGCATAATGATATTGAAGAAATAATATCATATATGAAGAAAATAACATCCCTTACCTCAAAATATCAGTACTTCTAATCGGAATATCAGTATAAGGCTAAAGAAAACTTGCACTGATGAATAGAAACTCATAAATTATCTAAATACTCACAAAATACACTCAATAATCTAGAGAGAGAAAGAGAGAAAACTTGTTTCTGGTGTGATTTTCAATTCTAACTTAGCCCTCTATTTATAGGAAAATGTTAGCAGACTTGACCTACAACCTGATGACTTTACCTGCTACTATTCCCACCCACCACATTTAAAATAAATTCAGCACATTTCTTCACCAACCACAAGTGGGGTCCACTCAATTCTAGAATTTTCCACCAAAATCATTTATAAACCTAATTTTCTGAATCAGTTACATCTTAAAATTCATAAAAAATCATACGTTAATTTTTAACGGTTCAATATTTGTGGACATATACTCAACTTATATATGTATAACATATCCAAAAATTACAACGATCCAACGGTCGGATTAAAAATTATAACTCACACAATATATCTCAAAAACACTGATTTAATTTTTAATACCTTCATTCCGACAAAAATATTGATAAAACATCTCAACATTAATTCCTTTATTTTTAACCACAATAAATATATCCAACATTTATATCCACATAAAATAAATATTTTCTTATCATATGAATCAATAATAAATTATTCACAAATAATATTATAAAATCACATTTATGACAACCAGACCGTTCCCAGGAAATGGGGGGCTTTCCGATAAGAATTTTTCCTTATTGGCGCGCAATTAGGTGACCAAACCTCTCCTTAACAGAACTTTCTAGACATTGCCAATAATGTTATCTAATAATATTATTCAAATAATATGAATTATTGATCTGATAATGGGAAATACTGTGCAGTGACAATTATTGAAACAACAATAATATAAAATATCAACGCAACAATTATTGAATCAATAAAATAAAATATTGAACAGTAACTACTGTAACAATTATTGAGTAGTGTCTTCTTACGTAAGGATCAATAATTCATCAATATTGTGCATCCACGCATATTACTGTATTTTAACCACCGGGTATTCCAACAGTGTTAACGGTAACAACTACGCCGTTATTTATAAAAACTTAAACTTGTCATTTTCTTTATCCGACAGTTATTCTGTTATGGGGCCCACAAATGACTGCGCTGTCGTACAAATATTCCCCGACAACAAGAATATTCCAGGACCAAACAAATATTCTCCGATAACAATGATTATTTTATAACCACTTGCATATTTTGCAAAATTTGCCCATTTCACCCATAACCAGAGAATTATATCAAATTAATACCTTATTATTCATAAATATAATTAGAGGAAATTCGATTTTATTTATAATAAGTTGGGGTCTTACATCCTCCCCTCCTTATGAAATTTCGTCCTCGAAATTAACTTACGTACCTGGTGTTTCGAAAAGGTGAGGATACCTTGCTTTCATTTCTGATTCCAACTCCCAGGTCATTTCTTCAATAGCATGGTTTCTCCATAAAACCTTAACTTGTGGTATAACCTTTTTGCGTAGGACATGCTCTTTCCTATCCAAGATCTTAACAGGTACTTCTTCGTACGTTAAATCTTCGGCTATCTCGTCTGGTTCTAATGCAATAATATGGTTCAGGTCTTTCACATATTTACGAAGCATGGATATGTGAAAAATATTATGAACATGAGACATACTTGGAGGTAATGCGAGTCTATAGGCCACATTTCCTATTCGGTCAAGAATCTCAAATGAACCGAAAAATCGTGGATTGAGCTTTTCTCTCTTCCCAAATCTTGTAACTCCCTTCCATGGTGCAATACGTAACAATACATGATCCCCAATATTAAATTCCACGTCTTTTCGATGAAAATCTGCATAACTCTTTTGTCGATCTTGTGCCGTTTGTATACATATCGAATCATTTGGATCTTTTCTGTAGTCATGCGTGCTAATTCTAGTCCCAACAAAGTTGCTTCTCCCACCTCATCCCAGAATACTGGAGAACGACACTTTCGTCCATACAACGCCTCAAATGGAGCCATGCCTATACTTGTTTGATAATTGTTGTTGTAAGAGAATTCCACCAGTGGCAAGTACTTATCCCAATTTCCTTTAAAATCTAGGACACAAAGTCTTAATAGATCTTCAAGGGTTTGAATAGTCCTCTCTTATTATCCGTCCGTTTGAGGATGGTATACCGAACTGAATCGTAAATCCGTGCCCATAGCTTTCTGCAAGCTAACCCAAAATCGTGAAGTTAATTTTGGGTCACGATCCAAAACTATGGATACTGGCATGTCATGCAATCTCACAATATCATTCACGTATATGCGAGCAAGACGTTCAAGGGAATAAGTCTCACGTATCGGTAAGAAATTGGCAGACTTGGTTAATCTATCAACAATAACCCAAATCGCATCTATGCCTAGAGAAACTTTGGGAAGACCTGTAACGAAATCCATAGTAATGTGTTCCCACTTCCATTTCAGAATCTCAAGTGGTTGTAATGGACCCTTTGGCACTTGATGCTCTGCCTTTACACGTTGACAAGTTAAACACGTCGAGATAAATTCCGCGATCTCTCTCTTCATATTGTTCCACCAAAATGTATGTCGAATATCATGATACATTTTGATACTCCCACGATGGAATACAAATGGTGTGTTGTGTGCCTCCATCATGATTCAATGCTTCAAGTCAGAATCGTTAGGAACACAAAGTCTGGAGTTGAATATGAGTATTCCTTCTTCATCGATTCTTGCTTTTGGAATAGCTCCTTCTTTCACTTTCTTCTTCATATGTATCAGCTCCAGGTCCGTAGCTTGAGCAACTTTAACTTTATCGATTAAATTCAGTTCTACTCGTATATTCGTCATCATCATGTGGGTCCCTGGAGTCTTTAATTCTACCTCCATCATTTGCAAGTCATACAGAATGGGCCTTTGCATTAACAATATCGCACTCGTACTCGCATATGATCTTCTACTCAATGCGTCAGCTACTACATTCGCTTTTCCAGGATAATATTGAATAGTGTGATAGTAATCTTTCAATAGTTCAAGCCAACGTCGTTGCCGCATGTTGAGTTCTTTTTGGGTGAAGAAATATTTGAGGCTTTTATGGTCCGTATAAATCTCCACTTTCTCCCTATATAAGTAGTGTCTCCAAATTTTCAACGCGAATACGACTGCTTCCAACTCTAGATCATGAGTAGGATAATTCCTCTCATATTCTTTGAGTTGTCGTGAGGCATAGGCTATGACTTTCCCATGTTGCATGAGAACGCATCCTAACCCTTTGCCTGAAGCATCGCTGTATATAACAAATCCATCCGTACCAGTTGGTATTGCCAGAACAAGTGCCGAAATGAGTCTCCTCTTGAGCTCTTGGAAACTCTTCTCGCATTTCTCGCTCCATAAGAATTTTGTATCTTTTCGAGTCAACTGAGTTAACGGAGTAGCGATTCGAGAAAATCTTTCCACGAATCTCCGATAATAACTAGCTAAGCCCAGAAAGCTACGCACTTCGGTCACCGACTTTGGTTGATCCCAACTTTGTACTGCTTCATTCTTCGCCGGGTCGACAGATACTCCATGTTTTGACACCACGTGCCCAAGGAATGCTACTTCCTCAAGTCAGAACTCACATTTCTTCAGCTTGGCATAAAGTTTGTTTTCACAAAGCCTTTCAAGTATCAGCTTCAAATGGTGCTCATGATCTTCACAGCTTTTGGAATAGATGAGGATGTCATCAATAAAGACAACAATAAACTGGTCCAAATATTCCTTGAATACACGGTTCATCATATCCATGAAAGCAGCAGGAGCATTAGTCAATCCAAAAGACATGACTAAGAATTCATAATACCCGTACCAAGTTCTGAAGGCAGTCTTTGGAATATCCTCAGTTTTAATCTTCATCTGATGATATCCAAAATGAAGATCGATCTTTGAAAAGAATTGTCCTCCTTGCAACTGGTCGAACAGGTCATCAATGCGAGGTAGCGGATACCTATTCTTGATGGTGACATGGTTTAATTCTCGGTAGTCAATACAAAGTCGCATACTCTCGTCTTTCTTCTTTACGAATAAAACAGGAGCACCCCAAGGAGATGTACTAGGACGAATGAAACATATGTCTATCAATTCCTGTAGTTGGACTTTTAACTCCTGAAGTTCAATAGGAACCATTCGATATGGGGTTTTAGAAATGGGTTTTGTACCCGGCTCAAGGTCAATAAAGAATTCAACATCACGTTCTGGGGGTAGACCGGGAAGTTCTTCAGGAAATACATCAGAAAATTCTCTAACAACAGAAATATTATTCAAATCTGACTTGTCTTTGTTCAAATCCATAACATGGGCTAAGAAAGTTTGACATCCATTTTTCAATAAACGAATAGCTTTATGGCTTGATATGATAGTGACTGCTTTTAGTGGTTTAGTTGTTTGAATTCGTATAATAGGTTGGTTAGGAATATGAAAACTAACAACCTTACAAAAACAATCAATTTTGGCATGATGAGTGGTTAACCAATCAATTCCTAAAATCACATCAAAAGCAAGTATCTTTAAAGATATAAGATCAACAGGTAATGTGATAGTACCAACTTGGATAATGCAAGATTTATAAACTGTAGATGTAACGAAGGTTTCACCCAACGGAGTTTCAACAGATAAGTCAAAGTCCAATTTCTCCGGAGTAAAGTTTAAACGTTGAGCACAAGCAGGAGAGATAAAAGAATGGGTAGAACCGGTATCTAGTATGGTACAAACTTCATAAGAGTTCAAGATTAGCTTATCCGTAATCACCTCGTTCGGGTTCCTCGCATTTTGGTCAGTCACGACAAACGCTCTTCCAGGAACCGCTGATTTCGACTTATCCGGGACAGCCCTTGGAGTCACCCTCCCTGTTGAATTTGGTTTTGCTACAGAACAATCCCGAGATATGTGGCCTTCCTTTCCATAGTTGTAACATACCTTAGATTGTTGTGGACAGTTTGGGCTGATATGTCCCTCTTTCCTGCATTTGTAACATCTAACTGGCGGTCGTTCTCCTCCCCTAGAATTTGTTGTTAGTGCTGGTGCTGCTGTTGATGTCTTCCCGTCATTGTTGAATCTCCTCTTTCTGAAATTTCCACTTGACTCGCCTCTCCTATTATCATGGCCACGATGACCACCCGAGTGATTACCGCCTTTGTTCGTATTTTTCCCTCCTCGTTGGTTATCATCGTTCTGATGACTGCTGTCACCGGTATGACCCTGGTTGTGGTCCCTCGGTTGAACATACTCATTATCTCGCTCTAATAATTGAGCCCTATTTACAACATTTGAATATAAAGAAAATTTATGAGATATAAGATATTGCCGAATCTCGGGCTTTAGACCTCTCAGAAACATCCTCGTCATTCGTTCCTCATTTTCGACCAAATGAGGTGCAAACCTGGATAACTCTGCAAACTTCGCCTCATACTGGGACACTATCATTTGTTTTATTCTAGTCAGATAAACTCCACCTCCTTCATATGACGAATACTTTCAGGAAAGTACATGTCATTGAATAGTTTCTGAAACGTTTCCCAGGACATGCTGAGTGCGGCTGGCTAGGTACGTTTCACAGACTCCCACCAGTAGTCTGCCTCACCGAGGAACATAAAGGTGGCGAATGGAACCTTCTGTTCCTCCGTTCATCCCAAGACATATAATATCTTAGTAATTTGCTTGACCCACATTTCTGCCATGATCGGATCCAGCTTTCCCTTAAATTCTGGTGGTCCTAACTCCTTGAACTGCTTGGCTGTAACAAGCCGCGCATTGCTATCATTTCCACCCGTATTTTGTGCACGAGTCTCCCTCGTCTGGTTTTGCATGAACTGCAAAAAGCTCCTAAACATTACATCATTCATCATTTGCTCGGTAGTGTTATTTACAGGAGGAATATTTCCTTCCTGTTGCACGTTCTCCTGGTTTGTAACTAAAGGTTGTTCCACAGTCTCATACACTCCATTGTTAACGTTCTCAGCGGTCATTCTTAAATACTGCCATAAAACAAGGGTTAATTAAACAAATTAACATATCACATAATATCCCTATATTATGACTGACCAACAAATAAGCTTAGATAAGACACACTAGCAAAGGATTTACTCATCTCTCCCCTCTTAGTTCTATTCCCCGATCTTCGCCAGAGACCATATCCCTAAACTTTGATACCAACTGTGACGCCCCCAAAATAGGTATACAACACCCATTCTGAGTCGCCAAATACATGGTACAAAAAGCAAGCTATAACTTCAATAATACAATTGTCGTGCAAAATACGACAACACATACTGTGAGTTTAAATACAAATATTATCTTCTAGACAATATCCACACTCATATAAGTCCTCGTTACAATTATTCAAACACTATTTTACAGAAATAGTGAGGACTGCTAAAACATCTTTCTAGAATCATCACCCCGTACCCCGACTAGTTCCTGTTATGTTCTCACCTCCTGAGAAAAATGGAACAAAAAAGAAAAGGGTGAGCTCAACTAGGATAGTAAAGAATATTATGACTAAGATAATATACAACAAATTATCGTTAGTCTTCAACAGGGAAAAATCTGATAAAATATAATAGCCAACAAGTTTTAAATCAACAACTGCAGCGGAAACAGCAATCCATTAAAAGAGTCATGTAGAGAATGAGTTCTACTATCTTCTAAGATTTAAAAGTCCATCATCAATATTTTATTCCTGTAACAATAATCAATATACATCTTTAATCAAATATTCATCTTTGCACTACAGGCCAAAGATATTCATTTGTATCACCAGTTGGTCATGTTCATCTCAACACTTGTTCATCTTTGTATTACAGGCCAAAGATATTCATCAGTTAATCATTTATCTTTGCACTACAGGCCGAAGATATTTAGTAATATTATCATTTAGGACTGAGGATGATGAAAAATATTTTAAAGAAAATGAATCCAGTGAAACGAAAGGACAAATAGTAGGGATTCGTATAACAGTTTATCCAAGATCAATAATACTTCATAAATACCAATTTTGAAGAAGAATTCAAAAACAAAGATCAAAACATAGATATAATCAAAGATAGTAACCATAATAGACATCTTGGACAAAAATAAGAAAATTTTATTTTTCGGTGAATAGTGTCGTATTCGTGAATACGTATACGTGAATAGTGTCGTATACGTGAATAGTAATTCTGACACAAAAAATTCCAAATTTGATAAAAATTCTAATCAATACTTTGGCATAATGATATTGAAGAAAAAATATCATATATGAAGAAAATAACATCCCTTACCTCAAAATATCAGTACTTCTGATTGGAATATTAGTATAAGGTTGAAGGAAACTTGCACTGATGAATAGAAACTCATAAAATATCTAAATACTCACAAAATACACTCAATAATCTAGAGAGAGAAAAAGAGAAAACTTGTTTCGGGTGTGATTTTTAATTCTAACTTAGCCCTCTATTTTTAGGAAAATGTTAGCAGACTTGACCTGCAACCTGATGACTCTACCTGCTACTATTCCCACCCACCACATTTAAAATAAATTCAGCACATTTCTTCACCAACCATAATTGGGGCTCACTCAATTCTAAAATTTTTCACCAAAATCATTTATAAACCTAATTTTCTGAATCAGTCACCTCTTAAAATTCATAACAAATCATACGTTCAATTTTAATGGTTCAAAATTTATGGACATATACTCAACTTATATATGTATAACATATCCAAAAATTACAACGATCCAACGGTGGGATTAAAAATTATAACTCACACAATATATTTCAAAAATACTGGTTTAATTTTTAATACCTTCATTCTGACAACAATACTGATAAAACACCTCAACATTAACTCCTTCATTTTTAACCATAATAAATATATCCAATATTTATATCCACATAAAATAAATATTTTCTTATCATATGAATCAATAATAAATTATTCATAAATAATATTATAAAATCACATTTATGACAACCAGGCCGTTCCAAGGAAAGAGGGGGCTTTCCAATAAGAATTTCTCCTTATTGGCGCGCAATTAGGTGACCAAACCTCTCCTTGACAGAACTTTCTAGACATTACCAATAATGCTATCTAATAATATTATTCAAATAATATGAATTATTGATCTGATAATGGGAAATACTGTGCAGTGACAATTATTGAAACAACAATAATATAAAATACCAACGCAACAATTATTGAATCAATAAAATAAAATATTAAACAGTAACTACTGTAACAATTATTGAGTAGTGCCTTCTTACGTAAGGATCAATAATCCATCAATACTGTGCATCCACGCGTATTACTGTATTTTAACCACCGGGTATTCCAACAGTGTTAACGGTAACAACTACGCCGTTATTTATAAAAACTTAAACTTGTCGTTTTCTTCATCCGACAGTTATTCTGTTATGGGGCCCACAAATCACTGCGCTGTCGTACGAATATTCCCCTACAACAAGAATATTCCACGACCAAACGAATATTCTCCGATAACAATGATTATTTTATAACCATTTGCATATTTTGCAAAATTTGCACATTTCACCCATAACCAGAGAATTATATCAAATTAATACCTTATTATTCACAAATATAATTAGAGAAAATTCAATTTTATTTATAATAAGTTGGGGTCTTACACTGTCTGTGCGGTCTATCGCATGCATGGTAATTTCTTTTGTTATTTCATTCTTTATTATACTCATTTGGTTAAAGTTTTGACTTCTATACTCCATGAAATTAGTGGAATATCCTTGATATTTGCGCTTCATCCAGTATTTTTTCATGGAAATATTCTTCTGAGCATTTTTGAATTTTACTCTACAAATTAGTATCATGTTGACAATTTGGACGTTATTGGTTCCTGGATAAATTAATTTTTGAACTTGTTTTATTGAATTCTTATATCATTGTCATCATCCTCATATTTATAATATGTTGAAAGTCATCTGTGACCTGTAGTGCATAGATGGACTTGGTATGATTATGACCAGGGATTATTCGGTATAATCATGACCGTAATGTTACAAATGATGTGGTAAAAGTCCTCATTGGCCATAGCGCATTGATGGACAGATGTTGGCATGATCATGACCATTGATGAATACACGAATATCCTTGGCCCGTAGTGCATGAAGAATTTGTGGTCGTGATACTAATGAATATCATTGGTCGTAGTGCAGGGATGATGTGGTTTATTTATTAAGTTGAGTCTCAGCGATTAAAGTGATGAAAAATCTTTTAAATCATAGAAGATAATAGATTTTATTCTCTACTTGACTCTTCTAATGGATTGCTTGTTCCGCTGCAGTTAAACTTTATGTTTGTTATATTTTATTAGTTTAACACTGTTGAAGGCTAATAATAAATTATTCTGCATTATCTTAGTCACAATATTTCTTACTGGGCTAGTTGAGCTCACCCCTTTCTTTCACTGTTCTCTCCAGGAAATGAGAACGTAGCCGGGACTAGTCGGAGAACGGAGTGACGGTCCAGATGATAACATTAGTAGTCCTCATTATTCTGTTAAATAGTGTAACAATAAATGTAATGAGGACTCCATTGAGTTTGTATATTGTCTAGATGACAATATTCTTATTAAAAACTTTTAGATTATATTTTATCATATTTTACACGACTATTGTATAATTAAGTTGTATTTAAATTTTTTACCATGTATTTGGCGACCCAAGATAGGTGATGTACACCTATTTTAGGGGCGTTACACCCACCCACACCCACACCCATACCCAAAAAAATAATATTATGGATTATGTATACACCCCACCCCCCACCCCCACCTACACTCGAAAAAAATAATATTATGTGATTATGTATACACCTCTTACCCCCCACCCCACCCCACCCCCACCCCCACCCCACTCCCACCCTTCACGCAAAAAAATAATATTATGTGATTATATATACACCCACCCCACTCCACCCCCCCCCCACCCAACGTCCACCCAAACCCAAACCCAAACTCATAAAAAAAATATTATGTGATTATGTATGCACCTCTTACCACCATCCCACCCCCACCAAAAAAAATTATATGAAAAAGTATAGTAAAAAAAGAGAAGAATATAATTATAAAAAAAACTAGAGAAATATGTGTTAATTTTTTAATATAAATTGAATTTAAGTTAAATTTGAACATTTGGGGGGTATTTAGGTCACTTTTTAATTATTTATTTCATTCTTAGATGTATTCATAACATCAACCAAACATGTACATGGAATATTAAAAAATCATTCCATTCTCTTCCTTATTCCATTCCCTCATCTATTTTATTCCCTACTCTATTCAATTTCTTCAATCCAAACGTAACATAATGGTTTACATGTCATGGATAATAAGGTTCAGTGGATTTGCCTCATAATGATTAATGCCAGTCTACCTCGCGTCCTCCTCATGCTTTCTTTCATCTGTCAATCATCATACTTAGTTTCCTATTGGCAAAATAAAATTTCTCCCATCAGAAAAATAAATATTTCAAGATTAACCATCTCCATCAAACTCAACAATGGTGTTTTGTGATACTTCTTTCCATTTAAGATTATAAATATTAGGAACAATTACATTTTCTATTACTTTTTTAAAAATAAATTACAAAAAAAGTGCCCACATAAAATTTTTATGCAACTAATACGCTTTCATATTTATTTACATATTCTAGTGCATTTAGGATTCCTTAATTTAAGGAATTAATATTCAATTAGGATTCTTTAATTTAGGGCTTTTTCTCTCTCCTTATCTATAACAACTGCAACATGCAATCCCATTCTGTTTCTGACGTTGCCATAAACTATCTCTTTATCTCTCTTCTGCTAAACCATAAACGTGCAATCCCATCCCCTCGATGCCTTCTTCTTCCCCTTCATCCGCCTCCCTTATCCCGCCCCCGCCTCCCGCCCCAGCCCCAGCCCCAGCCCCTCTTCTTCCCCTTCATCCGCCTCCCTTCTCCTCCCCTGCCCATGCCCCACCACCTTCCTCCCACCGCCATCCCCCTCCTCCTGCCCCCCTTTCTCCTCCTCCCGCCCCCTTTCTCCTCATCCCCACCCCACCCCTCCCCTCCCCTCCCCTCCCCTCCCCTCCTTCTTCCTCCGCCTCCTCCCGTCCCCTTTCTCCTCCTCCCCCAGATCGATCCAAGGTGGTATTCGGTGGAGACCCTGCCACTGGCCGCGATGGAGGCCCCTCCACCACCCGTTGCTTCCCCTCCACCACCGATCTGTTATCTAACTCCACCGGTAATCAAACCTTAAAAAGTAATTGTTCCTTTTTAGGGTCCTTGGTATGAAGGTAATATGTTGGTAACCAAATAGGCATACTAAGATAACCAAACCTTCACAACAAGGTAACCAAACCTTCACAACAAGGTAACCGAACCTTAATATGAAGGTTTCTTTGTTATGAAGGTTTGGTTACCTTATTATGAAGGTTTGGTTTCATTGGTATGAAGGGTTGGTTACCTTAGTATGAAGGTAACCAATTCAGTTTTATTAGGTTACCAAATTATTTTGAATGTGATGCAGTTTGGTAACCAAACTTCATGCAGTTGGTTACCAAACAGTCATACCAAGGTAACCGAATCTTAATATGAAGGTTTCCTTGTTATCAAGGTTTGGTTACCTTGGTATGAAGGTAACCAATTCTGTTTTATTTTATTACCAATTTTATTTTAAATATGATGCAGTTGGTAGCCAAACTTTGTATAAAGGTAACCATTTTAATTTTTTTGGGTAACCAAATCATCAAAAAATCAGAATAGCAACTCCGGTGAGATAGCGGAGGTGGTGGCGGAGTCGATCTAGCGGCGGCGGGAGGCGAATATTTTTTTTCTTCTTGGCGTTTTGGACAACGGAGATTCGCGGCGGTGTAGCGATGGTGTAGCGGAAGAATCAGCGACTTGGCTATTTTCGGATACTTTTCTCTCTCTACAAAGTCACTCTCTATAGTGAGGAAATAAATACTTTTGATGAATAAAGTTCATGATGTTCCTGGATCAGAATTTGTTTTTGTTGTTAGATTTCAAATTTTTGAATTTGAATTTGAATTATTAACAGTTATTTCTCCTTGATTTTAGGTTTCCTAATTAATGTGAATTGTACTATTTTTATAATATGAGTCCTAAGTACACTATTTTTGTAATTATTTAGTTGATGCACTTTTTTTGTAAATACTTTTTATTTATTGTATACTTATGTAAAGGACCCTAAATATTATGCTAATTACTATTCTAATCTTAGATGGGAAGAAATAATTCTGTGAGGTTAGCCTATGATGGTAAGTTTGAAGATATTTTGTCATTTTATACTAAAATCAATAAAAGAAGACCCTTTTTGTGAACAAAAATTTAATTAACATCTCGCATCAAAAAATAAATATTTCAAGGTCCGGCTCTCCATCAAACTCCAATATGATATTTTGTGAAACTTATTCCCATTTAAAATTAGAAATAGCAACATTTTAATTACTATTCTAATCTTAAATGGTAAGAAATAATCCGGAGGAGTTTGCCCAAGATGGCAAACTTGAGGACGTAATTTTATACTTGTATCAATAAAAAAGAACTCTTTTTGAGAAATAAAAGAAATAGTAAAATGAGATTTTTTTGTGAAACAGGACTAGTAAATCTAATTAGCAAAACAAAATTTCTAAATTAGAAAATAACTATTTCAAAATTAAACATCTCCACCAAACTCCACTATTGTAGTTTGTGAAACTTCTTCGCATTTAAGATTACAAATTACTAACTCTTCTTTTCTAAAGTATCCGTGTCCAATATTTGATACTTGGATAAAAGTGAGTATTAATATACACTTTATTTTAGTATTAAAAAATTAGCAAAATTAAGGAGTATTTGTGTTTGACTCTTCAAAATACTGTGTCCAACTTGACATTCTATCCGAGTTTGTGTAATATAGGAAATTGCAACACGTTAATTACTATTCTAATATTAAATGGAAATAAATAACCCGGTAGAGTTTGCGTATGATGACAAATTTGAAGATATTGTGTCATATTATACTGATATAAATAAGAGACGATTTTTATTGTGGAACAAAAAAAATGGTAAAATGAAATGCTTTTTGTTGAACAAATCTAGTTAGATGTCTGCTACCTTGCATTTTTAGCATAAGTGGAAAATCTCAACAGATGCTAAGCCCGAGTTTTCCCTAGCTTGGTGCAAATCCACCTAACAGACCCTGCAGTGTACCCCTCTTTCTTTTATGCACAAATTAGGCAAGACGGTCAATCTCGGCACATCAAGGTCCAGACATATGTTAATTTAAATCAGCTAGCGAATATCAAGACGTAAACATTCTCCACTTTAATCTTATCAAGAATATAATATAATCACAAATAATTACTACAGATTTATTACAGTTAATTCATATGCTGAAAGTTATCACAAAATTTCGACTGAGAAAAAAATTTAGTCTATGTTATGTACTCTTCTGTTAAAAAACTAGAGGCACATTTTTAACTTTAAATCAATATGTGAAATCCTACACCAAAATTGATGTAAATTCATTTTAAGTTTTTTCAAGCAGTAAATATGGTAATTAGTAGTACTTTTAAGCAAGTTTACAATAGTTATATTTGTCTTTACTAAAACTCAGTAAATTCGTATGCATTTTGAAATTTATTATTTTGCACATCGGCTTAAAAATTCAACATGCATCTCTAATTTTGGAACAAAAGATGGGAGTATGAACTAAAACCATTAAATGTGAAATTAGCAACAAAACTTTGCATTTAGTAAAAGTATATAAGCGCCATCAAAAGCCACACTAACTTTTCAACGCCTAAATTAATGCCATTTTGCTAACTTTTGACATGAGATATCAACGTAGGACTCAAAAGAACAAAAAAATATGCAAGAGAATGTCAACAAACAGTTTTCTAACATCAAAACAAGTAATCTCAAGTCTAAGAAGGTTGCTGAGAAATAATGGCAACAGAACTCCACTCATTCAATATGAGACTTGAACAGAATGTTAAAGTCATAAGTTTTACCATGCTGAAAGTGAAGGAAATGTCTGCTGGTTAGTTCAGTATAAATAGTACTAAACTTCATCCATTTCATGCACTACCAACTTACCTCTCTTCTATCCTTTCTGCTTCTGCTATCTAACTCCGAAATCAATGGCTCCTGCTCTCCAATCCCTTTTGATCCTTTTTGCAACCTTCCTTTCTGTAATAAATTCGGGAAAAGCTGCAACATGCAGTGACTGTTTCATTCATTCTCGGGCAGCTTACTATCCAAACTCTGATGAAAAAGGAACAGAAAGTACGAGTTTGTAGTATAAATATATGACATGTTCTAGTGGACAAATAAAGTTTTACTTGATACTAATATCTGTTTTTCTCTAAATAAACTGTAGCCGGGAGATGTGGGTATGGCACATTTGGAGCGACCATCAACGGTGGGGATGTATCAGCAGCTTCTGATCTCTATCGAGATGGTGTAGGCTGTGGTGCCTGCTATCAGGTGATTTACTATCTCTACTATATCAAACAATTAACATTTATTTAACTTAGTTTTTGGTATAATACAGTACTCTTATACTATAACTCATAAATTGTACAACTATTATTACTATTTCACTAGGTGAGGTGCACCAACAGCAACTATTGCTCAGATCAAGGAGTGAATGTGGTTATAACTGACCAAGGATCTGGTCATAACACGGATTTCATTCTGAGCAGGCGAGCCTTTGGTCGGATGGCTCAGACTTCAGATGCAGCTGCATCTTTACTAGCCCTTGGTGTAGTCGATATTGAATATAGACGGTAAAAATTTCACATGTATAAAAGGTTCTACCAGAAACTTCTATACTGTGTTTCTGAGTTTAAAAATGGACCGAAAATAAAATACAAGGATGGAAAACTTAAGTGTTTTGAATAATTCTCTTGTTCTTTAGTTTTAATGGACACAAAAAAAAGAATTTGACGAAAAACTAGATCATATTTTTTGCCAACAGTCCAAAAATAGAAAAAATTTCACCGAAAACTAAACAACATAAGCAAATCTTTCAACATCCGATCCCTATCTCCCTACTTGAAAACACAACAAAATTAATTGTAAGGGTGTAATAGTAATCTAAATGCAAAACTTGTAAGTTTTTTATCAATTTCTTTTCCTTCATAATTTAAGTTTTGCGTTTCATGCAACTCTCCCTCTCTCTCTCTCTCTCCTTTTTGAACAGGGTGTCATGCAACTATCCATCAAAAAATATTACAATCAAGATTGATGAGAACAGTAACTACCCTCATTACCTCGCTTTTGTTATATGGTATCAACAAGGCAAAAATGATATTACTGCATGTTCAGCTATGTGAGGTATAGTTCCAAAAAGAAATTCTTTTCAAAGTGACTAAAATGCAAAATTTTATCCTGTTTATCACTTTATGGAGATATGGTACCAGACTTTACAATATACCAAACTGCTTAACTCGTGGTATAATTAGTAGTATAAAACTAGACCTTTTGGATCAGTTTTGCACTGCTAATTATACCTTAAAAGGTACAGTTCAGCACTAATAATTAATGTACTTTGAGGGAGGAATATGCTAATTAGTCAAAACAACAACGAAAAACATCACACGGCCACAACACATGGGAAAGTTTTGCATTTGAGTCTTTCAAAGTTAATATCTAGATTATGTCTATAAACTTTTTTCATCATTTTTATAGTTTATCACCTTACATACTATCTGTTACACATGCAGGCAAAAACTTTTGCTTGCAAGCTACTGGATCGAAGTTATGGGGCAGTATGGACAACAACTTCACCCCCTAGCGGATCCTTGTCTCTAAGGATGCTATTCAGCAACGATGACGGAGATGAGGAGTGGGTTGTTCCGGTTAACAGTGTTCCCAAAGACTGGAAGGCTGGAGATATATATGACTCGGGAGTACAAGTTAACGTATAGACAATTATACTAGAGTCAGTTGTTTACTAACTGAAATAAAATCAAAGATTTTTATATGTATTCTTTCTACAAATATTCAGATTTTTACAGAGGTTAGGATAGGATTTGAATTTTGAAAGGACTTTAAGTGGAATAATTGTAATGTTGACTAGTAAGTTCGTTTTTTTGTCAAAAGCTAGGAAGGAGGCTCATTCTGAAAAGAGTTTGACACTGATGGCTATTGTCAAGGAGATGCAAGTATCATGTTATGAGAATTGATATTTTGAAAAGTAAAACATGAATAGTAAATTGAATTTACCCTTATGTGAGAGAACCTTGTATAATTAATATTTTCGCTTGTAAAAATATTAGTTTTTTATGTTATTTGTCAGAATAGTCAACAACATTTTCTATAATCTTAAATGAAACAAATTGCATGGTATTTGGCTCTACAGTATAACTCGCCTCATGGTTTAAAATATATAATAAAATAAAATAAAATGAGAAAAGTTGATTATTTTTATCTGTCAGTAAAGTACCATGCTGAATATCTAACTAAAAAATTAATTGGCAATTAATAAGTATATTACCTCGTCAGGGTTACATATTGAGCCTCCGGATTTTTTTTTGTTCGAAGTGGAACTTTGTATCTCAACAATATGTATAGAGAGACGAGGACAAAATTTAATTCAACAAATCTTGACTAATCATCAACTTGTTCGTCATCAAGCATAAAGCATAGTTTTTGTTAGCAAACTTTTTTGACAAGTAGTTTTCATAAGAAATTGCACAATCAACTAGAAAAACAATATGGTAAAAAAAAATTTAATTATAATAAATATTATAATTTTTAATTTTTGAAAGTCAATTGAAAATATTTTTACACTCATTATATAATTCATAAAAAATTACAAAATAATAAATATTATAATTAATAGTACTTTTTAAATTGTTTACAATATTTAGCATTGTATTAACAAACAAGAATTAAATAAATTTATGTCAATTTTAAATTTAAAAATGTCTCAAATTGACTTTCAAAAGTAAACAATACAATTATCTTATAGGAGTATTCCTAAAGACTAGAAACTACATTAAAATTAAGCCTAAAACAGTCCTTTGGCCCATAGTTTGCGCCTACGCCTACACCTAACATATATAGATGAAGAAATCTTATGACCATTATGTTACTTAATAACATGATGTAATTTATCACGTAAAGGGCACAACACTTTACCTATAGATAGGTAGTGATTTAGAGCTCAAACAAGAATTTGGACCTGCAGTACGTACTGAACTTAACCCTAGGGCTTCCTTCTGATCCATGGGCTGGACAAGGATTAGGTATTTTTACACAATAACATAAAACACATCTAGCTCAATACATACAAGGAGGGTTTAAAATTAGAGAAAGAAATTAAGCTAAGAAGCAAGGAATTTTTTCTAACTTGGCGAGGGGTTCGGAATTCGGGATTCTTCAGGATTCTGCATGATTTTTCTGGGAATTCTGTTGGGAAAAAATCACCATCTAAATACTGTTGTCTTTGATAAATTAGACGGATAAAATATCAGCACATGCCAAACAGATTAAATTAGCAGTTCCACCAAAATAATAACCATACAGGAAATAATGAGTAGAAAATATCCAACCACGAGACACCAAGATTTTACGTGAAAAACCCTTTAAAACTAAGAGATAAAAATCACGGGACAAACTCCGAACAATTCACTAGAATAATATGAGAGAATACAAAAATATTTTAATTTGAGTACAAACTCAAATTATTTCACCATAATAACTATGTGATGGAACCCAAATAAAACACCATATTATTTGAACTATCTTTCTCTCTCTATTTTTCTAACTCTCTTCCACCCTCTCCCAGATGAGATTACTTTCATCCATCCTCCTCGGATGGGATTTCTCTCACACCATTTTCTTTTCTCTCTACACTTGGATGAGTAGGAGTGAGCAAAAAACGAATAAAGCCGAATTACCGAACCGAACCGAATTATTTTAATCGAATTATTTCGGTTTTTCGATTTTTTTGGGAATTTCGGTTATATCCGAATTATTATTCAATATTTAGTTTCGGTTCCGGTTCTCAAAAACAGGTTATTCGGATACCCGAATAATAGAAATTTAATACTTAAAAAAAATAATTATTAATTTATTATTCATATTATCTAATATCCGAATAACTTGAACTTCTATTCTATATTTCTATTCAGACTTCACTCCCTATTTTGCCCTAATCCGCTCGCCACTCGCCAGATCTGAGATGTCGATCACTCCTCAGCCTCTTCATTCTTGCCTTGTCGATCGACTCTCGAGTCTCAATCTCCGGCGTGGCCTCCGCCTCTCCGGCTCTCCCCGTCTCAGTCTCCGGTGCGGCCTCCGCCTCTCGTCTCGACCCTCACCGAAAACCCATATCGAATCCGCTCTGTATGGAACAAGCTGCAATCCGCCGGTATTCATCAGAGGTTGTTTGCTCTGCTCTCTTTTCTTTGTCTATATGTAATTTTTAGAGATACTTTAAGTTCTTGTTACTTCCTCATCTTGAAATTTTAATTAGTACTAAGTCGAGAAAAATTGAAGGGCTTCCAACTCGGTGCCAGCTTTTCTGAGATTCTATAGGAGAATCTTTTGGGATTTGAAATTTGATTTTTTTGTCAAGTGAGAATTTGTGGGTTTGTAAGCTTTGAGAAAGAACCAGGAAATTTCTGTCCAGTTCAGTAAAGATAAATTTTTTGTGATCTGTTTTATCCATATATTCTTTGAAGCCAGCTTTTTCCATAGCTTATGCACTCGTAAGAATATTTTTCTTTTTTCCTTATTTGGCTGGATTTTATATTGTTCCTTATGTATATTGTTCCTGTTGGTTCTTGATATCAACTGATGTTGATTATACCATGAAGCTCATTTTAATTTTGTTATGCAGTTCATATCATTTTTTTATTACCCACAACATTTATTTATTTTGTAATTTAGTGACAATAGGTTAAGGTTTTCTTCTTTATATTCATGTTGATCACAATTATTGGCTTTTGATTGATGCCATGGTTTTGTATTTCGAACATCCAGGAACTCCATAATTGCATTTGAGGATTTCCTCGTATTCCGGCTGTTATGAAAAAACAAAAAATGATAGGAATTAATAGTTTGTTGAAGAATTAAAAGATTAATACTTTCTGATGATGCAGTTCTTGTTAAGTGGGTGTTGTAATCATTAGCACAATTGTACTGTGTTAAGTGGATGTTGTTATTTGAAACATCTCTGATCAAGAATAACAGCTTATCATGATAGCTTCAAATCATTAGCAAAACTGCTATCCATTACTATTTTGTTCATCTGTGTTAACTGCAGTTACTGGGCTTGCTTGCTTGTTGTTGTTCCTGTTGTCTGTTGCTGTTGTTGGGATATCTCAAACAGACAAACACCATGTTGCTGGCTTCTTCAAGTTGCTTCCTGTTGTTGTGTTGCGTGTTGGCTTGTTGCTAAGTCAGCCTGGGATATCTCATGGAGTCATGTTGTTGCTTCTTGCTTGTTGGTTTAATTTGTTTAATTTACTGGACAGTAATTTGTAACAGTTAATTTGCTGCTGTATTTGTTGGCTTGTTGCTGATAGTTGTATGTTGACAACTTGGCATGTTGTTGTTAAGTACTTCAGCTACTTTGTAATCTGTTAACTTGTCATGTTACTGCAAGTCTGTAATATTGTTAACTGTTTATGTTAGATGTTGCTTTATTCTTAATTTTAATTTTGAGCATAGGTTCGGTTATTATCCGAATTACCGAATTGTATATTCGGTAATTCGGTTAGTTCTAAATTTCGGTTAGTAGTTCGGATAGTGGTTTTATTGATAATTCAGTTTTTGGTTATAACCGAATAGTCATTTCGGTTCGGTTATAACCGAATGATCACCCCCCTAGATGAGAGTATGTATTGTTGGTGTATTTTTTCTTGTTGCTTTGCTTTTTTTTATAGCCGTATAGAGGGGAGAAGTATTAAATGAGGAGCATTAAATGATGAAGAGAGTTGGTGAGATGTTTTCCTTTGACCCATTAATGGGTGAGGACCATTGACCAACAAATTCTTCTATAGTTTTTTTTGTTTTTCTATTAAATGATAAGAATAGATTATTGATATTATATGTACTAATCATCCGCGTACACGCAATGCGTGTGACATAAACATTTCAAATGACAATTTTATGTTTATTTTTTGTCAGAATAAGTAATATGTTAGTAATAATTATGTTTGTTTATTTGAGGGGTAAAGGGAAGATACAAAGAATGTGGAAGAGAAAATAGAAAGTAGAGATAGTGCGAGAGAAAATAGAATGTACAGATAGTGGGAGAGAAGATAGGGAGAACAAATGAGGATGTCGAATTAAGAGGATAGTGGTTCGTCAACAACTGAATCATTTAAGTAGAACTTGGTTAATTTGATAGGATTCAGAAGAATTAGTAGGAAGATTAATTTGACTGTAACACCCCCTTCCCGAAAAGAAAAGGGAGGTCACGTGCAAAGCACAACAAACCTCAAAATAAATAAACAGAACACTAATAACCTCAAAATATTAATAGTGGTAATCCATTAATAAAGTAATAAATACAATTCTCCAAACATAGTCAAAATAACCAAAATAAAAAATCGAAACAACCTAGATGGTCAAAGACAACTCTCTCACCACACTAGTCGTGAATCACCCCTGCAAACCTGCTAAAAGAAAAATACAGCATGAGCCAATTGCCCAGTACGGATATAGATATACAAAAGATATACAACTGATATACAAAAACAACTGAGACAGAATACTGAACAAAGCCTCAAGTGTAAATACTAACAAAAATATATTCTCCAAAGATCTTAATGGAATATATTTGAATCAACATAATTAACGAAACCAATAGAAGAATAAAGAAATAATAAACTGAAGTAACTAACTCAATGAATTGAACTGAACAAAAACAAACAAAACTAATACAATGAAATAATAGGCTGAATCAAATGGTTGAGTTTTATTTAATACCGAGCGAGCTCAGAAATATACATTGTCACACATGCAAGTCAAAACAATGCCATGCAGGCAACCAAAATAATGCCGCACAGGCAAATCACACATTGGATCGTGAATCCAAATGTATGCAAATCGGATAGGTGTGTTTGACACAACACCACAATCCACAGAACAAAAAACTAGGGTTAACACACGCCTCCCACAACAAAACATCAAATGGCCCACTTCCTCCGGAGCCCAAACGGAGACGCCATGGACTAATCACAATGCCACGAAAAATGTCATGCCTCTCGTGCCAAGACGACATGCCTGTGGTACCCTCACAAGTGGTTATAGCTCAGGTATACCCTACGGTATATTCTAACAAAAATACTATGTCACAACACATGCGACATAATACCAACAAAATGGTTCTATATGTACATGTTGAACCAAATCAAATTATAGTCACAAGGTCTCAAATATTAGAAGGTAACAACATGTACCGCTCTACAATTATCAAAAATGAATACTAAACATGATATCCTAATTCAAAGAGTACAAATACGAGTCATGTGTATCAACTCCAAAATGAAACTAATATATATATATATATATATATATATATATATATATATATATATATATATATATATATATATATATATTCACAGAAAACAATTATGTGAAATCATAACATAATTCGAAATAAGGAAACAAATGAACAAATCAAATTTAACAAGAGTATCGCTGAAAGAGTACGGAATCCGTGTTAGATTTGTAATATTCATGAACGCAATCAAATTGCACAAAATAAGCGAAAACGTGTAAAAATCAGAGTTTAACACTACAAAAAAATGGGGCTTCAGTAACAACTGATTTTCGTTGCTAAAGGTGCCAAATTTCGTTGCTAAAGGTTTTTGGCAACGACTTTACTGTCGTTGCGTCTTTCGTTGCGCAATGAGCGTTGCTAATTGTTCCGCAACGAAAGTACTTTTTTGGTGCCAAAAGTAATACATTTTGTAACAAAATTGGCTTTCGTACAGATACATCGATCCTTTAGCAACAAAATATATTGTTTCAAAATAATTAAAATGTCGTTGCTAAAAACCTCATTTCGTTGCAAAAGCCTGCTAATTGGCAATGAAATGAACTCTCTTTTTTTGCGACGACTATGTATTTTCGTTGCAATTGATACCATTTTGCAACAACATTTTTCGTTGCAGTAAATTATGAAAATTGTTTCCTAAGCTTGCTTTCGTTGCGAAATGTAAACATTATGCTGAATCAGCAACGAAAATGTTTGTTGTTGATTATTTTTCAATAGCAATGACATTATATGTTGTCGTTTCTTTATATATGCAACGAAAGTTTATATGATTTGCAACGATAAAAAATATTGCCTTTTATTTTAGTATTAGCAACAATATCCTTTCCGTTGGTATTAGGTTAATTTTTCGTTACGAAATATTATATTTTTAATGTCATTAGCAACGAAAATTTGTTGCTAGATGTATAAATTTTTTTTGCTATATTAAAACTTGTTAAATGCTTTGGTAACGAATTATATTGATGCCAAATCAAAATTTGACATTCTTTTTGTATACCTGACTACCTCAATGTCCCCATAGCAAATAATGACAAAAATACCAAAATCTAAAATATTATTAACTTAATAAAATCATCCACAGTACTACATTATCATTCATTATCTTTACAAATATTCCAAATATTTGGGGATTTAGTATAATCTGAAAATATTCTTAGTTTTAGAGACAAGATGTGTTTTAGCCTAATTGCTTTTTAAGTAGCCTGATTCATCAACAAACTTGTACAACTGGGAAATGAAGCCAACACGACTACTTTGCTGAGGCAACCATAGTAGATCTGGTTCGCGTGAAAGTAGCAATCAGTGCGCCAAGCTGTAATTTATCATTGCACCCAAAATTCAACTTGTACCTGCACACACCAAAAATAGTAAAGCAATTAAACCCTTGTGTATCTAAAACCCAATTGAAATGCAGTCCTTCCACCAAGTTTGCGGGAATACATTAGAATCAGAGAATAAACCCAACTACCCAAGTCTATATGTCCATCACCATATAAATGAACATCATTTTCTTTTCGCAATAAATAACTACGATTTTTCAAGTTATATCAAGAAAATAATTTGTGCAACAAACTCAATGGATTCAGGGATAGAGCTTTACTGGTTATTAAATACTAATTGAGTTGAACAGTTTCTTGAGTGCACAATCCTCCAGTAAAAGAAAGCCTATCATGCATTCACTAACACCAAACAGTACAAGTTGAAGTCAAGGAGAAGTTACAAAATTCCTACTTATGTGCTTGTTTGGCATATATGTTATCATAAAATAAATAAACGTTTATAAGAGGCTGGGTACCTGTACACCTTGTTTGGCTTTTGATTCCAGTAAAGCATCAAGCTGGGAGGACGCATGAGCATGAAAAGGATGTCTTAGATACAGTTCTGGGCAAACCCATCAGCCACAACATTTGAGGCAAACTTCTGCTGGCTCATTTGAACTATATTCCCAGCTAATTCCTAGATTATAGTTGAACGTTCATGCGATTTCCCATGCCCCAACACATGATGTAAAAGATAGCTTAAGAGATGAAGAAGCAACGAAAAATGAATACAAGAGGCAACATTATATCTCATGTAGGAATAACAATTATCAAATGTATTGACCAAATAAATAATAGTTTTAGACACCTAAAGAAAGCAAATAACTAATTGAGAGACAAAAAATAATATTGAGAACCTCTGCACCTAATAAGTAAAAACAAATGTCCCAAAGTTGTTTGATCAATCAGATCAATGTAATGTGGTGTTCCCTCATAAGAATATTTTGACATCTTTAGGACATGTGAGAACCCACTACGACTCTCATTGCAGCTATATTTGGTTTGACATTCAACTACATTTTAAAACTTAAAAGCACAGACTCGTGCAGTCTTGTTGACTCTTGCACAATTAAAATATCAAAGCGCCAAATATTTTCTAACATTTAAGAATAGGTCTGCTTCTTTTGCACAACATCCGTAGACTACACCACTCTCAAGTGAAACTTTTTAGTTATACTAATTTCAGAACATGAAATTCTGATTGTCTCTTTGTATGATATCAGTTCAAAGACATACACAAACACAAATTTCAAAACATTAAAAACATACTAATTTCTCTCCTCATAAAAGAAAAACATAAATTAAATAGCTAGAGAGATCTATAATTAAAATTCAACTCAAATAAAGATTGACAAAGTGATATACCAAAAGATGGATTATTAATAATAATCCAATCAATCAACGTTCTGCATAATGTCCTCGGCGGTGAACTTGGTGCCCTTGTCCTTATCCGCGGTGGCGCGTCCCTTGGGTTTCCTATCGAGGAGCGATTTCCGATCCTTGTCGAGCCGGAGCTTGGTGATCACCACCTTCGAGGGGTTGATTCCGACATTGACGGTGGAGCCGTTAACCTTCTCTCACGTTATACGCTCAATGTGGATGACCCATTTCCGGCGGTAGACTTGCACGACTTTAACTTCCCGGCCCTTGTAGGTCCCACAAACCACCTGAACCGAACCGGCATGGATCGGACGTTGTACTTGGAACGGAGATCCCCGGTGAGAGGCGCGCTCATTAGAACGCGATGGACACTCGACGGTGCCGTGAAATGGGCTTTCCTGTTCTTCCGGCGGGAGGTGGAAACCCTAGGATTGTACTGCATTTTCGCTCTCTCTATCTCTCATGTGGAACTCAAGTGACGACAAATGGTGATGACAAGCTAAGGTTTTTGCGGATTCTTATTCAATGGTTTAATATGGGCTGGAATAGAGTTTACGAAGTAGGAGCATATTGTACTACTTCGTTTTAATGGGCCTGTTCTCTTAAGGCCCCTTTTGAGAACTGGGCCTGGGCAAACAGAGTTATGATGGTTTATAGATCTACTAGTTGTGTATAATATTAATGAATGAATGTTAATTTATTTATTTTTAATAAATATAATAACAATAATTTAAATTACAATTCAAATAATTTTTTATCATTTTTGAAAATTCTAAATTTTAATTTTAAAATAAATGCTCTAATTACAATTATAAATAGAATAAGAAAAAAATAATGAATTTTTTTATTATTATTAGTACTACTATTATTATTATTACTGTTATTGTTATTATTATTATTAGTACTATTATTATTTTGACTGTTATTATTATTATTATTATTATTATTGTTATTAGTAGTGGTGGTGGTGGTGGCGGAGGTGGTGGTGGTGGTAGTAGCAGCAGCAGTAGTAGTAGCAGCAGCAGCAGTAGTAGCAGTAGCGGTGGCGGTGGCGGTGGCGGTGGCGGTGGCGGTGGCGGTGGCGGTGGCGGTGGCGGTGACGGTGGCGGTGGCGGTGGCGGTGGCGGTGGCGGTGGTGGTGGTAGTGGTAGTAGTGGTGGTGGTGGTAGTGGTGGTGGTGGTGGTGGTGGTGGTGGTGGTGGTGGTGGTGGTGGTGGTGGTGGTGGTGGTGGTAAAAGCTTAAAAACACAAAAACACATAACAGATAACAGAATGAAATCTATGGGACCTGACATTTGGTTGTCAGACCATATTTTTCATTTTTCCAGATTTTACAAATCTTCAAATTCGAGCCTCTAGATGTTATGGATCTAACACCTTCTTTGACAATTAAACATAACATCTAACACCGAATTTTTGGACAGAAATTATGCTAAGGTTTATACCTTCTTTGAAATTTTTTGATCTTGTGTTGCTGATTTGGTATGGAATTTCGTGGGGCTGTGTTTTGGGACTGGTATGCTACATAATTTCGTGGGTCTTGTGCTTTAGAGCATTTGGTTGAGTGTATGAGAAAATGGGACAATTAATACACTTTTCTCTCTCTAACTCTATACATACTAGTGTATGATGCAATGTATTAGCTGATTTGCTGTGGATTTTCTGAGATTTCTAGCACATGGGGTAGTTGGGTTTGGTCACCAACTTCCCCTAAGGTCAAAACCTACACATTCTAGCTTAATAATACAAGAGGGGTATTTTTGTCATTTGATAAATCATTTTAATGGCAAAATTGTAATCTTAGCAAACCCTTAGGGTTTAGGGTTTGGACCATTTTAGGGTTTAAAAATAATTCTAGAATTTCCAATCTATGGTTTGAAGAAAAAAAAATAATAAAATAATAAAATTTTAGTTTCTAGAATACAAAATAAAGGTTTCTAATTAATTAGGTTTCTAATTAATTAACACCTTACTAATTAGGGTTAAGATACACTAATTAACATTAAGTTTTCCAAATCAACAATTAGGGTTTATAATTAAATAAAGTAGGGTTTATAAAATAAATATTTGGGTTTCTAGAAATTAGTATTTCTAAATTATTAATTAGGATTTACCTAATCAATATAAAATTATATAATACATAACATGCATGCACCATATAACACAGTTATATAACAGTGTCGAACTCAACTTGAGTTTTAAATTAGAATTTTTCATTTAGCAATTAGCTAATTATTATTTAGGGTTTCTAATTTAAGAAATTAGGGTTTTTTTCTTGATTATTAATAATTATAATTATCATGAATCACATAACATATTGACTTAACATATTTTAAAGTCTCATTTGACTTCGAAATTAGTGTTTTTCCGTAAAATTAGGGTTTTGCGACAATAATTAGGGTTTTTCCTAATTAGCGATTATAATTATAATACCAGACATTATTCACATTATTGCAATTGTCCAATAACTTGAAACTCTAATTTGTATTTTAAATTAGGGTTACACACAATATTAATAAGGTTTAACACATAACACCATAATTGGCCAACCATCACCGATTCACATATACAGTACATATTTATAGCACTGAAAAATTAAAATATTATAATATTATAATATTATTATCATTCCTTATTTCAGACCCATAATTAGGGTTTGATAGTAATATAATAAAACTGTTCCACACATTAGCATTACACACATAACATACATAATTATAATACTGACAAATAATAATATAATATTATTATTTTCATTCCTTGAACAAAACCCAGAATTAGGGTTTGGATTCCATATCTGATTTTATCTGCCATAATTAACCTTATAATTAAGTAGAAATAATTTACTTAACATCTTGAACAAAATTCATATAATAAAATAAGTATAATAAAAATTCTATAATCATATCATATATTATTTAATTAATATAATTATCATATTTTCATGGAAAATAAACATTAAAAACATTTTTACTATAAAACTAATTATTATTAGAATATAATTTATAATGAGCAATAATTCTGGAATAAAATTATTCATAACCATTCATGTAATAAATATATTTTATATTCATCACATAAATACATACATAATACCTTTCACGCATTCTTATCTTTAAAATAAATAATTATTCTAAAATCATTTCATATATTATTAAAATAATATATACCTATAAAATAAATTTATTTGCAATACTTAATGTAATAAATAAATTTTATTTATCACACATATAATTATAATTACACATTACCTTGACACATATCATTCATATTTATTTTAATAAATAAAAAAAAAATTTATACGCAAAATTTATGATTCATTTATATAAAAAATATCGGGTTGTCACAAATATAATACCAAAGATTTCATTGTCCAACAATAAAATGAAAATAATGTTTCTAACAAGAACTGGAATACAATAACAACTTATTGACTTAATAGATTTGCCCGTAGGCATTGCTAAACTATAGGTTTCTATGGCTAATGTGGTAACCTTTGCTTCATTTCCCACACATATGATTACTTATATTTGTTTAGCTTTCTACTTCTGTTTGGTCCCTTCATAAATCTATATTTATGATAACCAAAGTCGGTATCCAATACCCAAGTAGTTCCTTGACTTAAAGAAAAATTTATTTTAAATCATGAACAAATTTGTATGTGTAACCGAAACTTCACTAAGCTTCTTTGGTTAGCCTCTGCAAGATGCCTCTCGCAGTTTCTTTTCAGTGTCCAGGCTTATTGCAGTGGAAGCAAACTCCTTTGCTATCCGTATTAGTTTTGTTCTTATTATCCTTTGTTTTTGTCTTTCTATTTACCTTCTTTGAATCGTTCTTCTTTTCAGAAGATCCTTTGGCCCCTACCAGTAAGACATGGTCTTTCTTGGTTGGAAAGTGACTCTCAACATTTTTCAACATGTTAAGCAAATCAGCAAGGCTGATATCTAGCTTGTTCATATGAAAAATTCACAACAATTATGAAAGGAGTCCGGGAGTGAGTGCAAGATCAAATCTTGGCTCAACTCTCCATCCATGACAAAACCTGTTGTCCTAAATGATCAATCAAATTGATTATGTTAAGAAATTTTATCTGTACTGTAGTGTCATCGATCATTCTAGTTCGGAAGAGCTACTTAGATATCTGATATCTATCAGACCTACTTTTCTCACCATCAACTACTTGATGTGCAGGAATATAGTAAGAGTATCCATAGATTCAGGCTGACGTTGAAGCTTGTTACTCATGGATACGAGCATAATGCATTGAGCCAACTATGCATCATCTTGTCACTTTCTAAAAGTAGCAATCTCTTCCTCAGAGGCATTGTCTGCAACCATTATAGGAAAGACGTATTAAGGACATAAGATAACTTTTCAGCCATGAGAACTATTCTCAAATTCCTTAACCAATCCGTTTAATTCAGTCTGGTTAATTTAGCATCTAATATGTTTCGCAGTGATAATAATTTAGACATTGTAAAATTCTGTAAATGAATTTGTAATTAACAACATTTTAGCATACATTCTTTTATTAATTACCAAAATAAATTAGGTCTTGTTTTAAATTGGTATCTCTCATTATTTTCATCAAACTATATTACCCTCACTTATATAGTTCGGCAAAATCTAATTAAAGATTTGCTAGTGAGAATAATGATCTCATTTCAAATGTATATAGTCTTGTGTGTGCACAACAAACTATATATAAATAAATAGATAAACAACTCTTGTCAATTACATCAACTATGTAACTCCTTGTATTTTTCCTCTTAAATTATAATGGTCAAGTGTGTGCACATCCGAACTAAAATAATTTAAGTTAAGTCAGACCCAGCATTTTCATATAAATGAAGAGAAAATTACAACCTTTGTGTGTGCACAACAAAGCAGTAATGTTCAATTCCTTATAAACATCATATGTAATAAAAATAACATCTTAAATATTTAATACTTGCCTTGTGTGTGCACAACAAACTCATATTAAATATTCAATATTTTATTATTTCTATTATGCTAGAAGGCGACGTTCAATATTCCAAATATCTTTGAACGTTACAACATAATATAAAATATTTGAGGGGTTTGTTATTAATTTGTCTCATCTTGTTTATCACGAATGCACACACACACACACACACACACACACACACACACACACACACACACACACACACACACACATATATATATATATATATATATATATATATATATAATACATGTCATATTAATTAACATGCGAAACATGTTTGCATAATATAAATTATATATAGTATAAGCATGCACATATAGAATACTATATTCTACCTGGATTGATTATGGACTTTTATTCTAGTTTGGTTCACTAGAGTCACCAAGTGAACCAAAAGGTAAAATCCTAGGGGTGCAAGAATTAATATTTAAATATAACTATTATATTTAAATCCGGGCTCCATTACAAATGGGTCTTCAAGCGCTCCTTGATCTCCAATTCTTAAAAATTAATTCTAATTATTCCTATTAGAAAATTATTTAAAATAAATAGAAACTTTGATCAGCAGTCAAGGGGAAGTACATAGGAGGAAGATAGAATTTATATTAAGAAAAAAATTAGAGAAGACGAGGTACGCATACCCCATTTAATAAAAAACATACATTCATGCATCCAACTAAAATAAAATTCAATCACATTGGTCAATAGCCCATAATCAATCCCATTTATTATCATACACATCACCATATGCATCAATAAATAACATTCATCTCATGAATAATAAACATTGAAAATATATATATTGATATCATTTAATGGGCAAATTTAGTTAGTATAAAATCTAATTTTGAATCAAAATAAACTCCTTTATTTTAATCCAAATTTTAAATCTAAATAAACCTCTTTTATTTTAATTTATCCAATTTTGAATAAAATAAACTATTTTATTTTAATCAAAATAAACTCCTTTATTTTAATTAATTATGGAATTCAATTCCATGTAAAAAAAACTCCTTTATTAAAGGAAACACGGATTCTCTTTCCTATTCACAAATAAACTCCTTTATTTTGAATAATATGAAATCTTATTCCATGTCTAAATAAACTCCTTTATTTAAGGAAATTAGGATTATCTTTCCTATTCACAAATAAACTCTTTTATTTTGAATAATATGAAATCTTATTTCATATCTAAATAAACTTCTTTATTTAAGGAAACATGAAATCTAATTTCAACTCTAATTAGTTATCATGGAATTCAATTCCAACTCTAATTAGTTAGCATGAAATTTAATTTTAAGATTAAAATAAACCTTTTATTTTAAAATTAAAATAAACTTTTTATTTTAAGATTAAAATAAATATTTTATTTTAAATTTATTATATATATATATATATATATAACCGTACATCATATATATACTACCCCATAAAAGTAACAGGATCTAATATATATATAATAAATAATCAAGAATCCTGATACCTTTTCATTTAGTAGGATTCCTATTATATATAAATAAAGGTCACTGTTAACATATTAGCAGAACACACGTGAATAACATATTAATATGTTAGCAAAACAATATGCTAACAGTGACTAATATATATAATATATATATAATCTGCCCCCAAAAAAAAACTGATTCAGCGACATAAAAACCGTTTACCGTAAACAGATTTCGCAAATAATTTTTTTTTAATTTTATATCACAAAATTATGTCCAATTAAATTGTTCTAAACACATATCAATATACATATCAAATTAGAATAATTAATAATTCGCATAAAGGTTTGGCTCTGATACCACTGTTTGGTTTGTAATATTCATGAACGCAATTAAATTGCACAAAATAAGCGGAAACGTGTAAAAATTAGAGTTTAAAATTTTATAAACCATATACCCGAATCATCCTTTATGCATAATTATTAATTAAACAAAAAAATATGAAGAACAAGAATCATACCCTTGAAGATTCGAGCTTCCTCAGGTACAAGTTCACCTCCAATTCTTTTCGCGTTCAACTTGAATCTATCGGGTTTGGTTCTTTCCTTTGATCAACGTTAGCCACCCAAGTGTTTGGCCTCTAGAGGTGATCCACCAAGGAAGAAGAAAGATCTAAGAAGATGGGTGTTTGGCAAAATCTTAGTTTTTCTATCTCTCATAGAAAATGAGTGTACTCTCCCAACTATTAAAATTATGTATGTTGTGAAAAAGTCAACAACAACTCTACACCCATAATAAGAATCCTCTTATTTGTAGATGTGAGCAACCCTCCTTAACAATTAAGGAATTGAATTTTATTTTAATTAATTAAACTCATTTAATTAATTATGTTCCCACTCTTATTAGGAATAATTAATTAAAATCTTTTAATTAATTAGCATCCTAATCTTATTAGGAATAAATGAGAGTACTTTTATTAATTAATTCCCAAACTCTTTTAGGAATTAAATAATAATAGTAATAATAATAATAAGACTTCTCTTATTAATTTATATTTAATATTTTCAAAATATTAAATAATAAATATTAAGCTATTTAATTTATTCTATCACCATAGATTAAATTAAATATACTTAACTTATTATTACAATTATGTCATTAACTTCTTAAATAATTATTCTTCCTTTTATGGTGTGACCATTTAGGTTCTCCATATTAAACCAGTTGAGAATAAATTAATTAGAATAATTCTAATCTTATTTAAATAAATAAATTAAATTATTAATTTATTTAAATAAATAATATTTATTCTACAATAGTGATAAGCCTTCCTAGCAATCAACGGCTTTCCAGATAATATAGATTTCAACATTAATCATAAAAGAACCTTTGAGTAAATAGTTACCGTACAATTCAATCCTTCCACCATACAATGTCCCAATTAAATATAAGACATGGAATTACTGTCAAGTCTTATTTTATTTAATTATATGTATTTCGACTCTTAAATGCACAACTCCAAATAATGCAAATTAAAAACTCCTTTCTAATTTCATTTTGCCATGGCCAATGACTACTGGGTTGTCATTTATTGAATCACATAGGACATTTCTCTTCTTTTACTAGAAGTGGTAGATTCTTTATTGATCATACATTATCTTCATGTACAACTTATTATACTCAAGCATACCCTTTGATATACCCTAAGGGTCTTAAGGAATAAGTCAAAGTATAACTCATCATATACGATACTATGATGATCTCAAGTCCAAGGATCACTTGTACTAGTATCACTACAGGAATTCCTATTGATAGGCAAGTAAAACTCCATTATGTATTCCTTAGCGAGCCACGTTCAGTGAACTTATTCTCTAATAAACACCTACATACTTGCTTTAGTGTCTCCACACAAATGATCATGAGATCAATCATCATCATCCAATGAGCATTCAACGTATGTATCAATCTATCTTAATTCACTAATCTCCAATTTAGTAATCCAACGATTGGGAACTATTTTAGTTTTAAGCTTTCTAAGAATTTAGATCTCATTGGAATGATCATCATCATTATTCTAAAAGCATTGCTTAAAACTATGGGTTTATCACATATTATAAAACAATATCATGTAGATAATTAAAAGCCTTTAATAAATTAATGTGAGACCCCGAATTTTTATGAAATGAAAGTATGCAATTTTCTTATAATTATTCTATTTAGTAAATGGTTAAATTGAAAAAAGGTTAAAGTTAAGGGTGATATGTGAAAAATTTTCAAAGTAGACAAGTTGTCATAAAATACCCAGTTACTATTTACTCTAGTATTGTTCACTCGAGTATTTGGGGCACTTTTTGTGTCAGAGTACTATTCACGAGTTACTATTCACGGATTACTATTCATCTAAATTACTATTCACCTGAATATTATTCACTCGGGTATTTGGGACACTTTTTGTGTCAGAGTACTATTCACGAGTTACTATTTACGGGTTACTATTCACCTAAATTACTATTCACCCGAATATTATTCACTCGGGTATTTAGGATATTTTTCGTGTCAGAGTACTATTCACGAGTTACTATTTACGGATTATTATTCACCCAATTACTATTCACTCTAGTATTATTCACTCGGGTATTTGGGATACTTTTTGTGTCGGGGTACTATTCACAGGGTACTATTCCCGAAGTACTATTCACGGGGTACTATTCACCCAAAAAATATATTTTTTTTCGGTCTAAATTATTTTTGGGTACAATATTATTCCATGAAGAGATGTGCTAATTTTTCAGACCGTTGGTTGAAATTATAATAGTAAATCAATACTAATCGTTGGTTTAAAGTTTTAATAGTAAAATCTTTTTATATAAAACAGAATACTTTTATAAAGTTATTCTATAAATAGAATATATTATATTCTATTATGCATAGTATTTTTCATAGTAAAATCTTTTTATATAAAACAGAATACTTTTATAAAGTTATTCTATAAATAGAATATATTATATTTTATTATGCATAGTGTTGCATAGTTTCTGTATAGTGTTTGCATAGTAAAATCTTTTTATATAAAACAGAATACTTTTATAAAGTTATTCGTTTTATTAGATTATAAATAGAATATATTATATTTTATTTAAAAGATTTTGCTTTAAATATGGACCGTCCGATTAAAAGTAAATCAATCTGGACCGTTCATGAATTAGTTAGTATGCATTCCATTCTTCTATAAATAGAAGCTCATTCCTTCATTATTTCTTACGAATTCATTGAAACTTTAGAGAGAGAAACTATAGAGAGAGTTCTTCTTCTATAATCTTGAGCGTATTTCTTTAGTGTTTAAGAAAGCTTTGAGCGTAGTGCAAGTTTTCTTCGAGTATATCCTCGCCCTACTAGTCGGAATACTCTTCTTTCAAAGGTAAGTGATATTATTTGTTGTACTCGTAAGGGGTATTATTTCTTTCGTATTCAAAACGAGAACTTCTGTTATTCTATTCTTTATTATTCTGGTGGAATAACCTGTATACGCGGCCTACCCTATACTTTGTGAAATTCTTCTGTTATTCTATTCTTTATTATTATGTTGGAATAACCTGTTTATGCGAAGTACCGCATACATGGTGAAATTCTTCTAATATTCCGTTCTTTATTATTCTGTCGGAATATCCTGTCTGTGCGTTTACGCCGGACCTGGTTCCATTATTTATTATTCTGTCAGAATATCCTGTTTGCGCGTTTACGCCGGACCTGGTTCCATTATTTATTATTCTGTTGGAATATCCTGTCTATGCGATTACGCATGACCTAGTTCCATTATTTATTATTCTGTTTGAATAACCTGTCTGTGCGGATTACGCACGCATGGTGAAATTCTTCTGTTATTCTATTTTTTATTATTATGTTAGAATAACCTGTCTATGCGAAGTATTGCATACATGGTGAAATTCTTTTATTATTCCATTCTTTATTATTATGTTGGAATAACCTGTCTATGCGAAGTACTGCATACATGGTGAAATTCTTTTATTATTCCATTCTTTATTATACTGTTGGTTATTGGTTTTACAGTTGTATGTCTTTGGCCTGTAGTGCAAAGATGATTTATTGTTGAATATCTTTGGCCTGTAGTGCAAAGATGATCTGTTGTTTGATAGCTTTGACCCGTAGTGCGAAGATGAACAGGTGTATGACATGATCATGACCACTAGTGATATTAACGAATATCCTTGGCCGTAGTGCATGGATAATTCAATGATGTGATTGGCAGGATCATGACCATTAGTTTAACAGTTGAATGTCTTTGGCCTTAGTTCACTGACAGACAATTGATTGGTATGATCATGACCATTGGTTTTATAGTTAAATATCTTTGGCCCGTAGTGCAAAGATAGACAACTGATTGGTATGATCATTGTTATTACATTTGAATATCTTCAGCCTTTGTGGTAAGGATATTGAGTAAACGTTCTATTAAGCCTTTGTGGCAAGAAGGAACTATTAATTCACATTATTATAAAATATGAATTGTGAATTTAACTAACATCTTTGGTGGTTCAGGTGAAGACAAGTGATGAAATTTCTATTTGTCTTAAGTATAACAAAGAACTATTGATGAATATTACAGGAATAAAATATCAACGATGAACTTTTAATCTAGAGGAGATATTATACATTATGTTCTACTTGACTCTTTTAATAGATTTCTTGTTCCGTTGCAGTTAAACTTGATGTTTGTTATATTGTATCAGTTTAACACTGTTGAAGACTAACGATAATTTATTCTGCATTATCTTAGTCATAATATTTCTTACTGGGCTAGTTGAGCTCACCCTTTTGCTTTCAATGTTCTCTTCAGGAAATGAGAACGTAGCAGAGACTAGTCGGGGAACAGAGTGATGGTCATAGATGGTGAATTAGTAGTCCTCACTATTCTGTGAAATGGTATGATAATAAATATAATGAGGACCCCATTGAGTTTGTGTATTATCTAGATGACAATATTTGTATTAAAACTCACAGCATGTTTAGTCGTATTTTACACGACTGTTGTATAATTAAGTTGTATTTGAATTTTGTACCATGTATCTGACGACCCAAGATGGGTGATGTATACCTAATTTTGGGGGCGTCACAATTAATACTTTTTATTAATAAATAAATAAGATTGTTACAAAGTATATGCTTTATCATCAAACATGATTGGCTTGTATGCATACTACTTTCAATCCGTACCTGATAGTTCCAAACTATTTATAGCACACTCCACAAAATCTTGCCCTCAAATGCCAACGATATCAAATACGAAACGTTATTCACAACCTAAATATATTCACCTCAAATTAAAAATAATCCAAACTAATAATTCTAAAATAATTCATAATCTATTTAATATGCTTTTAATCATCGCCTTATATCAATTATTAATACTCCAAAATTTATATTCCAAATATATCTCTTTAAATTTCCTTCATCCGATCTAGTTAAAAGTAATAATAATACAATTATAAGTTACCTACTAATTATAAATTATATTAATATGAAATTAATTTCTCCAATTACATCAATTTTACAAAATAAACCCGAATTAAATTATAAATAATATTTTAATCATCATTTCATTTTTTTAAAGAATTAATATCCTTAATGGATATAATATATATATATATATATATATATATATATATATATATATATATATATATAATTTATTTTATACATGATTTCATATATACTGATTTGACCAAATATAAAGAATTAGCTTTCTATTCTAAGATAACATAAGAACATGTGATCCTACACTCCAAAAACTTACTTGGTCACCATAATTGTTGTACATATTATATGGGTTATTCAACCAAAGCACTGCTCATGCAGGTACACCAACAAAATTAATTTATTACATGTTTTATTCAGTAAATGACCATCTCCATCTGATGTGATAGATATCAATATTAAAATAATTCATTCATCATAATTCGTTTATCAGAGAAAAAGAAAGCAATGAGATCACATACTGACATTACCTTAATAGAGAGTCTACCCTTTTGTTTTCTGCTCTTTACCACTGCCGCCTAGATCTCTTCCTCTTTTTATTTTTCTGTATCAGCGGCTACTATATATCTCTTTTCTTTCCATTACTTTGTTCAGATGTATGAAAATTAGGTTTAGTACTTATTAATAAAGAGGTCGTGTTCTAATAAACTTCTAATTGAGTTCAATTAATATTAAGGCCCAAATTTTATTAATTTAATTTATTCATCACTTATTAATACTTATTAGCCCACATAAATTAAATGACCACTTTAACCCAAATAAAATGTAAAGTTCAATTAAAATATTAAAAATTGATAAATAAATTTATATATTATTTATTATTATAATTATTATTTTTCTAGGTATTACATTGACATACCCTTACTTTTATTGTGACAGTCTGTAGACTTCTTCATGCTACTGTTCATCAATTTTGAATTTACATATGATATCTTCTGGTTTTGTAAGTAGCATACTTGAACTTGACATATTAAATTCTGTCTACATAACAAGAAGTTAATTGGCTTGAACCATTGCGTGTATTCTGAGCAACATGTTTATTAAATCAGGATTGGCTGTTCCTTTATACGCCTTTTGTATAAAAAATCAAAAAACCTGTTATGATTATTGGCATAAGTGGAAACATTAACAGATGCTTAACATGTTTCTTAGTGCAGAACCACCTAACTAGCTGTCTAATTCCCTTCTTGTTCAAGCAACAAATTAAATCTCTTTGGTCTCAGTCGCAACCCACCCGCATCTCTCTGTCTCAAACACCTTTTTTTGTGGTCTCTCATACGTCACTTTATAGTCTAAAATTAGAAATCTCAAATTTTTTAAGGGACTAAAAAAAAATGTATCTCTAATTTGGGACGGAGGGAATATGTACCAAACAGCTAGACAAGGAAACTTAGATGTAGAAATTTACAAGCTCTAGATTGCCAAAAAAAAAATATACACAAGAAATTATTGTACTTGCATGGATCAACAAGAATCAGCTAAAATGAAAAAAAAAAAGATATACATATGGGTCAAAGTGTCAAAAAAGTCTTTGATGCTTACCCCGATGTCCCACTTGCACCCTAAACTAATTATTTTTCTAAAAGTACCCTTAACGTTACATTTTTTGGGTCGCTCGTGCCCCTACCGTTAACAGAAGACAAACGGGGTTAAAATGTGATGACGTGGCAGACTTAAATATAAAATATATTCTAAATAAAACAATATATATCATATAATCAAAACAAAAAATACTAAAATTCAAAATAAAAAAAACATAACATATTTACATCATTTAATCGAAATAATAAAATTCAAATTATTTTGTTAACTAATCAAAACAACTAATTAAATAAAATAAGTTGTATAACATATTTATATCATTTAATCAAAATACTAATATTCAAAACATATAATATTTACATCAAATACTAATTAAAAAAATACTAAAATACTAATTAAAAAATACTAAAATACTAAAAAAAATCAAATTAAAAAATACTAAAAATAAAATTATTTTGTTAATTAATCAAAAAAACAAAAATTCAAATTACATCATTAAAATACTAAAATCATAATACTAAATACTAATTGATATAAAAATTTTAAATTACTAAAATCATAATATTAAATAATATTTTTAAACTATATAAAAATTTGATGATGTAATAATCTATACATATAATATACATAACAGTATATATTATAAATAATATAAATAATTTGATGATGTAATAATATATATATAACAATATATGTTATAATTTGATGATGTAATAATATTTTTAAAAAATGTATTCAAAAATTCAAATTACATCATAATATTTTTAAATTGATATGATTTTAAAAATTAAAATTAAAAATTACTAAAATAATCATAATACTCCAGTTTTGAATTTTAAAAATATTATTTAGTATTATGATTTTAGTAATTTTAAATTTTTATATCAGTTAGTATTTAGTATTATGATTTTAGTATTTTAATGATATAATTTGAATTTTTGTTGTTTTTATTAATTAACAAAATAATTTGAATTTTAGTATTTTTTTAATTTGATTTTTTTTTCATATTTTCGTATTTTTTAATTAGTATTTTAGTATATTTTTTAATTAGTATTTGATGTAAATATGTTATGTTTTGAATTTTGGTATTTTGATTAAATGATGTAAATATGTTATACAACTTATTTTATTTAATTAGTTGTTTTGATTAATTAACAAAATAATTTGAATTTTATTGTTTTAATTAAATGATGTAAATATGTTATGCTTTTTTATTTTGAATTTTAATATTTTTTTTGTTTTGATTAAATGATATATATTGTTTTATTTAGAATATATTTTATATTTAAGTCTGCCACGTCATCACATTTTAACCCGTTTGTCTTCTGTTAACGGCAGGGGCACGGGCGACCCAAAAAATATAACGTTAATGGTACTTTTAGAAGAAAAAAAATTAGTTTAGGGTGCAGGTGAGACATCGGAATAAATATCAGAGGCATTTTTTTGACCCTTTTCCCAATACATATGATATGAGCAACTAATGTGATTTGAATTAGTTAATACTTATTTACCTATTCCGCGCAACAGTACTGCTTAATTAGTGACATTTTGGAAACTTATTGCACAATTAGACACCAACATGTGATTCAAAAATACAACAAAAAAAGCAGAAAGTAATAAAAAAGGTTAAAGGTTCACTGCATCATCTAAATCAGGTAATGCTCGAGTGTAATAGGGATCTGGAAGAAAAATTAAAAAAAAATGGTAACATTTTTCTATCCGTTCAAAATGACTTAAATAGACTGTAAAATTATAAATTTTACCGAATTAAAGGTGGTCTGGTGGCTGGTTACTATAAATATAGTAGTAACTTGGTTCAGTTCATACAATACCAGCTTCCTTTCTTTGCTTTCTGCTCCTTTATTCCTAGAATGGCTCCTTCCCTCCAGTCAATTTTGATCTTTATCGTAACTTCTTTGCTTATGCTAAATCCAGGAAATGCCGCGAGATGTAGTGACTGTTTCATTCATTCTCGTGCAGCTTACTACCCGAATTCTGATGAACACGGAACAGAAAGTAAGTATTCAAATCGCACGCATGAGATAACTCGTTAATGTATAATATTTTACTCACCAACATGTATATATTTAGAATCCTTCTACGGCAACAGGGAATTCCGACCGGGGTGGCGACCGGCCGGAAATTTATTTATTTATTTATTTTTCTTTTGACTACAAAACAATTAATGTGATTTATTGGAACTGAAATTTTTACAAAATACAGCAATTTATGTGTCATTTGGATACATGTAAAAAATAGAGTTGCAAAGACTGTACAACTCTATTTTTTAAATATATCCAAATGACACATAAATCACTACATTTTGTAAAAATTTCAGTTCCAATAAATCATATTATTTATTTGACAGTCAAAAACAAAAAAAAAATTAAAAAATTCTTGCAGGTCACTATCCCTGTTGGAACCCACCGGTCGTTGTAGACTTATTGTTATATTTATCCTGGATGTGTTTGCAGCTGGGGCATGTGGATTTGGTACATTTGGAGCAACAATCAATGATGGTGATGTTTCTGCTGCATCTGATCTCTATCGAGAAGGTATTGGTTGTGGTGCCTGCTATCAGGTGATTATTGTCACAATGATCAAACTGTGTTTTTTTTTCTCTCTTTCAACGTAACTTAATTAAGTTGTATTCGACTAGGTGAGGTGCACCGATAGTAACTATTGTACAGACAAAGGAGTGAATGTAGTCATAACAGACCAAGGATCCGGTGATCGAACTGACTTTATTCTGAGTAGGAGAGCCTACAGTAGGATGGCTCAGACTACACATGATGCTGCATCTCTACTAGCCCTAGGAGTAGTGGATATTGAATATAGACGGTAAGATTGACTAACGTACAAGACATTTAAAGGAGCAATGGCTTCTATCTACTATAAAAGTAAATTATTTGAATAGGATCCAAATAATTTTGAATTGAAATTCATAAAACGGGCACGGGAGGAATATCCAGGAAATTGCCCCGTATGTAACTTCTTGCTATCGGACTCGTCTAGAAAAGTTTTTTCTATAGTATCCCTGTAGCCAAAAAGTTGCATTTGGGGCAATTTCTGGAATATGTAACAGTTGTTTGTACTTCTCATTTATTATGACATGCTAGAATTTAAAAGAAAATGTAAAAGAGAGATGCTGAAAGAAGAGATTTTCTCCCCTTTTTTAAACAGGGTTTCATGCAGCTATCCAAACACAAATATAATCATCAAGATAGACGAGAACAGCAACTACCCATATTACCTGGCATTCGTTTTATGGTATCAGCAAGGGAAGAAGGATATTACTGCAGTCCAGTTATGTGAGGTATAACCCTTACACCACCCCCCCCCCCTCCCCCTCACCACAAAAAAAAACCCACCCAAAAAAATTCAATTTCTTTAGTGTTTGCACTGATATTTTTTAACCCAAAAACACTTTCCATACTCCAGGGCTACGCTTGTTTTCAAATTTGATGGTTAGTATAGGACTATTTGTACTTATTTATTATTATTACGGACTATTTTAACTATTTTATCCGATGATTAATCTGTTATTTAATCTCATAGACTATATTTAGTTATTTCTAAGGTCGTTTGATGATGTATTATAATCTCAAGTGGAAAAGTGGTATAACATAATTAATCCCTTTTAAGTATCAAACCTTAGAAATGATAACATGGATTAAATAACTGACTAATCATGGAATAACTAGTCCAAAGTAATAATAGTAGTACAAATAGTCTTATTCCAAGCATTATTTTTGTAAAAAAACGTAGCCTAGATTCTCAACAGATCGAAGAAAAATATATTGAAGAACAGAAATTTACAGCAACTACTAAACAGAGTTGAAATGTTTTCAAAACATGCCCAGAAAATGAATATATGCTTTTATCTTCCTTAATATTGACATACTATTTATTATATGCAGCCAAAAAAATTTGCATGCAAGCTATTAGATAGGAGTTATGGAGCAGTATGGACAACAACTTCTCCCCCTAGTGGATCCTTGTCAATAAGAATGCTATTCAGCGATGATGATGGAGATGAGACATGGGTTGTTCCAGTTAATAACATACCCAAAAACTGGAAGGCTGGAGAGACATATGACACAGGAGTACAAGTGAATGTATAGTCAAGCATAATTCATTCATTGACATCATTTGTAGCATTAGATTTGAGATTAGCAACGTCTAGTTCTAATCTGTTTCTTCATTGTCTTATTGTTTGGCGGCTGTGGAGTTTTGTTGTTTTGTGTGTGGTGTGTTGGTGTATGTGTTGTGGATCTTCCCTTAAGCAGATTTAGGGGTTTTGACAGTGGTAAGAATAGGAGAATTATTAGGACATGTGATAGGGTGTTTGGATCGAAAGGAATGCAGAATTTTATTTTATTTTACTTTGGGATAGAGTGTACTTTTATTTTTTATTTGCTTCTCTTTGGGCTTATACATTTGGAGACTTTGTAGTAGTTTATTTGTCAGATATTCAGAAGGATTGGAGGGGGGTACTTCTCTAATGCCTGCATGTTCTCTCTACTAATATATTTGCTTTATTTTTATTTTTCAATTTCTTGGAAGGACTTCTTGTCCTCCACATCATCGTAATTTTTTCTCTCCTCATCAATGAAATTTTCTTCTTTAACTTGAAAAATATTTTATTCTTCATACTTTATTCTGCTTCCATTATTGACGCCAGGTTGAATAATGATTATCCTGCAGGCTGGTAAACAATTGATTTCACAAATAAAAGAACAAGAGATTCATCAGAAAACACAGAGAATTATCTCTAATGTGTATAGTGTATTTATCGAAATTCAAGTTATCTAATTCAACCCACAAATCGGGTTTTATATAGATAGCAAACTTTATCTTCAAATCACTCTAGAATATTCCTAGAGATATGGAAATAAAATCTTTCTAGGGATGTGAAAAAGATTCTACCAAACTTCCTAGATTTACGGAAAAATAACAAACTAACAAATAATAAAAGTTTCTTAATTAAATAATAAAAATAAAAAAGAAAACAATTTAAACTAGTAATCTGTCGAGCTTCGAAGTAGGACGCCCTCCTTTCTCCCGAAGTCGAAGGTGAAAGTGTTCCCGAAGCTGAATGAATTGATGTCGAACTTTTGATCGACCGAACGCCTTTCCGAAGCGGAAAAGATTAATGCCGAAGGTGGCCTCGTCGTTTTTGACAATCATCATGTTCATGATATTTCAAGGCAATCATCATATTATTTGATAGCTCGGTTTCTTCGGTCTCGGACCATTCTGCATTAGTCACTCCAGGTTGAGAAGAACTCGTCCTCGAGTTCTCAGTTTGTTCAGCAGATTGCTCAAAATAGGGGCTTAGATGCTTAACGTTGAAAACGTCCGAAGTCCTTAGAGGGTTCAGAATGCGTAACCGATAGGCATTAATTATCGTTGATTCGTTGAAGAATTTTGCAAGGGCCAACAGGAAAACGACCTCGGGTAAGTACATCCCAAACAAGATCTCCTACATTAAAAACAACTTTACGCCGATGACTGTCAACCCGAACCTTGTACTTAGCATTGTCGTCCAAGATAGACTTGTGCACTTGATCATGAATAACCCGAAGATGTTTTGCCATTTCTTCTGCTTTGGGATGTATTTGACCAATCAGAGGAACAGGAACTAAGTCTAAGACTCCACAAGGGTTCTGACCATAAACTATTTCAAATGGACTCATGTTGGTGGTGCGATTTTTTAAACGGTTATAAGAAAATTCTGCTTGAGGAAGTGCCAGATCTCATTGCTTCGGTTTACTTCCGACCAAGCACCTCAGAATATTGCCCAAGCTTCGGTTTACCACTTCAGTTTGACCATCAGTCTTAAGCATTACTGAAGTTCAATTGCGTTCCGAGCTTTTCCTATAGACTGTTCCAAAAATTACTCATAAATTTAGTATCTCGGTCAAATGTGATTGATTTTGGAATGCCATGTAAGCGTACAATCTCCCGAAAGTAGAGATGAGTGATTCGAACAACATTATGGTCTTTCGACAAGCTATGAAATGAGCCATTTTAGAGAATCGAACGTCGACGACAACCATAATAGAATCTGAAGCTCTTTGAGTTCGGGGTAAGCCTAAGACAAAGTCCATGCTAACATCACACCAAGGCCTTTTAGGATCAGGTAAGGGAGTGTATAGTTGTAAAACCCCAACTTTTTATAAATAAAATTGAATATCCTCTAATTATTATTTTGAATAATAAGGTGTTAATTTGATATAATGATTTGGTTATGGGTGAAATGTGTAAATTTTGCAAAATAAGCAAGTAGCTATAAAATATTCATTGTTGTCGTGGAATATCCTGCCTGTCGGGGAATATTCGTACGACGGCGCATCCATTTGTGGGTCCCATAACGAAAAATAGTCGGATGAAGAAAATGAAAAGTTTGAGCTTTTACAAATAACGACGTAGTTGTTACCGTTAACATTGTTGGAATACCCGGCGGTTAAAATACAGTAATATGCGTGGTTGCACAGTAGCACATTGTATTGCACATTATTTTTGAATTATTAATTCTTACGTAAGAAGGCACTACTCAATAATTGTTACAGTAATTACTGTTCAATAATTTTTTTATTGATTCAATAATTGCTACGTTGATATTTTATATTATTGTTGTTTCAATAATTGTCACTGCACATTATTTTCCATTATCAGATCAATAATTCATATTATTTGAATAATATTATTAGATAGAATTATTGGCAATGTCTAAGAAAGTTCTGTCTAGGAAAGGAGTTTGGTCACCTAATTGCGCGTCAGTAAGGAGAAATCCTTATCGGAAAGCCCCCTCTTTCCTGGGAACGACCTGGTTGTCATATTGTGATTCTGTAATATTATTTATGAATAATTAATTATTAATTTATATGATAAGAAAATATTTATTTTATGTGAATATAAATGAAGAAATTAATGTTGTGGTATTTTATTAGTATTTTGTCAGAATGAAGGTATTAAAAATCATCTGTATGTGAATTTCAGACATTTTCTGATTGGAATTCGAAAAAACTTTCTTCTACAAAGTTGTAGAAAATTAAATTTTCTATGGAATGGACATACAATTCGTATTTTTTGTGATAAAAAGGATATTTATTATGAATTATTGAAGTTTTAGAAATAAATATTTTTAATAAAAACATGGTGGGCCCCACTTTTGGTTGGTGTGAAAATGCTAATTTTGGTGGGTCCCACTTGTGGTGGCTGAATTTGGTCAAGAAGGTGTGTGTCAGAAATTTTTAAAGAATAATAATATTTTATTAAATAGTCTGCTTTAGAGTTCTAAGTATTTTCCTATAAATAGGGTGCTTAATTAGAATTGAAAATCACACTAAAATCAGAAGTTTTCTCTCTATAATATCGAGCGTATTTTGTGAGTATTTAGATACTTTGAGAGGTGCTATTCAGTGCAAGTTTCCTTCAACATTATTGTTAGTTCCCAGTAGGCACAATAGATCTAGAAGGGGGGGTTGAATAGATCCTTTTTAATTCAAATACTTTTCTCTTTTATTTTGTATTGCTATTAAATTAGCATATGACAAACATAAAAATCTTTTCAAGCACAGCGGAATAAGTAAAAGATCCCCTTCATTGATATATTCATAATCATACACACATTATTCGTAGAATTAGTTCAGTTGTAAGCAGTTAAAACATACATTGCAGTTATAGCAGTTAATAGACATAATGTAAAAGACATTAGGGGTTTTAAATGGTTCAGAAACTCAAGCTCCTAATCCACTCTTCTGCTTTCAACTAGCAGGATTTCCACTAAGGAAGGGCAGCACCCTGAATCACTAAGATTCCTTCAAGGCCAGCAGCCTTGGGACTCTAGTTCACTAAGAACTCTTCAAGGCCAACAGCTTTGGAACGTCTCTAGTTCCCTAGGAACTCTTCAAGACCTGCAGGCTTGGAACTTCATTTAGTCCCTTCGGACAGAGACCCCTCAGGCCCTGGCTTGTTGTTGTTATTGTTGTTACTGAGCTGCTAAGATTTCTTTAGGCTTGATCATCTTTTGTACTTAGCAGCTTGGTTTGGTCCTCTTTGCATTCTGCTTTGAGACTGGATCACATCATCTTTGGTGCAGCTGATCTTCTTATGTTCTGCTCATCTTTGTATATTGTCAGCTGTGCACCATCACAATTTCCTGAACCCTTCTCAACATGTTGACAGACATGGTTCTGCACTTACTCTGCTTCAGCTTTGGGTTCATGGTGAATCGTAGAGTGGCTCTTGAGATCTGCCTTGTGCTTTGCCACTCTTCTGAATGCTATCTTCTTGTCCTTCTCGGCTCTCAGCTTAGATGCAACTTCAGAAAATATTCTTATCATTGTTGAGTGAATCTTTGATCTGTTGAAGTCCATCTTCAAAGTTTCTTCACTTCCACCTTCGTAGTCTCACTATCACTGATACTTGTTCTATTAGAGCTCGGGTGGAACTCGTAGAGTCAACATTAGCATTTTAACCAACTCAACGATTCTGCAACATTTGAATCATTAGCTCTACTTGATCGTTGAAGCTCTGACATATTTATACTCTTTCCCAATCTTCCCATTGAGAAGTAGCTGTTAGAATCTCTTTGAAATGCTTCGTAGATCTTGAGTTATTTGATGTAGACTGCAGATGTTACATGTCTTACTTTTCTGACACTGCGGTCTACTGTTTCACCTTCACTTTAATGTCTTGGGCTGATCAAATACTTTGTTTCCTCTTTCTGATTTCTCGATCAGAGGTTGTCCTTTTGCATCGATGCTCTCAATAAGATTTTATATAAATATCAACCTTCAGATTGAACCGTTATCAATGCTTTAATCTTCAGCCATTCGTACTCTACGATTCTGATGCATGTCTTCATGGACCTGATCGTAGTGTCATGTTGACTGGTAGAGACAACACTACGATCTTGAAGAGTGTTGATTGGATCTTCAATGTAGAACACCTCTTCATTCTTTTGTGCAGTTCTTCAACACTTCTGTTTGCCTCAATAGCTCTCAGATACTGATGACTTGACTTCTTTGTTCTGGCCCCTTCTGAAAAGCAAGACACTTCAGATTTATTGCGTGTCCAGCTCGCTTTCTCCTTGTGACCTCCCGTTCACTTATCATCAATGGACTGACCCAATGCTTAATCACTTTAGCCTTGTTCTTCAGAAGCTGTCCAGTATCTCTAAATGCACTTCATCAGTTCTTTCTTTGTTTGGCAAACACTACGATCCTAGTTGCTTACAAGATCATTGTCTTCTGTCTACTTGACAGCTACTGTACTTGCTGACTTTCCTTAGTTAGTTACTGAAGTCTTCTTCTGATCTCCTTGTGGAGGACTTCATCCTGAATGGCTTCACAACTCAATCTGGATGCTGATTGGGTTGGTGCTTAGATCTTTTGTTAGCTTGCATGCCATTGGTTGAGTGTTCTCTGGTTTCCTTTATGATGGGATGTATCTTTGCAGTGCCAACTAGAGGCTTCATTCCTTTGGATATTCTGGGAGTGCTCATTTATTGAGAATCGTATTTGCTCTACGATTCTTCCTCGGCATTGTGAACACATATGTTAAGGTCGTAGTTCTGCACTCTACGATTCTGCTTTGGCTGTGCAGACACTACGACTCCGAGATCAGATCTTGACACTTTATGATTTCGGCTTTGTGCTTGTTGTCTTCATCTGTTATTGCTCGACTACGATCTCTGCATGCACTCAATAAACTCTACAACTTAGAGTGTAGTCTACGATCATTGACTTGACTTTGGTATTAGTAGACTTTACGACTCTGAGTGTAGTCTATGTTTCTGACTTGTCTTCGGCAGAAGTTTGGTCGGCTCGTAGGCAGACTCTCTCTACGATTCTGAACATGACTTCCTCAGCAGACTTCGGCTCCGAGGAAGTATGAATAGTGAAATGAGACGAAATTTTACAAAATTCACTATTGAGTCCGTGATTGTTTACTATTTAAATAGTGCTCTGTCATTCTCCTATAAATAGGTTACTTAGTTAAGAAATGAAAATCACACCAGAATTAGAGAATTTTTCATCTATAATATTGTGCGTATTTCTTTTAAGTATAAGGAGCAAATAGTGCAAGATTTTCTCAAGATAAGCTCTGTTATACCAGTCAGATTTAGTCTCCTATTAAGGTAAAAGATGTTATTTTATTCATACTCATAAAGGTTGTCATTATATTCCTTATTAATCTGTGGGAATAACATGTATGTGCGGATTACCGCATGCCTGGTGAATAACCCTTCGTATTCATTCTGTATTAAGTTGTGGAAATGATCTGTCTACCCGGATTACCGCATGACGGGTGAAAATCCATTTGCAGTTTCGTATATTCTTCCATACTCGTATGGGATATCATTTCTTTTGTACTCGTCAAGGGATAACGTTTTTTTCATATTTTTCTCCATTTATGGTACAAAATTATTGTTTATTTCCATAACCTTATTGTTAAATGGTGAAAATTCCTGAAATTAGTAGAATGTCCTTAATATTTGCGCTTCATCTAATATCATTTCATTGGAATATTGGTCTGAACTTTTTTATTAAATTTTAATCCATTCATCCGGGGTACTATTCATGTCGGGGTACTATTTATGCCAGGATACTATTCATCCGGGGTACTATTCATAACGGAGTTCTATTTACGACGGAATTTAGTTTTTTTTCTTTGTCCAAATTATTTTTGAAATTTGAATCTTAAATATCATTCTTGAATTTTACTCCACAATTAGTGATGATGTTGACAATTTGGACATTCTTGAACTCTTGATAAATTAAATTATAAATCTCTAATATTTATCATTGATCTCACATGATTCATTCTTCATATCATGGTCATCATCCTCATGCTTATATTATGGTGAAAGTCATCTTTGATCCGTAGTGCAAAGATGGACTGTTGATTGGTATGATTATGACCAAGAATTATGTATTGGTATAATCATGACATTTAATATTACATATAAAGGTTGTGGTGAAAGTCATCTTTGGTCCGTAGTGCATAGACGGACAGGTGTTTGGCATGATCATGACCACTTGTGATACAAACAAATATATTTGGCTCGTAGTGCATAGATAATTCGTTGGTTTGAAACAATTATTGATTGGTGTTACATGGATAAAATATTGATAATGGACTTTTAAATCATCTACGATAGTATACATCATGATCTACTTGATTCTTCTAATGAATTGTTATTTCCGCTGTAGTTGTTGATCTAAAACTTGTTGTTCATTATATTTTATCTGATTTATCGTTGTTAAAGGCTAAAGATAATTTATTCTTTATTATATTAGTCATAATATTTTTTACTAAGCTAGTTGAGTTCACTCTTTTCTTTTTTATTCCAATGTTCTTCTCGGGAAATGAAAGTGTAGTTGGGACTAGTTGGGGAGTGGAGTAATGGTCCAAGATAGTTACTATATAAGTCTTCAATATGTTGTGAAATAGTGTGATAATAACTGTAATGGAGACTTAATTTGAGTTTGGATATTGTCTACGAGATAATATGTGTACTGAAAATCACAACTTATATTTTGTAGTACTTAGGAAGATTTGTATTTGAATTATATACCATGTATTTGACGACTTAGAATGGATCGTGTTGACCTATTTTGGGGGCGTCACATTTTGAGTAAGGTTGTAAAATGAGCAAACAGTTCGAGCTCGATTCGTACTTACTCGACTAAAAGTTCGATTCAAGTTCGACTCGAAATATAAATGATTCAAATATGAGCAAATTTTAAAATTCTATAAATTTACTCGAAACTCCTTAAATTATAATTTTCTATTGATACCCGGATCATATTCGTTCGAAAAGTTGTTTTAACTCGATTCGAGATCGGACTCGACTTGATAGCTAAAACGAGCCTTAATCAAATTTTATTTTATACTCAATAAATTTTGTGAACCAAATCTAAACAACTCAATAGTCGGCTCGACTCGATTCATTTATACTTTAATTTTGAGGGATAAAATCGTCTTTCCACTTCCTCTCCTTTATATCAAGTAAGACTATCCCTTTCCTCTGCCTAGTCCGCCTCCTCTTCCGTCGTGGTGCCACCATCACATTTCACCGCCCACACCAACCACCCATTCATTTCTAATTCGCTCTCTGGCATAACCATTCTCTCCATTGCAATAATCACCGAAAATTAGTCCCCCACAACAAGTCCACCACCATCACCACCGCAACCACCATAAGTCCACACCATCACCAAACAACACAACACAACACATTCTCTCCATTGTAACAACACTCAAATCGCAGGGCCACAACATATTGTTCATCATGTTCCACAATCACTACTGAATATTGCCTCTTTGCCTAATTATCTGAGGTAAAAAAATAATAGTCATCATTTTTCTTCCACAATCTCACTGCAATCCAAGCCCCCCATTAAACGAAAATGAAAATGTGAGTGTGAAAGAATTATACCCATAAGATGAAATGAAACCCATTAGAAGGGGGGGTGAAAGGGGGAGGGGGGGAGTACGAAGGTGTGTGAAAGAACCCATCAGATCCACGAATTGAAAATCAATTGTACCAATAGATCTATCATTTATGCTTCCCAGAACTTTTGTGATTTGTAAAAACCAATAAATCCAATTGCACCAATAGATCTGTCATAGGATGTCGAAATCTCCAACAAATTCATATGGGATTGAACCTCATGCAGCTCATCATTGAAGACTTCACCTTCACGCGCTGCCCGGACTGCAGTGTCTTCCCCGACTCTTTGTTGATCCATATACTATTTTTGCAAAATCCTTGCATGAAGCCATTCTCAACCCAATTCTCCTCACCTCAGTCGAATCCTATCCGTTTTTCATTCGAATTTCCCTCACGATGGTTGGAGGTAATTAGAGTTTGGGGTGAGCAGAAATTTAAGGATTTGGATTTGCCTTTATTGGGTTAGTGGTTTTCTTTTTCTATTTTTTCTTTTTTATTTATATTTGCCTTTTTTTTAATTAATGAAAAGACTAATATGCCCTTTTGTACAAAGAAATTTTAACAATCCACTAATGAAATCGGAGTTTCCGTTTAAATTGGACGAATTTTACCAAGACTAAAGAATTTAAAAAGTACACAGACCAAAAACATAAAAAAGAATGTTTGGGGACCAAACGTGAAAATTACTAAATTTAGGGACAACCGAAGAGGTTATCCCTAAAAAAACTTTGATGATCATGTTTCTCCATGCATTTGCTTTGACAAACAAAAAATAAGGGTTAAATATACTTTTCCCAATATACTAGGAATCGGTTTACAAATGTATCACTGAAGTGAATTTTTTTTACGGTCAACTCATTTACCTATAACTTTTTTACAAAAATTAAAATTTTTGTCTAAAAATGTTAAATGTTAACGGAATGTTTATGTGGCATCACGTCAGATGCTTAGATGGATACATCAGATGCTTAGGTGGATATTCAACAATTAAAAAACACAACAATTGTCAATTCTATAACAAATAATTAACCAAATTATAAATCAAAATAATGTATATAACAAATAATTAAATTAATTAAATAAATTAATAACAAATACATTAATGTATAATTTTTACAAATATATTTATATAAATTAATGAATTCATATTATTTTTTAATTTTTAAATATTTTAAGTTCATTTTAAAAATATAAATTATCTATTATTTTGAAATGGAGGGATTATTATTATTATTATTAGTGGAGAATTAATAACCCAGACATCATCCATAAATCTCTGATCACAACCACCACCAACATCCATAACCACTACCACCATCGTCCATAACCACCACCATCATCCATAAACCTTCGATCACAACCATCGCAACCATCATCCATAACTACCACCATCAACAACCTAAATATCTACACCACAAACCTCCGATCACAACCACCACCACTGTGATATCTGCATCGTGATATCAATAACCACCCTTAATTCCAAGCTCACCCATTGACCAGAACAACAATAATTGCCTTACATATTAGAAAATAAATGCATCCATCTAATTTGACGTAATGGATTCGTAATTTTCCATGGATCAACACCCAATAAACAACATAATAATACATAAAATGATTACAAACTGCCTCTGTAAACTCATTAATCTTCCCTCTTAAAAGCCCCAATACCCAGGTTCGTCTTTCTGCGTTCCCCCGCCACCGTTCCACCCACCGCCGCTGCCACCACCACGCCTATGCCCTTTTCTACCTCCGACACCACCCTCCTCCTTTGTTGCTAACGCCAGATTTGGACTACTTAAATCAAATCTGGTCAGATCCGATTTGATTAACGCCATCAGAGCACTTGAAATCAGAAACAACAAACCAAACCACCATAGAATCCAGCGAAAAAGAGAGAATATCAACAAACCAAACCAAATTTGATTGTTTGTGGAGAATTCGAGTTCTCAAGGCTAGAATTCGAAGAGCTAAACGCAGATTTTTTTTTGACGAAGAATTGATAATCCATTTGAGAAATTCTTTGTTTTGATACCAAAATCCCCAGGGGACATTAGAGGATAAACATTAAGGGAAATAACAGAAGGCGGCAAGTAGGTCTGAAGATGGGTTAATAATTTTAGTTTTATCCGAAGATGGTTAATTAAATTAATGAATTTAATGAGTTATTTAAATTTTAAAAAAAATTATATATTAATGTGTAATTTATATAATTTATTTGAAATTGTATCAAACTGAAAAAAAAGTTTTTGTATGCTATAATACCAAAGTTTTACCATACCAAACAAAAATTAATGATTAAAATAATTTTTTTAAAAATATTTTTATTGTACTTTTATTTTGAATAGATTATTTTATTTTATTTATTTGATTTCGATTAATTTAACATTAAATTTATACAAGTTTCCATTTAAGCATGCCACACAAAAAAGTTGAACATGTAAGTTTTCTCTCTCACGTGACAGCTTATGTAATTTTTCTATCCAAAGTCAAACAATTTAATAAAATTTGTAACGGTTTGTAAAAAAATTGATGTTCAGTGAGTCAAATGTAAAAAAAATCAGTTCAATGATACATTTGTAAATCGACCCCTAGTAAAGTGAGAAAAATGTATTTAACCCCAAAAAATAATTCTACTATAACATTAGAGTATCACATAATGCTCACATACTGCATGGGGTGACACCCATAGATTTGTGATACTTTTATGTGATAATAGCACTATTATTTGACAAATCAAAATGGTCAAAGCCAACTATTTAATTGCCAACAAAAACTCAAGCCAATCCAACAAAATTAATCACCCAGAACCACACTATTTATTCTGGATTTACTTGGGATTAAGAGAAAATAATAATCAAATCAAATGCAGCACAACTTGATGCTTTTTACACTACAGGCCACTTTTTAAATGACAAGATGGAAAATCTAGCCTAATTTCAAAAAGAAAACGAAAAAAAAGGGCTTTCTATAGTTCAATTCTGCTACTCCCCTATGACATCTCTCTAAACCTGGCTAGAGCTTTCTTCTGAATAAGGGTCCGATAACTATCTCCGGCTTGCACTTCAAGGCTAGGATCCAACTTCTTTGGTTGACTCCCTAACCCTGCTCTTTTCTCAATGGCTTGTGCTTGGACAGGCTCAACCATGCCGCTCCCATCCTTTCCCAAACCCTGCACGTTGAACAAATACACGCCAAAAGCAAAAAAAATCCCAAATGCAAAGTCAGATACTGCAAGACAAGGAATTTCCAACCTGCCAATGATTTATTGTTCACATTAGAAAGCTCGATCATATAATCATCGGACAAGATACCAGCAGAAACAGAGATTAGAGGAAACAAGCAACACTAATTGCAACAACAGATCCACCAGAGAGAGAAAAATGGCAAACTAATACAAGTTTGTTTTTGTAAAGACAGTAATTAAATAGCTTTTCATAAATACATCAACACGGAACTAATACGAGTGCAAGAGTGGGAATGTTACCAAGCCTTCTTGCCAGCCCATGCTGCGGAGCATACGGTTCCCTACATTACTCTCATCAATTGCTTTCTCAGCTGTAATCACCTCATAGCTCTGTACGTTGCTATTACCATCTGCAGCACTACGCCCTCCAACACCCGGAGGGAAGGGCATCGAATCCATTATACCCCTTTTGAAAGCCGAATCTCGATCTTTAAGTATTCCACAAATTGTAAAACACAGGATTCTCTCAAGTCAATAAAGATATTGAGAAAAATAAAGTAATGAATGGACCATTAGTTCTCTCCTTGTATTTCTCTTTGATTAATTTTTAGGGGAGGGGGAGTAACGGAAACGGGGGCATGCCAGGGGCAATGAGTAAAAGCCTTGGGGGAGAAAAACTCTGAAAGAGTCATTTAACAAACCTATAGTTTATCAGAATTCCCAAAATTACATATAGGAGGAAAGAAGCAGCACAAAGTACAATAGTTCTACTGTATCAGGCCAACTAATAGATAGCAAGACGATCTAGAAAAATAAGCACATAAAACAGAATCAAGGACCATGAAAGCCAATCACGAGTTATTGAGCAAGCTTACTTGAATCTCCAGTCCCAGGTAGATCATCCCCAAAAGAAGACGAACCATACAAGTTCCTACGCTCAGCTGCACGATCCCTATAGATAGTCTGAGAATGTTCCTTATGAGAAGAAGCTGGCTGCAGTGGCATCTCTGAGAACCTCCTCTTACCGCTCCCAGCAGCTACTGGTGGAGTATAAGAACCCAATGCAGAAGCGTCAGTTCTGAAAGGCAATGCAGTTGCAGATGCATCTGTTCTAAAGGGCAATGCAGTTGCGGATGCGTCTGCACTTGCCACTGAGGATAAACCGGCAGAACCTGATGAAGCAGACAAAGAGCTGGAAGTAATGTCTGATGTCCCTAAATAAGAAGTATCTGATTTCACCACTCCTCTGCCAGAGCCCCTAATCACTCCCATAATAGTTTTCCCTGAGCTATTACTCACAGGCCTAGGCCTCTCTGGAGACTCCAAACCAGAAGATTGACCACGTGTGATTGTATTGAATCCTGAAGTACTCATATTATTCTCTTTCACATTCACTACATCCCTTTTGAACTTGCCCTTCGTGGATGGCCCAAGAGAATTTAATTTTTCTTCGGCAGAGGCAGAAGGTTGATTTTCATCAAGCGCCAAACGTGGCGTTTGCCCTTCATGACTCCTCTGCTTCCACATTGTCAAAACATTACTCATCTTCTTTTTACTAGCAAGAATACTGCTTTTTGATGCAAGTCTTATCTCTTTCAACTTCTCTTTCTCTTTCTTCTCTGCAGCTATTGCTGCTGCCGCAGCAGCCTGGACAGCATCTGGCAATGAGGCAGCCTTCTCATTTGATGTTATGGTAGCAGCTGGGGCAGAGATAACTACTTTCCTACTATTAGAACTATCAGATGTTTTGGAAGGTTCCACTTGTTTTCCAGCAGTTCTATCATTCTGATCCAAACAGGGGACATATTGTTGAGTATGCTGATCATAAGTGTACCAGATCCCATTGTTACCATCATAGTATAAACCTGCGGGATTGGTACACACAACAATAAAAAGTCGGGAGAAGAAAATAACAGAAGGAAACTTCACCCTACCAAGGGTAAGGAAAATTCAAAGGACAAATACTCAAAATATTAAGACTCCGTACTCTAATATTAATGGCATTACACCTTCATTTAGAGTAGCCTATTCAAACTATCAGTACTACTATGACAAAATAAGACAAAAACTATAATGCTTTACCAACTAATTCTATGTTTAAGAACTCAAACATAAGAATAGGAAATACAACATAAAGTTACAAACACTTTTCTTCGAACAAATGACATCAGCCTACCTTAAACAAAAGCATTGCATTGTCACATTAATATGATGTACAAAATTAGTCTAGAACATGTACAAATTGAAATCAAACAAGACGCAAACCTGTATTTCCATCATAATAGAACCCAGAAGAAGCATCATAATAATAACCAGATGCTTCATCCCACACAAAGCCAGACTGCGGAGCCGAAGCATCTTTCTGAACTGCAACCTCACCAGCTTGCTCTTGCCCACCAGTAGATTGTATGTCGTCTGGATTATATTCTTTTGGTGCCCAGCCAGCAGAATCATACTAAAAGGATGAAGAAAACTTAATCAACAACATAAATTAAGCACAATCTGCAACACGCATACCGCTAGAACATGTATTTCTAAAAAATGTCCATGGATATCATATATTATAGGGATCGATCCATAAGACGTCATTGTCATGAATGATTCGCTATTTCCTTATTTATTTATCGGTGTCTATTTATTTATTTTGTTCGTGGACTTGTTATTTATTGGTTTATTTCAATATTGGATTATTTATTATTTTATTTAAAGGCCCAATTGGTAATAGGCTTATGATTATTAGAGTTTCTTTTTATTATAAATATGCAAGTATTATTAGACACACTTTGATATTAAAATTATTCTAATTATTGGTTGCGATCAATCCTTTTTTCTCCCTCTTGCAGTTGGGAAACCCTAGGAGAAGTGGTTCTCTTGCGATTGGATCATCCTAGTTTTTTTTAATTTTCTTTGTTTATTTTCCACTTCCAATTAATTATCTGTTTAACAATTTTCGTTCTACATCATATTGGTATCAGAGCTCAAGGCTTCTCCATGAATTTCTGAGAGATCTTGGGTTTTAAATAATAAAAAATTATTGTTCATAGGAGTACTTTGTTCATCGCAGTTCACTGCTCAAAAACAAAAAAACAAAAACTACTATGGAGTAGTTATTTTGGAGATAGGGAGGTAACCCTAACTTTCCTAATTTAAATTAAAAAGACTTGCAAATTACATTTTAGTACCCCCCAAACATCCATTCTCCATTTAAATATTGTCTCACAGTTTATTAGTTTACATTTTTTTCACTCGTTTCTTGCATAAAGAGCCCTAAACTTTTACCTTAGCACTTTTCGCCCCAGTCTCATACTTTCTAATCAGTTTGGTCCATTAAAAAAAAGGTAAAAGTAATTATTTCATTTTGAATATTCAAATTTTCAATATTTAATCACTTGAATTCCCTTCGTTCATTAGTTCTAAAATTTTTGAAAACTTGTTTTGGATTTGTTCTTTTAAAATTGCATATTATTCCATCTAGTTACATATTATTTGATTATTATTATTATTAGCTTCTAAGACTGCGGCTGCATAGGCTTAGACTTGTTATTTTAATTTGTTTCAATTAAATTTTTGTATTGTCTCAGTGCAAACATGTACCCAAGCTGTTTTAGAAAACAATCAGTACCAATTAGTGGTCATAGTTGCACAACTGGATCAAATGAATAATAGGATCGCACACATTGAACAAAGACAAACAGCCAGTAGTGGAACCTCAGGGAATAATGGAAATGGGCATGTCGAAAACACACATGTTAGACACCATGAACGTCCTAGGCATGATCCAAATGATTATGACTATAAGAAAATTAAGGTAGATGTACCAGAGTTTAACAGTAAATTTGATCCCAATGCATTCCATGATTGGTTGTCTAGTATGGAGAAGTATCTTGACTAGTACGAGATGTCTGGGGATAGGAAGGTGTGATTCCCCAAAATGAAATTGGTCAGTTTATTTTGGTCATGGGTTGAGAGAGACTTGGAGCGTCTAGGTGAGCCACCTATTAGGCATTGGGGGAGATGAAAACACGCCTAAAGCAACATTATTTACCCGTAGTACATACCGATAGATTAATGGAGCAATATGACAACTTTCTTCAGGATAATAATGTTTGTTGTTGATTATATCTGCATATTTAGGGAGTTAACTCAAAGATGTAGGATCAATGAGAGTGATAGATTGACCATTATAAAGTTCAAGAATGGGTTACGACTTGAACTTCAATCACGCATCCTAACCAGTGGCATCCGTCAAAGACCTTTTCCAGCCAGCTATAGATAATGAGTATAGGATCACTAGGAGAGTCTCTTCTTACTCGGATCACCCCAATGGCTGAAATTTCTCGTAGAGTAGACTTTTCTCCACTTCTCAGGCATCCTTTAGGGCTAGTAACATCGTAGTTGGGTCATCTCGTGACAAAGGAAAGGGTGTAGCTGGACCCAACTCTCCGTCTACTACCCAAGAGAGGTGTTTTACATGTCAGGGGTTATGGCACAAGTCTTTTGAGTGACCCACCCAATCGCAATCGCCAACAAGTAACAATAGTAGAGGAAACTTCAAAAGAGGGACATATTGTCAGGAATGAAGTTGAGGATGAATATGATTCGCAGGATGAGGAGGCTGATGAGCACCTAGAGGAAATAGGTAATCAAGTAGGTGTCATGAGGTGCGTTTTCACGAGTCATAAGAGAGGATGATTGGAGGATAACCACCATATTTCAAACCTACAGCAAAGTAGGTGGTGTCACTTTTAAGTTGATCATCGATGGGGGTAGTTGCTTAAATGTGGTTGTTGTTCGCTTTACCACGGATGAAGCTAAAGGTAGAACGAATCCCCAGCCTTTTAGTGTCACATGGGTCAACAAGACATCCATTCCTATGTCGAAGAGATGTCTAGTGCCGATCCACCTTCAAGACTATGATGAGAGTATTTGGTGTGATGTCCTTCCTATGGATGTTGCACATGTTCTATTAGGGCGATCTTGACTATATGACCGAGGACGAACACGTGTTTACACACAAAGAAAATATCATTAGCACATTTGAGACCCTGGGTATCATTCAAGAGTCGACCAAAGAAGACTAGTACCTATCCAACAAACCAAATCACTCCATATTCTTAATAGAAAGGAGTTTGAGCAGAGTATGTTGGAGGAGATGGTTGTGTATGCAATATGCGACGGTAGCTAGAGGTGAGAGATTCTTGAGGAGAGTACTAGAAAGTGTGGTTGCCGATGCGTTGAGTAGAATGTCCATCCTTGTCAACTTTTTGAGAGTGAAAGTTGTGGGATTTGGACTCATTATCCAATAGTACCCTACTTGTCCAGACTTTAGTGATATTTATGCTGCCAGACAGGATCCTAGTTCCCCGCCCTCTAGTGATTTTCGTATCCATGATGGGTATCTTAAAACACTTGCTTGTGTATTCCTAGTACATCGATGCATGAGTATTTATTGTGGGAGTTGCACGCGGGAAGTTTAGTTGGACACTTTGGTCGAGATAAGAGCATAGCCATAGCCATTGTTGAGGATAGGCTTTTTTGGCCTAGCCTCAAGAGGGATGTAGCTCATGTTGTTTCTGTGTCTCACATGTCAGACTGAGGGTAGGTTGCAGATCATGGGTTGTACACTCCACTTCTGGTTCCCCATGCACCTTGGGAGGATCTTAGCATGGATTTTGACTTGAGGTAAACAAGGACCCAGAGGGCTCATTGACTTGTTGTAGTGGACCGTTTCACTAAGATGGCACATTTTATTCCTTACAGCAAAACTAATAATGTCTCGCATATTGTCATGATTTTCTTTAGTGAAGTAGTGAGATTGCGTGGGTTACCATTGATTATAGTTTCTTATAGATATGCGAAATTTATGAGTTAATTTTGAAAAATTCTCTGAAAGAAACTTAATACCATGCTTAAGTTTTCTACTGTGTATCATCCCCAGACCGATGGTCACACACAGGTTGTTAATAAAAGTCTAGGTGATTTGATATGTTGTCTTGTGGGTGATCATGTTTACATGAGATAAGGTTTTACCTATGGCTAAGTTTGTATATAATTGCTCAGTTAATCGTTCGACTGGAGCAAATTCTTATCAGGCTTGCATCGGTTATCAGCCTAGGAAACCTGTTGATATAGCTTCTCTTCCCGTTGCATATAGGGCTAGTGAGTTTGCAGTGTCTTTTGCGCGTCACATTCATGATTTGCATGCTAAAAATAAGAAAGAAAATTAATTTGAGCAATGAAAATTATAAGTCTACTGCAGATGTTCATCGCAGGTAACAAGAGTTTAATGAGAATGATTGAGTGATGTTGCGACACCGTGCTGAGAGATTACCTCCTGACACATGGAAAAAAGTACATGCTACTAGGAGGATGGGTTCATTTTGAGTTCAAAAGAAGGTTAACGCTAATGCATACGAGTTGGATCTTCCGAGTAATATGAGTATTGGTCTTGTATTCAATGCGGAACACCTTACTCCTTATCATTAAGCCTTCTGATGATTCCACCTGCACCTCATATTGTTCCTACACAGCGTACAACAGAGGTTATTGAAGATATTTTTGATAAGTGGGTTGTATCGACAAGGCAGGGTGATTAATTTTTGGTTAAGTGGCTCAACAGGCCTCCCGATGATTGTACATGACTTAGTATTGAGGGGTTCTGTCGGCTTGATCCAGACCTTTTTGAGAGATACGAATCACTTTGTCAGAGACTTCATTTTCGCAGTCGAGGAGAGTTCATAGGGATCAATCCATGAGACATTGTCGTCGTAGATGATTAGCTATTTAGTTATTTATTTATCAATGTATATTTATTTATTTAGTTCGTGAACTTGTTATTTATTGGTTTATTTGAGTATTGGGTTATTTATTTAGAGGCCTAATTGTTAATAGGCTTAGAATTATTAGAGTTTCTTTTTATTATAAATATGTTGGTCATAATAGATTATTGGACACACTTTGATAATGAAATTATTCTAATTATTGATTACGATCAGTACCTTTTTTTCTCCATCATGCGATTGGGAAACCCTAGGGGGTAGTGGTTCTCCTGCGGTTGGATCACCCTAGTTACCTTAATTTTCTTTATTGATTTACCACTTCCAATTATTATCTGTCAACAATTTTCGTCCTACATCAATATAGAATTTTGTGGAATAGAAATAGATGGCTCCAAGCTATACCCTGCATCCATCCAGTTAAGCTTAGACGAGTTCAGTATTGGAGTTCCTTACTACGTTGGAGTTGTGGTGGTTGCTAGATGTATTTGGCTGAGAGTTGGAGACTAGCTCCATTATGCCTTAACTGGCATGCGTTTGCAGCAAGATGAAATCATTCCGAAGAATGTCCACAATGGCCAAGTAAAAAATATATGAGTTTCCTTTGGGCCAAGGATCTTCATCAGGGGAGGGACTCTATATACCTTGTTTTACAAATTTTGTTCTTTTTTATGCCCACCGGTCCACCACCAATAAAACAAATAAGGGGGGAGGGGGGGAGGGGGGGAGGGGGGGGGGGGGGAACACACTATCTGATATCATTTATTGCTAAAAGTATAACAATTTGACTTGTGCAAATACAATTAATATTAAATAATACTTTCACAAAACACATTTACCAGAGCAGTAAACTAACTTGAGCAAATCAGTAGCCACATGTCTTTACCCCGTATCATGGGTCTTTTGTCATTTTTTGTGTTATGGACAGGAGAGATTCATATAGAAAATGAAGAATAGGATATCTCTAGCCTAAAAAATCTTGAATATAGGAACTCGAGAAGACCGTGCTTTGAATCATAGTGATTTATTTAATGAAGCAGATTTTAACAGCAGTTGACAATCTCATCGAAATTAACGACTTTAGAGGTCTGTCTCATACCCTTCTACCATTTGCTACGTTACTAAACATTACTATTCAACTTCTCACTATTTCTTTCTAATTTCTCACATTTATTTTAAAGATCTGGTAAAATTTATAATGAAAGGGAAAAAAAGAAAAGAAGAATTCAAGCACAAATGCCGGAATTAAGAAGACTCATTTTTATCTTTGCTGCAAATATCTACAATTTTCTTGAAACCAACATGACTTGTGCATTTGGCATGCAACTAGAAAAATCATCCCCAAGCTTTTTTGTAAAGCCCTAGAAATCATATTTCTGCAGTACGATGATGACAACCTAACAACATACCTATAGGTTTCCTACAAAAGATCCGCAATCTAAAGTGGCCGAGTCTGCAGATATATATTTGCTTTCAACTTAAAAGGCCTATAAGATGCTAGTTTCAAAAGTCAAAATGCTTGTTAATCATTTCCATTTCTTCCTCTCTCTTTCGCTTTCTAGTAGTAGTAGGGGACATAGGAAGAGCAGCATGAAAGTCGTTACTAAGCCTCATAACGTATAACAATTTGACTTGTGCAAATACAATTAATATTAAATAATACTTTCACAATACACATTTACCAGAGCAGTAAACTAACTTGAGCAAATCAGTAGCCACTTGTCTTTACCCCATATCATGGGTCTTTTGTCATTTTTTGTGTTATGGACAGGAGAGATTCATATAGAAAATGAAGAATAGGATATCTCTAGCCTAAAAAAATCTTGAATATAGGAACTTGAGAAGACCGTGCTTTGAATCATAGTGATTTATTTAATGAAGCATATTTTAACAGCAGTTGAAAATCTCATCGAAATTCAAGACTTTAGAGGTCTGTCTCATACCCTTCTACCATTTGCTACGTTACTAAACATTACTATTCAACTACTCACTATTTCTTTCTAATTTCTCACATTTATTTTAAAGCTCTGTTAAAATTTATAATAAAAGGGAAAAAAAGGAAAGAAGAATTCAAGCAAAAATGCCCGAATTAAGAAAACTCGTTTTTATCTTTGCTGCAAATATCTACAATTTTCTTGAAACCAAAATGACTTGTGCATTTGGCATGCAACTAGAAAAATCATCCCCAAGTTTTTTTGTAAAGCCCTAGAAATCATATTTCTGCAGTACGATGATAACCTAACAACGTACCTATAGGTTTCATACATAAGATACGCAATCTAAAGTGGCCGAGTCTGCAGATATATATTTGCTTTCAGCTTAAAAGGCCTATAAGATGCTAGTTTCAAAAGTCAAAATGCTTGTTAATCATTTCCATTTCTTCCTCTCTCTTTCGCTTTCTATTAGTAGTAGGGGACATAGGAAGAGCAGCATGAAAGTCGTTACTAAGCCTCATAACGTATAACAATTTGACTTGTGCAAATACAATTAATATTAAATAATACTTTCACAATACACATTTACCAGAGCAGTAAACTAACTTGAGCAAATCAATAGCGACATGTCTTTACCCCATATCATGGGTCTTTTGTCATTTTTTGTGTTATGGACAGGAGAGATTCATATAGAAAATGAAAAATAGGATATCTCTAGCCTAAAAAAATCTTGAATATAGGAACTCGAGAAGACCGTGCTTTGAATCATAGTGATTTATTTAATGAAGCAGATTTTAACAGTAGTTGACAATCTCATCGAAATTAACGACTTTAGAGGTTTGTCTCATACCCTAATACCATTTGCTACGTTACTAAACATTACCATTCAACTTCTCACTATTTCTTTCTAATTTCTCACATTTATTTTAAAGCTCTGGTAAAATTTATAATGAAAGGGAAAAAAACAAAAGAAGAATTCAAGCACAAATGCCGGAATTAAGAAGACTCATTTTTTATCTTTGCTGCAAATATCTACAATTTTCTTGAAACCAACATGACTGGTGCATTTGGCATGCAACTAGAAAAATCATCCCCAAGTTTTTTTGTAAAGCCCTAGAAATCATATTTCTGCAGTACGATGATGACAACCTAACAACGTAACTATAGGTTTCATACATAAGATCAACAATCTAAAGTGGCCGAGTCTGCAGATATATATTTGCTTTCAGCTTAAAAGTCCTAAAAGATGCTAGTTTCAAAAGTCAAAATGCTTGTTAATCATTTCCATTTCTTCCTCTCTTTCGCTTTCTAGTAGTAGTAGTAGACATAGGAAGAGCAGCATGAAAATCATTACTAAGCCTCATAACGTATACTTCACTCGCTTGTTAGCACATCCGTTGTCTTGATCGTTAGCGCTCTACTAATAGAAAGCCAAGGGCTTTTCTTGCTGTTTAGTAAAGTCTCGCTTGTTGATAGGAGTAGGTGCTTGCTAGTAAGGGTGTAAATGAACCGAGTCGAGTATTGAGATGCTCAGATTTGGTTCACAAAATTTATCGAGTATAAAATAAGGTTTGATTGAAGCTCATTTAGCTACCGAGTCAAGCACGATCTCGAATCAAGCTCGAACAGTTTGAACTTTTCAAACGAATATGATTCGAGTATCAATAAAAAATTACAATTTGAAGAGATTTGAGTAAATTATCGAACTTTAAAATTTGCTCATATTTAACTTATTTATATTTCGAGTCGAGCTTGAATCGAATATTTTGTCGAGCGGGTAAGAATCGAGCCCGAATTGTTTGCTCATTTTACAGCCTTGCTAGGGTGGAGCACTCTTCATTCGAAATTAGTGAATATCGGGTCGGGGTTTCTACCTTGTCAAAAAATGGGTTGGGTTAAGCAAACTCCCTCCTAGGATGAGCATGGGCTTATTGGTCAGTTTCAACAAGAAGTCTCCCAAAGAGAATTTGCCTTTTTAATATCTTTGCAGTGCTCATAAAAACTAGTAAAACTTTAATCCTGAATATCCCAAGTCATACAAATAAGTTTGGAAAGTGATATTTCCACAAGCTTAATTGATATTTAAACATGTGGTCCCTACTTAGTAATCAAATTCATCTCTTAGTGTCCAATTTACCCCCACTTGACACAATACCCAAGTGCACTCTCTCCCTCCTTTCTGCAACTCAATTTCTCCCTTCTACTCTTTGTCCCGGTCCTCCCAGTCTCAGATCAACTTGCAACAAGATCTCAAATTAAATTAGAAGTAAAATTGATCTAAGCGGACCTTCCTTTTTGAATACATCCTATAGCACTTACATGCAAGATTATAACTTATATCCCAATTTATGAGGATAATAAGGTTCGGGAGATAGAGAGACAATAAATGTTTTAAGCATGTCTCAAATTCTTCCTTCATCCAAAAAACTTGAGATCATTTCAAAAATAGATGACTGAGGATGGAACTAGATCTCACACAAATTGATTTCACATAGATTAATAGCAAAGATTGATTGGTGATGGATCTTTACCAAGTTGAATAGGTGGCAAAGAGCAAAGAATTTGTGGGTATTTTGTTCATTTGTTGTATGTTTGGGTGAAGAAGATATATATTTTCCTGCTTTTATTTCTTTCATGTGGCATGAGTGGCTGGGTAATCTCCGGCCTCCGACTATGCAGATTTGGGTCTCATCTTCGACGATGCAACGATGCAGATTTGGGTTCAAGATCGGACAAGGCAGTGGCTCTGATTTAAATTAGATGGTGAAGGGGTGTTTGTTTTTTTGTTTGATGTAATGCTAGTTGGATTAGATGGTGAATGAATATGTACTCATGAATGAATTAGAAAGTAAATATGGGAACGGTGGGAAAGGTAGAATGATACAGTGTAGAGCATAGTTGTCATAGCGTTGCCTAGGCGACGACTAGGCGTCCTAGCGTTGGAGAAGGGCAAGACAATGCCTTGGACGCCGAGCACATTGGTAGCAGGCTTATACTAAGTGATTAATTCATTTTTTACCATTACTTATCATAACCCGTGAACTTTTCCAATTACCCAAGTAACTCAATCCATGACCCTAACCTATATTCTAACCCAACCCATGACCATACTCCTTTGAATGAGAGAGATGCTTGTGAGGGAGTATAATAGTATGTCGTGTCAATCATGGGTATATTGGGCATAAATAAATTAATTTAATTAACACGTAGGGACCGCATGCGAAAATAACAAATAACCATGTGGAAATATCACTTTCCATAGTTTTGATAGGATAAACTTACCTGGAAATTAAAAAAAATTGCATCAAACCCAAATCAACTTTTTACTTGTATCCATCCTCTTTAATGGTTTGTAAGCAGACCATATTTCAACAGAATGACAATCAAAGTAAAACACAAGCAAAAAATAATAATAATAATAATAATAATAACAATAATAATAACAACGATTCTATGAGCACTATACACAGTAGCCGAAATGCCCTAACACTGTTTCTGAGTTTTAAAATGTACAGAAAAGAAATAAATGGAGAAAAACTTAAGTTTTTGTTCAATTCTTGTATTTGTTTCTGAGTCATTTAACGTACAAAAAAGAAAAGAAATCGAATGAAAACTTGGCCACATTTTTTACCAAAGTTTTTCGTCCAAAATTGACTGAATTAGGATGGAAAAGAAAATGGGATAAATAATATTTTTATAATTCTCATATTATCCTCAACTTCCAGCATAACAAATTTTAAATTACAACTCATGTCCCCAACTTCTTTTTATTACCTATATCAGTAGAATACTTACGTGTCATTCAGCTAATCAGAATATTTTGCTGATCCATAATTCTAGCTGTAATATTATATTTATACTGCTTAGTGATAGATAGATAGTTGTCTTTATTACTGAAAATTAAATACATCAATATAATGATCAAACTCTTGGTGATTGGAGATTGGACAAATGGTGCGGTAATTAACCAAGCTATATACTGTGTTGTTTACTTTATTTTTTCGTTCGGTTGGAAATTGTGTTTTTCTCCTACATCTGGTAGGAACAAGGGTTGACCTGGGCAGCAAATTATACTGAAACAACAAGCACCTTCGCCTCCTATACAACCTCCACTCTGTAGTATGTATGTCCCAGTTTGTGTTGGCATATTATTTCTTGGATTTAAGCATATTGGGTTATTGTATAGAAAAATTAGAACTCAAAAAGTTGGATAATTCATAGTTCAGTGGTTATAACTATAATTGGTATTACACATGTAATAGAAGGGTTGAAACATAAAAGTGTTCTTATCTTTTCTTTTCATTGGTACTCAAACACAAGAGAAAAAAAAATTAAGCTTACTGTTCTTTTCTTTTAAGAACTCAGAAACACACAAAGGAAAACTTTTAAGTTTTCTATTCTTTTCTTTCCCATCCAAAACTCAGAAACAGAGTGAAAAGGTCCTCAGAAGTATTAGTTTTCCCAGTGAATAGGCATTCAATTGTACGTATCAATATCAGGCAGAGGAATGTTAGCCTCTCCCTTTTCTTTTATCCAAGTTCCAATTAGGCATAGCTAAACATTCAAGTAACAGACTTTTGCTCCGGTACTACTATATTCTTTTCTTCTTTTTTCAGAAGCTCTATGAAACTACTATGCTAGTGCAATGATAAAAAAAAATGAAGTACAGCCACTTTCCAAGAAGGTATACTCACCTGCCAGCCATGAACAATAAAACTACATACCACTAAATGTGACATATCTGTAAAAATACAAATATTTTGCGTGACACATTACCTGCTGAGCAAATGTGGCAGCCTCAATTGCAGCAGCAGCAAGACTGCTCGACTGAGAAGGCCCCGATGCCCCTGATCCTGGTCCAATTATGCTCTTTGCATATGCTACTCGAAGGATTTGACCATTTTTTTCTAAAGTCGTTCCATTGGTGGCTTCAAGAGCTTTGGTTGCATCATCAACCTTAAATAAAACACATCAAAAAATTATAACTTCAATAGCAAAAGCATCAGGCATATGATAAAGGTCAAACGTTACCAAAAAAACATTAGGCATAACAAAACATAACAAAAAACAAAAACAAAAAACATAGACATACGCTTGCAGATATTACACTTGCACATATCTTGTAATTGCATGCATAGCATTAACATTACATGTAGGTTAAACATTAGGCATAGGTTAAATTATACTTGCAGCTATTAAGTGAGCTGAAATCGTATTTAATGTAGGAGCCAAATGTTACCAAAAAACATAACAAAACAATTGAGAAAAAGAAGTTCAAGTGCTATAAAGAAAGTACACCTTTCTCATAAATGCATCACAAACTGCATATGCTCCAAGGAAGTCGATGCATTTAGGGCCTGTTTGATAACCTCTGAATCAATCTGAATGACCCAAAACTGAGGGGCTGTTTGTTTTTTGCTGAATGGCTGACCTATTCAGCCATTCAGTGCGTTTGCTTTTTGAAAAAAATCGTCTGAATGGCTGAATCGGTCAGCTATTCAGACGATTCTGGCTGAATGGTTTAGTCCTATTTTTTCGGCTGAATGATATTTTTTTTTACAATATTAACTATTATATTAAGTAATATTAAATAAATTTACAACAATTTTTTGAATTTTTTTAGAGGGATAAAATAATACAAATATGTTATTCACATATTTCAGACATGTCAATTATCAAACAACTTTTTTTATTCAGATTCTTTCAGTTTTTATCAAACACCCCCTGAATCGGTAAGCTATTCAGCTAGTTTGTTCAGGTTAGATAAGGGTCTGGACGAGTCAGCATGGTTCTGGCCGAATCAGCCAAATATTTCAAGCTTATTCGGTCAGTTGGCTATCTGAATGAATTTTTACATATATATCATTTCACATTAAAACAAATTATCAAGATCTCACTCGTCTCCACATTCTCCTCCCTCTCCAATTGAACCAGCTATTATTCGGTCAGTTGTCTATCTGTATGAATTTTTACATAGATATCCTTTCACATTAAAATAAATTACCAATTAGACTTCTACAAGCTACATTCTCCTCCCTCTCCAATTGAACCAGCTATTATTCGGTCAGTTGGCTATCTGAATGAATTTTTACATAGATATCCTTTCACATTAAAATAAATTACCAATTAGCAATCTCTATCTCGTCTCCAGACTTCTGCAAGCTACGTTCTCCTCCCTCTCCAATTGAACCATCTATTGCTCAAGTTTATATTCTTCATGGGCCATTGACTAGCAGTATGTCTTATCTCCTTCCTCTTTTACATGCCCCTCCTTTATCTCTCATGTAATGATAGAAATTAGTGGAAAATTGGGAGTTATACCATGCTTATAGCCTCCATATATGAAGAAATTGGGCACCTTATGTGCATATAGATTGATTTTACCAAACACCAAGTCCTCGTTTACCGAGAGTATTTGTGGACTAGAATGAAATTTGACGGTTCCTAGAATCCTACTCATTATTAACTTATTGTTTGTTTAATTGAAGCCAATACAACTGGTCTTTTCATTTTTTTAATCTAAGAATTGGATAAACATGAAAACTTTAGCATGCTGACAATTTCTTTTATCTGTAAAGGTAATACAGATCGAGAATATGGGCCAATTTGTCCTTTCTTCTTTCTTCTATTATGAATGTGTGCATACACATTATATATATATATATATATATATATATATATATATATATATATATATTAATGAAATTGTGACGCTAGTTTTAAAACATAGATTATATCAATTTATACCATCATAAAAAGAAATAAGACTTTATATTAAAAAAATAATTGACAAATAAGACTTTTTGTAGATCGATGAGAGTATTATATAATTAATACTAATTATATAATTGTTTAAATTTTATATGAAAATATAGTTCAAAATTTCAATCCATTGTGTTTCAATAATAATCATAATTATAAAAAAACTGATCTAAATAAAATATTTCTGAAGGTTAAAATTGGAGAATACACACATAGTTTTATCAAACAGCCCCTTAATTTTATCTTTACAGGGGGGAAAGTGGGAAGTATAGAAAATCTATTAATCAGCAAAAGGGAAAAGAAAAGAACATACCGAATGAAAATGAACAAATGCAAATCCCCTAGAAACATGTGTAAATTTGTCTCTAACAAGCCGAAGATCCTGCAAAAAATACAAATTTAGTAAACTTCTGCAAACATGAGAAAATGGAAAAGAACATTCATTATATGCCCCAGCATTTGTACCTTGATAGCAGCATGTTTAGAAAATTCATAACGAAGCATTTCCTCATCGGCATTTCCATCCAATCCACGAACAACAAGAACATGGGTGGGTCCTGATATTGTATTAGCTTAGACAACTGCTCCACATGTGCCAATAGATCTTAGCCAAAAGCATAGAAAATACTAACCTGTGTCACCTCTCTTCCCAAGTGAGGTCGGATTTGATGATGACATATCTGCTGGAGGAGCATCATCAGTTCTTGCCTCATTACACTGTTTTCACAATTAGGAAGGAAATATGATTAAAGTCATTGGAATATTGTATTAGATGAGCCTATTTTAGACAACAGGTTATACTGTCATAAAGTAGATAAGCTTATTAGCTTAGTTGGAAAAGCCGTTTGTCACGAGACACTTCATTTCTGCTTTTATACAAATAAATAAATAAAAATGCTGACACAATTTTGAAAAGGCAATATATAATAATTCTGGAATCTGGCATGTCATAGGTTCACACTGAATAATCATGACAGAGTTTCACTACCACTTCGTATATAAATTTAAGAACAACATGTTAGAATCAATATGCACACTGGAACAGCAAACCTAACTGTCTGCACTCTGCACTGATGTAAAACTACAAAGCATATATAGCTATGGATGCATATAAATATATATAAAACAACATACAGTCTCAGATTGCATTCTAATAAAAATATGAAGTATAATTGTAAGAAAAAGAATATTGTCTGTATTTTATTTATTTTATTGTCAAGTAATCCTGTATATAAAAAGACATGATAAGGACTATTGCCATGTAATAGTACATCCAAACCATCTACCATACGAAAGAATATTTGGTACACAAATGAACTGTTCAAAATGACAATTAGGCCCTCAAGACAGCAAGACAATAAATTGCTGAAACATTAAATTCCATCCAAAATCTTATTTATTAATTTAAACTAAAAGGACGCAACATAAAGTGCTAAGGTAAATCACTTGGGTAATAAATAGCTAATATAGCCGGTCAACACAATTTCTTGCATGTGTATGGCATCTTCTTTATCTTAATTGCTGTCCAAAAGAAAACAGCAAGGCCAAGGGCCAATAGTATAAATAATGTAAATTAGGGATTTATTAATTATTTGGTAGTTTCTAGAAATAGCTAGCACATGTAAGGTTGCTTATGCATGTGCATTTTAGCAAATGTGGTTCATGATTGTATTCTTTATAAAGAGAGTAGCACGTAATGCTCTTCTTTATGAGTGAAATGAATTACAAGGGTCAAGATTTCTTTCTATCCAAGTTTACCTCTTCCATAAAACCAAATCTACCATAAAGCCCTAATTTACATTGTTGCATTGGTTGAGCTCAAAAAGGTTTGAACTTCACAAAAACCTAAGCTGGAGTCTGGACCATGATGAAAGCCAGACAAACAGAGGAAGATATCTATCAAGTATCAAGACACAAATAGGTGAACTTATATAAAATACCTAGCAGAAATTGAAGGGGACAATTTTTCTACATGGTTCACAACCTTTCTAATTGATAACGAATAGAGTAAACTATATGAAATAAGGATTTGAGTAAAATGGGGAACATAAAACCAACCTGAAAGCAGGAGGTTCGCCGTGCAAAATTAACACATCCGCAGATGGTGCACATCCAATCAGATGGTACCGTAATACTTTTATGGTTGCCATGACCTGATCTCGACACACTGTTGGATCCAAAAGATGGTCCCCCAGCGCCCCCAGTTGGCTTGCTACTGCAACATAAAGTCAAAATTTGCAATAAATATACTTGAAAGTAAAATTCCAGGATATGATCAACATAAACCACTCATACACTACAGAAACAATTAAAACCCATAGAGAATGGCAAAAGATGTTACAAAGAGCATGTTATGATAGTAAGAACTGGTAAATCTGAACTACTCAAGCCTAGGCTGATAACTCAATGTTCCAATGTATTAAAATATATCTGTAGAACCAGTAAAAAAACAATCCAGTTGCAGCAAAAAGGAGAACAGTAAAAAACAATCCAATTGCAGCAAAAAGGAGAATAGTACAATTTATAAAGTGAAATTGTTCAAAAATGACGTACACAAACCAATTGCAAAAAATAGAACTAGGTAGTAAATTTTGGACAACAGGTTATCTGGAAACGGAGAAGTATGTAAAGGAAAAGGCTTAGTATCGTTTGATAATTTAAGTGATTGTTCCAAACAACAAACTAAATTCCTGGGAACACACACAAACATGCACAAACACATAAAAAAACACATGTACTAATGCATTAACGCAGGTAATTAATTATTTAACAAAAGTTCTGCATTGAATTACTTCTCTTCCAAACACAATCACTTATCATAGATACCTGTACTCAAAAAAAAGCTTCTTTTCATCCACAACAAGACCATCGTCTCCAAGCCTATCCATCATTGCGCGTGCAGCACCCTGTTGCACAACACACTAAACATTAATACCATTCACAAAACTATAAGTAACATATTTGACAAGATATTCATAATTGGTACCACAGAAGGAAAATCAATAAATGCAAATCCACGTGATATGCCAGAATTTCTTTCTTTAATCACACGGACATGGCGAAGGGGGCCCCATTCAGCCTGACATAGGTAGATATGGAACAGAAGTCACATATAAAGCAACTATGGGAAAATTACCAACAACAGCATAAACTAAGCAATACTACTTAAACAGGAGGATGTAGCAGAAAAGTACAAGAATCTGGTATAAATCTTCTTCAGTTGTCTTCTGTGGGAGACCCTTCACAACAACAGTAGCCGATGGAGCCTACAAAAAACAGCCAACTTGCTGAAGCCCTCAAACAAGACAAAAATTGACTCACTAGTGGTAACATGAAAACTGAATAAAGAAGCATACCACAGGAAAATGATCATGTTGACGTTTCTCATCGAAATCCCTTCGTTTTTCACTCCTTTCATGTCGGGCATCATCATAGCTGTCTTCTCGATGGCTGCGAGCGCGACTCCGCCCTTGAGGAGACCTCGACCTCAGGTGATCATCATGTCCACGAGACCGAGAACGATCATGCCTTCTATATGGACTGGGATCTCTTTCCCGACTTAAACCACTCCTTTCACGGTCACGGGATTCATGCCGTCTCCATTTACTATCTCTCCTACTGCCTCTATCATAATCAGAGTCATAGCTATGTCTGCCATATTCATATTCTCTCTCGCGGCTATCCTCCCTGCTTTGGCGAGAAATACGAGGTCTGTAGTCATAATCATCTAATGCATAATCTTCACGATCATGTCCCCCATATCTAGCAGACCTGTCGAACTCATGATCTCGGAAAGTGTCAATACCGCGATAGCCATCCCGCAACTTATCGTATTCATGAAATGTGCCAATCTCATTGTACTTGTCAGACTCATGAAAGGTATCCATATCTTGATATGAATCAACATATGGCTTCTCGTGCCGCCTAGATTCTCTATCGATTGAATATTCCTCTTCATAACTCCTCCTTGTTTGAGGCCAGACACCAACCGCAGGTTGAGGAGGATAGTTATCCCTCTCCAGTGTGTCGCGGTGAAAGGCATTTCTTGCATAAATATTATCCCTTGAAAATCTTTTGTCTATAAACCTCCTATCATCATATGAACCACCAGTCCTGCCAAAAGAATGTAAGGCAGAGGCAAATAGGAGAGCGAAAATTTGATACCAAAATGTAAGTATATAAAACGTGAAACACAAAGGGTGAAACCAACACTAATCACAAGATATAACAACAAAAACACATTTATTTCAAAGCTATAACAAATATGTTGTTGCATGGAATGGAAAATAGAAACGCCCACATGTCAAGCAAACATTTTTAGAACGCGTTCAGAACAAGCAAATTTACTAAACACCCTTTTGGTAATAACCACCGGTCAGCACTCACCGAAAGTTTGGCTCATGGGGTGCACCATACCCTTCCAAAGCCTGTGGATTCAAGAGAATAAGCTATGTCAGCAAATAATAATCATTGTACAAGGTAGGCAAATCCAATTCCATATCCTCACTGCCCAACGGCTTATCTCATTGTTCTTTAAGATTAGATGCCGGAAAAAAATGGACAATCACGTGAGACTAATTTCTTGTATATCATCCCATATATGTGATTAAGAAGGAAACCACAATTACGCTGTTATTTTCCCATCCTTGCTGCAGACCATAGCGACCAGGATCCATTTCATCCAAGACCCGTCAGCGTTAACCCTGAAATATTCTTGATGACCGTTCAGAAGTTTCAGGAGCAGGATGACTGAAAAGTTTTCCTGTAATGGATGCACAAACAGAGATAGTTATGCCCTAATGAACTGAGAAACAATCCTTGTGACTTGGCCTCCCTTTTTACTGGACTCCTTTAAATATCAAATTTCTTCCCAGAAATGTTCCCCTTCAAACTCTCTAACACACAAATTAAGGATCTTGAAGCAGAAATCATCAATGACAAAATCAACAAATTATCTGCCTTGTGAAGAAGATTGGTTAAACAATCAAATACAATCTATACCAATGTAAGCTGAAGCAACACATCCAGTATTAGAACAATGAGGCACGACGTGTGTGTGCACGACAAATCTCAAGTAGAAATCATCAATAATAACAAAATCAACAAATTATCTGCCTTGTGAAGGGTGGTTAAACAATCAAATACTATACCAATGAGGCTAAACATGTTAAGATGTACGAAATACAAGGATCAAGTAATACGGCACCTATCAATATTGTAATAGAAAGGGAAAGAAACTGCTATATATCATAAATATTGCAAAAAATATATATGTAGAATTAAAGACACTTACTTCGTTAAAGCTTCGAAATTCAAACCAAATGAAGACTAGAAACACCGATTCAATACACCGTTTCTTATCATGAAGGCTCCTTCTCAGCAATCGTGGATAAATTTTGGTTTTGGGAGCTAGGGTTTTGTTCGATCGAAGTTACTGGATAATGGAAACGAAATCACTTCTTTTATTAGTCTCCGTTGTTTTTCATATTGGTCCCCTATAATTATCTCTTTACATTTATTTCATCCTCATACTTTATAATTTCTATAATGTCACTTTAATCTTTACAAAAACGAGGCAATTAAAGGAGATTCAACATTTAAAACAACAATATATTGTGTACAAACCCTAAAAAAACTACCGTTTAAGGACTAAACATGAAAAATTGCTATATTTTAGAAACCAACATAGAAAAAATACATAATATGAGGATGAAATACACAAAAAAATCAATTAATAAATTAAACATAAAAAAATGGATTAAATTTATTTTTCCGATTTACTCGACCTTAGTTTACAAATACATCACTGAACTGAAAATTTTTACAAACGACTCATTGAACTGATTTTTTTTTTCAAAACGTCACAAAATCCATTTGTCGGGAATAAGCATATGAATGATATTCCCATTTACATATGATTTGATTATGATATATATATATATGAATGAATATGCAAGTATGCTTGCATTAAGAAAAGTTGTAAAGTCCTTTGATAGACAATAGAAACATATGTACAAGGACTTAGAATGAATTGATCAAATGTGTTAGGTTGATCCTACATAACCAAAACAGCTTTATAAAGTCCTTGAAAAGAAAAGATGTACAAGGACTAAAAATATAGAAAGATCAAGCATGTTAGGTTGATCTAATGATGTAATAGATAGGCTTGTCTGATCGTCGAGCACTGAACCAGAAATCGTAGTCTGCCAGGAGAGTCAAGAGAAACTCGAGAGCTATCGAGGCAGAATCGTAGTCTGCAAGATATGAGATCTCGGAGTTCGTAGACTGCCAAGAGAGACGAGGAAAGGATCGTAGTGTGTCGATGAGAACTTCCTCAGGGTCGTAGTCTGCTGAGGAAGTCATATTCAAAATCGTAGAGACAGTCTGTCTACGAGCCGACCGAAGATCTGCCGAAGCCCATGTCAAGAATCGTAGACTACACTCAGAGTCGTAGAGTCTACTGATCATATCAGAGGCAGAGATCGTAGTCGATCAAGATCAGATAAAGACAACAAATACAAGGACAGAAATCATAGTGTCAAGATTTGATCTTGGAGTCGTAGTGTCTGCACAGCCGAAGCTGAATCATAGAGTGCAGAACTAAGACCCCAATAGATGTACTCACAATGCCAAGACAGAATCGTAGAGCAAATACGATTCTCAACGAATGAGCACTCCCAGCATATCCAAAGGAATGAAGCCTCTAGCTGGCACGGCAAAGATACATCCCATCTGAAAGAAATCAGAGAGCACTCAAATGGCATGCAAGCTAACTGAAGATCTAAGCACCAACCCAGTCAGCATCCAAATTGAGTTGTGAAGCCATTCGAGATGAATTCTTCCACAAGTTGATCAGAAGAAGATTTCAGTAACTGACTAAGGAAAGTCAGCAAGTGTAGTGGCTGTCAAGTGGTAAGATGACAACAATCTTGGAAGTAACCAGGATCGTAGTGTTTGCCAAACAAAGAAAGAACTGATGGAGTACACACAAAGATACTGGACAGCTTCTGAAGAACAATGCTAAGGTGATTAAGCATTGGGTCAGTCCATTGATGATAAGTGAACGAGAGATTACAAGGAGAAAGCGAGTTGGACACGCCATAAATCTGAAGTGTCTTGCTATTCAGAAGGGGCCAGAACAAAGAAGTCAATCCATCAGTATCTGAGAGCTGTTGAGGCAAACAGAAGTGTTGAAGCACTGCACAAGAGAAGGAAGAGGTGTCCTACATTGAAGATCCAATCAACACTCTTCAAGATCGTAGTGTTGTCTCTACCGGTCAACAAGACACTATGATCAGGTCCAAGAAGACATGCATCAGAATCGTAGAGTTCGAACAGGTGAAGATTGAAGCATTGGCAATGGTTCAATCTGAAGGTTGATATTTGGACAAGAGTTTATTGAGAGCATCGATGCAAAAGGACAACCTCTGATCGAGGAATCAGAAGGGTGAAATAAAGTCTTTGACCTGCCCGAGGCATAAAAGTAATATATCTGACAGAGTATGTAAAATAGTAGATTGCAGTGTCAAAAAGTCAGAAAAGGAGATGTCATGTCACATCTGTAATCTACATCAAATAACTCGAGATCTACGAAGCAAATCTGAAAGCTTTCAATGGCTACTTTCCAACGGGAAGATTAGGAAAAGGTATAAATCAACAGAGCTTCAAAGATCAAGTGTTGTTGATGATTGTTATGTTGCAGAATCATTGAGTTAGTAGAATGCTAAACGTTGACTCTACGAGTTCCACCTGAGCTTAAATAGAACAAGTCTCAGTGACAGTGAGACTACGAAGGTGGAAGTGAATCAACTTTGAAGAAGGACTTAAACAAATCAAAGCTTCAGTCAACAAAGATGAGAATGACACTTGAATTAGCATTTAAGCTAAGAGCCGAGAAGGACAAGAAGATAGCATTCAGAAGAGTGGCAAAGCACAAGACAGATCCTAAGAACCACTCTATGATTCACCATGAACCCAAAGTTGAAGCAGAACAAGTGCAGAATCATGTCTGCCAACATGTTAAGAAGAGTTCAGGGAATGGTGATGGTGCACAGCTGACACTGCATGAAGATGAGCAGAATAGAAGAAGATCAGCTCCACCAAAGATGATGTGGTCCAGACTCGAAGCAGAATGCAGAGAGGACCACACCAAGCTGCTAAGTACGAAAGATGATAAAGTTTAAAGTCATCTAAACAACTCAACACCACCACCAACAACAACTACAACAACAAGAAGCCAGGGCCTGAGAGGTCCTTGTCCGAAGGGACTAAATGAAGTTCCAAGCCTGCTGGGCTTGAAGAGTTCCTAGGGAACTGGAGAAGTTCTAAGGCTGCTGGCCTTGAAGAGTTCTTAGTGAACTGAAGTCCCAAGGCTGCTGGCCTTGAAGGAATCTTAATGATTCAGGGTGCTGCCCTCCCTTAGTAGAAATCCTGCTAGTTAAAAGCAGAAGAGTGGATTAGGAGCTTGAGTCTCTGAACCACTTAAAACCCCTTGTGTCTTTCACTTTATGTCATTTACATTATGTACATTAACTGTTATAACTGCTATGTATGTTTTAACTACTTACTATTGAATTAACTCTACGAACAATGTATGTCTGATTATGAATATATCAATTAAGGAGATCTTTTATTTATTCCGTTGTGCTTGAAAAGATTCTTATGTTTGTCATATGCTAATTCATGAGCAATACAAAATAAACTAGAAAAGTATTTGAAATTAAAAAAAGATCTATTCAACCCCCCTTCTAGATCTATATTGTGCCTACTGGGAACTAACACCATTAAGTTAAGTTGACTTTAAACAGACTTGCCACATAAGATTCCACAAAAGAGAGAGAAATATGACAAGCCAAATCAATGCACGTGTGTAATAAAAAACTAATTTTAAAATTAAACTTAAACCATTTAATTAAATATAAATGACAAAAATAAAAATAGCAAACATAATTAATTAAAACATTTGAAACCATCTTTAATCACAGATCGAACTGAACAAAGATCTGCAACCATCTTCAACCCCATATCTGCAACACCAAAATTAAATAGATCTGACCGTTCACAACTATCTGTCACCATTATCATCTACATTAACCAACATAGATCTATCACAAACACACAATTGGTACCATATTTTCTGATTTACATCTACGCCATTTAATTCATTCAGATGTTCAAAACATTAGAAAGTAGAAGTCATTGAAATGATTAAGATGTTCAGCTTTGTGTTTCAAAGGATTAAAATGTTCAACTATATCTCTCTCTATATATAATCACTGGTGGCAACTCAATGTGTGATTCAAGGCCAACTTTCCCATTTGAGCATAAGAAAGATAAAAATTGAAAAACAAATTGCAGTTGGAGAAGGAACCTTACTCAATTCCACCGCTATCAAAAAATTTCAAACAAAATCATACCTATAAGAGACCCATCTCCGATTTACACATACAACCGTCTAAATTAGGACCTCCTCTAGGGATCAGAGATACCCAATTCCTTTGAACTCATTTTCCATCCCCAAAGATCGGTAAATTTTTTAATTTCAATTCATAATCAAAATTTTCTCCTCTTCTCAGATCTATAAATATATAGAGAAAGAGAAAGAAGAGAGAGAACATAAATTTTATTGGGGATGATAGATTTGGTTTGTTTGGGTTCCTGTATTGATGATGATTAAGTGGCCTTGACTTTTTCTACTTTACTTATTTTTCTTGTTTAAGTACTTGTAAACTTGTTTAATTGTTTAAGTTATTATTTTTTTATTAACTTTGTATAGTTTTTTTTTGAATGTTAGCTTGTTTTATTGGTTTTAGTGTATTATACTTAATGTTTTTAATTTTGTAAATTTATAATCTACTTAAGAATGAAAAAATATTTGATAAATTTATAGTATTATCAAAATATTTTTTTCACCATACATGGCGCCACATAGATTTTATAATTATCCATATAAGTATCCGACATGGTGCCACATAGATATTTCATTAGCATTTAACAAACATAAATGAAAATTTAATTTTTTGTAAAAAAGAATTAGTTCAATGACTTGACTAGAAAAAAAAAATTCAGTCCAGTGATACATTTGTAAATTGAGGTCGAGTAGAGTAGTGAAAAATAGATTTAACCAAAAAATAACTATAATTTAGATATTAACAAAGAGGTTATTCATTATTTTAATCTTATATATTAGGGTGGTTTGATTTTTTTACATTTTATGTTTGATAAATGAGAAAAACTCATTAAAAATAACGTTTTTTAGTTACATGCAATATCTTTATATTTGTATATTCTATATTATAAAGGAAGAGAAAGGAGAGTAATTTTGTGACACCCCAAAATTCAGGTCTACACTACTCAATTTGACTCGCCAAAATAAAAATAACACACATAAATTCTCTTATTTATAATTATTAAAATGTCGTGTATAGTACGAAAACACACACTAAGTTTTCACTACAATTATTGTTACACTATTTTACAATTTGGTGAGAACTATTACAGTTACTAACTCGAACCATCATTCCATTCTCCTATTCTCCCTGTGATAAGTAGGTTTTATACCTACGAATCAAGTATTAACTGATTAGAAATGTTGTTTATTTCCATGAGCTTTAGTGTCTTTTCATGCATTTTTGTTACTTTTGTAAGATTTATGCTTGGGAGTTGTGTGGCGACAATTGGTATGGAGAAACATTGAAAAGACCAGGAAAACTATAGATCAAGGGTAAAGTGACCACGCCCAAAATGACTTGGGGTACAGTGTGGTCGCGCCTGTCTTCAGTCATTAAAAGATCCGTTTTGTCAGAGCAGCGCGCCCGCGCCCAAAGGCAGTTCAAAAGCAATGCGACTGCTCCAGTTCGAGAGTTGACCAAGTTTAACTTTTTATTTAAGGAGTGCAATTGAGTTGTAACGTGAATAGGATTCATAGTAGGACTAGTTTCAGAGACTATATATAGTCGTTTTTATTCAGTTTTAAAGGACTCCATTAGATTTTAGATATTCCATTAGATTTAGGATTCAAAACCCTAGTTTGAGTTTTAGACTTGGAGACTTGAAGCAATTGTGAAAGCACAAAGGATTCGAGGCAGGAGCTAAAGGAGAGACTCAAATATTTCGTCTACATATTCTATTCTCTTCCTTATCTTTTACTTTGTATTTTGAATGCTTTATCAATTGTGGATCATGGATTTTACTTCAAATAAGAATTAATTTCTATTTAGGATTACAATGGATCTTATTACTTAGTTTATTTTGATATGCTTCTTTGTTAATTAATGTTATCTATTTTAGGAGTGTCTATTATGGTTTTGTTTAATTACTTAATTGTTTGATCAACAATTACCGTGATAATCTATATGAACTTGAGAGATTAATTATAAGTTTAGATCTGATCATAATAGTGAAAGTAGTATGCATACAAGCCAATCATGTATGATGATAAAGCATATACTTTGTAATCAATCATATTTATTTATTAATAAAAGTAATAATTTACTAAAGGCATTTGATTATCAACATGACGCTGTTTTAATAATATGTGATAAACCCATAATTTTAAGCAATGCTTTTAGAATCATAGTGAGATTATGCCAATGAGATCTAAATTCTTAGATAGCTTAAAAACTAAAATGTTCCCAATAAATGGATTACTCAAAATGAGATTAGTGAATCCGGATAGATTGGTACATACGTTGTTTGTTCATTAGATGAGGACGATTGATCTCATGGTCATTTGTGTGGAGACTGTAAGACCCCAATTTTCATAAATAAAGATTATTTTTTCTCGAAATATCATTTTTAATATTATGGTGTGGATTTATTATAATATTATAGTTGTGGGTAATATTTATAAATTTTGCAAAGTAATCAAGTGGTTATAAAATATTCGATTGGTCGAGGAATATTCTTTTTAACAGAAAATATTCGTACAAGGGCACAATCATTGGTGGACTCCACAACGAAAATATTGTCAGAGGTAGAAAACGACAGAAATATCTTTTTATAAAAATAACGGCGAAAGTTTTACCGTTAACTGTTGAAATACCCGATGATAAAAGTACACTAATACGCGTGGTTGCATAGTAGCACACGGTATTAATTATTGATACTTACGTGAGAAGTCACTTAGGTATACTCAATTATTGTTACAGTAATTGCGGTATAATATCTCACGTTATTTGATTCAATTATTGTCAATATTTTATAGTATTAAATCAATAGTTGAGATGACAAGTTAATCATATTATTATATGCATAATTAACAATATCTAGAAAGTTTTGTCGAGGAAAGGGGTTTGGTCACCTAATTGCGCACCAATAGAGAGAAGTACTTATCGGAAAGCCCCCTCTTTCCTGGGAACGATCTGGTTGTTAATATTGCGAGTTATAATAATGATGAATAAATATTTTTAAAAATATTGAGGGAATTTTTATGAAATATTTATTGTAAATTGTGTTTATTCTTTGGACCCCCATTGACCCATTTTTTAAATTAATCAGTAGAAAGTTATTCAGTATATATATAATAAAAGGTGGAGCCCACATGTGGTGATGATATGGGCGGGGCCCACGTATGTTGAAAAGTTTCCAGGGTAGGGGGAATATATTTGTCACAGGTGGGTGGAAAATTTTGGTTATATATACATACATATATATATATATATATATATATTATAATAAGTTTTGTTTTTTATGAAAAATAGAATATATTATATTATATATAAAGTTATTTGTTTTACTTGATTATTATATTAATATTTTGAAAAATCGGAAGTCTAAAGATTTTTTTTCTCCGTCCGTGAATCTGCAAGTTAATTCGTTCGTGAATTTTCCAAATAGTGCCCCTTCCATTATCTTATAAATAGGATGCTTAGTTTAGAATTGAAAATCACACCAGAATTAGAGAATTCTTCTTCTATTATATTGAGCGTATTTCTTTAGAGTTTAAGGAAGCTTTGAGCGTAGAAAACAATTCAAGTTTCTTCAAGAATATCTCCGCCCTACTAGTCAAAAATACTCTCTTTTTAAGGTAAGAGATGTTATTTTTGTTCAATACTCGTAAGAAATAATATTTTCTTACATACTCTGTAGTATGTAAGTAATATTATTTTATTTCAGATTCCGAATTTTACACTTATTTTGTTAAATTATGGCTTTTATACTTCATGAAATTAGTAGAATATCCTTGAAATTTGCACTTCGTCCAGTATTTTTTCATGGAAATATTATTATGAGCATTCTTGATAAGTTTTAACTTTTTCATGCCGGAGTACTATTTCTGAAGTACTATTCACGGAATACTATTCACCCGGGATACTATTCATGATAAAAATTGGTTTCTTTTCGGTCAAAATTATTTTTGATACAATATTATTCTTGAATTTTACTCCACAAAGCAGTATCATGTTGAAAATTTGGACGTTTTTGAATTCTGGATAAATTAAATTATAAATCTTTAAAATTTATCCTTTGCTTTCATTTAATTGAATTCTTATATCATTGTTATCATCATCATGCTTATATTATTATGAAAGTCATCTTTGGCCCATAGTGCATAGATGGACTGTTAATTGGTATGATTATGACCATTGATTATTCGGTATAATCATGACCCGTAATGTTACAAATGATGTGATAAAAATCCTCATTGGCCCGTAGTGCATTGATGGACAGTTGTTGATATGATCATGACCATTGATGATTACACGAATATCCTTGACCTGTAGTGCATGGATAATGTTAGGAATAAACATGTGAATAATATTCCTATTTATGTATGATTTGATTATGATATATATGAATGAATATGCAAGTATGCTTGAATTAAAAAAAGTTGTAAAGTCCTTTGATAGATAACAGGAAACATGTGTACAACGACTTAGAATGAATTGATCAAATATGTTAGGTTGATTCTACATAAGCAAAATAGCTTTGTAAAGTCCTTAAAAAGAAAAGATGTACAAGGACTATAAATATAGAAAGATCAAGCTTGTTAGGTTGATCTTATAATGTAATAGATAGGCTTATCTGATCGTCGAGCACTGCACCAAACATTGTAGTCTGCCAGGAGAGTCAAGGAAAACTAGAGAGCTATCTAAGTAGAATCGTAGTCTGTAACATAGTAGATCTCGGAGTTCGTAGACTGCCAAGAGAGACGAGGAAGGATCTTAGTGTGTCGAGAAGAACTTCCTCGGAGTCGTAGTATGCTGAGGATGTCATGTTCAGAATAGTAGAGACAACCTGTCTACGAGCCGACCGAGCATCTGCCGAATCCAAGTCAAGAATAGTAGACTACACTCGGAGTCGTAGAGTTTACTGATCATATCAGAGGCAGAGATCGTAGTCGAGCAAGATCAGATGAAGACAACAAGCATAAAGACAGAAATCGTAGAGTGTCAAGATCTGATCTCGGAGTCGTAGTGTCTGCACAGCCGAAGCTGAATTGTAGAGTGCAGAACTAAGGCCTCAACAGATGTGCTGACAACGCCAAGGCAGAATCGTAATGCAAATACAATTCTCAACAAATGAGCACTCCTAGAATATCCAAAGTATGAAGCCTCTAGTCTGAGCTGCAAAGATACATCCCACCTGAAGGAAATCAGAGAGCACTCAATGAATGACATGCAAGCTAACTAAAGATCTAAGCACCAACCCAATCAACATCCAAATTGAGTTGTGAAGCCATTCAAGATGAAGTCATCCACAAGTTGATCAGAAAAAGACTTCTATCAAAGTAACTGACAAAGGAAAGTCAGCAAGTGTAGTAGCTATCAAAAAAAAGAAGCCAATGATCTTGGGATTAACCAGGATCATAGTGTTTGCCAAACAAAGCAGGAACTGATGAAGTGTACACAGAGATACTGGTCAGCTTATGAAGAACAAGGCTAAAGTGATTAAGCATTTGGTCAGTCCATTGATGATAAATGAACGGGAGATCATAAGGAGAAAGCGAGCTGGGCATGCCACAAATCTGAAGTGTCTTGCTATTCAGAAGAGGCCAGAACAAGGAGTCAAGATGTCAGTTCTTAAGATCAGTCGAAGCAAACAGAAGTGTTGAAGCATTGCACAAGAAAAGGAAGAGGTGTTCTACATTGAAGATTCGATGAACACTCTTCAGGATCGTAGTGTTGTCTCAATATGTCAATTAGCAACATTCAACAGGACACTATGATCATGTCAAAGAACATATGCATCAGAATCGTAGAGTTCGGTCAACTGAAAATTGAAGCATTCGCAACGGTTCAATCTGAAGACTGATATTTAAACATTGCTAGTTGAGAGCATCGATGCAAAAGGATAATCTCTGATGTTCTAATAGAGAAGTCAGATAAAAGAAAGAAATAAGACTACCTGTCTGACATGGAAAGATGACAACTCTAAGGCGATAGGTAAGATAGCAGACTGTTGTGTCAGTAAAGTCATAAAGGAGCTGTCACGTCACATTAAGTAGTCTGCACAAAATAATTCGAGATCTACGAAGTAATTTAAATAGCTTTCAACGGATATATTCCAACGGGAAGATTGGGAAGGAGTATATATCAGCCAGAGCTTCAAAGATCAAGAGTTGCTGAGTTGAAGGATCGTTGAGTTGTTGGAATGCTATAATGTTGACTCTACGAGTTCCACTAGAGCTAAACAGAACAAGTCTCGGTGATAATGAGACTACAAAGGTGAAAGTGAAGCTGCTTTGAAGAAGGACTTGAACAAACTAAGCTTCACTCAACAAAGATGAGAATGCCACTGAAGATGGCAGCTAAGTTGAGAGCCAAGAAGGCCAAGAAGATAGCATTTAGAAAAGTGGTAGAATACAAAGAAGATCAAGAGAACCACTCTACGAATCACCATGAACCAAAAGCTGAAAAAGAATAGATGCAGAATCATGTCTGCAAAACATTCAAGAAGGATTCAGGGAATGCTAAGTGCCAGACAAAGCCTACCAAAAGCTTAAACACTTAGCAAAGCTAAATGGTGATGGTGCACAACTGACATCAGATGAAGATGAGCAGAACAGAATGAAGATCAGTTGCACCAGAGAAGATGTGGTCCAGACTCTACGTAGAATGCAAAGAGGACCACGCCAAGCTGTTAAGTAAAGAAGATGTTTAAGCTTAAAGACATCTTAGCAGCAATGCACCAACAACAACAAGAAGAAGCCAGGGCCTGAGGGGTCCTTGTCCGGAGGGACTAAATGAAGTTCCAAGTCTGCTGGGCTTGAAGAGTTCTTAGTGAACTGAAGTTCCAAGGCTGCTGGCCTAGAAGGAATCTTAGTGATTCAGGGTGCTGCCATTCCTTAGTAGAAATCCTGCTAGTTGAAAGCAGAAGAGTGGATTAGGAGCTTGAGTCTCTGAACCACTTAAAATTCCCTGTGTCATTTACATTATGTACCTAACTGCTATGTATGTATTAACTACTTACCACTTAACTAGATCTAAGAACAATGTATGTATGATTATGAATATATCAATGAAGGGGATTTTTTACTTATTCCGCTGTGATTGAAAAGATTCTTATGTTTGTCATATTCTAATTCATTAGCAATACAAAATAAATAAAAAAAGTATTTGAAAATAAAAAGGATCAATTCAACCCCCCTTCTAGATCTATTGTGTGCCTACTAGGAACTAACAATTGGTATCAGAGCAGGTTCTCATGCTATATTCAAAAGTTAATCGCTTTTAGTGTGATCCTAGGCATAAACATTGTTCTAAACTTATTTTAGTAGTAAGTCACTTGTAAATGCAGATGAGCTCACATGTTGAAAATATTGTGTACAGGTAAATGTGTATAAACACCTGAAGCTGCTTAAATTGGTCCATATTCTTAAATGCCATGACAACAAAACCAATCCTTGTCCACAGTCAATCTTACAGTCTGAAGACCAGGCGAGGAAGCTCAAGAGACATCAACATCAAAGAGTCAAACATCCACCAGCCTGAAAGATGAAAAGGCCATACATGCTGAGAAGTGCTTATCTAGAGAAGAAAGAAGAACTTCTCAAATATGTAATTGGCCAACCAGCAGCTGGATGTGAACCTTGTGGACTCAAGGATGTCAAAGAACTAAATATGCCAAGATTCTCTTAGCTTACATCTTCAAGGCCATGACTGATTGATTGAAGGACAACTGGAGCTACAAGCTGTCAGGAGCAAATGAAAAACTATGCACATCAATGCCTAACCTCAATATATCTAAGTTAAATGACTGTTAAGAAACTGACAGTAGAAAGGTACGGTTCTTCACTAATAAAAATGTGTGCATCATGTTGCACCTTCTTATGCACTATAACAATATTCTTTCAAGAAATCATACTCTACCGAAAAAGTTGAAGAGAAAAAGTACATTGAGGTTGGAAACTCAAATGCTTACAAACTTTCTCTCCATCCAAGTTTTAGGTTGAAGATGACATCTTGAAAGAAATCTGAAATAGGTCATAAGCATGTCAAGGTTTAAATTAATCTTATGTGGAATAATCTTTGTTGATGGGTTAGTATGCATGTACAAACCTATATTCTAAGGTTTTTATAACGCATAGAGTATGATAAGCTCTACAAGAGTATCTTGATGATCGTAGAAACTGATCACCTCCATGAATCAACTATATGCAAATAAGTGATATAGTTGATTCTTACTTTGTGAACATTTAAACCCTGTGAACTTAACTAAGCAAATGATGAAACCATCAAAGAAAAAGAGTGGTTTATTAAAATGATTAATCTTACACACACTCATCATTATGCATCTTAAGATGTCATATCTAAATTGGATACATGCATGAATATGATTGCTGGTGATCAATATGATGATTATTCAAATATATGAGGAATAGGGATTTTGAAAGCTAACCTGGCAGGACCCACTTAACCGTTGGTACCACAAATAGAAATCTATCTAACCTGCAGGTGCTTGGTCTATCTGAACACACTAAGGAATGAAACAGAAGACTTCAGTCAAGAAGATTCAACCACCAGAAGGCTTATAACATTTCAGAAATGTTTCTGACAAAATCCTTTTTTGTCAAAGCCTTTCCTTGAAGACTTGATGAGCTAACATGAATGAAGCTCACATGGCTACTGATCTCTATAAGGTCATATATGCTAGATCATCCAAAGCATATCAGCTGAGAAGAACCCTCAAGGAACTCTTCATAGAAACAGAACTTCGCAAGCACAAACTGTCAAGGAAGACTACGTTCGTAGTGTTGTCAAAAGATCGTAGAGTGATCAGTCCTGAAGATATCCATGTCTATGATATAAGGAGATTTAATTGATAGTAATGATTCCAGCTAGGAGGAGATATGCAAGGCTCCCTTCTAATGCATATGAAGAAAAAGAAATCACACCTCACTGAGAAGACAATATCAACTATGGGGGAGCAGTGATTTGCTAAAAAAATAGAAGCACTGAAAGAATCATAAATACACTATGAAACAATATACCAGTTACAGAGTCCCAAAACTTTGTGGCTGATGAACCAAATGAAGATCCATAGTCAGTAGAAATGTCTCAAAACGAACTACTGATAACCTTGTCAGCCACCCAACTCAAAATCGTGAAGCGCCTACAATCAAACACATGATCGTAGTATAAGTGCAGGAGGACACCACGATTACATCCAATGCAAATGTCTAGAGTTGGTTGATGAACTCCCCATCAGAAAAGGTTAAATGTGATATCAGTGCTAACCACTTCTAAAGTTTTTCATCTGGAAAACACCTCAGGGATAAACCTGACCCTTAGTTCACTCTAAGAGGCTGACCCTTCCCGAGCTACCTTAACCCAGAAGGATTGCTTAGTCAAATTCATCTCAAGGACCAAGTCAGACAACGATCATAGAGTAGAGTTTGAAGTGAACTTGACGATCGTAGTGCAACCTCAACAATCTTAGAAGTAGACTCGACGATCGTAGTCTTCCAAGAGAATACACTAGCTCATGAGGAGATAAGTTTGAATACCGGTTGAAAAGATGTCCTGCAGACTCACCTCTGAAGTCAAGTGCCCAAACCTTCATAAAGTACATCAGTGGTTAAGCTATGCAGTTTCAAGATGAGGATCAGTGTCAAAACATCCACTGAAGCATATCTCATAAGACGATCGTTGAGTCGACAAAGAAAAATGTAGAGTCTATAGCTACCTCACCAAGCTACTCTACGTACTGAAAAAGGTCAACGGTCAATCCACGTCAGTAAAATGCCTATTCTCTTAAAAGGAACATCAAGATGAAAAGTTTTTGGGAAGTTACAGTTTCTTACTAGGCATCGTGCATCCAATGAATGATTGACACATCACAACTTATGCAGAGTTAGAAGGAAATGTCATAAAGATAAATTCAAAATCTCAAACCAATTATCAGAAACTATTGAACCTCTCTCCCTCCCTTTTTCAAACCCTAGAATCCTTTTCAAAGCCTAAATCCATCAAACCTATAGATTTGCCCAAATCGCATTCAACTTTCTCTCATAAGAGGTCTAAAACCAAATACCTATATATTTTAAACCCTCAAAATGGAAGAATGACGTGTTATAACCGGAATCCAACTAGGCTTCAAGAAGTTCGAAAGATCAGAAAAGAAGTTCAAGGATATACTTGAGCTTATAAAGAGTGCGGGGTTTTCTGAATGCTTGGAAGTAAGCACTCCGGTCTATACCGAGCCGGTGAAGCAGTTCTACTCCAATGCAATAATAGATTCTGGACTTCTATCCACGAAGGTCAAAGGAGTAAGTTTGAAGATAAGGGCATCAGACATCAATCAATGTTTAGGGTTTCCCAACCAAGGTCTGGTAAAACTCGATGAAGTTGACATTGAAGAAGGTAAGAGGTTAATGCGTTACAAGAGGAACGTAAATATGAAGGATATGAAGAAGAAGGAGTTTCCTGAAAAATTTGAATTTTTGGCTGAGATTATTGGAAAATACATTTTGTGTAAGGATACTGCACATGATACTGTAAGTGATATTCAACTGAGAATCATGACTGCAATCATCATGAAGCAGCGGGTGAATTTTGGCGCTCTTTTAATTAATTGGCTGACCAAATGGGTGGAGAAGGCTGAGATGAAGAAGTCTACAGATAAAACCCCTTACAAAGGTTTTTCATTGAAGACTCTTGAGTATTGTGCTGAAGAAGAAACTTGGAAGTAAGATAAAGGATGATGAGGGATAATCATTGAATGTCCATAAAGTGATGTCCCCACAACTGTTTATAAACTGAAAGAAAAATCCCAAGGAAAACAAGAGGCTAATAATAATTGGGAACAACTACAAAGTCTCTACAAAGAAGAGGAAGACGAAAGAGGTGGAAAGCTCTCAATTTGATGACTCTGTATCAGTAGCATTCACACCAACAAAGAAGAAGTCTAAGAGTGTAAAGAATATAGAGACTCCACCAAGCAGTCTCTCCACTGACAACAAGAAACATAGAGCAGGAGAAGAGAAAGTATCAACTGCAGAAACCCCAAAGAGAAGAAGGAGTAACAGATTACTCCAAGAGCCATTCAATAAGGAAGCAAAGGTAAATAAAGAAGTCAGCCCCAATTCCTCAAGAAAATCCATCCAACAAAGAAGATGATGTAGAGTCAGAAGATGGGAAGGGAATTAAAAGCTCTAAGACCCTCAAAGAGCCAGTCCAACAATGAAGAAAAAGCTGAGTCTATGAAAGAAATAGCCAACTCTGATGGTGAAGAAGAATATGCAAGCCCTATGGCTAACTCTTAGAGCATCCACTCTGATGAAGAAAGGTTGCAAGTTGACACAACTACATCTCCTATTGCAAATGCTCCAACAAGCTCATGTGATGGTGTTGAGTCCAAAGAAGAAGGACTTGCCCCTAGTGTTGCTGAACATCAAGGAAGCTTGTCTAATGATTCAGAGACTTCAAATTCTGAAGAGGAAGAAAAGTCTGACTCTCCTATAGCTGAACCTCCAAGGAGAAGAAAGAGCAACATACTACTTGCTAAATCTGTCCCAAAGAACAAGGTGAACACTCTACTGCAATCATTGATTTGAGTGATGATGAATCTGAATCTAAGGAAGAAGATGCTGAAGAAGGTACTAATGATGAAAGTCAGCAAGAAGAATTCACTGATGAATCAGATGAAAGAAGTCAGCATGATTTAAGCTCACAAGGTGAAGAAATGGAGAAAGATTCTGCAACTGGAAATAATGAATCAGAGGAACCAGCTAACTTTCCTGTCCTCTCTACAGCAAGAATCAGCAGAAGAATAGTGGTGGAAGTTTTTGATGAATCACCAGAAGTACCTGCAGAAAGATGGGTAAGCTATGACAATGAACAACTCAAGGTTGTGAGGATGACTGCATATGAAGTGTTTAAAAATTGGAACAACATGGAATTAGACTACACTACTCTCCTCTACAATCCTGATGACCTTCTGATGAGATGGTTTTACCCTAGATGCACTGGTTAAAGGCATATACTGAAAAAGATGGAAGTTACTTCAGATGGTACTACACTCAGCTTCCCAATGTAGAGCTGATGGCACAGAACTTCCCAAGAGTAAAGAAGTTTGCAACTCAGATGATAAAGGACTAGTCTCACTACAAAGTCTATCGACATGCTGACAACCACTACATTCCCTATTATAATAGAGTGGGTTCTGATGGCAGAAGGATCATGGCCAATGAGATGATCATAGAGTCTTTTCACTCAACCATTGAAAATGATCAAGTTCAGTTTGAGAAGCTTCCCTCTGCCCAAGCACAATTGTCTGATATTCCTTTATCCTCTACCAATGATCGGCACACAACGATTTATCAGATTCTCAATGCTTTCGAAAATCTGTTCAAGAATGGAAACCGTGGAGTCCAGTCTAGTGCTCAACAAGAAGCTGCCCAATCAAATGACCAAACTCCTATGGAGCAGGAGTTAGTGAAGAATTCTTATGAATTAGTTGAGAAGATATTAATCATCATTAAAGGGTCAAAGATGTTGACAGAAGCAAGAGACAATGCAGCTCAAGACTAACCTCAAGCCAATATGTCTGATATATCTCTCAAAATCAAAGAGAGAGATCAAATCTATCTGAAGGCTATAAATGATTAGAAGGTCGAAGCTCTACGAGCACATAAGGCTAATAAAGAGCAAATCCTATCCCTCTCTAACAAGATTGACAATCTGAATCAGTCTCTCTCCCTAGAAATTGAGCTAAGCCAACAAGAACTCAAGATTGAGGTTGGTAACTCATCTTACCTCATGGAGTGACTTATGTCAAACATGGAGCAGCTTTCACAAGTGATTAATGACAAAAAGGGGGAAAAAAGAGACATGTGGCAACCCCAAAATAAGTCTATTCCATCCAACCCATTCTGAGTCGCCAAATACATGATACAGAAAACAACTACAACTTTATTACAACAATTGTCGTGCAAAATACAACAACACTTAAACTGTGAGTTTAAATACAAATATATACCAACTGTGACTCATGTCCCAACCGTGGACAACACCTCATAATGACACCTTATATAAAGGTATAGTCGAAAACTGTTTTAGAAATTAGAATCTTTGGGAAGTGCTCAAGGAAACCTTCGTACATGAGAGGCCATGCTTCTAGGTTATGGTAGATATCATATGGCCACAGAATTATCCTTGGTTGACCCAATAGACCCCAAAGAAAAATGAGAAGATTACTATCATATTCTTCCCAATGGTGAGTCTTCTCTTGACATATCATTATCTCCACTGTCTCTAATTGGGTATTATACTCCAAACAAAAACTAAGATTATATAGGTAGTGCTCGTAAATATACTCAGCAAGTGGATGAGCATAATCCTATCTTATGATGACACGAGGTTGTATGTCATTAGACATCTTGTATGATAGTGACAAAACACCCTTCCAACATTGGGTTCACCTCACCCTAGTTGATTCACCAAATATAACTACTAAATGATGACCACTGTTCTATTATCCTATTACCCCCACTCGACCCAGCTACACTCGTATTACCTGAAAGGAATTGTGAAACAAAAAGGTGAGCACAACTAGCTCAGTAAAGAATATCATGACTAAAGATAAATAAATTATCAATAGCCTTCAACAGTAATAAATCAGAGATTTAGAACATATGGTAGATGATAAAACTTTTCAACCATAGTTGCATCGGAACGAGAAATCCATTAAAAGAGTCAAATAGACTATAAAGTCTATTATTTTCTCCACGTTAAAAGTCCACCAACAATGTTTTATTCCTGTAACATCAATCAACAGTTCCTTTCCACAATCATATGAATAACTCATAATCATAATTGTGATTCTAAATTCCTCTTCTCATCCAGGACGAAGATAATTTTCATCACCTGTCTTTGCACTACAGGCCAAAGATATTCAACAACAGGTCATCTTTGCACTACAGGCCAAAGACATTCATATCTCAAAGAAATACATAATAATTTCAGAATTTATATAAACCATAATTATAACCATGTTGATTAATTCACCTTTGCACTTAAGCTAAAGATATTCAATTATAAATTCAATGGTCATGATCATACCATTCACAATTCAACTTTTCACTACTGGCCAAAGAGAACCCTAGTCATGATCACACTAATAATCTACCCATCTTTACACTCCAGTGAAAGAGAATTTCAACATCAGGGTTATAAAAATGTTATATATGATAATAAAATCAATATAATCAATACATAGTTTTAATCTCTAGAGTAATATTCATAAATCAGCTATAATTTGGTTAAAAAAAGAAACCAATTTTGTAGTGAATAGTACCCGTGAATAGTAACTCATGAATAGTAACTCGTGAATAGTAACTCGTGAATAGTAAATTGTGAATAGTAACTCATGAATAGTAACCCATGAATAGTAACCCCGACATGAAAAAGTTCCAAATTTGATAAAAAGTTCAAACCAATATTTCAACATAATGATATTGAAGAAATAATATCACTTACGAAAAAAATAATCTCCCTTACTATCCCTTACCATCCCTTACTATCCCGTACCTCAAAAGAGCAGTACTTTTGACTGGAATAACGCTGAACGAACTTGCACCGTATAGCAACACTCAAGATATCAAAATACTCACAAGAATACACTCGATAATATAGAGAGAGAAATAGAGAAAAAACTTCAGTTTCTGGTGTGATTTTCAATTCTAACCTAAACACCCTATTTATAGGAAAATGCTTAGAACACCAAAGCAGAAAATTTAATAAAATATTAATATTTATAAAAATATTATATGTACTTCTTAAAATCTGAATTTCAGCAATTCACACATGCTAACCTTCTAGAAAAAGTAAGAAAAAACGTTTTTCTTAAAATAATTATTTAAAACTTCCAAAAATCAATTATTTCGGAACTACGGAACTTCAATAATTCATAATAAATAGCCCTTTTGTCAGAAAATTCGAATCTCGTAATTTTTTTATAGGAAATTCCATTTTCTGCAACTTTGCAGAAGAAAGTTTTTCCAAATTCCAAACAGAAATTGACCGAAATCCATAAACAGGCGATTTTACAGGCTATAATCAAATTTCAGTCAAGAAATGGGGTTCACCGACACACAAAACATGTGTTAATCATTTAATGCAACAAAAATACTCTTTCTCCTCATATACTCATATATCCCACATTCATTGTAAAAATGTCATCATTATTATATTATAATTATATAATAAAATATTATTTTATCAGAAAAGATAAATATCGATTTTCAACAATTGTCACTTTAAAAATTTTCTCCATCTATATCCACATAAAATGAATATTTTTCTCATCATATAAATCAATAATTTAATTATTCACAAATAATATGAACTATTAATCTGATAATGGAAAATACTGTGTAGTGACAATTATTCAAACAACAATAATATAAAATATCAACGCCGCAATTATTGAATCAATAAAATAAAATACTGAACAGTAATTACTGTAACAATTATTGAGTAGTGTCTTCTTATGTAAGAATCAATAATTCAAAAATACTGTGCAATACCATATGCTACTGTGCAACAACGCGTATTACTTTACTTTACCCACCGGGTATTCCAACAGTATTAACGGTAACCACTACGCTGTTATTTATAAAAACTTTAATTTGTCTTTTTCTTCATCCGACAGTTATTCTGTTATGAGGCTCACAAATGGCTGCGCCGTCGTACGAATATTCCCTGACAGAAAGAATATTCCACAACCAAACGAATATTCCCCGACAACAATGAATATTTTATAACCACTTGCGTATTTTTGAAAAAATTTCATATATCACCATTAACTTTAACTTTTATCAATTTAACCATTTACTGAATAGTAATTATAAGAAAATTGAATACTTTTATTTCATAAAATTCGGGGTCTTACAAGAAATATGTAGAAGCACTCAAGGAGGAGCAAGGAGAAAAGAAGCAAAAAAGATAAGAAGGCCAAGAAGAAGATAACAGAAGTAGAAGCAGAATCATCATCTGAGGGGGAGCCAAATGATGATGATCCTATGAATGCAGAGTTTGAGGGGGAGTCTGAAAAAGAAGAAGAGCATGAATCTGAGGGGGAGAAAGGAAAAAAAATGGAGTCACCATCCCAGGGGGAGCAGGAGCAAAACTATCAAACATATAAATAGCTGATCAACAGACATCCTGGAAACACATATGGAGCCAAAAAGGTACTTTTCTAACTAGTTAGCTATGTTCTGGATCCATGATGTATAGTGTTATTATTTATGTAATTTTCATATTATCATCAATGACATTCATGATTATCTATTTTAGAAATACAACTGCTCACTGTATATCAGATTCATTCATTCATCTCATGCATATGCTATAATTGTTTTTGTCATAATAAATTAGGGGGGGATTATCAGGAATAAACATGTGAATAATATTCCTATTTATGTATGATTTGATTATGATATATATGAATGAATATGCAAGTATGCTTGTATTGAGAAAAGCTGTAAAGTCCTTTGATAGATAACAGGAAACATGTGTACAAGGACTTAGAATGAATTGTTCAAATATGTTAGGTTGATCCTATATAAGCAAAACAGCTTTGTAAAGTCCTTAAAAAGAAAAGATCTACAAGGACTATAAATATAGAAAGATCAAGTTTTTTAGGTTGATCTTATAATGTAATAGATAGGCTTGTCTGATCGTCGAGCACTGCACCAGAAATCGTAGTCTGTCATGAGAGTCAAGGAAAACTCGAGAGCTATCTAGGTGGAATTGTAGTCTGAAAGATAGTAGATCTCGGAGTTCGTAGATTGCCAGGAGTGATAAGGAAGGATCGTAGTATGTCGAGAAGAACTTCCTCGGAGCCATAGTCTGTTGAGGAAGTCATGTTCAGAATCGTAGAGACAGCCTGTCTACGAGCCGACCGAGCATCTGTCGAAGCCAAGTCAAGAATCATAGACTACACTCGTAGTCTTAGAGTTTACTGATCATATCAGAGGCAGAGATCGTAGTCGAGCAAGATCAGATGAAGACAACAAGCATAAAGACAGAAATCGTAGAGTGTCAAGATCTGATCTCGGAGTCGTAGTGTCTGCACAGCCGAAGCTGAATCGTAGAGTGCAGAACTAAGGCCTCAACAGATGTGCTCACAACGCCAAAGCATAATCGTAAAGCAAATATGATTCTCAACAAATGAGCACTCCTAGAATATCCAAAGTATAAAGCCTCTGGTCTGAGCTGCAAAGATACATCCCACCTGAAGGAAATCAGAGAGCACTCAATGAATGGCATGCAAGCTAACTAAAGATCTAAGCACCAACCCAATCAACATCCAAATTGAGTTGTGAAGCCATTCAAGATGAAGTCTTCCACAAGTTGATCAGAAAAAGACTTCTGTCAAAGTAACTGACTAAGGAAAGTCAGCAAGTGTAGTAGCTATCAAAAAAAGAAGCCAATGATCTTGGGATTAACCAGGATCGTAGTGTTTGCCAAATAAAGCAGGAACTGATGAAGTGTACACAGAGATACTGGTCAGCTTATGAAGAACAAGGCTAAAGTGATTAAGCATTTGGTCAGTCCATTGATGATAAATGAACGGGAGATCATAAGGAGAAAGCGAGCTGGGCATGCCACAAATCTGAAGTGTCTTGCTATTCAGAAGAGGCCAGAACAAGGAGTCAAGCTGTCAGTTCCTAAGATCAGTCGAAGCAAACATAAGTGTTGAAGCACTGCACAAGAAAAGGAAGATGTATTCTACATTGAAGATTCGATGAACACTCTTCAGGATCGTAGTGTTGTCTCACCCTATCCATGAGCAACATTCAACAGGACACTACGATCATGTCCAAGAACATATGCATCAGAATCGTAGATTTTGGTCATATGAAGATTGAAGCATTGGAAACGGTTCAATCTAAAGACTGATATTTGAACATTGCTAGTTTAGAGCATCGATGCAAAAGGACAATCTCTGATGTTTTAATCGAGAATTTAGAAATAAGAAAGAAAGAAGACTACCTGCTAGACATGGAAAGGTGGCAACTCTAAGGCGAAAGGTAAGGTAGCAGACTGCTGTGTCAGTAAAGTCATAAAGGAGCTATCACGTCACATCAAGCAGTCTGCACCAGATAATTCGAGATCTACGAAGCAATTCAAATAACTTTCAACGGCTATATTCCAATGGGAAGATTGGGAAGGAGTATATATCAACCAGAGCTTCAAATATTAAGAGGTTATGAATTGAAGGATAGTTGAGTTGTTAGAATGCTATAGTGTTGACTCTACGAGTTCTACCAGAGTTAAACAGAACAAGTCTCGGTGACAGTGAGACTATAAAGGTGGAAGTGAAGTTGCTTTAAAGAAGGACTTGAACAGACTAAAGCTTCACTCAACAAAGATGAGAATGCCACTGAAGATGACAGCTAAGCTAAGAGCCGAGAAGGCCAAGTAGATAACATTTAAAAAAGTGGCAGAATAGAAAGAAGATCAAGAGAACCACTCTACGAATCACCATGAACTAAAAGTTAAAAAAGAACAGATGCAGAATCATGTCTATAAAACATTCAAGAAGGGTTCAGGGAATGCTAAGTGCCAGACGAAGCCTACCAAAATCTCAAACATTTAGCAAACCTAAATGGTGATGGTGCACAGCTGACATCAGATGAATATGAGTAGAACAGAATGAAGATCAGCTGCACCAGAGAAGATGTGGTTCAGACTCTACGTAGAATGTAAAGGGGACCACGCCAAGCTGCTAAGTAAAGAAGATATTCAAGCTTAAAGACATCTTAGCAGCAAGACACCAACAACAACAAGAAGCCAGGGCCTGAGGGGTCCTTGTCCGGAGGGACGAAATGAAGTTCTAAGTCTGTTGGGCTTAAAGAGTTCCTAGGGAACTAGAGGAGTTCCAAGCCTGCTGGGCTTGAAGAGTTCTTAGTGAATTGAATTTCTAAGGCTGCTGGCCTTTAAGGAATCTTAGTGATTCAGGGTGCTGCCCTTCCTTAGTGAAAATCCTGCTAGTTGAAAGCAGAAGAGTGGATTAGGAGCTTAATTTTCTGAACCACTTAAAATCCCTTGTGTCATTACTTTATGTCATTTACATTATTTACCTAACTACTATAACTTCTATATATGTATTAACTACTTACCACTTAACTAGCTCTAAGAACAATGTATGTATGATTATGAATATATCAATGAAGGGGATCTTTTACTTATTCCGATGTGCTTGAAAAGATTCTTATGTTTGCCATATGCTAATTCATTAGTAATACAAAATAAACGAAAAAAGTATTTGAAAATAAAAAGGATCTATTCAACCCCCCTTCTAGATCTATTGTGTGCCTACTGGAAACTAACATATAATTTGTAGACGTGATACTAATGTATATCCTTGGCCCGTAGTGTATAGATGATTCGATGATGTGGATTATTTATTAAGCCGAGTCTCAGCGATAAAATTGATGATAAACTTTTAAATCATAAAAGATAGTAGATATCATGCTCTACTTGACTCTTCTAATAGATTGCTTATTCCGTTGCAGTTAAACTTGATGTCTATTGTATTTTATCAGTTTAACACTATTGAAGGCTAATGATAATTTATTCTGCATTATCTTAGTCATAATATTTCTTACTGGACTAGTTGAGCTCACCCTTTTGCTTTCATTGTTCTCTTCAGGAAATAAGAACGTAGCCGGGACTAGTCGGGGAACGGAGTGACGGTCCGAGATGGTTATTTTAGTAGTCCTCACTATTTAGTGTGATAATAAATGTAATGAGGATTGAATTTGAGTTTGGATATTGTCTATGAGACAATATTCGTGTAAAAGCTCTCAGCTCATGTTATATAATTAAGGTTGTATTTGTATTCAGTACCATGTATTTGGCGACTCAAGATGGGTGATGTATACCTATTTTGGTTGTGTCACAATTGGTATCAAAGCTTAGGGATATGATCCATGGCTGAGATGTGAGACTAGAAATAGGAGGGGAGAGTCAGGTAATTTCTTCGCTAGTATGACCTACATAAGTTTATTTATTATTTAATTGGTCGGTCAGAGTATAGGGATAATATGTGACATGTTAATTAACCCTTGTTTTGTGGCATTGTTTGAAAATGACATTCGAAAATGTCGAGTTAAGCAATGGAGCACATGAGACCGTTGAGTCACCATTGATCAATACCCATGATAATGTGCATTAGAAAGGCAATAATCCTCAGTTAAATAGCAACACCGACCAAATGATGAACGACAGAATATTTAGGAATTTTCTGCAATTCATGCAACATCAGGCAAGAGAGACTCCTGTCCAAAATATAGGTGCAAACACTGGCAACTCTCGGACGATCACCGCTAAGCAGTTCAAGGAGCTGAGACCACCAAAGTTTTTGGGAAAGCCAGAACCACTTAAGGTGGAGACGTGGATAAAGCAGATCACCAAGATATTTGATATCTTGGGATGCTCCGAGGAGCAAAAGGCTCCCTTTGCCACCTTCATGTTGCGAGGAGATACATATTATTTGTGGGAGTCTGTAAAACGTACTCAGCCTGCCGCACTGAAGATGTCTTGGGAGAAGTTCCAAGAACTGTTCAACGACAAGTACTTTCCCGAAAGTATTCGTCACATGAAGGAGGTAAAGTTCATCAAGTTAGAGCAAAATAATATGACCGTGTCGCAGTACGAAGCGAAGTTTGCCGAGTTGTCCCGGTTTATGTCCCACTTGGTTGATAATGAGGATAGAATGACTCAAATATTTCTGCGAGGTTTGAAACTTGAAATACGTCAATATCTCATTTCTCACAAACTGTGTTTGTATTCAGATGTTGTAAATAGGGCTCAGTTATTGGAGTGCGATAATGAGTCAGCCCAACCAAGAGAGAGCAACCAACAAAATGATAATACCAGTGGTAGTAGTCATCGAAGTTGTGATAACAAACATTGAGGAAGTCAACATGCCAGAAATGGTAACCACTTCGGTGGTAATCATGACCAAGACAATAAAAGTGAAAATTTCAAGAAGAGGAGATTCAATAATGATGGAAAGACGACAACACCAGCACTCGTTGTTAAAAAAGGAGAGCGATCATCGATCGTATGCTACAAATGCGGAGGGGAGGGACACATCAGTCCAAACTGTCCGCAACAGTCCAAAACATGTTATAATTACGGAAGAGAAGGTCATCTAGCCCGATTTTATCGTACAATAAAGTTAAGTCCAGCTGGGATGGAGGCACCCAAGTCCGTCCCAAACAAGTCGAAGTCTGTAGTTCAAGGGAGAGCGTTTGTCGTGACATCCCAAAAAGCGAGGTACCCGAACAAAGTCATCACGGGTAAGCTAATCATAAACTCTAGCAAAGTCTATACCTTATTTGATACCAGTTATACCCATTCTTTTATTTCTCCTACTTGCGCTCAACTTTTAAATTTAACTCCAGAGAAATTAGACTTTGACTTATCTGTTGAAACCCCGTTGGGAGAAACCTTCATTACATCAACTGTTTATAAGTCTTGTTTGATTTATATCGGCAATCGCACGTTACTTGTCGATCTTATCTCTTTGAAAATTCTTGTATTCAATGTGATTTTAGGGATTGATTGGTTAACTACTCATTATGTTAAAATTGATTGTTTTCGTAAGGTTGTTAGCTTTCATATTCCTAACCAACCTATTGTGCGAATTCAAGCAACCAAACCACTAAAGTCAATCACTGTCATATCAAGCCATAAAGCTATTCGTTTATTGAAAAATGGATGTCAAGCTTTTTTAGCCCACGTCACATATTTAAACAAAAATACGTCAGATTTGAAAGATATTTCTATTGTTAATAAATTTCCTGACGTATTCCCCGAAGAACTTCCTGGCTTACCCCCGGAGCGTGAAATTGAGTTTGGTATTGACCTTAAACCCGGTACAAAACCCATTTCCAAAGCCCCATATCGAATGGCTCTTATTGAACTTCAGGAGTTAAAAACCTAACTACAATAATTGTTAGACATTGGGTTCATTCGTCCTAGTGCGTCTCCTTGGGGTGCTCCTATTCTATTTGTGAAGAAGACAGATGGAAGTATGCGACTTTGTATTGACTATCGGGAGTTGAATCATGTCACCATCAAAAATAGGTACCCGTTGTCTCACATTGATGACCTTTTTAACCAGTTACGAGGCGCCAAATTCTTTTCAAAGATCGATCTTCGTTCAGGATATCATCAATTAAAGATTAAAACCGATGACATTCCAAAGACTGTGACGCCCCCAAATCCGTGTAACATCGATTACAGGACATGGTGCTCACGATACAACATACATCATCATTTATCTAAGTAACTCTAATAATAATAATATTAACTATTTCATACTTATTCAAAATCAAGTCCCAAGTCTTTTCAACCTTTAATAAACTAAAACTTAAACTTAGCGTTTATCGCTACATCACATCATATGTGAAAATATAATTATTACATAAATAACTCTCATCATTTCATCTTAGACTTTCCTTTGTCCTTTCCCGAGCCCTCAGCGTTATCATCCTTAACTGAAAGGTTTAAGCAAGAATGCGCATAAATTGCCCAGCAAGTATATAAAGTAGTTGAGAACATACATCCGAAGTAAAAGCATTAGTATGAATATTTCTCAACAGTTGAAATAAATATCAAGAGATAAACTGGAATATCAAGATAAGAGTTCTAGAATTCTCAATAGCATACTAAGGGGTGTTAGATACCCTGAACATTACTTTGTTTCATCAAAAACCATCAGACGGTTTAACAATCAATTAGATTGTAAACGGTCTCTGCGAGTATTCCAGGTGATCAGCCTATCGTACCCTACATTATGCACAAGTATAAAGTTTAAACGCATAAGCGTAAATGGGACTATATGCCCGACATCAGTTACCCCGTTATTCGGGTTGTTCATCTTAGTATTCATGCGGGACCTCACCAAAGCAATTTGGATTGGTAAACATTCAATAGCTTCAAAGGATTTGAATTGTTCAAACAGTATACTACGTTTGCATCAATAACATCTAGCTAAAACGAAAGCTAGAAAACATGCTTGAATATAGTTCTTTAAGGGTATACAAACTTTAAAGTATAGCAGTTACAATAGGAACTGAATAATCATCAATAACGTTTTGCATCACAATTGAAGTTATAGAACTTTACAATAAAGGAGCTTGCATGAATGATTACTTAATCACAAGCCCAAACTTACCCTCGTTGCAATCAACTAAATAAGAGTTGAATAAATTCATAATGAAAAATAGGGTAAGAAACTTGCCTTGATCGTTGTTTACCAATAACAGATTAACAGCTTACAGCTATCTGCACTTCACGTGCCCTACATAATTGTATAATTATGCACATCAACTATTAGCAACGCATAGTAGTTGTAATATAAACTTTACTCTATAATTTTTAGAGTTCACTCTATGATTTTCACTCTACTATCTGCACTCTACGATTTTCAGAGTTCACTCTACGATTTTCACTGACTCTACGATTTTCACTCTACTATATGCACTCTACGATTTTCAGAGTTTACTCTACGACTTTCATTGACTCTACGATTTTCAGAGTTTACTCTACGATTTTCACTTACTCTACGATTTTCATTGACTCTACGATCTTCAGAGTTTACTCTACGATTTTCACTGACTCTACGATTTTCAGAGTTTACTCTACGATTTTCACTGACTTTACGATTTTCAGAGTTTACTCTACGATTTTCATTGACTCTACGATTTTCAGAGTTTACTCTAAGATTTTCACTGACTCTACGATTTTCAGAGTTTACTCTACGATATTCATTGACTCTACGATTTTTATTCCCGCTAGTCTAAAGATGATATGACCATGATACTTGGACACAATAAACTTCATACATCAAGGTATTTTACAAAAATATAACATTCATAAAACTAACATGCTAAGACCACAAACCAACTGCATAGAAAAGCGTGCAAGCACTAGTTTTATACTTAGAAAAAATTCTGGAATTTCCAGAATTATGCTGATTTTATTACCAACATGCATGCTTATGATTTTCATAACTTGCTCAATTTAACTCCTTTTCCTATGAAATTTGGACAGGTTGTACCTCATACTACATACTATTTTATAAAATTATAACATACGCTAATCGAGTCATCTACACCATGATTCCGAGGCTCCGAAAACCCCCCAAAAATTACTGATTTCACATTCAACCAACTTTGAAAAATTTTGTGATTTTGATTCTAGCATGCATGGGCTTGACTCCTACTGTCTAGATCACTTCTACCAATATATATGAACATGCTATAACAAACCAACTCACTAAATTACCATGCTATGAACAAATTGACTACAAAGAGGCATTTTATCAACATATCGGATACATTCATGAAATATTTGATTCTCTATGTAATTGAAACATGTTTAAACCATACTTTTCATTCCTTATCCTCCTCATAACAGAAACCAACAATATTATCACAGCCTTACGAAATCAACATAAACCATTTACCATGGCTATACATGTTTTTTCACTATTTTTCTTCAAGAACATGAAAAAGAGAGTTTCATAGCTTACATTTTTGGATGAATTTCCCTTGCGTTAATTTGTTTATCCCTCATCCTTGCTTGTTAGTTGTTAAGTGATCTCTAGAATACTACCACACTATCTATCACTCTCAACTTCTCTGCATGCTTACTTGGTGGAATTTTCTTAAAAGAAAAGTGTGTTTGTATATATGTATAGCTTTGTTAGAGTCTTTTGATTCCCATAACCCCCAACACTAATGATTAGTTACTCACAGTACTTAATAATAAAATAATATAGTTAATTAATAGAAAGAATACGTGAGTTAGAGAAAATGAATGTGGGAGTTAAAAAGAATTTTGGTTTTAAGGAATAAAATAAATTACTTCTACCCTAGCTATTATGTAATATACGTATACTCCCTCCCTTGTCCCAATTTAATAGTCTCATGGGTCCAATAGTTCAGCTGATTTCTATTAAAAAAAATACATATATTATTTTAATCAATTAATCAATTAATAAGCTATTTGACTATTTTACCCTTTGGAACCAAACTTTGCGAACCATATATCGATTCCTACTAAAGTCGACGTTTCGGATGTCAAGGGACTATCCGTTTAGTCAAATTCATCTCTGAAATTCGTAGTTGACTTTTTCCTCGAAAAAGTCAACAAGTTGACTTTGACCAAAAAGTCAACTGTGACACTTTTTCGTGATTACAGTCTATCATGACTAATTTCGACGTTCCAGACTTGAATACACAGTCCGCATCTCTAAATTCTGCTCCTAACTCTAGCTCATGATTTAATACCATCCCACGTAATAAAATAGAATAATTCCCTACTTAATTTTATTTAAATAGTTAAATAAAACTAAACCAACCATTTAAATACATCTAATCACATATCTTGAAATAACACATATATGTACCACACACATACATCTAATAAATGAAATCACCTAAAAGTTTCATATAAATTCGTTTATTAACAATTCTTAAATTACATAAAAAAATATTAAAAAAAAAGTTAAAAATAAAACTCGGATATTACAAAGACAGCATTCAAAACTCGGTACAGACATTACAAATTCCAAGTCATGTCTTTTGGATTGACTAATGGTCATATTTCCTTCATGGATATGATGAACCGAGTATTCAAGTAATATTTGGAACATTTTGTGGTCGTCTTTATTGATGACATTCTCATATACTCCAAAAGCCATGAAGATCATGAGCAACACTTGAGGCTAATACTCCAAAAGCTTCGTGAAAACAAGCTATATGCCAAGTTGAAGAAATGCGAGTTCTGGCTTGAGGAAGTAGCATTCCTTGGACACGTGATATTAAATCACGGAAAGATTGAAGCAATACAAAGCTGGGAGCAACCTAAGATAGTAACCGAAGTACGTAGCTTTCTTGGCTTAGCTGGTTATTATCGGAGATTTGTGGAAGGTTTTCTCGAATCACTATTCTATTAACTAAGCTGACTCAAAAAGATACAAAATTCAGTTGGAGCGAGGAATGTGAGAAGATTTTTCAAGAACTTAAGAGGAGACTCATTTCAGCACCTGTTCTGACAATACCATCTGGTTCGGAGGAATTTGTTAATTACAACGATGCTTCAGGCAGAGGGTTAGGATGTGTTCTCATGCAACATGGGAAAGTCATAGCCTATACCTCACGACAACTCAAAGAATATGAGAGAAATTATCCTACTCATAATCTAGAGTTGGCAGCAGTAGTTTTGGCACTAAAGATCTGGAGACATTACCTGTATGGGGAGAAGGTGAAGATCTATACAAATTATAAAAGCCTCAAATATTTTTTCACCCAAAAGAAACTCAACATGCGGCAATGACGTTGGCTCGAGCTGTTGAAAGATTATGATCATACCATTCAATACCATTTTGAAAAAGCGAACGTGGTAGCTGACGCATTGAGTAGAAGATCATATACTGGTACGAATGCGATATTGTCAACGTAAAGGCCCATTTGGTATAACTTATAAAAGATGGAGATAGAGTTAAAGACTCTAGAGACACATGTGATGATGTCAAATATACGAGTAGAACCGACTTTAATCGAAAAAGTTAAAGCTGCTCAAGCTACAGACCCGGAGCTGATGCGTATGTGGAAGAAAGTGCAAGAAGGTGCTATTCTAGAAGCAAGAATCAATGGAGAAAGAATACTTCGAGTCAACTCCAGACTTTGTGTTCCTAACGATCTTGATTTAAAGTATAAGATCATGATGGAGGCGCACAACACACCGTTTGTAATCCATCATGTGAGTATCAAAATGTATCGTGATCTTTGACATACATTTTGGTGGAGCAATATGAAAAGAGAGATCGCAGAGTTTATCTCAAGGTGTTTAACGTGTCAACGAGTCAAGGCGAGCATCAAGTACCAAAAGGTCCATTGCAACCACTTAAAAGTCTAGAACGGAAGTGGGAGCACATTACCATGGATTTCGTTACTGATCTTCCCAAGGTTTCAAAAGGCATAGATGCGATTTGGGTCATTGTTGATAGATTGACCAAGTCTGCTCATTTCTTACCTATACGAGAAACTTTTTCACTTAAACGTCTTGCTCGTATATACATAAATAAGATTGTAAGACTGTATGGTATACCAGTATCCATAGTTTCTAATCGAGACCCAAGATTCACTTTACGATTTTGGGTTAGTTTGCAAAAATCTATGGGCACGAATTTACGATTTAGTTTAACATATCATCTTCAGATGGACGGGCAGTTGGAGAGGACTATTCAAACTCTTGAAGATCTATTAAGACTCTGTGTCCTTAACTTCAAAGGAAGTTGGGACAAATTCTTTCAATTGGTGGAATTTTCCTACAACAACAGTTATCAATCAAGTATAGGCATGGCTCCATTTGAGGCGTTGTATGGACGCAAGTGTCGTTCACCAGTGTGTTGGGATGAGGTGGGTGAAGCAACGTTGTTGGGACTGGAATTGGTACGTATGACTACGGAGAAGATTTAAATGATCCGACGACGTATATTAACCTCACAAGATCGAAAAAAGAGTCATGTTGATCTTCATCGAAAAGACGTGAAATTCAATGTTGGAGAGCATGTGTTGTTACGTGTGGCACCATGGAAAGGAGTTACAAGATTTGGAAAGAGAGGAAAGCTCAATCCTCGATTCATTGGCCCATTTAAAATCTTTGACCGAGTAGGAACTGTGACCTATAGACTCGCTTTACCGCCAAGTATGTCTCGTGTTCATAACGTTTTTCACATATCTATGTTATGTAAATATGTGAAAGACCCGAACCATATTATTGAATTAGAACCGGACGAAATAACGGAAGATTTAACGTGTGAAGAGGTACTTGTTAAAATCTTGGATAAGAAGGAACATATTCTACGCTCCAAGGTTATACCTCAAGTCAAAGTTTTGTGGAGAAACCATGATGTTGAGGAAATGACCTGGGAGTTAGAATCTGAAATGAAATCAAGGCATCATCACCTCTTCGACATACCAGGTACGTACCCTAATTTCGAGGATGAAATTTCATAAGAATGGGAGATTGTAAGACCCCAATTTTCATAAATAAAGATTAATTTTTCTCGAAATATAATTTTTAATATTATGGTGTGGATTTGTTATAATATTATAGTTGTGGGTAATATTTATAAATTTTGTAAAATAAGCAAGTGATTATAAAATATTCGATTAGTCGGGGAATATTCGTTTTAACAGGAAATATTCGTACAATGACACAATCAGTGGTGGACCCCACAATGGAATTATTGTCGGAGGTAGAAAACGAATGAAATATATTTTTATAAAAATAACGACGAGAGTTTTACCGTTAATCGTTGAAATACCTGGTGATAAAAGTATAGTAATACGCGTGTTTGCATAGTAGCACACGATATTGATTATTAATGCTTACGTGAGAAGTCACTCAATTATACTCAATTATTGCTACAGTAATTGCTGCGTAGTATCTCACATTATTTGATTCAATTATTATCAATATTTTATATTATTAAATCAATAATTGAGATGCCAAGTTATTTATATTATTATATGCATAATTAAGAATGTCTAGAAAGTTTTGTCGAGGAAAGGGGTTTGGTCACCTAATTGCGCGCGAATATGGAAAAATTCTTATCGGAAAGCCCCCTCTTTCCTGGGAACGATCTGGTTGTTAATATTGCGAGTTATAATAATGATGAATAAATATTGTTAAAAATATTGAGGGGATTTTTATGAAATATTTGTTGTAAATTGTGCTTATTATTTGGACCCCCATTTACCCATTTTTTAAATTAATCGATAGAAAGTTATTCAGTAAATATATAATAAGAGGTGGGGCCCACATGTGATGATGACATCGGTGGGGCCCACGTATGTTGAAAAGTTGCCAGGGGTGGGGGAATATATTTGTCACGGATGGGTGGAAAATTTGGTTATATAAATATAAATATAAATATATATATATATATATATATATATATATATATATATATATATATATATTATAATAAGTTTTGTTTTAATGAAAAATAGAATATATTATATTATATATAAAGTTATTTATTTTACTTGATTATTATATTAATATTTTGAAAAATCGGACATCTGAAGATCTTTTTTCTCCGTCCGTGAATCTGCAAGTTAATTCATCCGTGAATTTTCCAAATAGTGCCCCTTCCATTCTCCTATAAATAGGCTGCTTAGTTTAGAATTGAAAATCACACCAAAATCATAGAATTCTTCTTCTATTACATTGAGCGAATTTTTTTAGAGTTTAAAGAAGCTTTGAGCGTATAAAATAGTTCAAGTTTCTTCAAGAATATTCCCGCCCTACCAGTTATTGGGTAAAATCTAATTACGCACAACACACAAGTATACGTGGTCAACAAGTAATATAATAGTAAGTAGAGTATCGTTCCCTCAGAGACTGTAATAAGAATTTAAACCTCACAATTACCAATTTTCTATTAATACTAATTTTATTAAACTAATCGATTTCCAGTTTATAACTAAAAGTATTAAAATATTAAATCAACAAACAATCAACAAATTCGAAAACTGAATTTTCAAACAAATAATGGAGAATTAGGCTTCCGACTTCACTTTAAGCATCACTCTGATTATTACACCTTTATTCAATTTTAATGTACTATCCCAGTTTATTAATCAAGAACACGTATGTAGAACTAGCCACCTCTCCATGCACTAATACCATATTAACTCAAATCCACAATTAAGATAGAATTAAGTTAAAAACCTTAATCAACTAATTCATTATATCTCTATGTGAATTACAATTAAAGAAGGTTTAAGTTCAAGTTCTTTATCTGATTACATGCGATGTCAAGCATATCTCTACCCTAACATTCATTAAGATTCTATTAATTCACATAAATCAAGAACACATACTATATTAACTAAGTCTAGACTCGTATTTCATCTCTCGAGTTCATACAAGTCTACGAAGAATAGTTGATCAGACAATTCATAAATTTACGCTCAAATTAATATAGATAAACCGGATAATAACTTATTAAACTGAAATAAAAGATTACATAATCATCGTTCCACTTAAAGATCCGTCTTAAGCCTAAAAAGTATTTAGTTTATCATAAATGAAAGAATAACTGAATAATTTAAAGACAATATCCTTTCAATTACAAATATAAAACCAAAGTAGAAGAATAATGCAGAACACCCTTCACTTTAGACTTAATCCGCAACCGATATGAACGTTCTTCAAAATCTTCACTCCGATGCTCGCTATGAAAATCTATCCTTAATCTCTGTCAATTTCTTTGTATGATGATGATTTCGTTGTTTGTTGCTCAATATATTTGCAACACATGAGTTTTGGTCGAAGTCCCATGTCATTTAGAGTCCAAACGCTATCCAAGTGCTCAAAATCCTCATTCCAACAGAGTTTGCAATAAGCCAGGAGTGTCAGGATTCGACACCCCCCGCCCCGGCGGGGGTATTTACATGTAACAGGCTTGCCCCGGTGGGTTTAGCCCCTGTCCTGCAGAGTTGAAGACCCCCCCCCGACGGGGGTGTAAGGCCCAATCACGCCCGCCCCGGCGGGGGTAGGGTAAATTTTTTGACTTTGTTTAAACATCCTTTGCTGCTCAATTCTCGCCACGAATCACTGTAAATCCATCCTTATTGATCAATTCCATCACCACCATACCTACACAATAAAATAACAAATAAAAATAAACATAAACACGAGGAATTAACACCGATTAAGCTTAGATTATGCACCGATTCGTGGACATAAAATCCACTTATGCATATATGGAATGGATTTATTTTTCATGAGATAAATGTTATTTATTGATACATATGTTGATATGTATGATAATAAATGGGATTGATTATGGACTATGACCAATCTGATTGGATTTTATTTTGGATGGATGATTGAATGTATGTGTTTTATTAAATAGGGTATGCGTATATCGTCTTTTCTGGTTTTCTTCTTGTTGTAAATTCTACCTCTTTTATGTACTTCCTCTTGACTGCTGATCGATGTTTCTATTTAAATGAAATAGTTTATGTAATAGGATTAATTATAATTTCTTGAATAACCGGAGATCAAGGAGCAAGGAACGCTTGAAGACCCGTTTATAATGGAACCCGGGTTTAAATGTAATAATTATATTTAAATGTTAATTCTTGTATCCTAGGGTTTGACCTTTTGGTTCACTTGGTGGCTCTAGTGAACCAAACTAGAATAAAATTTCATAATCAATCCGAGTAGAATATAGTATTCTATATATGTGCATGCTAGTATTATATATATATATATATATATATATATATATATATATATATATATATATATATATATATATATATATATATATAATGTAAACATGCTTTGCATGTTTAATAATATGACGCGTATTTTATATATCTATGTGCATGCGCGCTAACCAAGATGAAACTAATAATAACAAACCCCTCAAAGAAATTAATTTTAAGTTGTAACATTCTAAGATATTTGGAATATCGAACGGTGTCTTCTAGCATGATAAAAACAATAGAGCATTGAATATTTAATATGAGTTTGTTGTGCACACACAAGGTGAGTATTAAATATTTGAGATGTTGTTTTTAGTACATATGATGTTTATAAGGAATTGAACATTACCGCTTTGTTGTGCACACACAAGGGCTGTGGTTTTCTCTTTACTTATATGAAAATGCTGGGTATGACTTAACTTAAATTATTTTAGTTCGGATGTGCACACACTTGACCATTATGATTTAAGAGGCAAAATATAAGGAGTTACATGATGATGTAATTGACAAGAGTTATCTACCTATTTATTTATATATAGTTTGTTGTGCACACACAAGGCTATATACATTTGAAATGAGATCCTTATTCTCACTAGCAAATCTTTAATTAGATATTGCCGAACTATATAATGAGGGTAATATAGTTTGAAGAAAATAGTGGGAGATATCAATATAAAATAAGACTTAATTTATTTTGGTAAAATAAATTAATTAAATTAATGTTTGCTAAAATATTATCTTTTTACATGCGAAATTTTAAAAATGTCACATTCATTAATTTCACTGCGTAGCATACTTGATGATAACAAACTAACTGAACCAAATTTAACGGGCTGGTTAAGGAATCTGAGAATTGTTCTCACTATTGAAAAGCTTTCTTATGTCCTAAATTCCCCCATCCCTCAAAAACTAGCTGAAACAGCCTCTGAGGAAGAGATTGCTACTTTTAAGAAATGGCAAGATGATGCATCTTTGGCTCAATACATCATGCTCTCATCCATGAGTAACGAGCTTCAGTGTCAGTATGAAACCATGGATGCTCCTGCTATATTGCTGCACCTTCAAGAGCTGTATGGTGAGCAAAGTAGGACGGCTAGATATGAGATATCTAAAGAGCTCTTTCGATCTCGGATGACCGAAGGTACTACCGTTGAGACTCAAGTCTTAAATATGATCAATCTGATTGAACGTCTTGGACAACTTGGGTTCATCATGGATGGGGAGTTGAGTCAAAATTTGATATTGCAGTCACACCCTAACACCTTCTGACAATTTTTTGTGAATTTTCACATGAATAAGTTGGACGTCAGCTTGCCTATAGTACTTAACATGTTGAAAACTGCTGAAGGTCACTTCCCATCCAAGAAGGACCATGTCTTAATAGTGGATGATTCTTCCAAGAAAAGGAAGAGGCCCAATGTATCTTCTGAAAAAAAGAAATTCAAGAAGGCTAAGGGTAAGGCTAAAGTGAAGGATCAAAAGAAACTTGATCCAACTAGCAAAGGAATTTGCTTCCATTGCAACAAGCCAGGCCACTAGAAGAGAAACTGTAAAAATTATCTTACGGAGCAAAAGCAGAAGAAGCTTGGAGAAGTTTCGAATCCTAATCAAGGGTTGTTTATGGTTGAAATTAATTTTTCTGAAAGTCAATCTTCTACTTGAGTATTGGATACCAGCCTAGGTTCTCACATACGTAATAATATGTAGGGACTGGTCAGAAGTAGAAAGCCGAGCAAGGATGAGGTCATCCTATAGGTGGGAAATGGAGCAAAGGTTGCTGCATTAGCTGTAGGGACTTATTGTTTAGCATTGCCTACGGGCAAGTTCATTAATTTAAATAATTGTTATTTTGTTCCGAATATCATTAGAAATATTATTTCAATTTATGAATTAGATATGGATGGTTTTGACATTATAATAAAGAACAACAATTGTTCTATTTATAATAATAATGTTTTATATGGTGTTGGTATTTTGTGAAATGGAATTTACATTCTTGACTTGCATGAAAATATACTTCAAATTGAACAAACAAAGAAAAGAAAAAGAGATGATGTAAATTATACCTTCATGTGGCACTGTAGACTCGGTCATATTAATGAAACAAGATTACCCAAGTTGCATACAGATGGGTGTTGACGTCGGAATTTTTAGTTGTCCTTTTTCGTTACTTGTTCTTTGGTGTTCTCATGTTAGGTGAGATTTGTTTGAAAAAAAGAAGTGAAAAAGGTCCGAAATGTATAATGTCGACGATGGACTATTAAGAGTCGCCATTTAGTTTTTTAAATGGTCGTACCAACACAACCGAGAAAAGGTTTGCACATTGACCCAGTGATGTGACACTACTAAACGGATCAGTGAAACCGAGATTCGTTAGGGTTCGGGGACTTGATTATGCGGAGGGAAGGTGTTAGGCACCCCCTGACATCCGTGTTACCACAATGACCACCAATTTTTAAGAAACTGTTATATGAATGTGTGTGTATGTGTGGGTCAATGTGTTGTTTATTTGGAAGTAATGTGAGGCCTCGTTCACACCTATATACATAAGGTTTGAATTTATGTAAAAATTCAATTTTAAGCGAGATATGGCAGTTGTGACGGCCCCGAATCTGGGTCCCAAATCACCTCGGATCCGGTTCGATCATTCTATACAACTATTACTATTTGCGGAAGATATAAACATAAATTGTTTATACATTATATTATACACTATTCCCCAAGGTCGAGTAACCTTAACTTAATACACAATTCATAACTATCTAACACATAACTTTATTATCAAACTGCACTATTACATTTCTAATTGCATACATAAACTAAAGCTGGAACTTTCTTTAATCTTTCCTTGTATCCGACGCGTTCGTCTTAATATGCAATGTTTTATCATGATATAGCAAGGGTGAGCATGAAAGTTGCCCAACAAGTTTAAATTCAACAATATAACAATATATCATGATTGAAATGATTTGAATAATTGGTTGGCAATAATTCAACAATATAATTGTGAACTAGCAGGAACAAATTTATGACTGAACAAGTATTATACATGAACAAATATATCTGACACAACTGGTAATGAAGGTGATCAGTCTTTCATACCTGACTTATACATGCAATATGTACAGATTACAATTATACATGGCAATCAGCAATGATTAACCATAAGCTTATCTGAATGAAACACTCTTAATAGAGTTAAGTAAATACAAACTTGCCTGAACCGTTGATTACCGCAACGCAATTTATAACGCTTTATCCGAAGACCTAATATTAGTAATATAGATCTCCAATATTAGAATAATATCATCACAATATAATACTATAATATATATATATATATATATATACACACACATAGAATAACCTAAACACATAACACATAACCCCATCAGTCTATAACACACATAAGATTCAGTATCAGGTCAAACTATTTCAGTCTGACTTGAATTCGACAAAATTCTAACACCCCGACGGTCTAGTCGGACAATTCTTCGAGTCTAAGTTCAATTAAACTCTGACTTAACACTTAACAATTAACTCAGATAATTTTAATAACGGTCGAAATATTTTTCAAAGTCTCGTAATAATAATTATTATCATTTATCGCGTATTTTTAATCATTAATAACATATTTAAATGAATTAAATACCACATAATTCTTTTATCATTAATATTTATTTAATATCAAATATTAATGAAAGACATGCCATAATATTATAATATATTTTATAATATCACAAAGTATTTTTAATACTTTAAAATCATTTAAATATGATTTTTAAACACTTAAATTCATTATCCGATAATTGCTATTAATATTAAAATATTAATAGTTTCATGACAAAATATCAAAAGTTATATTTTATAACTTAAAATATTTTTCTAACACTTCAATAATTTTTATATGATTTTTAAATCATTTAGATTTCCATAATTTATTTAATATATTTATTAAATAGGCTAATTATTATTAATGTTAATTAATTAATGAATTTCATCATAAAATATTAAAAGTCACTTAAAATATTTTTTTATCATAATATTATTTTTCATGTATTAAAATCATTTTTAAATTATTTATTTAATATTATAATTAAATAAATTAAATACCATTTATATTCGAAAATATTAAATATTTATGAAATATACTTAAAATAATTAAAAACTATTTTTCAGAATTTAAAATAATTTTTCAGAATTTATTTAGTATTTTTAATAATTAAAATATATTTATTTCAATTTATTTAATAATTTCCGGAAATTAGAAATTAAAACTATCACTAAAGGGCCCTATAGCGACAGTACCGTCGCTATAGGTGTTCTTGGTGTTCTTGATGCCTGCCTAGACCTTCAAGTCAGTGAACAAGGTAAGTGGGTTGACCGGATGTAGATCTTTGGTCCTCACATTTTCTGGGCTGCTAAAGTGTTAAGATTGTAGTGCTTATGTAGTAGTACAACTTCAAACGACTGTCATGGCCATCATGCATCTAAACAGAAAGTTATAGGCCATCAAAATCCTTGTCAGACATGTTCTTCATTTTTTGGGTTACCCACAAAATGAAGAACAGTCAAGGTACCTACTTTGGATCCTTATAGTTTGCAGTATAGGTCTTGTTTGTGTAATCTAGTGGTTCCATCATGTAGAAATAATGTCAGAGTACAACTACAGACCCTCATATCAGTCTAATCAACATTACAGATGAGAGATTAAGGCCGGTTAAAGTGATGTCAGGAGCTGTTCTTCACGATTTTTGGGTTTTCCAGATTTCGTCAAGAATAGTTGGTCAACGTGGTTTTGACCGTGATTTTCTACGATTCAGATACAGATTTGGGAGATCTAAAGGTTTTAATATGTACACTTCATGTCATACTACAAGTATCTAACCACAACATAGCTTAAATCATTACAACAAGAGAAATCAGAGGCCATCAAAAGCATGTCAGAATTTCTGGGAATTTTCTGGTCTACCCAGAAAGCAGTCTTCGTGATGGGTCAACGAGGTTTGACCGATTGTATCTCTTAAGCTATTCATGATCTGGCCGTTTTTCTTGTTTCAGAGGACAGTCTACATGACATAAAATACATTCAAAACATAAAACACACCTAAAAATTAACATAGAGAGATCTATGAGCTCTGACATATGGCTGTCAGACCATATTTTAGGGTTCATAGCCAGTACATAAAAACATGATTTTCGTACATCCAAGTGTTATGGGTCCATTATTTATCAACCCAGATCACTTCTAGACACCCTCTAACACATATCTAACCAACAAATAACATCATCTAACACAAGATCACAAGATTTTTGAAATTTTAGGTTTTATACCTTAGATGCCATGATCTTTGATTTCGGCTCATTGAATCTGATTTTGGAAATCTATAACTGAACTTAGCTTATCTTTTTTTTTTCTCTCTCCACTCTCAACCCCAAAAATATATAGAGAGAGAAGGGTCTTGGCAATAATAAGGAGTAAAGTAAGTTTTATTTACTTAATATCTTTGATCCATTTGATTCAATGCATCTAGTTGACAATTGTGGCTGATAAATGACACATAGCTAAGTCTAGGGTTAGGGTTTGGTAACCAACCCAAAGTATGGCAAGATCTACACACTTTCTAATTAAAGAATTGCAAAAAGGGTAATTTAGTCATTTTGACTTTTATTTTAATGGTATTTTGGACTTTGGCCAAACCCTTAGGGTTTAAGGTTTGGCTAGGGTTTAGGGTTTGGTTAGGGTTTAGGATTTGGAGCATTTAGGATTTAGGGTTTAACCCTTAACTTTCAAATTAAATTTCTAAAATTTCCAATTTAGGTTTCCAAAAATAGAAAATTAATATTTCTAAATTATAATTAGAATTTTCTAATTATATTAAAATTTCTTAATCATTACTTAAATCTCGCTAATTAGGATTTGTATTTCCTAATTAAAATCGCTAATTAAGCAATTAGGGTCAAAATCACGGATTAGGGTTTATAACCCAAAATTAGGGTTTCTAATTGAAAAATAATTTTTATAAATTAGAAATTAAATTTCGTAATTAGATTAGGGTTTTCTAATTACTTAATTTTAAAATTAGGATTAATATTTCTAATTAACATTAAATTACTAAATTAACACTTAGGTTTCCTTAATTATAAAATTAGGGTTTTAAATTCGTAATTAGGGTTTCAAATTTGGAATTAGGGTTTTGTAACCAATTTGTTAAGATAAACACTAATTAATCTTATAATTATTTACACTTACGCCATTTAGTTCCCGATTTAGGGTTCCATGCATCGAATTAGGGTTTTGGATTCCCAGAACTGAAATTAGGGTTTCTAGAACAGGTTTTAGGTTTTTTTTTCCAAACGATAGAGTTTTCTAACCGAACGTTGACGTTCTTAATATATACTTAGGGTTTGTTACAGATATCGTTTATCTGGTCAACCCTTGATCCTTAACCACATACTGTACACATATACACAAAATATATTCACATAAACACTTAATCTTGAACAATTCACTTAAATCCTTCATAGAATTTTGAAATCCTCAAAATTCTATCTTAAAAACATCAAACGTATACACTAATTTTCAGTCTAAGTTCTTATTTTGAACCTTACATCGATTAATAAAATTTTTAAAAATATTCTAAATTCTCGGGTTGTCACAGCAGTGATATTTTGTAAAAGAGGTTTTTCATACCCTTGTGCTCAATAGTAATTGAGACCATTTATACTTCCATTTTATTAAGTGTTCGGCTTGATTATTTTTATTTTTGAGATGCGAAGCATCTATAAAAAAATAATTTACAAAATGATGTCGAACTCCTCGTGGGTATGAAAACCATCTGAGAAAATCCAGACACCGCAAATAAATTTACAAGTTGTTTACAGCTGAAAATGTCTATCACGGGAACAGAATATAGAACCAATAGACTGAATTTGTGATCACATGATTCCTAGGCTCACATGATGCCGCAATTTGTATGAAAGCAATAAGCAGGTATATATATAAGTGGTAAATATATATATAAGTGGTAAATATATATATATATAGTGCTCCGTTGTCTCCAAGTGAAAATTATGTTTCAAATAAACTCCAAGATCACACAGGTAGTGCTCGTAGATATATTCAGCTAGTGGATGTGCATAATCATGTCTTATGAGAACACGAGGTTGTATGTCATTAGACATCTTGTATGATAGTGGCAAAACACCCTTCCAAAGTTGGGTTCACCTCACCCTATTTGATTCACCAAATATAACTACTAAATGTTGTATAGAATACAACACACTTTTCTATACTGTTTAGGGAGGACCTCCACAGCTAGAGACCACTGTTCTATTCCCTAGTTATCCCCACTCGACCCAGCAACATTCTTACGGCAACACTCTTATTACCTGAAAGGAATTGTGAAGCAGAAAGGGTGAGCACAACTAGCCCAGTAAAGAATATCACATATAAGATAATTAAATTATCAATAACCTTCATCAATAATAAATCAGAGATTTAGAACATATGGTAGATGATAAAACTTTTCAACCATAGTTGCAGCGGAACGAGCAATCCATTAGAAGAGTCAAATAGACCATAAGGTCTATTATCTTCTCTATGTTAAAAGTCCACCAATACTGTTTTATCCATGTAAAATAAATCAACAGTTCCTGTCCACAATCATATGAATAACTCATAATCGTAATTGTGGTTCTAAATTCCTCTTCGCAATCAGGACGAAGATAATTTTCATCACCTATCTTCACCTGAAACATCAAAAATCATGGTTATACCAAATCAGAATTCCTGCTCATAATCATACTAATAAATTCATCTTTGCACTAAGGCCAAAGATATTCATTAACAATTCATCTTTGCACTACATGCCAAAGACATACAACTGTATTTTAGAAGAGTCAAGTAGAGCATGATATCTACTATCTTCTACGAATTAAATGTGTATAATAAATATTTAATCGCTGAGACTCAACTTAATAAATAATCTACATCATCGAATCGCCCCTGCACTACGACCAAAGATATTCGTTAATATCACATCCATGAATTTATATTTCATCGCTGAGACTCAGCTCGATAATCAATCCATATCACTGAATTATCCATGCCCCACGACTAAGGATATTCGTTAATATCACGACCACGAATTATCCATGCACTACGGCTAAAGATAATCATGTTTTCATCAACAGTCATGATCATGTCATAAAATAATTCATCTTTGTACCCTTGGCCGAAGAGAATCCATAGCCATAATCATACCAAAAACTGTCCATCAATGCACTACGGGCCAATGAGGACTTTTTCCACATCATTTGTAACATTACGGTCAGGATTATACCGAATAATCCCCGGTCATAATCATACCAAGTCCATCTATGCACTACGGCCAAAGATGACTTTCAACATAATATAAGCATGAGGATGATGACAATGATATAAGAATTAATCAAATGAGATAAAGGATAAATATTAAACATTTATAATACAATTTATCCAGCGTTTAATAATAACCAAATGTTATCAATCACTTAATAATCTCATAATCTAATATCATTAATATTATAACAATATTTTAATCATTTCTTAAACTTATAAATAATTTATTTCAATTATTTACACTTTATCAAATAAAATAATACATTTAATCATTCAAAAATGCCATAATCATAAGATTTCATAAGCAATGATCAAATCCCTCATAAAAAATCTGCATATACCTTATATAGGATTCTCAAGCCACAAAATCCTATTTTTTAATTTTATTACTTCACATATCATATTTAATTCATTTACTCATAACTAGTTCATTTTCATGAAAAATACCAAATCAGTCCCAAAAATATTTCTTTTCTAGGATTTAGCAGAATATAGTCCCATCTTGAACATATATTTTTCTCAAAATTTTTAAAATTCATTTACTATTTTTTATATTGCTAAAACTGCCGAATATTTAGACATTTATCATAAATTGTACTTTTGTCCAAAAATTTCAAAATTTACAGGGTATACTCCTGTTATATATATGTACTCCCAATAAAAATTTCACCAATTTTGGAGTTAACCACAAGGCGTTATAAGGTTTTACTTTTAAAATAGTATTTTCCCATAAAATCCATAACTCTTAATGTTTACATCCAAAAATCGCCATTTTTGGACACAATCTAGAAAACTCATCAAATTATAATTTCAAATTTTTCAAGAATTTTTGAGGGTCAGAAAAATTACGAAACTACCCCTGGCAGAAATCCCTTTTAACGAAAATACTATTCGTATGGATACGAATGATCATTTACAATGCATGCGGTAATCCACATAGACAGGTTATTTCAACAGAATAATAAAGAATGGAACCAGGTCATGCGTAAATGTACAGACAGGATATTCCAACAGAATAATAAATAATAAAATAACAGAAGAATTCACCAAGCATGCGATAGACCACACAGACAGGTTATTCCAACAGAATAATAAATAATATAACCAGGTCATGCGTAAAGCATAGACAGGATGTTCCAACAGAATAATAAAAAAAAGGAATAACAGAAGAATTTCACCATGTATGCGGTACTTCGCATAAACAGGTTATTCCAACATAATAACAAATAATGGAACCAGGTTCGGCGTAAACGCACAGACAGGATATTCCGACAGAATAATAAAGAATGGAATAACAGATGAATTTCACCAAGTATAGGGTAGCCCGCGTATACAGGTTATTCCAACAGAAAAATACATAATGGAATAACAGAAGTTCTCTTCATGAATACAAAAGAAATAAAACCCCTTACATTAGTAGGAGATTGAATACTGCAGTAGTGTAGTAACAGAATACTCTTCTTCCTTCTCTTTTATTCTCTCTATACTTTCTTTCTCTATAGCTTAAATGAATTCGTGAAAAATAATGAAGAACTAGGCCTCTATTTATAGAAGATTTCTAGCTTAGCACTTGCAATTTGAAAAGGCAAGCGGATTGACGACTGATGATATGAAAATAAAAGTGGTTTGACGCCTGTAATATGAAACACCAAGTGGTTTGACGCCTGTAATGTGAAACGACAATTGGTTCGACGTCTGTAACGTGAAACGACAATTGGTTCGACGCCTATAATATGAAACGGCAAATGGTTTGATGTCTGGTAAAGGTAATTACTATTTGCAAAAGAGACTCTTAGATGATGACATATGGCCCCCCATAAAATAACCAAATTTACTACAAACGTCTCATAATAGACTCTTTATATACATCAAGTATTGAATAAATATTACCACAAATTATTTTATTTTTAATCAACACATATTTAATCTTTCAACAATTATTAATCATTAATATTATAACTTGTCATCTCAATTATTGATTTAATAATATAACATATTATATAGATGATATTGTGACAATAATTGAATCAATAATATAAGAGATATGATGCAGCAATTACTGTAGCAATAATTGAGTATAACTGAGCGACTTCTCACGTAAACATCAATAATCAATACCGTGTGCTACTATGCAACCACACGTATTACTGTACTTTTACTACCGAGTAGTTCAAAAGTTTTAACGGTAAAATTCCGCCGTTATTTTCATAAAAATATTTTTGTCATTTTCTCAATCTGATAATAATTCCGTTGTAGGGTCCACCAATGAATGTACCGTCGTACGAATATTCCCCGACAAAAATAATATTCCTCGACCAATCGAATATTCCCCGACAAAACGATTATTTTATATTAACTTGCTTACTTTGCAAAAAAAAAAAAAAAAAATTCAAATGTTACCCTTAACTTTAAACTTTTATCAATTTAACTATTTACCAAAATAAATAAAAAATTGAATACTTTTATTTCATAAAATTCGGGGTCTCACAATCACCCTTCCTTATAAAATTTTGCTCTTGAAATTTACGTACGTACCTGATATTCGAAGAGATGAGAATACCTTGCTTTCTTTTCAGATTGCACCTTCCCGGTAATTTCCTCTATATCATGATTTTTCCATTGCTCATCTCCTGTATTTCAGATATCATTCTATAATATATTTTCAAAACAAAGGTTAATCGACATATCACAATTTGTCAACTTATCAAGTAAACAATTTCAGCTTAGGTAAGTCACACACTAGCGAAGTATATAACTCGTCTCTCACCTCTTAGTTCTAGAGTCTTATTTCCGCCAGCGACCATATCCCTAAGCTCTAATACCAAATGTGACGCCCCTAAAATTAGGTATACATCACGCATTCTGAGTCGCCAGATAAATAGTACAAAATTCAAATACAACTTCATTTATACAACTGTTGAACTGTAGTATAAAATACGACCACAGTTAATTATGAGTTTTAATACAAATGTATGTAACTCTCATGGTACCTCGACCACAACCTTATAATGGTACTTTACATAAAAGTATAGTCAAAAACTGTTTTAGAAATTAAAATCTTTAGGAAGTGCTCAAGTAAACCTTCGTACATGGGAGGCCATGCGTCTAGGTTATAATAGATATCATATGGCCACATAATTATCCTTGGTTGACCCAATAGACCCCAAAGAAAAACGAGAAGATTACTATCATCTTTTTCCCAATGGTGAGTCTTCTCTTGACATATAAATATCTCCGTTGTCTCCAAGTGAAAATTATGTTTCAAATAAACTCCAAGATCACACAGGTAGTGCTCGTAGATATATTCAGCTAGTGGATGTGCACAACCATGTCTTATGAGAACACGAGGTTGTATGTCATTAGACATCTTGTATGATAGTGGCAAAACACCCTTCCAAAGTTGGGTTCACCTCACCCTATTTGATTCACCAAATATAACTACTAAATGTTGTATAGAATACAACACACTTTTCTATCCTGTTTAGGGAGGACCTCCACAGCTAGAGACCACTGTTCTATTCCCCAGTTATCCCCACTCGACCCGGCAACACTCTTACGGCAACACTCTTATTACCTGAAAGGAATTGTGAAGCAGAAAGGGTGAGCACAACTAGCCCAGTAAAGAATATCACAAATAAAGATAATTAAATTATCAGTAACCTTCATCAATAATAAATCAGAGATTTAGAACATATGGTAGATGATAAAACTTTTCAACCATAGTTACAGCGGAACGAGCAATCCATTAGAAGAGTCAAATAGACCATAAAGTCTATTATCTTCTCTATGTTAAAAGTCCACCAATACTGTTTTATCCATGTAAAATAAATCAACAGTTCCTGTCCACAATCATATAAATAACTCATAATCATATTTGTGGTTCTAAATTCCTCTTCGCAACCAGGACGAAGATAATTTTCATCACCTATCTTCACCTGAAACATCAAAAATCATGGTTATACCAAATCAGAATTCCTGCTCATAATCATACTAATAAATTCATCTTTGCACTAAGGCCAAAGATATTCATTAACAATTCATCTTTGCACTAAGGCCAAAGATATTCATTAACAATTCATCTTTGCAATACATGCCAAAGACATACAACTGTATTTTAGAAGAGTCAAGTAGAGCATGATATCTACTATCTTCTACGAATTAAATGTGTATAATAAATATTTAATCGCTGAGACTCAACTTAATAAATAATCCACATCATCGAATCGCCCCTTCACTACGGCCAAGGATATTCGTTAATATCACATCTATGAATTTATATTTCATCGCTGAGACTCAACTCGATAATCAATCCATATCACTGAATTATCCATGCCCCACGACTAAGGATATTCGTTAATATCACGACCACGAATTATCCATGCACTACGGCTAAAGATAATCGTGTTTTCATCAACGGTCATGATCATGCCATAAAATAATTCATCTTTGTACCCTTGGCCGAAGAAAATTTATAGCCATAATCATACCAAAAACTGTCCATAAGTGCACTACGAGCCAATGATGACTTTTTCCACATCATTTGTAACATTACGGTCAGGATTATACCGAATAATCCCTGGTCATAATCATACCAAGTCCATCTATGCACTACGGCCAAAGATGACTTTCAACATAATATAAGCATGAGGATGATGACAATGATATAAGAATTAATCAAATGAGATAAAGGATAAATATTAAACATTTATAATACAATTTATCAAGCGTTTAATAATAACCAAATGTTATCAATCACTTAATAATCTCATAATCTAATATCATTAATATTATAACAATATTTTAATCATTTCTTAAACTTATAAATAATTTATTTCAATTGTTTACACTTTATCAAATGAAATAATACATTTAATCATTCAAAAATGCCATAATCATAAGATTTCATAAGCAATGATCAAATCCCTCATAAAAAATCTGCATATACCTTATATAGGATTCTCAAGCCACAAAATCCTATTTTTCAATTTTATTACTTCACATAACATATTTAATTCATTTACTCATAACTAGTTCATTTTCATGAAAAATACCAAATCAGTCCCAAAAATATTTCTTTTCTAGGATTTAGCAGAATATAGTCCCATCTTGAACATATATTTTTCTCAAAATTTTTAAAATTCATTTACTATTTTTTATATTGCTAAAACTGCCGAATATTTAGACATTTATCATAAATTGTACTTTTGTCCAAAAATTTCAAAATTTACAGGGTATACTCCTGTTATATATATGTACTCCCAATAAAAATTTCACCAATTTTGGAGTTAACCACAAGGCGTTATAAGGGTTTACTTTTAAAATAGTATTTTCCCATAAAATCCATAACTCTTAATGTATACATCCAAAAATCGCCATTTTTGGACACAATCTAGAAAACTCATCAAATTATAATTTCAAATTTTGCCAAAATTTTTGAGGGTCAAAAAAATTACGAAACTACCCATGGCAGAAACCCCTTTTAATGAAAATACTATTCGTATGAATACGAATGATCATTTACAATGCATGCGGTAATCCACATAGACATGTTATTTCAAAAATATAATAAATAATGGAACCAGGTCATGCGTAAACGCACAGACAGGATATTCCAACAGAATAATAAATAATGAAATAACAGAAGAATTCATCAGGCACGCGATAGACCGCACAAACAGGTTATTCCAACAGAATAATTAATAATATAACCAGGTCATGCGTAAAGCATAGACAGGATGTTCCAACAGAATAATAAAAAAAGGAATAACAGAAGAATTTCACCATGTATGCGGTACTTCGTATAAACAGGTTATTCCAACATAATAACAAATAATGGAACCAGGTCTGGCGTAAACGCACAGACAGGATATTCCGACAGAATAATAAAGAATGGGATAACAGAAGAATTTCACTAAGTATAGGATAGCCCGCGTATACAGGTTATTCCAACAGAATAATAAATAATGGAATAACAGAAGTTCTCTTCATGAATACAAAAGAAATAACACCCCTTATATTAGTAGGAGATTGAATGCTTCAATAGTGTAGTAATAGAATACTCTTCTTCTTTCTCTCTATACTTTCTCTCTCTATAGCTTGAATGAATTCTTGAAAAATAATGAAGAACTAGGCCTCTATTTATAGAAGATTTCTAGCTTAACACATGCAATATGAAAAGGAAAGCGGATTGACGACTGGTGATGTGAAAAGAAAAGTTGTTTGACACCTGTAATGTAAAACACCAAGTGGTTTGACGCCTGTAATGTGAAACACCAAGTGGTTTGACGCTTGTAATGTGAAACGACAATTGGTTTGACGCCTGTAATGTGAAACGACAATTGGTTCGACGCCTGTAATATGAAACAACAAGTGGTTTGACGTCTGATAAAGGTAATTACTATTAGCGAAAGAGACTCTTAGATGATGACATATGGCCCCCCATAGAATAACCAAATTTACCACAAACGTCTCATAATGGACTCTTTATATACATCAAGGATTGAATAAATATTACCACAAATCATTTTATTTTTAATCAACACATATTTAATCTTTCAACAATTATTAATCATTAATATTATAACTTGTTGTCTCAATTATTGATTTAATAATATAACATATTATTCAGATGATACTGTGAAAATAATTGAATCAATAATATAAGAGATATGATGCAGCAATTACTGTAGCAATAATTGAGTATAACTGAGTGACTTCTCACGTAAGCATCAATAATCAATACCGTGTGCTACTATGCAATCACACGTATTACTGTACTTTTACTACCGAGTAGTTCAAAAGTTTTAACGGTAAAACTTCCGCCGTTATTTTCATAAAAATATTTTTGTCGTTTTCTCAATCCGACAATAATTTCGTTGCGGGGTCTACCAATGATTGTACTTTCGTACGTATATTCCCCGACAAAAAGAATTTTCCTCAGCCTATTGAATATTCCCCGACAAAATGAATATTTTATATCAACTTGCTTACTTTGTAAAAAAAAAAATTCACATATTACCCTTAACTTTAAACTTTTATCAATTTAACTATTTACCAAAAGAAATAAAAAATTGAATACTTTTATTTCATAAAATGCGGGGTCTCACAAAGGGTGTGTGCAAAGATGAAGAGAAATACTTTCAAGTGTGTGAGAAGGCTTACAGTGGGTTGCCAAAGAAGACTTCTATATCTTTAAAGTGGATGAACACTCGGCTCCCGCCGGTACAAGAGTAGCTATATGTGAGCTCACAAGTGTTTAAAAAGAGAAAGCACTCAGTATAGGATGAGTACGGAGCAAATTTGACAGGGCTTCCTCACCTTTTTTATCTTACAAATGGCCACCCCAAGCCCTCTATTTATAGAGGGGGGGAGCCACAGGTGTACCTGTGGCTAGGCCGTATATGTTGCTCAGGGTTATTTCTGAGATTGGACTACTGCAAGTGTTGAAGGTCCTTAGTGTCATCTTTGAGGTGTGCCTGTCTTCCCAGTGTTATCTCCAGGTCTTATACTGAGTGCCTCGGTGTAAGTGTCGAGGTTGAAGCTGATTACATTCATTTGAACGAAGCATTTTCGGGGTTATCTCCGGAATTCCAACTGCACTCCTTGGGTTTATCTCCAAGGTTGGAACTGCTACTCCTAGTGTTATTTCTAGGACTGAGACTAAATATCTCGGGGTTATCTCCGAGATGAATTGGCCTTCTCCGGTGGAATTTTTGGTATTGGAACTGCATGCCTCAGGTTTATCTCCGAGGTTGGAACTGTTACTTCTGGTGTGTGTTCTGGGGTTAAGGCTGAACTTCCAGTAGTATCCGGACTTGACGTGGATTGTCTTTCAGGGTTGTCTCTGAAAGACGAATCTGCCCTCCTACAATGTCAGTGACAGGTGTGCAGAAAATTTCGAGTGTCTACAGATGCCCCTCTTTATCATATTCATGCAATGCAATGACATGGATATGATAAAGAATCCTAGACTCTTGAAATGCAACAAGATAAATATGATGCTATGTGCAACAATATGATGCAAATGTATGATGCATGTGTTCATGGTTGTTGCCCAACATGCTGGGGATGATTGCCGGCTCCTTGTAGCTTCTACCGGCGATTGGCAACGATGACAAGTTTGGATGTGTGATCCAAATCTTTTAGGATATTGACGTTGGAGCTATCACCAAAGTCCTTAATCCTTGATACAGACTTTACTCCGAAGATGTGCCTCTCATGTGCAAGAGATATGTGGGGATAAAGCTTTGTCTGCTTTGAGGATGTGTATAACATGTCCCATCATCAATCCTCTTTGATGATGTTTACCTTTCCTGGTTTGTATCGCCAGGATATGTCAAGGTTCTGTTGGATTTACTGCCAACATCATATGCTGTCAGGGTTGCATGACCTTCGTTGACGTGTATTTCACCGACGCGTGAATCAACGGATAAAAACCCTATTGGGCAGATTTTCAAGGCTGCTTGAACTTCGTGGATGAAAACCCTATTGAGTAGATTGTCAAGGCTGGTTAACCTTTGCTGACGTGTGAATCAATGGCTGATATGCGTTGTAACCCCAGCTGGGGATTGAACCTCAGAATGCGTTGTGACCCTCGTCGGGGAATGCGTTGTAACCCCTGCCGGGGAATGCGTTTTAACCCCCACCGGGGAATGCGTTTTAACCCCCGATGGGGAATGTTTGATCCTCGGTGATGTGTGTATTAACAGCTGCAATCATCGAATGTCTTCCGACGTTTCGTTGGATTTACTTGCCAACTGTTGCACTGATGTCAAGGCTGCTTGACCTTCGTTGATATGTGTGTCAACGGATGACATTGCATGATACCCCCGCCGAGGATATGTATTTCGACACATGCAAACGCGTGATGCCCCCGTCGGGGAAATGTTCTGTAGACTGCGTGATTCCCCCGCCGGGGATCTGATTAAAAATTAGGGTGACGACCCTGAATCGGCGGCATTGGACCTGCGCAAGGTATTTCCAAGCGTGACTTGTAACATTTGAGATCATCCACGCAATGTACCGTGTGCTTGGGAAAATACCAATGAGTGATGTGCAAACCCAAGGTTCAATTTGAGAAGACCAGGATTTGTAAGCTATTCTGCTCAATCGCGTAGCGTTTTTATTCCTGATTCGACCTTTTCAGTCTGTGAGAACTCCTTTGCAACTCAAACTTGACTGAGATGGAGGAGTGGGACCCACATAGGGGTGCCATAGGTACACCTGCTGTATCCGCAGATGGACCTGCGACTAACCGTGGATACTAAAGGCCAACACGTTGCTTTCATAAGTCATTTTCAAGTTGCACTGCGAAGGAAATCCGAGAGCTCTTCTTCAGATCTGCAGAGTTCGGGCTACTTTCTGCAAATTCTGTCACCGTACAAGTGTTCTACATTGTCCTGGTAACGTATGCATGTATTTTTTTTTCCAGTTTTTATCCGTTGGAAAATGACTTATCACATGAAATGCATCTAAACACATAGTAGTGATTATGTATGCTCAAATGAATTGATAAAAAATATTCAACATAGTAAATGTTAGTATTAAACCATGCTGAACATAATAATGTGAAAAAATTTGACTTTTGAGACAACCAAATTGACATCTTTTTCTGCTATTTCTTATCCTATTTGAGGACAAATGAACAAAAAGTAAAAAGGCAAAGTACTCTTGGTATTGAGGTTAACCTTATAGATTGATGACTTTGATTTTTAATGCATATATTACGTGTATGACTGTGGGCAGGTGTGCTATTGAATGGCCACCTAGTCATGCCTATGTGCATGTGGATAGTCCGATTTACAAATGGGACTATGGCAAAATTTTCCAAAATGTAGGCATTTGATTAATCATGCATTTTTTAACTATTATAGATGTATGTTAAAGTAGTGCATGTATGCATGTAGTCATAAAATACATTTTGAAAAGCTCCAGGCTAGAAAATACCACACCCTTTCTGATGTGATTTGGAGACTTGTTGTCCAGATATTATGGATTAGGATCAGCCGAGTAGTTCCCACAGGACAACTTCTGGTGTACGGAGGACGGCTTCTGAAGTGCCTAGACCCCGTTCTGTTAGACAACCTCTTCGGTTGGTGGAGGCGGTGATACGTCTAGTCCAGGTTGATGTGCCAGACGTCGAGGACAGGGAGGAAGATGTTCCGGTTGCGGAATTCGCTCCTGCTACACATGTTCCCTGTAGGGACCTCTCGATTATTCACGTGGCAAACCCAGAGCTTCTGGGTGATTTGAGTTGACATCCTTCGATGTATTTGCATGCCAACGAGGTATGACGCTAGATCTTGATATTCCTTCTTTCCTATTGATGATGATTAAAGGGTTTTGATGTTGATCTGCATTTCATGCAGGTTCCCGGCTTTACACAGCCTCGGGGGAACTAGTTCAACATACACTCAATGTACCAGGCTCATCATCCTGACTATAGAGCGATTGTGCATGACTGGGGTTTTGGAGCATTCTTTTCCATCCTTCCCCGCCGTTGCTCCTAGGGTTACCTTAGGGCATTATCTGAGTACTGGTTTCACCAGACTCAGTCACTCAATTTGCTGGACTGTGAGGTGATGATGACGCTGATAGATTGGCGATTTATCACAGGTATGGAGTTTGGAGGGGCACCAGTGCATTGTATGATGGATATTACCCTTACTACCGTCAGATCCTTGTTAGAAATTTCGGTTGAGGAGCTCAAGGGCAGGACCGTCCGTGCATGTCTTTTGAGCGTGGATGCTATGAGTGGGCTGTTGAGCGAGCCCATGCTAGATGATGTCAAATTCAGGGATCGCTTTCTTCGACAATTGTTCCTGATGATCATTAGAGGGTGCTTTATAGCAGATAACTCTTCTACGGTGTTGTTCGCCTTGATCAGCGCCACGCAACATGTGGATCGTATAGGAGAGTATGATTGGGGTTTCTACACCTTTGCCTATTTCCTCAGGGGCATGCGTATGCGCTCGCAGGGTGTGACTGAGGCTTGGTTAGAATCTACCCATTTCTGCTAGTGAGTATTTCTCTTGTCATTTCCCATTTACAGGTTAAGAGTGTTTACTGACCTCAGATGTTTTGCCATTGTGTTGGCAGTTTTGGGCCTATGAAAGGCTCCCATGCTTGCGTCCGGTGAGTGTGTTAGGTTTAGATACCTATCCACAAAGATGACGATGTCATCATTCCATATTGGCGGAGGTCCCTGTAGCTGAGGGTTTCACTCATTGCCGCCTACAACTGGAGTTGTTAACAGCTGACATTATTACATGGATTCCCTATTCTGGGAGCACTTGGCCATCGAATTTGAGGATGGGTACCCGACTGATGTCGAGTATCTGATTTCCACCCGGAGAGTTTCTCTCTTTACAGATGGAGGATGAGAGCTCTATCTAGGAGAGCGTGCTATTAGGAGCACCACAGGAGAGATCCATATGCCGATCTTGCCTCTTGCCAGGTGTTATTGGCCTGTATCGCAGTCACCCATCACTGACATCCCATTGTTGGGTGCTGACAGTTTCACACTGTCAGAGGGTCCCTGCACTCAGGATATGTTCCAACGTTGGTGGTTCCCTCGTACTATTGGAGCACAGACCCGCGCCACTTAGTTCATGGGGGATATGGTTCCATGATCCGTGATGATGACGAATTGGCTAGCCTGTGTCTGAGATCTGACTTATGTGACACAGATTGACAGTTTGACCCAGCGATTGGACCGGGCACATTTCTTTATCCGACATTTGGGCAGATATCCGGCAGAGGCAGATTTGTTTGATCCTTCCAGCTCAGGCACTGGCCACTCAGATGACCCATTTGGCTTTGCCGTCGTAGATCCTCCTTTGTATAGGCCTGACATCCCTGTTGATAGAGATCCAGTGACTCAGGGGGAGTTACATCAGGTGGACAAGATTGATGATGTAGATATTGACACCATTGTCTTCTTTTGATGTGTATTCTCGTTATCTCATTTGATAGGCCTTTGTTAGCTATTGGGTAGCTGTGACCCATTCTCGCTATATCTTTTGATAGGCCCCTGTTAGTAGTAGGGCGTCTGTGCCCCATTTCCCTGTATTTTTAGCTGTACAGAGATGATGTATTAGATGATGATATACTTAGGAATGTATGCACATTTTTTCATTCCCTATATCATATTGCCATCTATTATCTGCAATGCATGTATCATGTTATGCATATGTATGTATGTCTAGAGATGTTCAACGTTGACCCTTGGATGGTCTTATGATACATCACGTACAGATGTCTTCTTCGATAGTTAGTCGTATTGATCATACCCCACCATTATTGATGGCATCTGGTGTGCGATCGTGGTATGATAACATGTCACCATCAGACAAGGTGACCGTGGATCACTTGTTGCAACATACTATGACCCTGTTGATGTTTCAGGTTCCCATAGGATTCGTGGATGGCATGCTGGAGCACTAGGTATCGGAGAGACATGTTTTTTTATTTGGGACCCAAGAGTTGACTCCGACTGTAACAACCCGATATTTTCTATATAATTAAATCAGAAAATTTTGCATATAATTTTTTTTAATTTAAAGATGAGGATTTGTACAAGATAAAGTGTATGTAATTATGTAATAAATAAAAATATATTTATTAAATGAATGTTTACAAATAATTTTATTTTAGAATTATTGATTATTATAAAGTATATTCTTATAATAATTAATCTTATAGTAGAAATATTTTTATTAATTATTTTCCATGAAACTGTAATTATATATTATTTAAATAATATATGAAATGATTTTTAGAATAATAATAATAATAATTTTATTATATGAATTTTAGTATAGATTATTAAGGTAATTATTTTACCTTAATTATTAAGGTTAAATATGGAAGAATAAATCAGATATAGAATCCAAACCATAATTTTGGATTTTAATCAAGGCATGAGAATAATAATATTATATTAATTATATTTTAATTTTTCAGTGCTATAAATATGTACTGTAAGTACGTATTGATAATGGTTAGTCAATTATAGTGCAGTATTTCAAAACCCTAATATTAATTGGTTAAACCATAGTTTTACTTTGGGAAATCCTAATTTGAAAAAAACAATTGTGAGTTTAAGACTATTATATAAATGTGTTATATGATTTTATGATTAATTAGGTCAACCCTAATTAACATTTAGATATATTAATTTCTAGAAACCCTAATGTTTGAATTATAATCCCTAATTGTGATTTGCTAACCTTAATTATCAAAATTATAAACCCTAATTGCTAAATTAGCAAGGATAATTATAATTAGTAATTTTAAACCCTAATGTTCTTGTATAAAGTAATTAGAAAACTAATCTAATTTAGAAAACCCTAATTACAAATTTTAGAAACTAAAATTTTACATTTTTCAAACCCTAATCGCTAAATCCTACAAATGCTATGTACTAAACCTTAGGGTTAAACCCTAAGGGTTTGTTGTTGATCGATTTCGCAATCAATGAATACGTGCAAGTATACACGGTCAACAAGTAATAAAGTGAAAGTAGAGTATCGTTCCCACGAGGAATTATTTAATAAAAATCACCAAGTACTAATTCTTAACCAAACTAATTTTATTTAAACAATCTCAAATCGTTATTTTTCTAATTAAAAAAACTAAATTAATCAATTAAAACTAAGATTTTAACGAATGAATTCAAATAAATAAAGATTAAGACTTCAATATCCCCAATTATGAATTATAAATCAATTATCCAATTATCCCAATTATTATGCCTACTGAATTGTTAACAGGAATTCTCAAATGCCAAAAGTCATTTTCCAAGTGATCAATTGCCTTCTATTTAATCCATATTAATCTTGCTATATTCCTATGCAAAACAATTGAATTAACTCCTTCAATTCCAATTCCTTATGTGTTAAATGTGGTGAACATATATTTCCATTCAATTCACAAACCTAATTATTTACTTTGCAAATAACTAAGTCACATGATATCATGCCCAGTTCTAACCCTAGAATTCCTTTTCCAATTCCTTCTAGAGTAACAAAGTAATTACTGATCAGATAATTAAGCAATATGCACAAGACAAGATAAACAACTCACTTTAACATAAATAATTGGAATATAATGAATAACTAATTCATAACCATAAAAAGTTCAATTGAAATCTCAATAAAAGAGTTAGTTCATAATTAATGAATTAAAACCAAGAATCCACAACTGAATAGACATTAAAAGATAAAAGTATGATAAGAGAAGAGAATAGAATCTGTTGTCAGCAAATCTGATGCTCCCTTCTTGCTCTTGCTCTTGATCTTCAATGGTCTCCAAGTTGCTTCAATCTCCAAAACTAATAAAAACTAGGGTTATGTTCTAATCTAATGGAGTGTATCTCTAATCTAAGCTATGTAATCCCCCAGCTAAGCTATGTAATCCCCAAGCTAAGCTATGTAATTCTTAAGCTAAGCTATGTAATCCTTAAGCTAAGCTATGTAATCCCCTCTTATTTTATGCCTTACATCATATATTTATAGGTTACAAGTCTTACTTTGAGTTTAGGAACAATCCCAATCCAATTTGGAGTCAAAAAGGTGTCAAAATTCGCCCAAAACGCGTCCAGGCCCGCACCAGACCCTTCTCCAGTGCCCCGGCGCTGGGCACGGCGCTGGCATTCTGCCCCCCAGCGCCCCGGCTCTGATATCAAGCCTAAAACGAGGGCCCCGGCGCTGTCACAAAGTCTAACATTTTCTGCTCCGACGTCCTTTGGGAAAACGGCCATAACTTCTTCGTCCGAACTCCGATTTAGATGATTTAAGATGTTCTGGAAAGAAGAGAAGTAGATCTAAAACTTTCATTCTTGAAGATTTTTGAAATAATGTCCGGAGCTATAATCAAATTGGCTCTGAAGTGACTGCTATATAAATGACAAGCCGAAAACGCGCATCTAGCCACCCCGAACGTCGATCCAAGTAACTTTTGTCCCAATTCCTACAAAACAATATAAAACATGCATGAATAGACACAAACACATAAAAACATCCTAAAAGACTTGAGAACAACAATAAATTAAGCCCGAATGTATCCAATTCATGTGTATAAAACTCACTCATCATTTGTCAAGATTACAAAAGGGCCATTAAAATTCCAAGCAAAATGATCAAAATTCCCCTCTTGAATTATTTGAGATAACATGTATATCTAGCAATAATTGAGTTGATGAACTACTTCAACCACTCCATGTGACACAAAACCTCCAACACATTAATCTAAATCAGGCAAATACCTTGTATATTAGTAGTATATATAGATTGAGAGAGAGAGAGAGGATTGCATTTGCTAGCCATTTTATCACAAACACTCAACTAGACTCTCTCTACTCAAAACCCACGAAATATATATGTATATCAGTCCCATAAACAAGCCCCACGTTTACCATTAACAGATCAGGAGGCCAGAATCAAAATTATTCTTAGAAAGGTATAAAAAACCCAAGCTATAATCTGACCATAAATCTGTTGTTGGATGTTATGATTCAGTGTTAAAATATGTTGTTAGTAGTGTATAATGACGATATGGGTTGCTAGATGTTAGATCCATAACATCTAGAGGCTCGGATTTAAAGATTTCCAAAATCTGGAAATTTTGTTTTTGATGTCTGACAACCAAATGTCAGGCCTTATATCTCTGTGATCTTTAATGTGTTTTGTGTTTTGAAAGTTGGTAGTTGTAGTCTGATATATGCTTTTGGATCTGGGCTTGAAATAAGACTTAGATCTATTCTAGATTGCAGGATATTGTTGGTCAAAGGTCGTTGACCGAACATGACCATACCATTTCTGGGTAACCTAGAAATGAGTTTTCAGCGTCTGACAGGATGTTTGAAGACTCAACTGATCGAACTTAGTGAGTGGTCAAATCAGGCCACTCGGTCACAATTGCATTTTTCTAGAATTTCCAGAAACGTGAAGAACACATATTATGACAGCCTTTGACCGATCAATATCTTGCTATTGTTTTGATGTTATGGTTATGTTTTGTAATAGATCTGTAGTGATACATGTGGGCTACAATTTGGAAGTCTTAGATCACTAAAACCTCACCTGTACAACAAGTAGTGGAAGCCCAAATGACTATCCGAGCTGTTCTTCATTTCTGGGTAACCCAGAAAATGAAGAACAACTCTGACAGTGTTTTCATTGGCTTAGATCTTTCAATTGATGCATGTTTTGATCATGTTTGTTGTTGGATCTTGTAATCTTGCATTAGCACTACACGATCTGATCAACATCATGTTCAGAAACACTTTGTGTGAAGAATTAATTATATATGGTTAAACTAGTTAACTTGGTAACTGTGTCGGTGTTCTGGGATTTCATGAAGAACACGAAGAACACCTATAGCGACGGTTCTGTCGCTATAGGTGGTCTTTAGCGACAATTTCAATATAAAAATTATATTTTCATTAAATAATTATAAAAAATTAGATTTTAATTATTAAAAATACAAAATAAATTATTAAAAATTATTTTAAGGTCTGAAAATTTGTTTTTAATTATTTTACTTATATTTCATAAATATTTAATATTTTTGAAATGTTAAAGGTATTTAATTTATTTAATTATTATATTAATTAAATTATTTAAAAATGATTTAATACTTGAAAAATCATTTAAAATTATATTATGGTATAAAAAAATATTTTAAGTTATTTTTAATGACTTTTAATATTTTGTGATGAAATTCATTAATAAATTAATATTAATGATAATTAAGATATTTGATAAATAAATTAAATAAATAAATTAAAAATAATTTTATTATATTAAAAATCATTTTAAAGAATAATATGGTATTTAAAAATATTTTAAGTTATAACATATAACTTTCAATATTTAAAGGTAAAATTCATTAATTAATTATTATTAATGATATTAAAGTTATTTAATAATTATATTCAAGAAGTTAGTTTAAAAATGATTTTAATATTATAAAAATCATTTTAAATGAAAATAAAGTGTTTAAAGATATTTTAAGTTATAAAATATAAATTTTAATATTTAAAGGATAATTTCATTAATAACTTAATATTAATAATATTAATGATATTAAATTTATTTAATGATTATATTAAATAAATAGTTTAAAAATGGTTTTATTAATTTAAAAATCATTTAAAAAGTATATAAATTAATTAAAAATATTTTAAGTTATAATTAATGACTTTTAATATTTTGATAAATAATACATTAATACTTTAATATTAATGGTAATTATTTAAAAATAATTTTAAATATTTTAAAAATCATTTAAGAGTAATATTAATACTTTAAAAATATTTTGAGTTATTATAAATAACTTTAATATTTTGATAATAATTTCATTAATAGTTTAATATTAATGATTATTGAATTATTTAATATTTAAATTATTTAATAATGATTCCGGTGTTTGAAAATTCATGATAAATTATAATAAATGTTTAAAAACTATTATAAGTCATTTAAAAATAATATGACTGATACTATGTTACAGGATATAGTCTTAGACTCGATAATTACCCGATAAAAGCCATCGGTACACCGACATGTTTCAGAAATTGATCTGGACTTAGATAGTTGACTTGATAAGTGTTTATTTATGATTCAATGGTTGTTAAACCTAAGTGGCAATATGATTAGGTTATGTGCTAACTGAAATAAGCAGTGCAATGTGTTATAATATGTTATTCTAATAAGTAAAATGATTTTATTACTAATAGGTGGTTATATAAAAGATAAAACTAAGTTGCAAACTGTAAGCAGCGTATTAGACAAATATCCTACCTTTGTATTTCCTTTATGCAATGGACAAAAGTAAGAATGTTTCAGAATTATATTATTATTGTACCATATTATTAACCCTATTGTTATATATATTATATCCGGTCATTGATTATCAACATGTTACTATACTGTAATTTAGATATATATATATATACCTCTAAGCTATTTGATCAGCTAGACATATATTTAGAAATATCGTTGAATATGATAAAATATTTTTGTATCTAATCAAATTATTTTGGTTCGGATTCCAGACTAAGTATGAATATCCCGATCAAGGGAAAACTTTTATGCGCCCAAGGCGGACAGAGTGAATGATAACATCATTCTTGCATGAAATGTTTATCAATACAGGGCATAACGGGCTGATCACCCCCGTGCCCGTAAGTTATGACGGTTTGCAGATGAAGTTCTGTTTAAACCTATTCGAAAATTGAAAACAATGTTCATAACATGTCACCTAAACCCTATTTATAGTCAATATGTAGTTTCAAAAATTTGATAGAGAGTTGTTATGTTATTATTATCGGTTCAAATTACTTCACAACTATTAATTCGTTGTAGAAGTGTAGTACAAAGAAAACATTTAATCATTTCAGCTAATCTTTATAATTGTTATTACTTGCTGGGCACTCAAATGCTCATCCTTGCTTAATTTAAATGTTTTCAGCTAAGTGTGAACAACCAGAAGGCTTTTCTAAGAACAAGGAAAAGGGAAAGGTTGCTGAATGAATGCAATGCTATTTTATGTAATAGTTAACTTTATTAAGACAAGTATTGTGACAACCCGAAAATTTGGACAATTTTATAAAATCTTAAAAGATTGAGTAATGGTTAAATAATAAATTTAGACATAAAATAAGTGTATGGATTGGACGTTTCTGTAAAGGAATTTTAAGGATTTCAAAATTTTTGGAGAAGAATTTGAATGATTTGATAGACTATAGGTGATAGTTTGATAATGAGGTATATTTAGTGTATGAGTTCATAAGATTATGTGTATGTGGTTCTAGTATTTTAATTTTATACTAGTGATCTAATTTATAAATTGTGGACCATGTCTCTATTTATTAAATTATTTTGTATGAATATGGGAGTAAGTGAATTAAGAATTAAGTTATGTGAACTAATATATATGTATTAGGTGTGATAATTAAATAACCTAAGAGGTTATAATATGAGAGAATATTAGTATATAAATATATATACTAAGTCTAAGAGATTTAATTTATATATCACAATTAATTAATTTTATAACCTAATTAAAGCAAGTCTAATTGGGTTAAGAAAATAAGTGTGTATGAGTAAGAAATTAACTTACTAATGTGTGTAAGGGAACCCTAATTAAATAATGGGGAATGAATAAAAATGAATAAGTATAGAACTAATTTGATTTTTAGGCTCAAAGAATTAATTGGTAGCCAAGTGTTTATTTAAGCATGAGACTTATAGTTAATTAATTTAAGAACAATTAAATTATTGAGTTAGCCCAATATTTAATATAAAGGGCAAGTTTAGTGATGACCCAATTTATTTGGTGGAGGAGCCCAAACTCATTTTAATTAGTAGGCAAAGGAATAAGAAAGTGCAAGCCCAAAAAGAAATAAAAATGGAGCCCAAGCTTGGCCCAATTAAAATCCACGTAACGAGGGGCATTATTGTCATTATATAAAGCATTTAATAAAACAATAGATGGATTGGATGAAAGGCCATGTGGATTTGGTAAGATATGATTAGATATGCTAAGATTATGTGGAGGAAGGAGGAGAACATGTAATGATTATATCACTTTATTAGGTAAACTACTTTTGCTAAGTGTCAACCATTATATGGAGACAACACTTGGCTATTCTTACAAGTAACATCAAAAGAGATATAGTGAAGATATTAAGGCCACATGGCCGGTCACTTAAGAGAAGGAGAAAGGGGGGAGGTATTTGATAATCATGTTACTTTAGTTGGTAGATTACTTTAATAGGTGGCATGTTTTTATGGAGACAACACTTTGTTGTTTCTTCCAAGCAACCTTCTAAGTAATTATGAGAGAGCAAATAAAGATATGGATGGATTTGACAAGGCCACTTGGCTGAAAATAATGAGGGACAGAAAAAGTATGAGCTTGGTAGATTAGTTATAACAAATATATTTACTAATCAAATTACATTCTTTCATTTTCTCTTTTATATTTTCTATTTTCTTACTTAGTAATCAAAGCAAACAAGATATTGAGAGGAGAGAGAGAAGAGAGGGACGGCTAGAGTATGAAATCAAGGGGAAGAGGTTTTGATCTTCTTTCTATCCAAAATCACCTTTCACTTTGGAAGAATAAGGAAGAGTAGCCATAAATCAAAGGTATAAACCCTTTTGTTTATGTATTTTTGATTATTTTTAGTTATGTTCAATCAAAACTTGGGTTGATCATTTCAAACTTCAAAACTCTAGATCTACATGATCTAGAGTGTGTTATGTATGGATCTATCCATATTGTGTGTCAAAAGTTAGATCTAAAGTATGAATTGGAAACTAGTTTTTTAAAGGGTGGAAAATCCTAATTTTTAGCCTTGATGGTGTTTAACCTTGTGTTTTATGATTGTTTGATGGAATAGATCATTCATCATGATAGATCCATGGGTGTATGAGGTATTATTAAGTATTATGATGAGTTATGTTGATATTATGTGATAACATAAAAGTTTTCTTAGAACTCACCAAGAGTTAAAAATCAGATTTTTGTGAAAGCGAAACATGAAATTCAAATGACCATATCTCCTAATATATTTCGAATTTTTGAGTGTGGTCAAGTCCTAAAGTTATATCTATAAGTTATCTAACATTTCCAAGTAGAATCACTGAAAAAGGAGTTGTAGATTTCTGTGTGGACTATTTTTAGCAAAGGACTCCAAAGCTGCAAAATGATAAAAATAAGCTGCGAAGAACTTTCCAGGGCCTGTTTCGGCCTCTTAGTGTTTGCGAAAAATTCCAGCCTTTTGGGAAATGAAAATATATGGTATTAGGTAGCTCCTGTCCAAAAATGAGCTCATTTCGAGTTAAATTGAGCAAGTTATGGCCATTTCAATATTTGGGTTTTTCGGACAAAAATTGCTATAACCGGAGTTCTATAACTCCGATGGCCACAAAATTTAAACTGGAGGGTCACGTTAACATGTATAACATTATGCCAAGAGATGGGAATTTCTGGAGTTAAGCACGAGGTAGCTAATTTCTTAAGGAATTAACTAGAAATTGATTTTTGAAAAATACTTAAGGGAGTTGAAAAATTACGGAAAAATATTTTTGTGTATGAAATACATGTATATATGATTGGCCAAAAGATAGAAAAATAATAAGTTGATTTGTTATGCAAAAGAATAATGAATTTATGTTGTTGAAATTGAAGATTTTGAATTCAGGTTGCTGAAATTGAATTTAGTCCGCTAATCTGATTTTGGTTTGTTGAAATAGTGATTTCAGGATACTGAAATATAATCCGGTTTATTGAAATGATATTTCAATTTACTGAAAGGTTGTATAGATTACTAAGATAACATATAAAGGGATAACTTATGAGTATAAGTTATGACATAATGAAAAGATTATCAAAGTATAATGATAATACTCAGACTAAGGTGTAATGTCTAATGCTTAACTTTGGGAGTGAATGTTAGACAAGTTAATATAAGATGATGGGTTTATAAGTTAGTAAATGAATATGGTGTTAAGATTATCTAATATTTGACTATGTGATTAAGTGTTAGATAGTATTATGAAATAAGGTATGTTATACTAATTAAAAGATCAATCTTATAATTGATAGGTCTTTCATAAGAGATTACATTATATTGCTTAGCGGTAATTAACGGTACAGGCAAGTTTCTTTAACTCAAACTTGAGTTGTATTTTCAAAGCATATTAGTGAATGATTATTGTTAATTATTCACGTCTATACTGGTTATTGATTCGCATGTTGTGCATGTTGTAAATGTTAATCAGGTATGAAAGGTTGATCACCTTCATTACCATTTGGTTCAGTTAATCTGTTCATGTTCATTATTGACCATTCATTTTTATTGACTTGGTCGTTCAGCTAAGAAAATTTGTTCATGCTCTTTCACAATGTTTTTATTGTTGAAAGTTAGCTAGCTTATTGTTCAATTATTTCAATCATGATATATCCTTAATTAAACTTATGCTTGCTGGGCAAATTTGTTGCTCACCCTTGCTATATCATGATAAAATTTTCAGATTTAGAGGAAAGCTCGAGTAAAGACAGAAGCAGTTCAAGATTTAATTATAGTGCAGTTAGATTTATTAATTTCTAACGAAAATAGTATTGTAAATCTTTTCAGATATTGAAGGTATGTATTTAGTTAAGGTTGTAGACCTTGGGAATGATGTGTAAAAGTTTATTGTATAAACAAATTATGTTTATATCTTCCGCAATAATTATAGAATTAGTACACCAGATTCGTGGTAAAAAGTACCCGGATTTGGGGATGTCACAAGTATGATATATATTATCTATCATGATATGTAAGGAATGTATTAAAGGTTACGTACTTGGGAGCTAGACTCTGATGATTATGTAAATAAAGTTTGATATTTATATTATTGTTATTATTATTAGTATTATTCTGCTCATAGAAATGGTATCGTGAAGCACCGAGTTCGGGTTTCAAGTACCTGGATTTGGGGGCTTTACAGGTTGGTATCAGAGCTTTAGGGTTAAAAACCTTAGGTGGGATAGACCTTAGGCTATAACCTTAGAACAGAGGGAAACGTTGAAAATATAAATAACTCATATAGAGTTCAAAAGGAGATGAATTGAATAAATTCATCGTCAAACAAAATAAAAGATAACTTATATAAAACTCTTATTTGCTGTGTGTATATACTATATACTAATTAGGATAATTTATGTGTGTAAATGTCTGGTGGAAAAGGCTTGTTATATGCTTATAGCATGAAGAAAGATCAAACCCATACACCCGAGCTGATATCGAAGCCAATAGCTAAAATAGAGGCTCACAATGAAAACAACTCGGAGGAGGTGGTTATTTTAGAAAACGTAATACCAGATCTGAAAATGGTGGAGCTGACAGATAGTGATTCAGACACTAAAGTTGAAGCTGAACAAGCATCAATGTAGGTGCAGGATCTGAGGAACAAGATTTCTTCTCTGGAAAAGCTGTGGGAGATAGAAAAGCTGTTAAATAGTCAATTGCGAAAAGCCTTATTAGAAACAATGGAAGAACAAGATAAGCTTGAAATCCAAATTGATTAGATGGGAGCCTCAAGCAACACATCGTGTGCAGCTCCGAGGAAGAAAGGGAAAAGAAAGATAGAAGACCATGACTTAGGAAAATTTGATAAGACGAAATGGAAAAAGATATGTTATCTTTGCGGTTATGAAGGACATACTACTCTGTATTGTCCTGACTATAAACCAGGAACGTGTTTTGTCTGTGGATAGAAGGTCATCAGGCGAAAGGTTATCCAAGAAAAGGCGTAACAAATAGGTAGTATAGGTTCTGTTGGGTAGGTCTGTTTAATGTAATATATATGATAAGTATGTCTGTGTAATGTAATGTTCTCAATTTTTGCATTGGGCAAGACTGTAAATCCCGACTTTTGTGGTCATAAAGGGATAGCTGATGTTTAAAGCATTATGTGCTATGCTATGTAATGTATTCATTAAATGAATATGAATCCAAGTTTGAGTAATGAAATAAGTTTAATATATTAAACTTATGCAATAAAGTTTAGAATGTAAGTTAAATTTATGATTTTATTTAATCAGATAATGCCGCCAAGACGTCAAACTCGAAATCAAAGGGAAGAAGAATCTGTCAACAACACTGAGGGACAACAATAAGCAGACCCGATGCAAAACGTTTTAAACATGGTAGCACAAGCTATGTAACAGGGAATACTAGCCGCAGGGAACCCGCTAGACAATCGTTTAGTGAATTTCAAGAATTTTAAGGCTGTAGGACCGCCAGAATTTAATGGGACAACTGACCCTGTTGAAGCCCAAACTTGGGTCAAAGAGATTGAAAAAGTATTCGTGATAGCTAGGGTATCTGAGGGGCAAAAGACCGCTTTTTCCACCTAAATGGTGAAGGGTGAGACAAATTTTTGGTGGGAAGCGAATCAAGCGAGGGCAGGAGCAGGTATAGTTGCTTAGGAAAGGTTTAAAACTTTATTTTTCGAAAAATATTTTTCATCTAGTATGCAGGCTAGGATGGATGTTAAATTTTTAGAATTGAAGTAGGAGAATATGACGATGTCAGAATAAGCCGCAAAATTTAATGAGTTAGCTAGGTTTGCTCCGCATCAAGTTGATACGGAGGCTAGGAAAGCAAGAAGATTTGAGCTGGGATTGATACCCTATCTCTGTAATAAGGTGGCGGTGTTGCAAATTCCTATATTTGCAACACTCATGGAGAAAGCTATTATTGCTGAGGAGGGAAGTGAGGCCATGAGCCTCTACAACAAGGAGAGGAAGAACAAAGGTAAGGTTGAAGGAACTGGGAAGGTGGAAATTAATAGTGGGAGTAAGGGTAGTTGTAACAAGAGGAAGGGGAACAATTTTTGGGAATGTGCAGGTGAAGCAAGAAGGTGTGAAGCAACAGATGGTGCCATGTAAGACTTGTGGAAAGAACCACTCTGGGGAATGTCTGAAGGGAAAATATGTATGCTACAAGTGCGGGCAGGAGGGCCATATCTCTCCTAACTGCCCCAATCCTAAGATAAACAGTGGGTGTTTTCAATGCGGGTCGACTGAGCACAAGATGAAGGATTGTCCGAAGAGGAGGATGGAGGCAGGAAGTATGAATACTGGCAAGGGCAGCGAGACTTTAGCAATCATGGGACCTACGTCATCAAGCAAACCAACCAAATCAACAGCAAGGGTCTACAACATGACTGTCCAGGATACGATGGCAGCTGGCAATGGAACTCCAAGTATTATTCGAATAACTTTTATTTTCTTTTACATGATTTTCCTATATATAGTGAATTATTTTATAAAGAAATTTTGAAGGAGGAATTTGAGTTCTTTTAGAAATCAAATTTTCGTTTAATCAGATAGACAAGCTTTATGTGAATAGTTAAAGATCAGTTCGACCAAAGTTGGTCGAGATCTACTTGCAATGATAATGTATGCTATGTATCCTTGTATGTATAGGTTTTAAAACAGTGATTCCGGGGACGGAATCTTTATAAGGGAGGGTGAATGTAACAACCAGATATTTTCTATATAATTAAATCAGAAAATTTTGCGTATATTTTTTTTAATTTAAAGATGAGGATTTGTACAAGATAAAGTGTATGTAATTATGTAATAAATAAAAATATATTTATTACATGAATGATTACAAATAATTTTATTTTAGAATGATTGATTATTATAAAATATATTCTTATAATAATTAATCTTATAGTAGAAATGTTTTTATTAATTATTTTCCATGAAACTGTAATTATATATTATTTAAATAATATATGAAAAGATTTTTTGAATAATTAAAATAATTATTTTATTATATGATTTTTTTTTAAAGATTATTAAGTTAATTATTTTACCTTAATTATTAAGGTTAAATATGGAAGAATAAATCAGATATGGAATCCAAACCCTAGTTTTGAATTTTGATCAAGGCATGAGAATAATAATATAATATTAATTATATTTTGATTTTTTGGTGCTATAAATATGTACTGTAAGTACGTATTGATAATGGTTGGTCAATTATGGTGCAGTATTTCAAAACCCTAATATTAATTGGTTAAACCCTAGTTTTACTACGGAAAACCCTAATTTGAAAAAACAATTGTGAGTTTAAGACTATTATATAAATGTGTTATATGATTTTATGATTAATTAGGTCAACCATAATTAACATTTAGATATATTAATTTCTAGAAACCCTAATATTTGAATTATAAATCCTAATTGTGATTTGGTAACCCTAATTATCAAAATTATAAACTCTAATTGCTAAATTAGTAAGGATAATTATAATTAGTAATTTTAAACCCTAATGTTCCTGTATAAAGTAATTAGAAAACTAATCTAATTTAGAAAACCCTAATTACAAATTTTAGAAACTAAAATTTTATATTTTCAAACCCTAATTGTTAAATCCTACAAATGCTATGTACTAAACCTTAGGGTCAAACCCTAAGGATTTGTTAAGATTATAAAATGGCCATTAAAATTCCAAGCAAACTGACCAAAATACCCCTCTTGAATTATTTGAGATAACTTGTATATCTAGCAATAATTGAGTTGGTGAACTACTTCAACCACTCCATGTGACACTAAACCTCCAGCACATTAATCTAAATCAGCTAAATCTGTATATTAGTAGTATATATAGATTGAGAGAGAGAGGATTGCATTTGTTAGCCATTTTAGCACAAACACTCAACTAGACTCTCTCAACTCAAAACCCACGAAATATATATGTATATCAGTCCCATAAACAAGCCCCACGTTTACCATTAACAGATCAGGAGGCCAGAATCAAAATTGTTCTTAGAAAGGTATAAAAAACCCTAGCTATAATCTGACCATAAATCTGTTGTTGGATGTTATGATTCAGTGTTAAAATATGTTATTAGTAGTGTATAATGACGATCTGGGTTGCTAGATGTTAGATCCATAACATCTAGAGGCTCGGATTTGAAGATTTGCAAAATTTGGAAATTTTGTTTTTGATGTCTGACAACCAAATGTCAGGCCTTATATCTTTGTGATCTTTAATGTGTTTTGTGTTTTGAAAGTTTGTAGTTGTAGTCTGATATGTGCTCTTGGATCTGGTCTTGAAATAAAACTTAGATCTGTGTTAGATTGCAAGATATTGTTGGTCAAAGGTCGTTGACCGACCATGACCAGACCATTTATTGGTAACCCAGAAATGGGTTTTCAGCGTCTGACAGGATGTTTGAAGTCCAAGATCTGTCAGATTATTGAAGTTTTGATGTTGTTGTTATAACTAGATTGTAGATTGTAATCTGGACTTTGAATCCTGACCTTTAGATCCCTTAAAGACTCAACTGATCGAACGTAGTGAGTGGTCGAATCAGGCCACTCGGTCACAATTGCATTTTTCTGGAATTTCCAGAAACGTGAAGAACACATATTCTGACAGCCTTTAACCGATCAATATCTTGCAATTGTTTTGATGTTATGGTTATGTTTTGTAATAGATCTGTAGTGATACATGTGGGCTACAATCTGGAAGTCTTAGATCACTAAAACCTCACCTGTACAACAAGTAGTGGAAGCCCAAATATGACCATTCGAACTGTTCTTCATTTTCGGGTAACCCAAAAAATGAAGAACAACTCTGATAGTGTTTTCATTGGCTTAGATCTTTCAATTGATGCATATTTTGATCAATTTTGTTGTTGGATCTTGTAATCTTGCATTAGCACTACACGATCTGATCAACATCATGTTCAAAATCACTTTGTGTGAAGAATTAATTATATATGGTCAAACTAGTTAGCTTGGTAACTGTGTTGGTGTTTTGGATTTTTATGAAGAACACGAAGAACACTTATAGCGACGGTTCTGTCGCTATAGGTGGTCTTTAGCGAAAGTTTCAATATAAAAATTATATTTTCATTAAATAATTATAGGAAATTAGATTTTAATTATTAAAAATACCAAATAAATTATTAAAAATTATTTTAAGGTCTGAAAATTTATTTTTAATTATTTTAATTATATTTCATAAATATTTAATATTTTTAAAATATTATAGGTATTTAATTTATTTACTTATTATATTAATTAAATTATTTAAAAATGATTTAATACTTTAAAAATCATTTAAAATTATATTATGGTATAAGAAAATATTTTAAGTTATTTTTAATGACTTTTAATATTTTGTGATGAAATTCATTAATAAATTGATATTAATGAAAATTAAGTTATTTGATAAATGAATTAAATAAATAAATTAAAAATGATTTTATTATATTAAAAATCATTTTAAAGAATAATAAGGTATTTAAAAATATTTTAAGTTATAACATATAACTTTCAATATTTACAGGTAAAATTCATTAATTAATTATTGTTAATGATATTAAAGTTATTTAATAAATATATTATAAATAAGTTAGTTTAAAAATAATTTTAATATTATAAAAATCATTTTAAATGAAAATAAAGTGTTTAAAGATTTTTTAAGTTATAAAATATAACTTTTAATATTTAAAGGATAATTTCATTAATAACTTAATATTAATAATATTAATTTAATATTAATAATATTAAATTTATTTAATGATTATATTAAATAAATAGTTTAAAAATAGTTTTATTAATTTAAAAATCATTTAAAAAGGATGTAAATGAATTAAAAATATTTTAAGTTATAATTAATGAATTTTAATATTTTGATAAATAATACATTAATACTTTAATATTAATGGTTATTATTTAAAAATGATTTTAAATATTTTAAAAATCATTTAAGAGTAATATTAATACTTTAAAAATATTTTGAGTTATTATAAATAACTTTAATATTTTGATAATGATTTCATTAATAGTTTAATATTAATGATTATTGAATTATTTAATATTTAAATCATTTAATAATGATTCCGGTGTTTGAAAATTCATGATAAATTATAATAAATGTTTAAAAACTATTATAAGTCATTTAAAAATAATATGACTGATACTATGTTACAGGATAGAGTCTTAGACTCGATAATTACCCGATAACGCCATCGGTACACCGACATGTTTCAGAAACTGATCTGGACTTAGATAGGTTGACTTGATAAGTGTTTATTTATGATTCAATGGTTGTTAAACCTAAGTGGCAATATGATTAGGTTATGTGCTGACTGAAATAAGCAGTGCAATGCGTTATAATATGTTATTCTAATCAGTAAAATGATCTTATTATTGATAGGTGGTTATATAAAAGATAAAACTAAGTTGCGAACTGTAAGCAGTGTATCAATCAAGAATCATACATTTGCATTTCCTTTATGCAATGGACAAAAGTAAGAATGTTTCAGAATTATATTATTATTGTACAAGATTATTAACCCTATTGTTATATATGTTATATCCGGTCATTATCAACATGTTACTATACTGTAATTCAGATATATATTCTGTTCGTTAATTTCTAAACATGGTTATTCAAGTGTCCCCACTTGGATAATCATTGTATTTAATCACATGTTGATATATATATATATATATATATAGCAAGGATCAAGTACATACCCCTTATCTTACTCACTCGTGCTCACCTCCATTTAGGCGACGGTTTCGGTCATACAACCGTCGCCTATACTTTTAGCGACGAACAACATATAACGTCACTAAAAGTATAGGCGACGATTGTATGACCGAAACCGTCGCCTAAAGGGGGGGGGGGTGAGCACGGATGAGTATGATAAGGGGTATGCACTTGATCCGGACCGTATATATATATATATATATATATATATATATATATATATATATATATATATATATATATATACGGAGAGGATAAAGAGCACTCTCCTTAAATAGCACTCCGCCTTAAATAACACTCTTTTATCAAAACGACATAGTTTTGGAGGGACGCGGTGGCATTTTTATAAATACGCGGTGACATTGTATTTACAAAAATGCCACCGCGTCCCTCCAAAAATACGTCGTTTTGATAAAAGAGTGCTATTTAAGGCGGAGTGCTATTTAAGGAGAGTGCTCTTGATCCTTATATATATATATATATATATATATATATATATATATATATAGTCAGGTCCGGACTCCTGGACCGGACCAAAATCCGGACTTTTTTTTTTACTTTTTTTAAAAATAACTAAAAAAAAAATTTTCTGAAATTCAAATTTTTTTCATAATACAGTGTTTTGGGCGTGATTTGGGTACGTATAACAAAACATGTATGTACAGTCTGTACAGACTGTACCTCCAATTTTTGGTATAGGTATCGAAATCACACCCAAAACATTGTATTATGAAAAAAATTTGAATTCCATAAATTTTTATTTATTTTTTTTAGTTATTTTAAAAAAAAGCAAAAAAAATGGTCCATTTTTTATCAGGTCCAGACTCCCGGACCTGATCCATTATGTATATATATATATATATATATATATATATATATACACCTCTAAGCTATTTGATCAGCTAGACACAGATTTAGAAATATCGTTGAATATGATAAAATATTTTTGTATCCAACCAAATTGTTTCTGTTTGGATTCCAGACTAAGTATGAACATCCCGATCAAGGGAAAACTTTTATGCGCCCAAGGCGAACAGAGTGAACGATAACATCATTCTTGCATGTAGTGTTGATCAATACAGGGCATAACGAGCTGATCACCCCTGTGCCCGTAAGTTATGACGGTTTGCAGATGAAGTTCTATTTAAACCTATTCGAAAATTGAAAATAATGTTCATAGAATGTCACCTAAACCCTATTTATAGTCAATATGTAGTTTCAAAAATTTGATAGAGAGTTGTTATGTTATTATTATCGGTTTAGATTACTTCACAACTATTAATTCGTTGTAGAAGTGTAGTACAAAGAAAACATTTAATCATTTCAGCTAATATTTATAATTGTTATTACTTGCTGGGAACTCAAATGCTCATCCTTGCTTAATTTAAATGTTTTCAGCTAAGTGTGAACAACCAGAAGGCTCTGCTAAGAACAAGGGAAAGGGAAAGGTTGCTGAATGAATGCGATGCTATTTTATGTAATAGTTAACTTTTTTAAGACAAGTATGATATATATTATCTATCATGATATGTAAGGAATGTATTAAAGGTTACGTACTTGGGAGCTAGACTCTGATGATTATGTAAATAAAGTTTGATATTTATATTATTGTTATTATTATTAGTATTATTCCGCTCATAGAAATGATATCGTGAAACACCGAGTTCGGGTTTCAAGTACCTGAATTTGGGGGCTTTACAGGTTGGTATCAGAGCTTTTAGGTTAAAAACCTTAGGTGAGATAGACCTTAGGCTATAACCTTAGAACAGAGAGAAACTTTAAAAATATAAATAACTCATATAGAGTTTAAAAGGAGATGAATTGAATAAATTCATTGTCAAACAAAATAAAAGATAACTTATATAAAACTCTTATGTGCTGTGTGTATATACTATATGCTAATCAGGATAATTTATGTGTGTAGATGTCTGGTGGAAAAGGCTTGTTATATGCTTATAGCATGAAGAAGGATCAAACCCATACACCCGAGCTGATATCGAAGCCAATAGCTGAAATAGAGGGTCACAATGAAAACAACTCGGAGGAGGTGGTTATTTTAGAAAACGTAATACCAGATCCGGAAATAGTGGAGCTGATAGATAGTGATTCGGACACTAAAGTTAAAGCTGAACAAGCATCAACTGAGGTGCAGGATCTGAGGAACAAAGTTTCTTCTTTGGAAAAGCTGTGGGAGATAAAAAGCTATTAAATAGTCAATTGTGAAAAGCCTTTTTAGAAACAATGGAAGAACAAGATAAGCTTAAAATCTAAATTGATCAGATGGGAGCCTCAAGTAACTCATCGTTTGCAGCTCTGAGCAAGAAAGGGAAAAGAAAGATAGAAGACCATGACTTAGGAAAATTTGATAAGAAGAAATGGAAAAAGATATGTTATCTTTGCAGTTATGAAGGACATACTACTCTGTATTGTCCTGCCTATAAACCATGGGCATGTTTTATCTGTGGGATAGAGGGTCATCAGGTGAAAGGTTGTCCAAGAAAAAGGCGTAACAAATAGGTAGTATAGGTTCTGTTGTGTATGCCTGTTTAATGTAATATATATGATAAGTATGTCTGTGTAATGTAATGTTCCCAATTTTTGCATTGGGCAAGACTGTAAATCCCGACTTTTGTGGTCACAAAGGGATAACTGATGTTTAAAGCATTATGTGCTATGCTATGTAAAGTATTCGCAAAATGAATATGAATTTAAGTTTGAGTAATGAAATAAGTTTAATATATTAAACTTATGCAATAAGGTTTAAAATGTAAGTTAAATTTATGATTTTATTTAATCAGATATTGCCGCCAAGACATCGAACTCAAAATCAAAGGGCAGAAGAATCTGTCAACAACGCTGAGGGACAACAACAAGCAGACCCGATGCAGCACTTTGCAAACATGGTAGCACAAGCAATGCAACAGGGAATACCAGCTGCAGGGAACCCGCCAGACAATCGTTTAGCAAATTTCAAGGATTTTAAGGCTGTAGGACCTCCGGAATTTAAAGGGACAACTGACCCTGTTGAAGCCCAAACTTGGTTCAAAGAGATTGAAAAAGCATTCGTAATAGCTAGGGTAGCTGAGGGGAAAAAGACCGCTTTTGCCACCTACATGATGAAGGGTGAGGTGAATTTTTTGTGGGAAGCGAATCAGGCGAGGGTAGGAGCAGGTATAGTTTCTTGGGAAAGGTTTAAAACTTTATTTTTCAAAAACTATTTTTCTTCTAGTATGCAGGCTAGGATGGATGTTAAATTTTTAGAATTGAAGTAGGAGAATATGACGGTGTCAGAATACGCCTCAAAATTCAATGAGTTAGCTAGGTTTGCTCGGCATCAAGTTGATACGGAGGCTAGGAAAGCAAGAAGGTTTGAGCTGGGATTGAAACCCTAGCTCTATAACAAGGTGACAGTGTTGCAAATTCCTACATTTGCAACATTCATAGAGAAAACTATTATTGCTGAGGAGGGAAGTGAGGCTATGATCAGCCTCTACAACAAGGAGAGGAAGAACAAAGGTAAGGTTGAAAGAACTGGGAAGGTGGAAATTAATAGTGGGAGTAGAGGTAGTAGTAGCAAGAGGAAGGGGAACAATTTTGGAAATGTGCAGGTGAAACAAGAAGGTGTGAAGAAACAGATGGTGCTGTGTAAGTCTTGTAGAAAGAACCACTCTAGGGAATGTCTGAAGGGAAAATTTGTATGTTACAAGTGTGGACAGGAGGGCCATATCTCTCCCAACTGCCCCAATCCTAAGATAAACAGTGGGTGTTTTCAATGCGGGTCGACTGAGCACAAGATGAAGGATTGTCCGAAGAGGAGGATGGAGGCAGGAAGTATGAATACTGGCAAGGGCAGCGAGACTTTAGCAATCATGGGACCTACGTCATCAAGCAAACCAACAAAATCAACAGCAAGGGTCTACAACATGACTATCCAAGATATGATGGCAGCTGTCAATGGAACTCCAGGTATTATTCGAATAAATTTTATTTTCTTTTACATGATTTTCCTATATATAGTAAATTATTTTATAAAGAAATTTTGAAGGAGGAATTTGAGTTCTTTTAGAAATCAAATTTCCGTTTAATCAGATAGACAAGCTTTATGTGAATAATTAAAGATCAGCTCGATCAAAGTTGGTCAAGATCTACTTGCAATGACAATGTATGCTATATATCCTTGTATGTATAGGTTTTAAAATGGTGATTCCGGGGATGAAATCTTTATAAGGGAGGGTGAATGTAACAACTCGTTATTTTCTATATAATTAAATCAGAAAATTTTGCGTATAATATTTTTTAAAATTTAAAGATGAGGATTTGTACAAGATAAAGTGTATGTAATTATTTAATAAATAAAAATATATTTATTACATTAATGTTTATAAATAATTTTATTTTAGAATGATTGATTATTATAAAGTATATTCTTATAATAATTAATCTTATAGTAGAAATATTTTTATTAATTATTTTTCATGAAACTGTAATTATATATTATTTAAATAATATATGAAAAGATTTTTAGAATAATTATAATAATTATTTTATTATATGACTTTTAGTATAGATTATTAAGTTAATTATTTTACCTTATTTATTAAGGTTAAATATGAAAGAATAAATCAGATATGGAATCCAAATCCTAATCTTGGATTTTGATCAAGGCATGAGAATAATAATATAATATTAATTATATTTTGATTTTTCAGTGCTATAAATATGTACTGTAAGTACATATTAATAATGGTTGGTCAATTATGGTGCAATATTTCAAAACCCTAATATTAATTGGTTAAACACTAGTTTTACCGTGGGAAACCCTAATTTGAAAAAATAATTATGAGTTTAAGACTATTATATAAATGTGTTATATGATTTTATGATTAATTAGGTCAACCCTAATTAACATTTAGATATATTAATTTCTAAAAACCCTAATGTTTGAATTATAAACCCTAATTGTGATTTGGTAACCTTAATTACTAAAATTATAAACCCTAATTGCTAAATTAGTAAGGATAATTATAATTAGTAATTTTAAACCCTAATGTTCCTCTATAAAGTAATTAGAAAACTAATCTAATTTAGAAAACCCTAATGTGAGACCCCAAATTTTATGAATAAAGATTTAAATTTCTCGAAATATTTTTTTAAATATGATGGTGTGGATTTGATATAATGTTATAGTTGTGGGTAATATTTATAAATTTTACAAAGTATGCAAGTTGTTGTATAATATTCAATTGGTCGGGGAATATTCTTTTTGTCGGGGAATATCCGTACGACTGTACAATCATTGGTGGACCCCACAACGGAATTATTGTCTAATTGAGAAAACGACAAAAATATTTTTATAAAACTAACGGCGGAGGTGTTACCGTTAAAACTGTTGAACTACCCGGTAGTAAAAGTACAGTAATACGCATGGTTGCATAGTAACACACGATATTGATTATTGATGTTTACGTGAGAAGTCACTCAGTTATACTCAATTATTGCTACAGTAATTGTTGCATCATATCTCTTATATTATTGATTCAATTATTGTCACAGTATTATCTGTATAATATGTTATATTATTAAATCAATAATTGAGACGATAAGTTATAATATTAATGATTAATAATTGTTGAAAGATTAAATATGTGTTGATTAAAAATAAAATGATTTGTGATAATATTTATTCAATTCTTGATGTATATAAAGAGTCTATTATGAGACGTTTGTGGTAAGTTTGGTTATTCTATGAGGGCCCATATGTCATCATCTAAGAGTCTCTTTTGCCAATAGTAATTACCTTTACCAGACGTCAAACCAATTGTCGTTTCACATTACAGGCGTCAAACCACTTGATGTTTCACATTATAGGCGTCAAACCACTTGGTGTTTCACATTACAGGCGTCAAACCACTTGGTGTTTCACGTTACAGGCGTTAAACCACTTGGTGTTTCACATTACAGGCGTCAAACCTCTTTTCTTTTCACATCACAAGTCGTCAAGCCGCTTGCCTTTTCATATTGCAAGTGCTAAGCTAGAAATCTTCTATAAATATAGTCCTAGTTCTTCATTATTTTTGACGAATTCATTCAAGCTATAGAGAGAGAAATTATAGAGAGAATAAGAGAGAAAGAAGAATAGTATTCTGTTACTACACTACTGCAGTATTCAATCTCCTACTAATGTAAGGGGTGTTATTTCTTTTGTATTCATGAAGAGAACTTTTGTTATTCCATTATTTATTATTCTGTTGGAATAACCTGTATACGCGGGCTACCCTATACTTGGAGAAATTCTTTTATTATTTCAGTCTTTATTATTCTATTGGAATATCCTGTCTGTGCATTTTACGCCGGACCTGGTTCCATTCTTTATTATTCTGTTGGAATATCCTGTCTGTGCGTTTTACGCCAGACCTGGTTTCGTTATTTATTATTCTGTTGGAATAACCTGCCTGTGCGGTCTATCGCATGCATGGTGATTTCTTTTGTTATTCCATTCTTTATTATACTCAGTTGGTTAAAACTTTGATTTCTATACTCCATGAAATTAGTGGAATATCCTTGATATTTGTGCTTCATCCAGTATCTTTTCATGAAAATATTCTTTTGAGCATTCTTGAATTTTACTCTTTAAAGAAGTATCATGTTGACAGTTTGGACGTTATTGGTTCCTGGATAAATTAATTCTTGAACTTGTTTTTATTGAATTCTTATATCATTGTCATCATCCTCATGTTTATATTTTATTAAAAGTCATCTGTGGCCTGTAGTGCATAGATGGACTTGGTATGATTATGACCAGGGATTATCCGGTGTAATTATGACCGTAATGTTACAAATGATGTGGTAAAAGTCCTCATTGGCCCGTAGTGTATTGATGGACAGTTGTTGGCATGATCATGACCATTAATGAATACACAAATATTCTTGGCCCGTAGTGCATGGATAATTGTGGTCGTGATATTAAAGAATATCCTTGGCCGTAGTGCAGGGGTGATTCGATGATGTGGATTATTTATTAAACTGAGTCCCAGTGATAAAAGTGATGAAAAACCTTTTAAATCATAAAAGATGGTAGATTTTATTCTCTACTTGACTCTTTTAATGGATTACTTGTTTCGCTGCAGTTAAACTTGATGTTTGTTATATTGTATCCGTTTAACACTGTTTAAGGCTAATGATAATTTATTTTGCATTATCTTAGTCATAATATTTCTTACTGGGCTAGTTGAGCTCACCCTTTCTTTCACTGTTCTCTTCAGGAAATGAGAATATAGCTGGGACGAGTCGGGGAACGAAGTGATGGTCCTAGATGGTGCATTAGTAGTCCTCACTATTCTGTGATATAGTGTGATAATAATTGTAATGAGGACTCCTTTTGAGTTTGTATACTCTCTAGTAGACAATATTTGTATTCAAACTCACAGTTTATGTTTTGTCGTATTGTACACGACAATTGTATTATTAAGTTGTATTTGAATTCTGTACCATGTATCCGGCGACTCTAGATGGGTGATGTATATCTAATTTGGGGGCGTCACAGTTGGTATCAAAGCTTAGGGATATGATCCCTGGCTAAGATGTGAGAATAGTATTAGGAGGGGAGAGATGGGGAATTCCTTCGCTAGTATGACCTACCTAAGTTTATGTGGTATTTAATTGGTCGGTCAGAATTTAGGGATAATATTTTACATGTAAATTAAACTTTGTTTTGTGGCAGTATCTGAAAATGACATCCGAGAATGTTGAGAATAGCAATGGAGCACATGCGACCGTTGATTCACCACATATCAATAATCAGGATAATGTGCATCAGGAAGTCGACAATCCTAATGCAAACAACAACACTGACCAAATGATGAATGATCAAATGTTCAGAGGCTTTATGCAATTCATGCAACAGTAGGCGAGAGCGGCTCCTGTCCAAAATGTAGGTGGAAACAGTGGAAACTCTCGGACGGTCACCGCTAAACAGTTCAAGGAGCTGGGACCACCGGAGTTTATTGGAGAGCCAAAACCATTTAAGGCGGAAGCATGGATAAAGAAGATCACCAAGATATTTGGTGTCTTGGGATGCTCCGAGGAGCAAAAAGTTCCCTTTGCCACCTTTATGTTGCGAGGAAAGGTAGATTACTGGTGGGAATTGGTAAAGCGTACTCAACCTGCCGCACTAAAAATGTCTTGGGAGAAGTTCCAAGAACTATTCAACGACAAGTACTTTCCCGAAAGTATTCGTCACATGAAGGAGGTGGAGTTCATCAAGTTGGAACAGAATAATATGACTGTGTCACAGTACGAAGAAAAGTTTGCCGAGTTGTCCCGGTTTGCGTCCCACTTGGTGGATAATGAAGAGAGAATGACGTGGATGTTTTTAAGAAGTTTGAAGCCGGAGATACGTCAATATCTTATTTCTCATAAACTATGTTTGTATTCAGATGTTATAAATAGGGCTCAGTTAGTGGAGCGCGATAACGAGTCAACACAACCAAAAGAGAGCAGCCGACAAAATGATAATACCAGTGATAACAGTCATCAAAGCGATGACAATAAGCATGGAGGGAATCAACATGCCAGAAATGGTAACCACTTCGGTGGTAATTATGGACAAAACAATAAGAATGGACATTTCAAGAAGAGGAGATTCAACAATGATGGAAAGAAGTCAGCACCAGCACCCGTTGTTAAGGAAGGAGGACGGCCACCTATCATATGCTTCAAATGTGGAGGAGAGGGACACATCAGTCCAAACTGCGCGATGCCATCCAAAGCATGTTATAATTGTGGAAGAGAAGGTCACTTAGCCCGATTTTGTCGTTCACCGACGACAAGTTCAGCTAGGATGGAGGCACCAAAGGCCGTCCCAGAAAAGTCAAAGCCGGTAGTTTAAGAGAGAGCATTTTTTTCATGACAAGGAACCTGAATAAAATTATCACGGGTATGTTAGTCATAAACTCTTGTGAAGTCTATACTGTGTTAGATACCGGTTCTACTTACTATTTTATTTCACCTAATTGTGTTCAATGTTTGAAGTTAACTCTGGAGAAGTTAGACTTTGATATATCTATTTAAACTCAATTGGGAGAAACCTTCGTTACCTCCACTATTTATAAATCTTGTTCAAATCAACACTTTCACGTTACGTGTCGATCTTGTCTCTTTGAAATACTTGCCTTTGATGCGATTTTAGGAATCGATTGTTTAACTATTCATCATGCTTTTCGTAAGGTTGTTAGCTTTCATATTCCTAACCAACCTGTTATGCGAATTCAAGTAACCAAACCACTAAAGTCAATCATTGTCATATCATGCCATAAGTAAAGAGCCCTTATCCTTTAGTTGTTGACTTCCTTGTGTGGAATGCACCGAAGTCAGACTTTTCGTAGGAGACGTTATGAATGACGATGACAAGTTTATAGGTATCAATGTCACGTGTTATCCAAGTCTTGGATGAGAGTCACAGTTTAGAATGATATTTCTATTTTTAATAAATTTCCTGACGTATTCTTAAAGACTTCTTAGCCTACCCTAGAGCGTGAAATAAAATTTTGTATTGACTCCAGTACACAACGCATTTCTAAAACCCTCAAATATTTCTTTACTTAAAACGAACGTAATATGCACCAAAGACGTTGGCTCAAGCTATTGAAGATTACGATCGTACCATGCAATATCATCGTGAAAGTCCGAACGTGGTAGTTGACGTGTTGAGTAGAAGATCGTATGTGGTTATAAGTTCGAATATACGAACCCACGTGAAGATAACGAATATACGATTAGAATCGACTTTAATCGATAAAGTTAAAGCCGCTCAAGATACATACTCAGAGCTGATGAATGTGAAGAAGAAGGTTCAAGAGGGTGTTATTCTAAAAGAAAAAAATCGACGAAGAGAGGAAATCTCAACCCTTGATTTAATTGGCCCATTTTAAATTCTCGATGAAGTAGGAACTGTGTCCTATAGACTCGTTTTACCGCCAAGTATGTTGCATGTTCAGAACGTTTTTTTTTCCGTATCGATGTTACGTAAATATGTGGATGACCCAAACCACATTATTAATTTAGAACCGGACAAGATAACAGAAGATTTAACGTATGAGGAGATACGTGTTAACATCTTGGATAAGAAGGATCATATTCGACGCTCAAAGGTTATATCTCAAGAGTTAGAATTTGAAGTGAAGTTAAGGTATCCTCACTTGTTCGGCATACCAGGTACGTACGTAAATTTCGAGGGCAAAATTTCATAAGGAGGGGAGATTGTGAGACCCCAAATTTTATGAATAAAGATTTAAATTTGTCAAAATATTTTTTTAAATATTATGGTGTGGATTTGATATAATGTTATAGTTGTGGGTAATATTTATAAATTTTACAAAATATACAAGTTGTTGTATAATATTTGATTGGTCGGGGAATATTCTTTTTGTCGGGGAATATTCGTACGACGGTACAATTATTGGTGGACCCCACAATGGAATTATTTTCGGATTGAGAAAACGACAAAATATTTTTATAAAAATAACGGCGGAGGTGTTAGTGTAAAAACTGTTGAACTACCCGGTAGTAAAAGTATAGTAAAACGCGTGGTTGCATAGTAGCACACGGTATTGATTATTGATGCTTACGTAAGAAGTCACTCAGTTATACTCGATTATTGCTACAGTAATTGTTGCATCATATCTCTTATTTTATTAATTCAATTATTATCACAGTATCATCTATATAATATGTTATATTATTAAATCAATAATTGAGACGACAAGTTATAATATTAATGATTAATAATTGTTGAAAGATTAAATATGTGTTGATTAAAAATAAAATGATTTGTGGTAATATTTATTCAATTCTTGATGTATATAAAGAGTCTATTATAAGACGTTTGTGGTAAGTTTGGTTATTCTATGGGGGCCCATATGTTATCATCTAAGAGTCTCTTTCGCCAATAGTAATTACCTTTACCAGACGTCAAACCACTTGTCGTTTCACATTACAGGTGTCAAACCAATTGTCGTTTCACATTACAGGCGTCGAACCAATTGTCGTTTCACATTACAGGCGTCAAACCACTTGGTGTTTCACATTACAGGCGTCAAACCACTTGGTGTTTCACGTTACAGGCGTCAAACCACTTGGTGTTTCATATTACAGGCATCAAACCTCTTTTCTTTTCACATCACAAGTCGTCAAGCCGCTTGCCTTTTTATATTGCAAGTGCTAAGCAAGAAATTTTCTATAAATAGAGGCCTAGTTCTTTATTATTTTTGACGAATTCATTCAAGCTATAAAGAGAGAAAGTATAGAGAGAATAAGAGAGAAAGAAGAAGAGTATTCTGTTACTACACTACTGCAGTATTCAATCTCCTACTAATGTAAGGGGTGTTATTTCTTTTGTATTCATGAAGAGAACTTTTGTTATTCCATTATTTATTATTCTGTTGGAATAACCTGTATACGCGGGCTACCCTATACTTAGTGAAATTCTTCTGTTATTCCAGTCTTTATTATTCTGTCGGAATATCCTGTCTGTGCGTTTTATGCCGGACATGGTTCTAGTCTTTATTATTCTGTTGGAATATCCTGTCTGTGAGTTTTACGCCGGACCTGGTTCCATTCTTTATTATTCTGTTGGAATATCCTGCCTGTGCGTTTTACGCCAGACCTGGTTCCGTTATTTATTATTCTGTTGGAATAACCTGCATGTGCGGTCTATCGCATGTATATTGATTTCTTTTGTTATTCCATTCTTTATTATCAGTTTGTTAAAACTTTGACTTCTATACTCCATGAAATTACTGGAATATCCTTGATATTTGCGCTTCATCCAGTATCTTTTCATGGAAATATTCTTCTGAGCATTTTTGAATTTTACTCTACAAATCAGTATCATGTTGACAGTTTGGACGTTATTGGTTCCTAGATAAATTAATTCTTGAACTTGTTTTATTGAATTATTATATCATTGTCATCATCCTCATGTTTATATTTTCTTGAAAGTCATCTGTGGCCTGTAGTGCATAGATGGACTTGGTATGATTATGACCAGGGATTATCCAGTGTAATTTTGACCGTAATGTTACAAATGATGTGGTAAAAGTCCTCATTTGCCCGTAGTGCATTGATGGACAGTTGTTGGCATGATCATGACCATTAAAGAATACACAAATATTCTTGGCCTGTAGTGCATGGATAATTGTGGTTGTGATACAAAAGAATATCATTGGCCGTAGTGCAGGGGTGATGTAAAACCCCAACTTTTTGAATAAAGATGAATTTTTTATAAATATTATCTTTGAATATTATGGAGTGAAATTGATATAATGTTATAGTTGTGGGTAATATTTATAAATTTTGCAAAGTACGCAAGTTGTTATATAATATTCGATTGGTCGGGGAATATTCGTACAATGACACAATCATTGGTGGACCCAACAACAGAATTAATGTCGGATTGAGAAAACGACAAAAATACTTTATGAAAATAATGGCGGAAGTTTTACCGTTAACTGTTGAAACACCCGGTGTTAAAAGTACAGTAATACGCGTGGTTGCATAGTAGCACACGATATTGATTATTAATGCTTACATGAAAAGTTATCTCAATTTTGTTTCATTATTTATATATATATATGATTGATATTTATATATATTATATATATGTAAAGTTGACATGTAGGGGTAGGGGAAAGAAAAAAAAAGAAAAAGAAAGAGAGATGTCGGGTGGGGGAATTAAGAAAGTGGTGATTGATATATATTTATATGTTAGTGGGTTTTGGTGGAGCATTGATATGGATGGGGGAAGAAAGTCTAGCCATGGGTGGTGTGAAAACAGTACAATTATTATATGTTGTTATATATATAATATTGGTGTGGGTGTGTAATTACCACGTGATTAATTATACATATATAACTTGTTTTGTTCTTTACTGATAATGCTTGAAAATTCATGGCCTAGCATTCACACACCACTGCTAAATAATTCATCTGTGAAAGCATTTGGTGCACACGGACTAAACAGTATCCCTTCAATTCTTCTATAAATAGAAGCTCATTCCTTCATTATTTTCTTACGAATTCACTAAAACTCTAGAGAGAGAAAGTTATAAAGAGAAAGAAGAAAAATATTCTTCTACTTCACTACTTATATATCCAGTACTCTTCTTCTTAAGGTAGGGAATATTATTTGTTGTACTCGTAGGGAGTATTATTTCTTTTGTATTCATGAAGAGAACTTATGTTATTCCATTCTTTATTATTCTGTTGGAATAACCTGTATACGCGGGCTACCCTATACTTGGTGACATTCTTTTATTATTCAGTCTTTATTATTCTGTTGAAATATCCTGTCTGTGCGTTTTACGCCGGATCTGGTTCCGTCTTTATTATTATTCTGTTAGAATATTCTGTCTGTGCGTTTTACGCCGGACCTGATTCTGTCCTTATTAGTATTTTGTTGGAATAACCTGCCTACGCGAAGTACCATATGCATGGTGATTTCTGTTGTTATTCCATTCTTTATTATTCTGTTGGAACATCCTGTCGGTGCGAATTTTGCCTGACCTGGTTTCGTTATTTAGTATTCTATCGGAATAACCTGTCTATGCGAAGTACCGCATGTATGGTGATTTCTTTTGTTATTCCATTCTTTATTATACTCAGTTGGTTAAAGTTTTGACTTCTATACTCTATGAAATTAGTGGAATACCCTTGATATTTGCGCTTCATCCAGTATCTTTTCATGGAAATATTCTTCGGAGCATTCTTGAATTTTACTCTACAAAGCAATATCATGTTGACAATTTGGACGTTATTGGTTCTTGGACAAATTAATTCTTAAACTTGTTTTATTGAATTCTTATATCATTGTCATCATCCTAATATTTATATTTTTTTGAAAGTCATCTGTGGCCTGATGGACTTGGTATGATTATGACCAGGGATTATTCGGTGTAATCATGACCGTAATGTTACAAATGATGTGGTAAAAGTCCTCATTGGCCCGTAGTGCATTGATGGACAGTTGTTGGCATGATCATGACCATTAATGAATACACAAATATTCTTGGCCCGTAGTGTATGAATAATTGTGGTCGTGATACTAAAGAATATCCTTGGCCGTAGTGCAGGGGTGATTCGATGATGTGGATTATTTATTAAGCTGAGTCCCAGCGATAAAAGTGATGAAAAACCTTTTAAATCATTAAAGTTAGTTGATTTTATTCTCTACTTGACTCTTTTAATGAATTTCTTGTTCCGCTGCAGTTAAACTTGATGTTTGTTATATTGTATCAGTTTAACACTATTTAAAGCTAATGATAATTTATTCTGCATTATCTTAGTCATAATATTTCTTACTGGGCTAGTTGAGCTCACCCTTTCTTTCACTGTTCTCTTCAGGAAATGAGAACGTAGCTGGGACTAGTCGGGGAACAGAGTGATGGTCCTAGATGGTGATTTGTAGTCCTCACTATTCTGTGAAATAGTGTGATAATAATTATAATGAGGACTCCTTTTGAGTTTGTATACTTTCTAGTAGACAATATTTGTATTCAAACTCACAGTTTATGTTTTGTCGTATTGTACACGACAATTGTATTATTAAGTTGTATTTGAATTCTGTACCATGTATCTGGCGATTCAAGATGGGTGATGTATACCTAATTTTGGGGGCGTCACAGTTATTATCAAAGCTTAGGGATATGATCCCTGGCTAAGATGTGAGACTAGAACTAGGAGGGGAGAGACGGGGAATTCCTTCGCTTGTATGACCTACTTAAATTTATTTTTTATTTAAATTGGTTGGTCAGAGTTTAGAGATAATATGTTACATGTCAACTAACCCTTGTTTTGTGGCAGTATCTGAAAATGACATCTGAGAATGTTGAGAATAGTGTTGCCCCTTTTATAGTTCTTATAAAAGAGCTCTAACTCATGCAAGTATACACGGGTCAACAAGTAATACATAGTAAGTAAAGTATCGATCTCACAGAGAAAGTGTTAACTTTAGACTACTATGCATTAATTAACTCACTATATTTATATGCTAAGACTATGGACTTAATTGTTGATTTAAACTAATTATGATTACCAACTAAAAATAAGAATATAAACGAATTAAATATGATGTGGAAACAATGGGATCCTAACTTCATTCAATATTTCATTCAATCGCCATATGTCATGCAAGAAGTGTTCACATATCACTGGATAATAGCCAAGGGCATAAAAACAAATTATAACCATTTTCCAATGCACTATAACCAACTCACATATCATCTACAGATGTTAGAATCTATGTAATCACCAATACCATCACAATCACCATATTCCTATGCGCAATTGCAATCCTATTGATTTTAAGCACAACCTTTACTCTAGCTCATACGACAAAACAATATATTCCTATATGTTTCACAAAATATGTAATCCCCATATTCGCATGCTATCATGATTTCATCCATATTCATATGTTCATTTCCAATTCCATACGAATACTAACATGAAGATTATCAGTCATTCATACATACAAACCAACCATGATAGATAACCCAATGATATGCAAAACAAATCTAACACTTAGATGTGCAACCAAACTATATATTAAAATCCGTTAGAATCCCATAATGGAGTTTAGTTCATAATTGAACCAAAAGCCATTATGGGATCAAGGCTAAACATGATCAATAAACAAACGAATGGAAGAAAGTTAGAATGATCAAACCCAATCGTTGAATAAAAACCAATGATTAACTATTGAATCCACAAAGAATTCCCATAAACAATAATCAATATCTACGATGACAGAGATCTCCAAGAAGAAGTCTAGAAAAATAGACGTTATGGCTTTCTCCTACGTTGGAATCTTTCCCAAGGTGTAAACCCTAGTTTCTACTATGAAAGTTATGTAATAAAAGTCTGTTCCCCTTCTCTGACACACGTCAGAATCATTTTATACAACATTACACATCATTAAGTTGAGAAATAAAAATAAAACAAATTACAGCATTAGCATCGCAAGCGGCCGCGCGCGTCCCTAGTGTTTCTGGCTCGCTGCCGCGAGACTTACAGTAGGTTTAGACCAAACCAGACGTCCTCTCGCGCGGTCGCGCGCTCATGCGTCGCGGGCGCGAGATAAGTGTCTCGCGGTCGCGCTTCCCTTTCTTCGCGGGCGTTTGACTTGCAGAAGGTTCCCACGTAAAGCTCTGTACTCGCGCGAGTCTGCCTTTGTACTGCCGCGCGGCCTGTGTCCTGTAATTCCTGAGTCTGGTTTCTTGCTTGCTGCTGCTGCTACTTGCTTTAATCCTCATGCTAGCTTGATTTCCATGCCTCATTATACCTCCATGCCATGCACATCCTCACCTTTCAACTAGCCTTCACGCATCCGCTCACCGATACCTCGAATTCCACCAAAATGAAACCGATTCCTGCAGTTGTTCACCAAAAGGAGTTTTAAGTATATGCAATGCAAAATAACGTGAAATACAACTAAAACAAAATGAAATGTACTCGAGGTGGGCACAATTCGCATGGATTAATATACAATAAGTGAGTAAAAATATCACTTATCAAATACCCCCAAACTTGAACTGTTGCTTGCCCTCAAGAAAAGCATATGAATGAACACTGAAAATGTAACTACTAAACTATGCAACTACTTTATGATGCAACCTAGTCTCACATAATCTTAGCCATAACAGAGTTTCAGCCCAAATTACCTCAGTGAACTATCCAGATTCCAGAACATAGTTTCAAACCAAACCATAGACATAACATCATACACTCAGATAATTCATACTGCTATAGAGAAGCTGTGTGTGTGTGTGTGTTGTTCACAGAAACTTGATCCAAGCAAAGATTATATATCCTACACTACTCCAAACAGAAAATTATAGTCTAAATCAAGATTCATGTATATTCATGCAGCATAGACTGTTTAAACATATCACCACAAACTAAGGCTCAACAATGAGTTTATTGCTTTATTACTACTCACGAGGGCGATTTCGCACTTTCCCGCGGTGTTTATTGCTATTTGCTCTTTTCCTTTTCCTTTTTTTTTCACATGACCGTGCAATGTCTCAATCCATTAGGCACACTGCTACCCTTTAGCGAGCTTTCAACCAACGACTCCCAGACCATGAAAGACCTTAGTGCGCTAGGTGTAGAGACAATCCCCTCGGGCGTACTTACTCAAGTAGCCAGGGCCCCGAATTAAGACTAGTCACGTTATTGCATATATATATATATATATTATACACATCATACCCATGTTTCCCCAAAATTTGCACCTCAATGACTCTACAATCTACAACACTTTCCTCATATTTCTCATTTTAAATCTATATGTTCTATTGAGCAATGCAAAACACACATCTTAGACTTACAAGTGAATATGAACACAATTATGCAAACCGAAAGCATATAAACAGCTACATGAATCGCATTGTGTAAAACATTATATCCACGTTGTGTTATGCAACATATTCTGAAATCATTCACAATTCACTATCATCATTGGCTTAGGCAAAATTTTTTATTTATACGCAAGAATTTATGTGAGACATTAAACTAAACATACTATCAATGAATAAAAAATAAAAATTTTATGCTAAAATTTAACCAACACATATTCATGCAAAATTTTACAAAACATGCTAAAATAAAATGCAACTAAACTACTATGCAAGTACACCAATAACCCCAAACTTAAAATGTTCAATGTCCTCATTGAATGAAGGTAAAGGGTACGAGAAAAACTCCCCTAATTATTGGCATGACCACCCTCCTCGGGTGGTGAATCTGGTGGTGGATACGGCCCGACGGTCCCGAACTGGGGCCATTCAAGCATTGTTCCTTGCAGCGCGAATGCTTCGGCCAAAGCCCTGGTGAGTCCCATAGCAAAAGTTCCAAGATTGTCATACAATGCGTCGACTTTGTGCTCCAACCTTCGGAGGTGTCGATCGCTAGAGACAGGCTACTCACGGGTAGATGGAACTGCTTCATCAGGCTGTGGGGGTGGTTGGGTTGGCTCGGAAATGGTGGGTTAGAGAATGAATCCGCGTCCGCGCGGATGTGGCTCGCCACCTGCCCAGTCCTCAAATTTGGCAATTGTGGAGTGCGTGATATCTTGGCTTGGATACTGCATTTGCTCATTGCCCCCAACTAACCCTTTGCTGTGCACATAACATAGCTATCACTGAAGCGTGTGGGATGCTGCCGCTGGTAATTCCCTTCAGATACTTTACAATGTTTTGATGGATCAAATACCCGACGTCAATATATTAGCCAGTGATGATGCCCCACAGAATTATGGCTCTCTCTGTTGTGATTTCATATTGATGTGATGATGGTAATAATTTAGCGCAAATGAACAGATTCCATGCCTTGGCGTACCGATTCAGTTCGGCTACTAGAAAAATGCGAGGTTGGGTCGTACCGATTTTGTAAGTCCACCGGGATCCGGGAATGCACAATTCTGCGATGACCTGCTCCAAGTCTGTTTCCTAATGAGCTCCCGTGATCCAATTGGCCGCTTCTGCTGCTGGTCTAGCGGGGAACCTTAGCACGTTTCTAATGACGGAGGGTTGGTAGTTTACCTCTGTACAATGAACCATAGAGGTATCGTTCATGGTGGCTTTGGCATTAGCATAGAACTCTCGAACTATGCTCATGGGAATCGGCGTGGGTGCAGCAGTCAGTCCAGCCCAACCTCGTTCGTGAATCATGGCACATAGTTCCCCATCCTGACCTTCTGGCCTAAATCCTCTTTCCTTGATGAATGTCTTTGCGACAATGCAATAGTACTCCTGTTGGGTCCCCAAACACAAAAATTTGTTTTGATCGACGATATCCTCCTCATGATCGTCGGAGGAAGATGAAGAGGATGAAGATGCCCTTATTCTCTTTGGACCCATTGGATATAGAGATCGCAAATGAATTTACTGAAGGAACGAATGTATTTGCAAACTGATGAAATTCACTCTTGTTTGTGCTATCTCAATAGAGAGCCCTAGCTTTATATCATGAAGGAGATGGGGATGAGCACGGAATCGTGGAGGAGATCGTGGAGATTTGAGGGAGAGAAATACGCCTCAATATGTAACTGATAGGGAGATAGTGACGTGAGTTTGGGAGAGTGAGAGATTTCCGCTTCTGTTAGTATCGCACATAAGATTCCAACTGATTCCAATTTCTGTTTTGAACTATTTTATCCAGATGGACCCGACGCGGCGCGCGACCGCGCGATGATAAGCTTCCTTGGGCGCGCAGACGCGAGACTTGCAGAAAGGCTCGTGGATTAACTGGCTGAACGTGCGGGCGCGCGAGTTGATACTGTTTGGGAGTCATCTATTCTTGGGTTGTGTATCCAATCCTTGCGGTTTCCATCTACCAGATCAACTAGAAAACACTCTTCTTCATCAACTGGGAGCTTTATTGCGTTGAAGACGTTGAATGTAACCTCCTTATCTTGTACACGCATAGTTAATTCCCCTTTCTGAATATCTATGGAAGTCCTACCCGTGGCCAAGAATGGTCTTCCTAGTATGATCGGTATATTCTTGTCCTCTTCGAAATCTAAAATGATAAAATCAGCTGGAAAGATGAACTTATCCACTTTAACCAATACATCTTCAATAATTCCTCGTGGATATACGACAGACCGGTCTGCTAACTGTAATGATATGTTCATTGGTTGTGGAGTCGATAATCCCAACTGGTTGAATATTGACAGTGGCATCAAATTTATACTTGCTCCCAAATCACATAAACACTTGTTAAACTCCATCTTCCCAATAGTGCATGGAATTGTGAAGCTACACGGATCTTTCAGTTTTGGAGGTAACTTACGTTGAAGCACTGCACTGCATTCTTCTATCAAAGCTACCATTTTAAACTCATCTAGTTTCCTCTTCCTTGATAGTATACTTTTCATGAACTTTGCGTAGCTTGGCATTTGTTCTAATGCTTCGGCAAAAGGTATATTGATTTGCAGCTTTTTGAAGACCTCTAAAAACTTACTGAACTGTTTGTCATCTTTCTGCTTTGCTAACCTTTGCGGATATGGTATTCGAGGGTCCAGTGATTGTAGTGGACTCTTAACCTTCTCTTCTGAACCTTCTTTATTCGTTTCATTTTGCTGAACCTCATAATTTTCCAGATTTTTATCCTCCTCAGTTTCTTTCTCTGCATCGAGCGGCCGCATAGCCTCCTTAGTGGTATCATGCGTGGGCGCGCGACTTGCAGATATTGTCAAGTCTTTCCCAGATCGCAATGTTATTGCTTGACACTGCTCCTTCCCGTCTCTTTTAGGATTTGCCTCTGTGTTACTTGGCAAAGCACCTTGGGGCCTATTAGTAAGCATGGTCGCCATTTGCCCCATTTGCGTCTCTAAATTATTGATAGCCACTGCTTGGCTTTTGATCATGACCTCGATGTTTGCCATGTATTTCAACATCATCTCCTCCACTTCTGATTTCTTCTCTGGATGTGATGCAGCTGGAGTGTGGTGTTGTTGCTGTTGAGTAAATCCCGGTGGAAATGGTGGTTTCAGTATAAACTATGGCTGTGCTGACAGTTGTTGAAACTGTTGATTTGTCTGGAACTGATTTTGTTATTGTCCTTGGTTGTTAGACCAGCTGAAGTTTGGATGATTACGGTTGTTGGGGTGGTATGTGTTCTGGAATTTGCCTTGGTCCTTTCTGTAGGAGTTTACATACTGAACTGCTTCTGAGCTGATAGCACATTGATCTGTGGAGTGTGACCCCGCACAAATCTCACAAACAAAAGCAACCGTCTTCACTTTACTCTCTGCCAACGTCTCTATTTTCTTAGCTATGGCTGCCATTTGTGCCGATAGCTGTGTAATCGCATCCACCTCCAACATACCTGCAACTTTGGGTTGAGACATCCGAGTTATAGGGTTCTGATAGTCATTCGCGGCCATCGTCTCGATAAGCGTATAGGCCACTTCATAGCTTTTTGCCTATAATGCCCCTCCTGCGGCTGCATCTACAATCGGTCTGGACTGCCATCCCAAGCCACTGTAAAATGAATTAATTTCCAGCCAGTCTGGTAAACCATGATGTGGGCACTTCCTAAGCATTTCCTTATACCTTTCCCATGCTTCATATAAGGATTCACCCTGTTGTTGCTCAAACTGAGATATGGCTATCCTCATCTTTGCAGTCTTAGCCATTGGGAAAAACTTGGCTAAAAATTTCTGTACTAAATCCTCCCATGTAGTAATCGATTCAGCCGGCAAGGAATGTAACCAACTCCTTGCTTTATCCCTCAATGAAAATGGGAATAACTATAGTCTGATGGCATCTTCCGTCACACCATTATATCTGAATGTGTCATAAATCTCGATGAAGCTTAATAGGTGCTCATTCGGATCATCTATAGTAGCAACCCCAAACTGTACTGAATTCTACACCATCTGAATAGTGCCCGTTTTTATTTCGAAGGTGTTTGCTGCTATCGCCGGGTTGACTATGATAGACTGTAATTCATTTATGTTTGGCATGGAATATTCCCTTAGAGCCCGATGCTCTTTTCTTGGATCAATCCTTTGTTCTTCTGCCATATTCACTGTAATGCTTTCTAACTGCTCTTGCAGATTTATTCGCACACTCGCTTTCCAACCTTTTCCGTTTATATTAGCTTGTGCTGGTGTTAACTCTGAGTTGGAGGATCGCGTGTGCAGAAAATTCTACAAGCACCTGTACTCAAAACAAAACAAATATAGAAATGAGAAATGATAGAATTGTCTAAGTCATACAATACAGCTTTAAACTAATGATAATTATCTAAATTAACGCCTTTCCCCGGCAACGACGCCAAAAACTTGTTGCCCCTTTTATAGTTCTTATAAAAGAGCTCTAACTCATGCAAGAATACACGGGTCAACAAGTAATACAGAGTAAGTAAAGTATCGATCCCACAGAGAAAGTGTTAACTTTAGACTACTATGCATTAATTAACTCACTATATTTATATGCTAAGACTATGGACTTAATTGTTGGTTTAAACTAATTATGATTACCAACTAAAAATAAGAATATAAATGAATTAAATATGATGTGGAAACAATGGGATCCTAACTTCATTCAATATTTCATTCAATCGCCATATGTCATGCAAGAAGTGTTCACATATCACCGGATAATAGCCAAGGGCATAAAAACAAGTTATAACCATTTTCCAAAGCACTATAACCAACTCACATATCATCTATAGATGTTAGAATCTATGTAATCACCAATACCATCACAATCACCATATTCCTATGTGCAAATGCAATCCTATTGATTTTAAGCACAACCCTTACTCTAGCTCATACTGCAAAACAGTATATTCCTATCTGTTTCACAAAATATGCAATCCCCATATTCGCATGCTATCATGATTTCATCCATATTCATATGTTCATTTCCAATTCCATACGAATACTAACATGAAGATTATCCGTCATTCATACATACAAACCAACCATGATAGATAACCCAATGATATGCAAAACAAATCTAACACTTAGATGTGCAACCAAATTATATATTAAAATCCGTTAGAATCCCATAATGGAGTTTAGTTCATGACTGAACCAAAAGCCATTATGGGATTAAGGCTAAACATGATCAATAAACAAACGAATGGAAGAAAGTTAGAATCACCAAACCCAATCGTTGAATAAAAACCAATGATTAACTATTGAATCCACAAAGAATTCCCATAAACAATAATCAATATCCACGATGACAGAGATCTCCAAGAAGAAGTATAGAAAAATAGATGTTATGGCTTTCTCCTACGTTGTAATCTCTCCCAAATTGTAAACCCTAGTTTCTACTATGAAAGTTACGTAATAAAAGTCTGGTCCCCTTCTCTGACACACATCAGAATCGTTTTATACCACATTACATATCATTTAGTTGAGAAATAAAAATAAAACAAATTACAGCATCAGCATCGCGCGCGGCCACGCGCATCCTTAATGTTTCAGGATTGCAGCCGCGAGACTTACAGTAGGTTCAGACCAAACCAGACGTCCTCTCGCGCGGTCGCGTGCTCATTCCTCGCGGGCGCGAGATGAGTCTCTCGCGGTCGCGCGTCCCTTGCCTCGTGTGCGCTTGATTTGCAGAAGGTTCACATGTAAAGCTCTGTACTCGCGCGGGCGCGCGAGTCTGCCTTTGTACTGCCGCGCGTCCTGTGTCCTGCAATTCCTGGGTCTGGTTTCCTGCTTGCTGCTGCTACTTGCTTTAATCCTTATGCCAGCTTGATTTATATGCCTCATTGTACCTCCATGCCTCGTTGTACCTCCATGCCATGCACATCCTCGCCTTTCAACTAGCCTTCACGCATCCGCTCACCAATACCTCGAATTCCACCAAAATAAAACTGTTTCCTGCACTTGTTCACCCAAAGGAGTTTTAAGTATATGCAATGAAAAATAACGTGAAATACAACTAAAACAAAATGAAATGTACTCGAGGTGGGCACAATTCGCATGGATTAATATACAATAAATGAGTAAAAATATCACTTATCAAATAGCAATGGAGCACAAGAGACCGTTGAGTCTCCACATATCAATAATCAGGATAATGTGCATCAGGAAGGAGACAATCCTCATGCAAAAAATAACACAGACCAAATGATGAATGATGGATTATTTAGAGGCTTTATGCAATTCATGCAACATCAGGCGAGAGCGGCTCTTGTCCGAAATGTAGGTGGAAACACTGGAAACTCTCGGACGGTCACCGCTAAACAGTTCAAGGAGCTAGGACCACTGGAGTTTATTGGAGAGCCAAAACCACTTCTAAAGCAGATCACCAAGATATTTGATGTCTTGGGATGCTCCGAGGAGAAAAAGGTTCCCTTCTCCACCTTCATGTTGCGTGAAGATGCAGATTACTGGTGGGAATCTGTAAAACATACCCAACCTAACGCACACAAGATGTCTTGGGAGTAGTTCCAAGAGCTATTCAAAGACAAATACTTTTCTGAGAGTATTCGTCACATGAAAGAAGTGGAGTTTATCAAATTGGAACAAAACAATATGACCATGTCGCAATACGAGGCTAAATTTGCGGAGTTATCCCAGTTTGTATCCCATTTGGTCGATAATGAGGAGGGAATGACACGAACGTTTTTAAGAGGTTTGAAACCGGAGATACGTCAATATCTTATTTCTCATAAACTGTGTTTGTACTCAGATGTTGTAAATAGGGCTCAGTTATTGGAGCGTGGTAATGAGTCAACGCAACCAAGAAAAGCAGCCGGCAGCATGAAAATACCAGTGGTATCAGTCATCGAAACGGTGACAACAAACGTGGAGGGAATCAACATGCTAGAAATGGTAACCACTTCGGTGGTAATAATGGCCAAGATAGTAAAAATGAACATTTAAAGAAAAGGAGATTCAACAATGATGGAAGGACGTCAGCACCAGCACTCGTTGTTAAGGAAGGAGAACGACCACCCATCATATGCTTCAAATGCGGAGGGGAGGGACACATCAGTCCAAACTGCGCGATGCCGTCCAAAGCATGTTATAATTGTGGAAGAGAAGGTCACTTAGCCCGATTTTGTCGTTCACCAAAGACAAGTTCAGCCAGGATGGAGGCACCAAAAGCCGTCCCAGAAAAGTCAAAACCGGTAGTGCAAGGGAGAGCGTTTGTTGTGACCTCCCAAAAAGCAAGAAACCCGAATGAGGTCATCACAGATAAGCTTATCATAAACTCTAGCGAAGTCTATACCTTATTTGATACTGGTTCTACCCATTCTTTTATTTCTCCTACTTGCGCTCAGCGTTTAAATTTGACTCCGGAGAAATTAGACTTTAACTTATCTGTTGAAACTCCGTTGGGAGAAACCTTCATTACATCCACGGTTTATAAGTCTTGTTTGGTTCAAGTTGGTACCCACATATTACTTGTCGATCTTATTTCATTGAAAATACTTGCATTTGATGTAATTCTAGGGGTTGATTGGTTAACTACTCATCATGCAAAAATTGATTGTTTTCATAAGGTTGTTAGCTTTCATATTCCTAATCAACCTATTATACGAATTCAAGCAACCAAACCATTAAAATCAATCACTGTCATCTCAAGCCATAAAGCTATTCGTTTATTAAAAAATGGATGTCAAGCTTTCTTAGCTCATGTCACGGATCTTAACAAAAATACGTTAGTTTGGAATAATATTTCTATTATTAATGAATTTCCTAACGTATTTTCTGAAGAACTTCATGGCCTACCCCCAGAGCGTGAAATTTTATTTTGTATCGACCTTGAACCCAGTACAAAACCCATTTCCAAAGCCCAATATTGAATGGCTCCTATTGAACTTCAGGAGTTAAAGACCCAATTGAAAGAATTGTTAGATATTGGTTTCATTCATCCTAGTACGTCTCCTTGGGGTGCTCATGTTCTATTCGTGAAGAAGAAAGATAGGAGTATGCGACTTTATATTGATTATCGGGAGTTGAATCATGTCACCATCAATAGGTATCTATTGCCACGTATTGATGACCTATTTGACCAGTTCCAAGGAGCCAAATTCTTTTCAAAGATTGATCTTCGTTCTGGATATCACCAATTGAAGATTAAAACCGATGACATTCCAAAGACGGCTTTTAGAACTCGGTACGGGCATTATGAATGCCTAGTCATGTCCTTTGGATTGACTAATGCTCCTGCTGCCTTCATGGATATGATTAACCGAGTATTCAAGGAATATTTAGATCACTTTGTGGTCGTCTTTATTGATGACATCCTTATTTATTCCAAAAGCCATGAAGATCATGAACAACACTTGAGGCTGATACTCTAAAAGCTTCGTGAATATAAGCTTTATGCCAAGTTGAAGAAATGCAAGTTCTGGCTTGAGGAAGTAGCATTCCTTGGGCACTTGGTATCAAGTCATCGAATATCTGTTGACCCAGCAAAGATTAAAGCTATTCAAAGCTGGGAACAACCTAAATCAGTGACCGAAGTACGTAGCTTTCTCGGCTTAGCTGGTTATTATCAAAGATTCGTAGAAGGGTTTTCTCGAATCGCTACTCCACTAACTCAGCTGACTCGAAAAGATACAAAGTTCAGTTGGAGCGAGGAATGTGAGAAGAGTTTTCAAGAACTCAAGAGGAGACTCATTTCAGTACCTGTTTTGACAATACCATCTGGTTCGGAGGGATTTGTCATCTACAGTGATGCTTCAGGCAAAGGGTTAGGATGTGTTCTCATGCAACATGGGAAAGTTATAGCCTATGCCTCACGACAACTCAAAGAATATGAGAGAAATTATCCTACTCATGATCTAGAGTTGGCAGCTATTGTCTTCGCACTAAAGATTTGGAGGCATTGCTTGTATGGGGAGAAAGTGGAGATCTTTACGGATCATAAAAGCCTTAAATATTTCTTCACTCAAAAGAAACTCAACATGTGACAACGACGTTGGCTTGAATTGTTGAAAGATTATGATCATACCATCCAATACCATCCTGGAAAAGCGAACATGGTAGCTGACGTATTGAGTAGAAGATTATATGTGGGTATACGTGCAATATTGACAACACAAAAGCCCATTTTGTGTGACTTGCAAAGGATGGAGACAGTTAAAGACTCCAGGGACCCATGTGATGATGGCGAATATACGAATAAAACTGAATTTTATTGATAAAGTTAAAGCTGCTCGAGCTACAGACCTGGAGCTGATGCGTATGAGAAAGAAAGTGCAAGAAGGTGCTATGCCGGAAGCAAGAATCGATGAAGAAGGAATACTTCGAGTCAATTCCAGACTTTGTGTTCCTAACGACCCTGAGTTAAAGTATAAAATCATGATGGAGGTGCACAACACACCATTTGCAATCCATCCTGGGAGTACCAAAATGTATCATAATCTTCGTCATACATTTTGGTGGAGCAATATGAAGAGAGAGATAGCGCTGTTTATCTCAAGGTATCTAACTTGTCAACGAGTCAAGGCGGAGCATCAAGTACCAAAAGGTCCATTGCAACCACTTGAAATTCCAGAATGGAAGTTGGAGCACATTACCATGGATTTCGTTACCGGTCTTTCCAAAGTTTCTCAAGGCATAGATGCGATTTGGGTCATTGTTGATAGATTGATCAAGTCTGCTCATTTCTTACCGATACGAGAAACTTATACACTTGAATGTCTTGCTCGTATGTACATAAATAAGGTTGTAAGATTGCATGGTATGCCAGTATCCATAGTTTCTGATCGAGACCCAAGATTCACTTCACGATTTTGGGTTAGTTTGCAGAAAGCTATGGGCTCAGATTTATGATTTAGCTCGGCATATCTTCCTCAGGCGGACGGACAGTCGAAGAGGACTATTCAAACTCTTGAAGATCTATTAAGACTCTGTGTCCTTGATTTCAAGGGAAGTTGGGACAAGTTCATACCATTGGTGGAGTTTTCCTACAACAACAGTTATCAAGCAAGTATTGGCATGGCTCCATTCGAAGTGTTGTATGGAAGAAAATGTCGTTCTCCAGTATACTAGGATGAGGTGGGTGAATCAATGTTGTTGGGACCGGAGTTGGTATGTATGACTACGGAAAAGATTCAAACAATCTGACAACGTTTAAAAACCTCACAAGATCGACAAAAGAGTTATGCTGATCTTCATCGAAAGGACGTGGAATTTGATATAGGAGATCATGTGTTATTACGAGTTGCTCCGTGGAAAGGAGTTATGAGATTTGGAAAGAGAGGAAAGCTCAATCCTTGATTCATTGGCCCATTTTTAATCCTCGATCGAGTAGGAACTGTGGCCTATATACTCGCTTTACCGCCAAGTATGTCTCGTGTTCATAACGTTTTTCACATATCCATGTTACGTAAATATGTGGAAGACCCGAACCACATTATTGAGTTAGAACCAGACGAAATAGCGGAAGATTTGACGTATGAAGAGGTTCCTGTTCAAATCTTGGATAAGAAGGAACATATTCTACGCTCCAAGGTTATACCTCAAGTCAAAGTTTTGTGGAGAAACCACGATGTTGTGGAAATGACTTAGGAGTTAGAATCTGAAATGAAATTAAGGTATCCTTACCTCTTGATATACCAGGTACGTACCCTAATTTCAAGGGTGAAATTTTATAAGAAGGGGAGGTTTTAAAACCCCAACTTTTTTGAATAAAGATGAATTTTCTATAAATATTATTTTTTAATATTATGGAGTAAAATTGATATAATGTTATAGTTGTGGGTAATATTTATAAATTTTGCAAAGTACGCAAGTTGTTATATAATATTCGATTGGTCGGAGAATATTCGTACAACGACATAATCATTGGTGGACCCCACAACAGAATTATTGTCGGATTGAGAAAACGACAAAAATACTTTATGAAAATAATGGCGGAAGTTTTACCGTTGATTGTTGAAACACCCGGTGTTAAAAGTACAGTAATATTCGTGGTTGCATAGTAGCGCACGATATTGATTATTGATGCTTACGTGAAAAGTTATCTCAGTTTTGTTTCATTATATATATATATATATATATATATATATATATATATATATATATATATATATATGATTGATATTTATATATATTATATATATATATGTAAAGTTGACATGTAGGGGTAGGGGAAAGAAAAAAAAAAGAAAAAGAAAGAGAGATGCCGGGTGGGGGAATTAAGAAAGTGGTGATTGATATATATTTATATTTTAATGGGTTTTGGTGGAGCATTGATATGGATGGGGGAAGAAAGTTTAGCCATGGGTGGTGTGAAAAGAGTACAATTATTATATGTTGTTATATATATAATATTGGTGTGGGTGTGTAATTACCATATGATTAATTATACATATATAACTTGTTTTGTTCTTTATTGATAATGCTTGAAAATTCATGGCCTAGCATTCACACACCACTGCTAAATAATTCATCTGTGAAAGCATTCGGTGCACACAGACTAAACAGAATCCATTTAATTCTTCTATAAATAGAAGCTCATTCCTTCATTATTTTCTTACGAATTCACTGAAACTCTAGAGAGAGAAAGTTATAGAGAGAAAGAAGAAAAGTATTCTGCTACTTCACTACTTATATATCCAGTACTCTTCTTCTTAAGGTAGGGAATATTATTTTTTATACTCGTAGGGAGTATTATTTCTTTTGTATTCATGAAAAGAACTTCTGTTATTCCATTCTTTATTATTCTATTGGAATAACCTGTATACGCGGGCTACCCTATACTTGGTGACATTCTTCTATTATTCCGTCTTTATTATTCTGTTGGAATATCCTGTCTGTCCATTTTACGCCGGACCTGATTTCATCTTTATTATTATTCTGTTGGAATATCCTGTCTGTGCATTTTACGCTGGACCTGATTCCATCCTTATTAGTATTCTGTTGGAATAATCTGCCTATGCGAAGTACCACATGCATGGTGATTTCTGTTGTTATTCCATTCTTTATTATTCTATTGGAACATCTTGTCGGTGCAAATTTCGCCTGACCTGGTTCCGTTATTTAGTATTCTGTTGGAATAACATGTTTATACGATGTACCACATGCATGGTGATTTCTTTTGTTATTCCATTCTTTATTATACTAAGTTGGTTAAAGTTTTGACTTCTATACTCCATGAAATTAGTGGAATACCCTTGATATTTACGCTTCATCCAGTATCTTTTCATGAAAATATTCTTCTGAGCATTCTTGAATTTTAATCTTCAAAGTAGTATCATGTTGACAATTTGGACGTTATTGGTTCTTGGACAAATTAATTCTTGAACTTGTTTTTTATTGAATTCTTATATCATTGTCATCATCCTAATATTTATATTTTTTTGAAAGTCATCTGTGGCCTGTAGTGCATAGATAGACTTGGTATGATTATGACCATGGATTATTCGGTGTACTCATGACCGTAATGTTACAAATGATGTGGTAAAAGTCCTCATTGGCTCGTAGTGCATTGATGGACAGTTGTTGGCATGATCATGACCATTAAAGAATACACAAATATTCTTGGCCAGTAGTGCATGGATAATTATGGTCGTGATACTAAAGAATATCCTTGGCCGTAGTGCAGGGGTGATTCGATGATGTGGATTATTTATTAAGCTGAGTCCCATCGATAAAAGTAATGAAAACCTTTTAAATCATAAAAGATAGTAGATATAGCTGGGACGAGTCGGGGAACGGAGTGATGGTCCTAGATGGTGCATTAGTAGTCCTCACTATTCTGTGATATAGTGTGATAATAATTGTAATGAGGACTCCTTTTGAGTTTGTATACTCTCTAGTAGACAATATTTGTATTCAAACTCACAGTTTATGTTTTGTCGTATTGTACATGACAATTGTATTATTAATTTGTATTTGAATTCTGTACCATGTATCTGGCGACTCAAGATGGGTGATGTATACCTAATTTTGGGGGCGTCACACTAATTACAAATTTTAGAAACTAAAATTTTATATTTTTAAATCTTAATTGCTAAATCCTACAAATGCTATGTACTAAACCTTAGGGTTAAACCCTAAGGGTTTGTTAATATTACAAAATGGCCATTAAAATTCCAAGCAAAATGACCAAAATACGCCTCTTGAATTATTTGAGATAACTTATATATCTATCAATAATTGAGTTGGTGAACTACTTCAACAACTCCATGTGACAAAAAACCTCCATCACATTAATCTAAATCATCCAAATACATTGTATATTAGTAGTATATATAGATTGAGAGAGAGGATTGCATTTGTTAGCCATTTTAGCACAAACACTCAACTAGACTCTCTCAACTCAAAACCCACGAAATATATATGTATATCAGTCCCATAAACAAGCCCCACGTTTACCATTAACAGATCAGGAGGCCAGAATCAAAATTGTTCTTAGAAAGGTATAAAAAACCCTAGCTATAATATGACCATAAATCTGTTGTTGGATGTTATGATTCAGTGTTAAAATATGTTGTTAGTAGTGTATAATGACGATCTAGGTTGCTAGATGTTAGATCCATAACATCTAGAGGCTCGGATTTGAAGATTTGCAAAATTTGGAAATTTTGTTTTTGATGTCTGACAACCAAATGTCAGGCCTTATATCTCTGTGATCTTTAATGTGTTTTGTGTTTTGAAAGTTTGTAGTTGTAGTATGATATGTGCTCTTGGATCTGGGCTTGAAATAAGACTTAGATCTTTTCTAGATTGCAAGATATTATTGGTCAAAGGTCGTTGACCGACCATGACCAGACTATTTATTGGTAACCCAGAAATGGGTTTTCAGCGTCTGACAGGATGTTTGAAGTCCAAGATCTGTTAGATTATTGAAGTTTTGATGTTATTGTTATAACTAGTTTGTAAACTGTAATCTGGACTTTGAATCCTGACCTTTAGATCCCTTAAAGACTCAACTGATCGAACGTAGTGAGTGGTCAAATCAGGCCACTTGGTCACAATTGCATTTTTCTAGAATTTCCAGAAACGTGAAGAACACATATTCTGACAGCCTTTGACCGATCAATATCTTGTTATTGTTTTGATGTTATGGTTATGTTTTGTAATAGATCTGTAGTGATACATGTGGGCTACAATACGGAAGTCATAGATCACTAAAACCTCAATGCATAATAAGTAGTGGAAGCCCAAATATGACCATCCGAACTGTTCTTCATTTCTGGGTAACCCAAAAAATGAAGAACAGCTCTGACAGTGTTTTCATTGGCTTAGATCTTTCAATTGATGCATGTTTTGATCATGTTTTTTGTTGGATCTTGTAATCTTGCATTAGCACTACACGATCTGATCAACATCATGTTCAGAAACACTTTGTGTGAAGAATTAATTATATATGGTCAAACTAGTTAGCTTGGTAACTGTGTTAGTGTTCTGGGTTTTCATGAAGAATACGAAGAACACCTATAGCGACGGTTCTGTCACTATAGGTGGTCTTTAGCGACAGTTTCAATATAAAAATTATATTTTCATTAAATAATTATAGAAAATTAGATTTTAATTATTAAAAAGACAAAATAAATTATTAAAAATTATTTTAAAGTCTAAAAATTTGTTTTTAATTATATTTAATAAATATTTAATATTTTTGAAATATTATAGGTTTTTAAGTTATTTAATTATTATATTAATTGAATTATTTAAAAATGATTTAATACTTGAAAAATCATCTAAAATTATATTATGGTATAAGAAAATATTTTAAGTTATTTTTAATGACTTTTAATATTTTTTGGTGAAATTCATTAATAAATTAATATTAATGATAATTAAGTTATTTGATAAATGAATTAAATAAATAAATTAAAAATAATTTTATTATATTAAAAATTATTTTAAAGAATAATAAGGTATTTAAAAATATTTTAAGTTATAATATATAACTTTCAATATTTAAAGGTAAAATTAATTAATTAATTATTATTAATGATATTAAAGTTATTTAATAATTATATTAAATAAGTTAGTTTAAAAATAATTTTAATATTATAAAAATAATTTTAAATGAAAATAAAATATTTAAAGATATTTTAAGTTATAAAATATAACTTTTAATATTTAAAGGATAATTTCATTAATAACTTAATATTAATAATATTAATTTAATATTAATGATATTAAATTTATTTAATGATTATATTAAATAAATAGTTTAAAAATGGTTTTATTAATTTAAAAATCATTTAAAAAGTTTATAAATGAATTAAAAATATTTGAAGTTATAATTAATGACTTTTAATATTTTGATAAATAATACATTAATACTTTAATATTAATGGTAATTATTTAAAAATAATTTTAAATGTTTTAAAAATCATTTAAGAGTAATATTAATACTTTTAAAATATTTTAAGTTATTATAAATAACTTTAATATTTTGATAATGGTTTCATTAATAGTTTAATATTAATTAAATATTAATGATTATTGAATTATTTAATATTTAAATCATTTTATAATGATTCCGGTGTTTGAAAATTCATGATAAATTATAATAAATGTTTTAAAACTATTATAAGTCATTTAAAAATAATATGACTGATACTAAGTTAAAGGATAGATTCTTAGACTCGATAATTACCCGAAAAAGCCGTCGGTACACCGACATGTTTCAGAAGTTGATCTGGACTTAGATAGGTTGACTTGATAAGTGTTTATTTGTGATTCAATGGTTGTTAAACCTAAGTGGTAATGTGATTAGGTTATGTGCTGACTGCAATAAGCAGTACAATGTGTTATAATATGTTATTCTAATCAGTAAAATGATCTTGTTACTAATAGGTATAAAAGATAAATGCGAACTGTAAGCAGCGTATCAAGCAAGTATCCTACCTTTGTATTTCCTTTATGCAATGGATAAAAGTAAGAATGTTTCAGAATTATATTATTATTGTACCAGATTATTAACCCTATTGTTATATATGTTATATCCGGTCATTGATTATCAACATGTTACTATACTGTAATTATGATATATATATTTTGTTGTTAATTTCTAAATATGGTAATTCAAGTGCCCCCACTTGGATAATCATTGCTATTTGATTAGCTAGACACATATTTAGAAAAATCGTTGAATACGATAAAACATTTTTGTATCCAATCAAATTATTTTGGAAGTATGAATATCCCGATCAAGGGAAAACTTTTATGCGCCCAAGGCGGACATAGTGAACGATAACATCGTTCTTGCATGTAGTGTTGATCAATACTGAGCATAACGGGCTGATCACCCCCGTGCCCGTAAGTTATGACGGTTTGCAGATGAAGTTCTATTTAAACCTATTCAAAAATTGAAAACAATGTTCATAACATGTCACCTAAACCCTATTTATAGTCAATATAAAGTTTTAAAAATTTGATAGAGAGTTGTTATGCTATTATTATCGGTTCAGATTATTTCACAACTATTAATTCGTTGTAGAAGTGTAGTACAAAGAAAATATTTAATCCTTTCAGCTAATATTTATAATTGTTATTACTTGCTGGGCACTCAAATGCTCATCCTTGCTTAATTTAAATATTTTCAGCTAAGTGTGAACAACCAGAAGGCTCTGATAAGAACAAGGGAAAGGGAAAGGTTGCTGAATGAATGCAATGCTATTTTATGTAATAGTTAACTTTATTAAGACAAGTATGATATATATTATCTATCATGATATGTAAGGAATGTATTAAAGGTTACGTACTTGGGAGCTAGACTCTGATGATTATGTAAATAAAGTTTGATATTTATATTATTATTATTATTACTATTATTAGTATTATTTCACTCATAGAAATGGTATCGTGAAGCACCGAGTTTGGGTTTCAAGTACCTGAATTTGGGGGCTTTACACCGACTTTGGAGGAGTATGCACGGTTGACGATGCTGCCACTGGACAGACCTTACGTGCATATGGCTTTGGGAGATATGAGTCGACTGTTCATGACCCTTACTGGATTGAGGCGTAGGGTGGTGCAGCATGAGCTTACATCTGGCCACATTATATCCTAGAGTTTTCTGTTTGACAGATTTGGCTATGAGGATAGTTGTACACGACATTATGGGGATTTTACCACACTGAAGGATCATTGGTTTTTGGCCAGGGTGGATGTATTGCTATTATGCGTACTGTCATATGTCTATATGCCACGATATATGGATGAGTTAGACATAGGAGTTATCATGGCAGTGAGAGCTCTTAGGGAGGGTCATACCATCATAACGATGATCATAGTAGAGACTCTGAGGTCAACTACATACTGTTGCACTTATCCGACATGAGTGTTTACGGACAGCTCGGTCATGCTGTATGTGTGGTTTATGTCATACTTGAGACCGATTGGCACTTTTAGATGGCATGGGTATTGTTTCACCTATGATATATATATATATATATATATATATATATATATATATATGTCATACTCCTTTCAGTCTACGGAGTGTTTGGACGCTATGTCTTGGTCGGTATTTTTGACGAAGATCAGTGATCCGGTAAGTATACTACTGTGCTCAGGGCTCAGCTCACCTTATAGCTCTATTAATCACGCTCCGGGCATGGATTATCTCCCTCTGGCTAGTTTGAGGGCATGACTACCTACCACCCGATGGCCGTGATGTCGCAGTTTGACCAGTTTCAGGATTTTCATCCTTTCGAGGGGGCGTTGGTCCAGTGTTTAGCTTCTCGCTATCTTTCAGCAGAGGACCAATCCCATGTGTATGCTTGTTGGGATCAATGTGAGATAGTTGCTTTTTCTGTTAGCCATCCGGGATGTTCGCCAGAGTATTCTGCGTGGATGGAGATAGAGACTTCATCGGCTGCGACAGTATCCACATTGCCGAGTAGTGATTCAGACGATGTAGAGCCCATGGAGGACATTAATTCCCACATCAAGGATGAGATAGTTGTCAGGTTACCAGCATCTCCTTTAAATTCTCCCAGTACTAGTACTATTGTGATCCAGCACTCAACACAGTACTTTGAGCAGAGTCTTCATCTGATGACCTTCGAGAGATTTTAGGCTAGAGCCTTGATGTTGACAACCCTTGATGGGAGAGACACAACTCTGTTAGAGAGAGGCGATGCATTAGCTCGTATAGATGCCGCTGTTGTTGAGCGGGATGAGGCCAGATCAGCCAGAGATGTAGTGATAGTTGAGCGAGATAGTGCCATATCTGCCCAGGATGTAGCCATCACAGATAGTACTGCAGTGAGGTCCTTTACCACTGGCATGATTACAGAGATGAGCACTTATATTGATGAGTATATGGTCACCATGTAGATGGCTGCCGATATGTTGGGTCGTGTAGATGTCCTCGTACAGGAGACCATAGCTTCACCTCCTTCTTCTAAGGGGAATGCCATGTTGGGCTTGTTAGCTCGTATATACCCTGAATTGTAGATGGGATTGTATTTTCCGGCACAGAGTAGCATAGCCATTTTGTCATGTACAGTTTACATTAAGTATATTAAACAACATTATATATAGCAGGGAAATATACTTTTGATCACTTCCTTTTTAGATATGCTCTGATACTACTTGATATTTTGCCTGCTTCTTCAGGGCTTATGATCTTGATGTATTCTGAATTCCTCCTAGATGGATGGACATTGAGTTATCTCTGGACAGTTCAGAATGGATTATTGAAATATATAGATCCCTACCATTTTTGGTGTCTTGGGACTGGTTTCTGTATGGAAATGTGGAGATGAGTGTGGCTTTCCTCTCTGAGGTTGACCGCACCATAGATGGTCGCTATTATTTATATTTGTGATAAGCCTAGTTAATTCCATCTCTTATGGATTGGTGTTACTCTTTGAGTTACAACCAGAGCTTAGATGGTCGTTAAATCTCCTATTTGGGAGGAGTTCAGGTAATTCCATCCCTTTGGTCTGAAGATAATGCAATGTAGTTGACTGTAGTTTGATCCCAGTACCGTTGACAAGTTTTTGTATTTTGGTAGAGGATGAGACTGCACCATGAATGGCTGCCTATGTACTCCTATTAAAGAGGAGATCAGGTCTGCATAGTTCAAACCTGGTGTAAGAGGTTCAACACTGGATGTAGTAAAAAGGGTGTAGGAATGTTTTTGTTGTTTTTGTTTTTGTAAGGAGAAGGGGGTAGAAATGTTTTTGTTGTTTTTGTTTTATTGCGACTGGGTCATATGAAATGGTTGCCTACGTACTCCTATTGAAGAGGAGATCAGGTCGGCGTAGTTTGCCCCTCAAGATGAGTTGAAAAGCGTGATCCTATGTGCAGGTCAGACTGCGGGGAAGAGAAAGTTTAATCCTAAGTCTAGGATAAACTGCAGGTGTGAAAAGTTTGATCCTATGTTTGAGGGGACAAACTAAAATGATGTAGGAACACAGTGAAGCCAGGCTGCTGGCTTGAAAAGTATGTTTCCCTGAGGGGCAATTAAAGTGTGGAAAAGAGTTGTATGTGGTAAAGGGTTAAAGAACCAGAATGACAGGTGATCTGATGATCCAACACCAGGATGTTTACTTGATGGTAACTTCAAACATAGTACCATTTCACGGTGTCCGAGTTGATGAGTTATGGAAATTCATCGCCGTCCATTTCTTGCAATTTGAGAGCGCCTCCTGTCAATACTTCCTTGACAACAAATGAGCCTTCCGAGTTAGGAATGAATTTTCCCTTAGATTGATCTTGGTTGTCAATAATCTTCTTCAAAACCAAGTCATGTTGTTTAAATCGACGTAGCCAAACTTTTCTATTATAGGATCTGGCGATCCTTTGTTGATATAACTGACCATGGAAGATAGCCGCTATTTGCCTTTCGTCTATTAGAGACAATTGGTGATACCTGTCTTGTACCCATTGATCTCCCTCCAGTTGAGTGTCTATTAACACTCTGAGGGATTCCATTTCAACTTCTATGAGGAGCACTGCTTCCATCCCATAGGTTAATGCATAGGGGATTGCCCCCAGTGGAAGTGCGCATTGAGGTTCTGTAGGCTAACAGAGTAAGAGGCAATAGGTCAGGCCACCCTTTGTGGTTGGCGGACATTTTTTGCATAATCTTCTTGATTTTTTGTTAGCCACTTCAACAACACCATTTATCTTCGGACGATAGATGACAAAGTTAAGGTGTTTGATGTGGAAATTATTGCATAATTCCTCCATCATCTTATTGTTGAGGTTTTTAGCATTGTCTGATATAATCACCTCGGGTTGTCCATATCGACAAATGACATTATGTCTGATGAAAACAATGATGACTTCTTTGGTAACTCTGGGGAATGAGGCTTCTTCTACCCACTTGGTGAAGTAGTCGATAATGGTGAAGAAAAATCGATGTCCATTACTGGCTTTAGACTGAATGGGCCCGATCACGTCCATTCCCCACATTGAGAAGGGCCAAGGCGAACTCATATTGTGGAGTTCCCGTAGAGGGGCGTGGATAGCATTCCCATGAATTTGACTTTGATAACATCTCCTGACATGGTCATTGCAGTCAGCTTTGAGCGAGAGCCAGTAATGTCTTATCCTGAGGATCTTCTTAACAAGGAGGGGGCCACTCATGTGTGGGCCACAGACTCAACCATGGATCTCATCCATAAGCTTTTGAGCTTGGTCTTTGTCTAAACATCTGAGAAGTCCTACCTGCATCTCTTTTGTAGAGTGCATCTCCGCTCAGGTAGAATTTCATAGCAAGTCGATGGATCCGCCTTTTCTCGGTCAGGCTCGCCTCAACGGGTGTCGATCTGTCTCATAGGTATTCCTTGATATGCTGATACTAAGGATTTTGGATGGGAGGTAGCTCATCTGATACTTCTCCAACGTAGTTCCCATAGGCTGGTGCCTTGTGTAGGGCAATTGTAACGCTTGGTAAGTGTCCCTTGTCAGGTATGTGTATCAAGGAGGCCAAAGTTACTAATTCTTCTGCAAAGTCATTCCTATTACGAGGAATATGTAGAAAAGAGATTTCTTCGAACTCTAAAACCATCTGTAAAACTTGCCGATGGTAAGGTAGCAAATGTAACTCTTTGGTTCGATAGATTCCCATGGATTATCTGACCACTAACTCTGAATCTCTAAAGACAGTTAACCGCCTGATGCCCATTGAACGGGAAAGTTTTAGTCCCATGAGATAGCCTTCATACTCAGCTGTGTTGTTGGTGCTGTCAAACTGCAATTTGACGGCAATGGGATACTGCTCCCCCGTACCGGATACTAGAACTTCTCCTGCTCCAGAACCTTCTATATTAACAGCTCCATTAAAATACATCTTCTATGTTTGGCGTGTATCGTACTAATGGTGTTGCTGAACTGTCATTACCCCTTCATCGAGGAAGTATGTTTCCAAGGGCTTGAAGTCCCCTAAAGGTGCGGCGGCCAGTTGATCCGCGATTCCTTGACCTTTGATGGACTTTTGAGTCATGTAAACGATGTCAAATTGTTGTAGGATCAACTGCCATCTGGACAGCCGATAATTTAACATGGGTTTATTGAACACGTACTTGAGAGGATCCACGCGGGATATGAGATGGGTTGTGTGACCATGGAGGTAATGTTGTAACCTTATGGAAGCCCATGCTAAAGTGCAACAAGTCTTCTCAATTAGAGTGTACTTGTGTTCACTACTGCTAAATCTTTTGCTAAGGTAATAGATAGCTCGTTCTTGGCCTCTATCGTCTTTCTGTCCCAGAATGCAACCCATGGCATTGTCACTTATTGTCAGGTACATGAATAGGGGAACATCATCCCTAGGTGGTACCAAAACTGGAGCTTTGACTAGCTGCTCTTTGATTGTAAGGAAGGCCTTCTAGCAATCATCATTCCATTTCATGGAGGAGTTCTTTCTTAACAGCTTGAAGATTGGCTCACAGGTTGCGGTGAGTTGAGAAATGAACCTGCTAATGAAGTTGATTCTTCCCAACAATCCCCGTATTTCCTTCTCTGTCTTAGGAATGGGCATTTCCATTATGGCCTGGATTTTGGTGGGATCCAGCTCAATCCCTTTGTGGTTGACTAGAAATCCTAGCAACTTACCTGATTTAACGCTAAAGGCACACTTGGCTGGATTCAACTTCAAGTTATACTTACGCAACCTGTTGAAGAGCTTCCTGAGATGGTCTAAGTGGTCTTCCTCCTTCTGGGACTTGACAATGATGTCATCCACATAGATCTCTATCTCTTTGTGCATTAAGTCATGGAAGAGAGCCATAATATCTCGCTGAAATGTGGCTCCGGCATTGATGAGGCCGAATGACAACCGTCTATAGGAAAAGGTTCCCCAAGGTATGATGAAAGCAGTTTTCTCACTATCTTCCTCAACAACCATGATCTTTCCTCCAAGTTTAGGCACGTGAACGATGTTGGATATCCACTCAGGATATGTGGACACCATAATGATGCCAGCTTGAAACTGTTTCATAATTTCTTCTTTCACCTTTAAACTCCACTCAGGTTTCAATCGCCTGAGCTTCTGCTTGACTGGATTGAATCCCTCTTTAATGGGAAGGCAATGAAGAACAATGTTAGTGGAAAAACCTACCATGTCTTCATGAGACCATGCAAACACATCCTGGAATTGGGTTAGTAGCGTAACCATGTCATTTCTTTGGTTTGGGGTAAGGTCTGAACCAATCTGGATTAACTTAGGGCTTTCTAAGGTTCCGAGATTGAAGGAAGTGGTTTGATCAAGGTTGGATTTAGGTTTGTCTTTGACCCATTCTGGAATTTCTGGAGGCACCTCAATGTCCTCATGCATTTCCATCAAGGATGAATTCATCTCTACATCAAAGTTACAATCTTTGTGGAGAAGAGGCACTATATTAGCAAGTACAGGCTCATCTAAATTCAGGGTCCTAAAATAAAATATGCTTTCACTTAGTATATATGAAATGGTTTGATCATACAAAGTGTTAGCATGTACTGGCAAAACGACTGCGAATAGTGTACAAAAAAGTAGCAGTTATGATATCTACAGGGCAGAAAGAGTTCCTGCAAGTTTTACCCTTGTCGACCAATGCACAGAGTGCTGCTCCAATTGGCAAGGGCAAAGTCCGGGTGGACTGCAGTGATGAAGGGGCTTTCATTGTCCTCCTTATCCTGAATGATGACCATTATGTCTGGGCAATCATCATCTGGGGTGTATCTGTTTGTATGTTCATCATGGACAATGATGCGTATGCCCGACATCATTGTGACGATGTCTTGTTTAATTCTTTATTTTTCTTCCTCTACTCTGGGGTCTGGAAAAAACATTTATTTCTCCTTTACCGGTATCGACTTGGGAAATAACATAGCCATGATTCTGGCTGGCACCTTTACATGAGGTTGTGCAGACTCAACAGTTATAGGTATAGACAAACGTTGTGTAACTGACGCTGGAGGAATATGATGACATTTATGTAGATTCCTATGACTGGAACTGGTAGAATAGCCCAGTTCAGCTGTCCCAGTTTGACTGACAACTTGAATTAGGTGCTTTATACCCCGATGACTTTTACCCAGCCCTTATCCCGGCTGATGACCCAAAGATATCATTTATTGAGTAGCTGAAATTACTTCGGCAGAAATCTTGGGTGTGAGAGGTGGCGCCCCAATAGGGTGGTAGTGAGTGTTGCTCACCTCTAAGGCATGAAAACTGACCAGCTTAACTTCTAAATTGAAGCTGATGAGGGGTATGTCACTCTGTTTAGGACATTCTGGCTCAACGTTAACCGTGACTAAGCTGTCATTCATGATATATTTCAGTTGCTGATGAAGAGTGGAGGGGACTGCCCCAGCCATATGAATCCACGGTCTTCCCAATAGCAGGTTGTATCCTGAATCTATTTTGAGCACGTGAAAAGATACGCAAAAGGTATGGGGACCAATCTCGATTGGTAGCTCAATCTCTCCGACTGAATTTCGGCGGGCTCTATCAAAAGCTTTAATAACCATATGGCTTCTTCGGATCTGTTTGAGATTGATGTTCATCTTTAGCAACGTAGCGTAATGACATATATTCAGAGACGAACCTCTATCTATCAAAACTCTAGCTAGCATATATCCGGAGGACAAAATCGCAATGTACAACGACTTGCAATGACCGGTCCCTTCGGGAGGTATGTCATCATCAATGAAAGATATCACACTGTTGTTAAAAATGTGATCAACCAGATATTGAAAATTTTCTACATCCACTGATGTCGGTAAGTAGGCTTCTTCCAAAACCTTCAGTAAGATCTTCATGTGATCCTCGGAAGTTAAAACCAAGTCCAGGATTAAAATTTGGTGTGGAGCTTCTCTTAAGCTTAAAACCACCTTGGCTTCGTTATGAACCATAGTGCGGAGGAATTTTTCAATCTTCTCCATGGGTATTTTCCCCTTTGACTTGATGGCAGACCTCATCACCCGTTGGGGAAGATATAGTGGGTTTTCCTTCGATAATGCAACAGTTGTATGAGATGTGGATCCTTCAGTTTCTCCATAATTCCATGGAGCTTTTTACAAGCTGACAATAGGATATTGTGCTTTGTATGGTAAGTTGATTGGCTCTGGAGCAGCCACTTTCAAAGGATTATTGCTTCCTTTGAGTTGAATTGCTGGTATTATGAGTGGTTTGCCAGTGTTATCAGCCTCAGCGGATATAACTGCTACTAATTCCTTCCACTTAATGGGACATGTATTCTCATTCTCATATAGCACAATATCATCGTCTGCTAGTTGTAGGACACCACTATCAATTAGATTCTGGATAAGGTGGTAGATTGCCCAACATTCTTCTGTGCCGTGACCGCGAGAATGGGAGTGATATTGACATACTCCATCAGAATTGAATCGTCCTGAACGGGGATTAATTGGAGGTAGAAGGGAAGTGATCCTTCCTTCATTGATTAGCATCTGAAGGATTTCCTCCATAGGTTGGCCTAGGTATGTAAATTCATTTATATTGGTAAAATCCCGACGGGCTTTGGCATTCGCTCTTTTTGTCACTTTGTCTTCCATCATTTCATTTTCTGAAGGTGATGAGAGAATATTCATGACAAGAGGAAAGAGACTAGCATGCTCCTGGCTGACTAACTGGCGTGTAACTTGATGATGATAGATCACCAATTCTGCCAATTACTCAATTTGCTTGCACAGAGCTTTCATTTTATGTTCCATTGCGAACTGGAACTTGGCATAATCCCATTTGTCAACACCGTCTTTGGTGGTTTGAAGTGATTCGCCGTTGAAATTGGAACTCTGTTCATTGCTCCAATTAATCATGTTAACCTCTTCTTCTTTGTGTTAAGGAAGAGGATTGTCTTGTACGCGAGGTTGATCTGGTTTGGTGACCACGATCTCACCGTTCTCTATCAGGTCTTACATCTTATGTTTTAAGGCCCAACAATCTTGAATATCATGTCCAGGTGCCCCGGCATGATAAGCACACTTCCTAGCAGCATTGAAACCCCTCCCATTAGGGCTGGCTGGTGGAAGAAGATGTGTGATTTTCTTCAGCTTTATCAGAAGAGTGAGAATATTCTCGAGTGAGTCCCCTAAGGGTGTGAACATTTGAGGGCGTTTGACTTCTCCACCTTTCGGTAATTTAGGGTTTAAAGACTGAGCTTGAAAGGGAGTGTAAGTTCTCCTCTGGATAGACATATTTTGATTGCCTTTCTGACCTTGTAGTACCAAGAAAACATCCTCCTCTTTCTTTTTATGGACCCTCCGGGGGTTGTTTCCATAATTTCCGGATTGAATGTGCTCAGCAACAGCTTTAAGGGCAGCTAGGTCTTGAATCTTTCCTGACTTCAATCCCATCTCAGCCATCTCCCCGTGTTTAATCATTTCAGAAAATGGTTTACCAATGCATGCTAAGACTCTTTCATAGAAATAAGCTTCTTGTATGTCTATGAATGTCATGACCATTTCTGATTCAATCATGGAAGGAATAACTTGAGCAGCAAGGCATCTCCACCTTCGAGCATATTCTCTGAAAGACTCATTAGACTATTTCTTGACCTTGGTAATCTGGTACCGGTCAGGAGCCATCTGAGACTGGAAGCTGTATTGTGTGAGGAAGGCGTGTGCTAGCTCTTCCCAGCTATGAATCTTTGAGTTGTCTAATTTGGTATACCACGAATGGGCTTCTCCAGTCAAACTCTTCTAGAACAGCTGCATTCTGAGCTTCTCGTCCTCTGTATAAGATCCAAGTTCTCCGATAAACACCTTCAAATGCGTGTAAGGATCTCCTAACCCGTCATACTTTTTGAAGTCAGGAGTTTTAAACTTTTCTGGATAATGAACACCAGTGAATATACATAGGTCAACATATGAAGCACTCCCATGTGCTCCTATTCCTTTGATAGCACGAAGGGTTTCTTCCATTTGAAGGACTTTTTTTTTCTGATGTCACCGGTGTCTGGATCTCTTGTAAGATGCGTGGCATCATGAATTTTGTTGGTCGTATCCAATTGAAATTCAGGTATCGTAATGGCTTGTGTTCCCCTTTGTGTAGAGGATTCATCATGTATGGGTATCTTTGGACCCTGAGTAGACTGGTGTAGTTCTTTAAGTAAAACATCCAAATCTGTGATTTGTTTGCTTAATCTGTCGAACTCTTTGTGAGAAACAGGATTAAGGTCAGTCTGGTCAGATGACGACATAATTGACTGTAGGCTCGCGACCCTTTTGGATTTTGTCCGGGTAGTAGGTCCGATTGTTTCCATGCGAAAGACTTGAATAGTTTAGTCTTTAGGGAATGTGTAAATATTAACATGCTATGTAATGTGTCCATTTTAGGAATTTTATCCTGCAAAACGGATGCTAGTTGTTTGTAATACATAATAGCATATTAATTTAAATATGTATGTACACACATTTCTTCATATTTCTCATTACATGGAGATCAATATGGAATAAAATTACAAGTAATTGATTTTACGAGTAATTTGAAATGAGAAAGTATGAAGAGATTTTCCTCCATATTGGGTTTATCAGAGGCTGACCTATCTTAGGTTACTCTCGCGGCTTTTTGGCATTAAGGTTCCCAAATTATCGCAATTTACTCAATGGGAAGTTAATCCGATCTTTTAACTAGAGCAAATTTGGGTGGTGCCTTTTCTGAGCCTCGTTGGAATTAGTCTTTCTACGAGTCCATTAATCAAACACCGGCAGGATAGCCTTGTGGTGGAGGAACCACACAACATACATTCACATACAACATGTCTCACCGTTTATGAAAATGATGACATGTGCGAAGCACTAATATTACAAACAGATATAGTGTATAGCATTAAGGGCAGTAAAGATATGCACTCGTACATATTCATCATAAATGTAAATGCAACCTCCACACACAAGCAGATAACAATTTTGAAAAGTTTGGAATAGCGGCTTAAGTCCTCTTATTGGAGTCCGTAGAAGAGTCGCCACCTATCGACGTAAGGATTTTTAGTTGTCCCTTTACACTACTTGTTCTTTGGTGTTCTCATGTTAGGTGAGATTTTTTTGAAAAAAATAAGTGAAAAAGGTCCGACATGTATAATGTCGGCGATGGACTGTTAAGAGTCACCAGTTGGTTTTTTAAATGGTTGTACCAACACAACCGAGAAAAAATTTGCACATTGACCCAGTGATGTGACACTGCTAAACGGGTCGGTGAAACCGAGATTCGTTAGGGTCCGGGGACTTGATTATGCGTAGGGAAGGTGTGAGGCACCCCCCGACATCCGTGTTACCACGGTGACCGCCACTTTTCAAGAAATTGTTATATGAATGTGTGTACGTGTGTGCGTGGGTCAATGTACTATTTATTTGGAAGTAATGCGAGGCCTCGTTCGCATCTATATACACAGGGTTTGAATTTATGTAAAAATTTAATTTTAAGCGAGATATGTCAGTGATGTTTTATAGAAGAGGTTTTTTCAAACCCTTGTGCTCAATAGTAATTGAGACCTTTTACACTTCCATTTTATTTATTGTTTGGCTTGATTGCTTTTATTTTCGAGATGCGAAACATCTATAAGAAAATAATGTACAAAATGATGTCAAAGTCCTCGTGGGGTATGAAAACCATCTGAGGAAATCCAGACACCACAAATAAATTTACAAGCTGCTTACAGCTAAAAATGTCCATCACGGGAACCGAATCTAGATCCAATAGACTGAATCTGTGATGACATGATTCCTGGGCTCATATGATGCCACAATTTGTATGAAAGCAATAAGCAGGTATATTTATAAAAGTGGTAAATATATATATACAAACATGATCAGCCAACATGAAGCACCTCTATGGGGGAGCAGAAAATGTAAATAAAGCTGTAAAAGCCATCAACCGCCACAAAGGAAACTCCAGGCGGGACAAAACGTAAAGAAAGCTGAAAAAGAGATCAACCGCCACGCAATAGACTCCAGGCAGGACGATATATATATATATATATATATATATATATATATATATATATATATATATATATATATAAAAGCAAATAAATGCTCCAGACCGAAGTCTAGGCTCAATCGAAGCATAACTCGATAATGTTAGTCCATATATATATATATAAATATATATATATATATATATATATAAATATATATATATATATATATATATATATATATATATATATATATATAAACTGAAATAAAACCACGAACTGAAGTCCGGGCAAAAACACGCAACACGACTCTCAACGTGAAGAAGGGTGTATGCAAAGATGAAGAGAAATGCTTTAAAGTGTGTGAGAAGGCTTATAGTGGGCTGCCAAAGAAGACTTCTATATCTTTAAAGTGTATGAACACTCGGCTCCCGTCGGTACAAGAGTAGCTATATGTGAGCTCATAAGCGTTTAAAATGAGAAAACACTCAGTTTAGGGTGAGTACGGAGCAAATTTGACAGGGCTTCTCCGCCTTTTTTCTCTTACAAATGGCCACCCAAGCCCTCTATTTATAGAGGGGGGGAGCCGCAGGTGTACCTGCTGCTAGGCCGCAGATGTACCTACGGCTACCCGGGTTGCCCCGGGCCTCGCGAGTCATGTCATCTCGAAGTACGCGCACACATTCACTGTAATGTCCGCTCAAACTTTCAAAATTGCAATCCGGGTATCCGATTGAGGTATGTAAGACCTATTTCAAACCGCCGTTATTGAGAGTTACGCAATGACATGGGATTAGAGGTTGTACAAAGTCAGGATGATGGGACGGTGCCCTCCGGTCTTCAAGCTTCAAATTCTATCCGTTACCCTGCGTAATAGTCACTCGGGATTGGTTTTCCTTGATTCTTGTGGGACATTGTTGTGTAGAAATGTATGAATTAAATGTTGAGACGACGCTATGTGGCGTCAAGTTGGCAAGATGATGACTTTTCCCCTCACCGGGGTTATCTTTGGTTTGGGCTGATAAAGCAGATGTTGCTCAGGGTTATCGCTGAGATTGGACTGCTGCAAGTGTTGAAGGTCCTCAGTGTCATCTTTGAGGTGTGCCTATCTTCCCGGGGTTATGTCCGGGTTTTGTACTAAGTGCATCGGTGTGAGCGCTGAGGTTGAAGCTGATTGCATACATTTGAAACAAGCATTTTCAGGGTTATCTAAGGAATTGCATTCCTTCCTTGGGGTTATCACCAAGGTTGGTAAATGCTACTCCCAGTGTTGGGACTGAGACTTAATACCTCGGGGTTATCTCCGAGATGAATCGGTCTTCTCCGGTGGAATTTCTGATATTGGAACTGCATGCCTCGGGGTTATCTCCGAGGTTGGAACTGTTACTCCCGGTGTGTGTTCCGGGGTTGAGGCTGAACTTTCGGTAGTATTCGGACTTGACGTAAACTGTCTTCCAGGTTTGTCTCTGAAAGACGAATCTGGCATCCTGCAATGTCAGTGATAGGTGTGCATAAAATTTCGAGTGTCTACAATGGGCTCTTAGAGCTATCTGATTATGAATCATATCCAACTTGTGAATCTTGTCTCATGGAAAAAATGACTAAATCTCCTTTTAGTGGAAAAGGAGAAAGAGTTACAAAGTTGTTAGCGTTGGTTCACACAGATGTATGTAGACCTATGACAACGAATACACGAGGAAGGTATTCTTATTTTATTACTTTCACCAATGATCACTCAAGATTTGGATATGTGTATTTAATAAAATACAAATCCGAATCATTTGAAAAGTTCAAAGAGTTCAGAAGTGAAGTAGAGAAGCAAATTGGCAAGAGTATTAAGATTCTTTGATCAGATCGAGGAGGTGAATACTTAAGTAGTGAGTTTCTCAATTGTCTTAAAGAAAATGGTATAATCTCACAATGGACTTCACCAGAAACACCACAGTTAAATGGTGTATCTGAAAGGAGAAATTGAACACTGTTGGACATGGTTCATTCCATGATGAGTTTTACCGATCTTCCGATATCATTCTGGGGACATGCCCTAGAAGCGGTAGCATAACTACTAAATAAGGTCCCCTCGAAATCCATCCCTAAGACTCCATATGAGATGTGGACATGGAGGAAGCCTAGTCTTAAGCATGTTAAGATTTGGGGATGTCCAGTTTATGTTAAAAAGTTTCAGAATGATAAGCTTGGGACAAGATCTGATATGTGACACCCCCAAATTCGGGTTACCTGACCCCCGAGTTTGGTGCTCACGATCCACCATATAAATAACATCTAACTACCCATTTATTTATGAATATGAACATACATCTCAATAACTTATATAGTTAATACATTCGTCCCAGGTTCTCTAACCTTTATATTATAAACATACCCTTTAGATATACAAAAAGGGTTTACAAATACAACATAATAATAATGTTAACCATAGTTATTACAACATAACACCTTTGCCTATGTTCTTCACAGCACCTCCAGTCACTTCATCCTTAGATGAAATATTTTATTTAGCAAGGGTGAACAACAAATTTGCCCCACAAGTTAAGATATACAATGAATGTATAAGAATCAGAACAATAGACTATCTATTTGGATAGAATGACATAAAAGTTTGGGGAACTTTGAAATAGTTGAACCCTTTATTCTTCTCTAACCAATCTTCTCGCAACATATGCAACACAATGATGAAAGAATACAATGCTTTCAAAGTTTCTATGACATTCTATTGAATAAAAATTTAGAAATATTCTCCAGAGTTTATACTGAATGATCTTAAATGATCTTGAAATTCTATTCTCTAGTAACTATCAAAGATTTACTTTGATATACCCAAATAACAAAATGGAAATATTTTCCAAAATTTATGCTGAGTGATCACAAAGGATTTAGAACTTCTTTTCTCGAGTAACTATCAAAGATTTGACTTTGATATACCCAGGTGTATCAGATAACCATAAAGATTAAATCATACCCCTCTGTAAGTATATAAAGTGATTAGCTTTAGTATACCCTATATTATGCATAATATTCAAACGCGCACAAAAGCCGAATGTACGACCAAAAATGTTCCCTTTTATATAAAAGGTTGTTCTTCACAGTTTTTGAATCAGAATTTGATTTAACAACGAAATATAATGATTTCAATCCCTAATCACTTCTCTTCTCTTCTCAAACCTATCAAGTTTTCTTTTTCGATCTAGCCGAAACCATTGGCATTGATCTATCAATAATAATTGAATTCTCTTCTCTTCTCTTCTCGAACCTATCAAGTTCTAATAAATATTTGTCTAGCCATAACAATTAGCTAAGACATTTTTTAACACGATTCAACAAAAGACATTGATTATCTGTACTATTTGCAATCACTAATAACTTCTACGGATGTGAATATCCAATAACAGTTATTCTCCAAATACATTCTCAGAATCACTAATTCAATTTGAATTAATAAACATGCACTAACTGCAAATTATCAACAATAATTTCTTAGACGTGGTCTAATCAACAATAATTAACCACTATAATAATTGAAAGTATCTAACTTAAGGTTGAGTTAAGGAAACTTGCTTGATTCGTTGACTACTGCTACGCAATTTAAGTTTACTTCTTTTGTAAGACCTATCATTAATAAGATTGGTCTTTCAATCAACATATCATACTTTGTATCATAATACAAGTACTTTATCAATTATCTAACACTTAATCACATAATTAAATATTAGATAATAACTTACAACATTAGCATTATTATCATCCTTTGAAAATTCTTTAAACACTATATCATATACATTATGATTTAACATTTACTTTTTCATTTCATAAGTTATTCTTTAACATCTAATAAATCAAATACTAATCCAGCAACCTGGATTCTAACTCCAGAAACCAAAGTGCAAATCCAGCAACCTGGATTCTAACTCCAGAAACCAAAGTGCAAATCCAGCAACCTGGATTCCAAATCCAGCATCTAGATGGCCAATCCAGCAAACCAAACTGCAATCCAGCAAACTGGATTCCAAATCCAGCAACTAGATTGCAATTCAGCAAGCTGGATTCAATATATTTTCAATTCAGTAAACTGCTTTTCAATCCAACAAACTGGATTCATTTGATTTTTCAATCCAGAATGCTGGATTCAATATCATTTTAATGAAAAATACCAAATCAACTTATTATTTTTCTATCATTTGTCCAAACATATATACATATATGTCATACACAAAAATTATTTTTCCATAATTTTCCAACTTCCTTTGGTATTTTTCAAAAATTATTTTTAGTTAATTCTTTAAGAAATTAGCTACCTCGTTCTTAACTCCAGAAACTCCCATCTTTTGACACAATCGTATAAGTGTTAAAGTGAGCCTCCAGTTTAAATTTTGTGGCCGTCGGAGTTATAGAACTTCGGTTATAGCTTTTTACGTCAAAAAATCACATAAACTTGAAATGGGCATAACTTGGTTATTTTAAGTCGGAATGAGCTTATTTTTGGACAGGAGGTACTTAATACCATATATTTTCATGTCCCAAAAGGCCGGAATTTTTCTCACAAATTAAGTGTTTGAAACAACCCCTGGAAAGTTCTTCACAGTAGCAAATTGTCGTTTTGCTGTTTTTCATGCTTTGTTAAACATTTTCCATACGGAAATCTACAACTCCTTTTTCAGTGATTCCACTTGGAGATCTTAGAAACCTTATCATATTATCCTCTCAAATATTTCTAGAATTTTGAATGTCCAAAAAATGACTAAACTACCCCTACTCTTTGACTGTCCAAAACAATCAATTTTCCTTTAAAACACAAAACTGTTTTTGCTAAAATAGTCACTACGACATGTGTACTCAACATTTTTGAGTGCTAACACTTGGGTTTAGTAGTTAACTGATATATCTAGTATCTCTCTTTGACAGATAGGAAAAAGAAGGTGTAGATCACAAACGGTGAAAATCCAAAGTACATAGAATTTTTTGGGTTTATAAATTAGAAAAATCACTTTTCTTTACTTTTGATTTCCAAACAAATTAACATCCAATATGAGTATATCTAAACATGAAACACTCATAAACATGTATATTCATAGTTTTTGAGTTTAGAAACATAGATTCAAGGTTTGATTTACAATAATAAAAAATTACATAAACAAAAGAGTTTATACCTTTAATTTGTGGCTACCCTTCCTTATTCTTCCAAAGTAGGAGATGATTTTGAGTAGAAAGAAAATCAAAGTCCCTTCCCCTTTCTCCCTACTCCAGTTGTCCCACTCCTCTCTCTTCTCTAATCTCTCTCTTAGTTCTTAGTTTATGCTAGCAAATAGGGAAATGAAATAAAAGAGAAGAGAGAGAAAACTAGATTTTTATTTGATGCTAGTAAAAATGTATATAGATATATTATGCATATCTATATACATCTCCAAACTTCTTTTCCTTTCTCTCACTTAATCGTCACATGGATATGTGTGTGAGAGTAATATGCAAGGTGGCCCCTTAAACAATTGGACACCTAACTTAATTTGGTGGGATATCTTTTGAAAAATTGTGGCTTAAATTGATGACACGCTCCTTCCTTTTTTCCCTTAAAAATCCGGCCACTTGGCCTCCCTTTCCCCCATATTTTGATTTCCTTGTGGCCATTCCTCTACCACTCATTAGCTAGCCATGTGGCCTACTTATTCTCCCACCATTTGGTTTAATTTCTTTATCCAAAAATGTCCCTCCTTTGCCTTTCCTTGCCAAAAAAATGTCCCCCCCATATAAGGATCAAATTTTGGGCTTTAAATTAAATTTATTAATTGGGCCTCTAAATAATTTGATTGGGTGAACACTTGGGCCATCATATTTAATCTCTTTGGACTTCTAGATTAATTTCTTGGGCCAGGAAAATAGATTAGGTCAAATACTTTTAATATTCCCTTTCTCTAATTATTTAATTAGGGTTTTTATTCCTCAATTATAATTTAATTCCTTACTTACATGCCCTTAATTTCTTAACCAAATTAGACTTACTATAATTAGGTTATAAAATTAATTAACCGAGATGTATAAAATAAATCTCTTAGAATTAATATATATTTTATATACTAACATTCCCCCTTATCATAACCATTAAGTTATTCAACTTGTCATTCCTAATTTATAATTAGGTTACATTAGCTTCTCTTAATTGTTTTATAATAAACAAATAAAAACAAACACATATTATTCATATGCAATTACTCACATATAACAATACACAAAGCCATATAAGTCTTTTACACAATTTGTTTTTTTAATTCATACCTTATTTCCAGTCTAGGTCTTATTATTCAACCTTTAATTAATCCTTTTAGATTTGATAAATCAAATAAATTCTCGGGTTATCACATGATAAGTGTACGTTTATGGGATATCCTAAAGAAAGTTTAGGATATTATTTCTACAATCCTACTTAACAAAAGGTGTTTGTTGCCAAACATGTTGCCTTCTTGGAAAATGAGTTTATCCTTGAAGGGGCCAGTGAGAGGAAAATAGATCTTAAAGAAATTCAAGAACCACAAACCACTACAGATCAAATGGATGAACCTGTCCAAGTAGAGATACCTTCTGTACCACACCTTATTCGTAAATCTGGAAGAGTACTGAAGATACTTGATAGGTATGGATTTGTCATAGAAGATGACAATGAGGTACGTATCATAGATGATGATGATCCATTGAATTACGAACATGCTATGAGTAGTAAAGACTTAGAGAAGTGGCAAGAAGCCATGAAATCCGAGATGGACTCCATGTATGAAAACCAAGTATGAACTTTGTTTTCACCACCTGAAGGCATTAAGCCTATTGGGTGTAAATGGGTATTTAAAAGAAAGACTAGAGCAGATGGCAAGGTAGAGACCTATAAATCCCAACCGATCGCAAAAGGTTCCAAACAAAGATAAGGAGTTGACTATGATGAAATCTTCTCACCAGTAACTATGCTCAAGTCCATTCGGATTTTGCTTGCGATTGCAGCTTACCACAACTATGAAATCTGACAAATAGACGTGAAAACAACTTTCCTCAATGGACAAATTGAGGATGATGTGAATATAATATAACCAGAGGGATTTGTTTCAACAGTTGAAAAAAATCAAGTCTGTAAGCTACAACGATCCATTTATGGATTGAAGCAAGCTTCTCGTAGGTGGAACATCCGTTTTGATGAGACAATCAAAGAGTTTGATTTTATCAAAGACGAGGATGAACCATTTGTATACAAGAAGGTTATTGGGAGCGCTGTTTCATTCCTTGTATTATATGTTTATGATATACTACTGATAGGGAATGATATTCGTATGCTACAATCAATTAAAATCTGGTTATCTAAACAATTCTCAATGAAGGACTTGGGAGAAGAATCCTATATTTTGGGGATAAAGATCTATAGAAATAGATCTAAAAAGATGTTTGGCTTATCCCAAGGAACGTACATTGACTCGATGCTAAAGAGGTTTAGCATGGAAAATTCCAAGAGAGGTCTCATACCGATGAGCCATGGAATACATCCTCCAAGAAACAGGCCCCAAAGACACCTGATGAGAGAGACAATATGAGTAAGATTCCTTATGCTTTAGCAATATGATCTATCATGTACGATATGATATATACTAGACCGGATGTCACTCATGCACTTGGTGTAACAAGTAGATATCGGTCGAGTCCAGGAGAAGAACACTGGAAGACAGTGAAAAATATTCTAAAGTACTTAAGAAGAACTAAGGATATATTTCTTGTCTAAGGTGGGTATGAATTGAAACTAGAGGGATTCAGAGACTCAAGTTTTTCTAACGGACCAAGATGATAGTAAATCCATTTCGGGATATGCATTTACCTTAAACGGTGGCGCAGTGAGTTAGAAGAGTTCCAAACAGCAAATAGTTGCTGATTCAGTGATAAATGCAGAGTACATAGTTGCAAATGAAGTTGCAACGGAGGCTGTTTGGATGAAGAAGTTCATAACCGAACTTGGTGTGGTTCCTAGCATTAGAGGACCAATACCTTTATACTATGACAACACCAGAGCTGTTGCGCATGCTAAGGAACTCAGGTCTCATCAGATATCCAAACACGTGTTACAGTGGTTTCATTTGATTAGAGAGATCATTGAAAGAGGAGATGTCACCCTGGAGCGTGTGGACTCACAAGACAATATTGCAGATCCATTTACTAAAGCGTAAACAAAATAGCAGTTCGATCGTCACTTAGAGGAGATGGGTATGAGATACCAAGGAGATTGACTTTAGTGCAAGTGGGAGATTCAAAGTAGTATGCATACAAGCCAATAATGTATGATGATAAAGCATATACTTTGTAATCAATCTTATTTATTTATTAATAAAAGTATTAATTTACTAAAGGCATTTGATTATCAACATGATGCTATTTTAATAATATGTTATAAACCCATAGTTTTAAGCAATGCTTTTAGAATCATGATGAGATCATGCTAATAAGATCTAAATTCTTAGATAGCTTGAAAATTAAAATTTTCCCAATCAATGGATTACTAAAAAGGGGATTACTGAATCCGGATAGATTAGTACATACGTTACTTGCTCATTGGATGAGGATGATTGATCTTATAATCATTTGCGTGGAGACACTAAAACAAGTATGTAGGTGCTTATTGGAGAATAAGTTCACTTAACGTGACCCGCTAAGGAATACCAAATGGAGTTTTACTTGCCTATCAATAAAAATTCCTGTAATAATAGTAGTACAAGTGATCGTTAGACTTGAGATTATCGTAGTATCTTGTATATAATGATTTACACTTTGACTTATTCCTTAAAACTCTTAGCGTATATCAAAGGGTATGCTTATGTATGATAAGTTATATATGGAGATAATGAATGATCAATAAAGAATTTACCACTTCTAGTAAAAAAAGAGATATGTCCTATGTGATTCGATAAATGACAAACTAGGAATCATTGGCCAAGGTGGAATAAAATTAGAAATTAGTATCTAATTTGCATTCATTAGGAGTTGTGCATTTAGGAATCAAAATACATATAATTAAATAAAACAAGACATAAAAATAATTTCATGTCTTATATTTAATTGGGACATTGTATGGTGGAAGGATTGAATTGTATGATAACTATTTACTCAAAGGTTCTTTTATGATTAATGTTGAAATCTACATTATCTGGAAAGTCATTGATCGCTAGGGAGGCTTATCTCTATTGTAGAATAAATATTATTTATTTAAATAAATTAATAGTTTAATTTATTTATTTAAATAAGATTAGAATTGTTCTAATTGATTTATTCACAACCGGTTTAATATGGAGAACCTAAAGGGTCACACCATAAAAAGAAGACTAATTAATTAAGAAGTTAGTGGCATAATCGTAATAATATGTTAAGTATATTTAATTTAATCTAAGATGATAGAATAAATTAAATAGCTTAATATTTATTATTTAATATTTTAGAAATATGAAATATAAATTAATAAGAGGAGTCTTATTAATATTATTACAATTATTATTATTTTAATTTCTAAAGGAGTTTGAGAATTAATTTAATATTAGTACTCTCATTTATTCCTAATAAGATTACGAGACAAATTAATTAAAAGAGTTTAATTAATTATCCCTAATTAGATTAGGGAGCCTAATTAATTAAAGGAGTTTAATTAACTAAATAATAGTCTATTTTAATTATATTAAAATAGGTTAACTGGTATCCTTATAAGAGATCTCTTATATTAGATATCTGAGAGTATGAGATACATGATTCCAATAGTTGGAGAGCACGCCTTTTTTCTAAATAGATAGAAACTAGGGTTTGAGCCAATACCCCTTCTTCTTGATTCTTCCTCTTCCTTGGTGGATCACCTCTAGAGGTCAAACGTCTGGGTGGCTGACGTTGATCAAAGAAAGAAACCAAACCCACGTATTCAAGGAGAGCATAAGGATTAGGAGTTGACCTCGTACCTGAGGAAGCTCAGATCTTCAAGGGTATGATTCTGATTCTCCTACTCTATTATAGATTGATAATCTAAGCACAAGAATGATCTTGGTTTATGGTTTGTTAACATTTTAAAATCCATTTTACTTCGCTTCGGCTACATATATGTGATTTAGTTGCATGCTATTGTTCCTAACAAACCTAACAAATAACATGTGATTGTATGTTTTGTATGGCGATGGAACTCATGATTTGTGTTTAGGATAGAGATATACCTATATGCCGTATATAATCTGATAAAGAACTTGTGTTTTAAATAATCTTTAATTGTAATTCAAATAGAGATATGTTTTATTAGTTAATTATAGTTTTCATCTTAATTCTATCATAAGTGCATATAAGTTGATTTGTTTATGGTGCATCGAGATATGGTCATAGATATTGATGTGTTCTTGATTAACAATCCGGAATAATTAAGTAACATGACTTAACATGAAGTGTATTTATATGAGTGAAGCAATAAGTGAGATTGTAATCTTAAGTCTTCATTATCTTCTTACAATTTAGTGGTATTTATATTAGTTTTATTAAATATTTTACTTCACAATCTTAAATCACCTGTTTAAACAAAATTAATTTGGTTAAAATTTAGTACTTGGTTACTTTTATTAAATAATTTCTCATGGGAACGATACTCTACTTACACTTTATTACTTATTGATCGTGTATAATTGCACGTATTCATTTATTGCTAAATCTATGAACAAGTTTTTGAACTGTTGCTTGTCCCCAAGTAACACATCACAATGCAATGTAACACAAAACACAATACTGATGAAAATGCAACCTAATACTATATGCCTACGAATCCAACCGTTAGTTAGTATGAAATCTAACAAATTTGCCTTAGAAAGATCAACAATAGGTTCAAACAGGAAATCTAACAAAAACAAATCAATAACTCATCAATCTGTAAATCAAAACTTGTTATCACTGACGTAGTGTTTGTGTGTTTGTGCTTAACAACCATTAAAATGAACTAAAGTTCAAATACATCGCATAATAGGCTTTTTAGAGGGAAAAACACAATTTTTAACTCAGGAATCTTTGAAAACAAGTTAAGCTCCACCTAAAACTACACAATTGTGAGACCTCGAATTTTATGAAATAAAAGTATTCAATTGATTTTATTTTGGTAAATAGTTAAATTGATAAAAGTTTAAAGTTAAGGGTAATATGTGAATTTTTTTTTGCAAAGTAAGCAAGTTGATATAAAATATTCGTTTTGTCAGGGAATATTCGATTGGTCGATGAATATTCTTTTTGTCGGGGAGTATCCGTACGACGGTACAATCATTGGTGGACTCCGCAACGAAATTATTGTCTGATTGAAAAAACGACAAAAATATTTTTATGAAAATAACGGAGGAAGTTTTACAGTTAAAACTGTTGAACTACTCGGTAGTAAAAGTACAGTAATATGCGTGGTTGCATAGTAGCACACGGTATTGATTATTGATACTTACGTGAGAAATCACTCAGTTATACTCAATTATTGCTACAGTAATTGCTGCATCATATCTCTTATATTATTGATTCAATTATTGTCACAGTATCATCTGTATAATATGTTATATTATTAAATCAATAATTGAGACGACAAGTTATAATATTAATGATTAATAATTGTTGAAAGATTAAATATGTGTTGATTAAAAATAAAATGATTTGTGGTAATATTTATTCAATCCTTGATGTATATAAAGAGTCTATTATGAGACGTTTGTGGTAAATTTGGTTATTCTATGGGGGCCCATATGCCATCATCTAAGAGTCTCTTTCGTCAATAGTAATTACCTTTACCAGACGTCAAACCACTTGCCGTTTCATATTACAGGCGTCGAACCAATTGTCGTTTCACATTACAGGCGTCGAACCAATTGTCGTTTTATATTACAAGCGTCAAACCACTTGGTGTTTCACATTACAGGCGTCAAACCACTTTTCTTTTCACATCACCAGTCGTCAAACCGCTTGCCTTTTCACATTGCAAGTGCTAAGCTATAAATCTTCTATAAATAGAGGCCCAGTTCTTTATTATTTTTCACGAATTCATTCAAGCTATAGAGAGAGAAAGTATAAAGAGAATAAGAGAGAAAGAAGAAGAGTATTCTGTTACTACACTACTGCATTATTCAATCTCCTACTAATGTAAGGGGTGTTATTTCTTTTATATTCATGAAGAGAACTTCTGTTATTCCATTATTTATTATTTTGTTGGAATAACCTGTATACACGGGCTACCCTATACTTGGTGAAATTCTTCTGTTATTCCATTTTTTATTATTTTATTGGAACATCCTGTCTATGCTTTACGCATGACCTGGTTCCATTATTTATTATTCTGTTGGAATAACACGTCTGTGCGGTCTATCGCATGCCTGATGAATTCTTCTGTTATTTCATTATTTATTATTCTATTAGAATATCCTGTCTGTACGTTTACACATGACCTGGTTCCATTCTTTATTATGCTGTTGAAATAACCTGTCTATGTGGATTACCGCATGCATTATAAATGATCCTTCGTATTCACACGAATAGTATTTTCATTAAAAAGGGGTTTCTGCCAGGGGCAGTTTCATAATTATTCTGACCCTCAAAAATTCTGGAAAAATTTGAAATAATAATTTGATGAGTTTTCTAGATTGTGTCCAAAAATGGCTATTTTTGGATGTATAGATTAAAAGTTATGGATTTTATGGGAAAAAAACTATTTTAAAAGTAAACCCTTATAAAGTCTTGTGGTTAACTCCAAAATTGATGAAAGTTTTATTGGGAGTACATGTATATAACAAGAGTATACCCTATAAATTTTGGAATTTTTGGACAAAAGTAAAATTTATGATAAATGTCTAAATATTCGGCAGTTTTAGCCATATGAAAAATAGTAAATGAATTTTAAAAATTTTGAGAAAAATATATGTTCAAGATGAGACTATATTCTGCTAAATCCCAGAAAAGAAATATTTTTGGGACTGATATGGTATTTTTCATGAAAATGAACTAGTTATAAGTAAATGAATTAAATATGTTATGTGAAGTAATAAAATTGGAAAATAGGATTTTATGGCTTGAGAATCCTATATAGGGTATATGTAGATTTTTGATGAGGGATTTGATCATGGATTATGAAATCTTATGAGTATGACATTTTTGAATGATTAAATGCATTATTTGATAAGGTGTAAACAATTGAAATAAATTGTTTATAAGTTTAAGAAATGATTAAAATATTGTTATAATATTAATGATATTAGATTATGAGATTATTAAGTGATTGATAACATTTGATTATTATTGAACGCTGGATAAATTATATTATAAATGTTTAATATTTATCCTTTATCACATTTGATTAATTCTTATATTATTGTCATTATCATTATGCTTATATTGTGTTGAAAGTCATTTTTGGCCGTAGAGCATAGATGGACTTGGTATGATTATGACCAGGGATTATTTGGTATAATAATGACCGTAATGTTACAAATGATGTGGAAAAAGTCCTCGTTAGCCCGAAGTGCATTGATGGACAATTTTTGGTATGATTATGACTATGGATTCTTTTCGGCCAAGGGTGAAAAGTTGAATTATTTTATGGCATGATCATGACCGTTGATGAAAATACGATTATCTTTAGCCGTACTGCATGGATAATTCGTGGTCGTGATATTAACGAATATCCTTAGCCGTAAGGCATGGATAATTCAGTGATATGGATTGATTATCGAGCTGAGTCTCAGCGATGAAATATAAATTTATGGATGTGATATTAACGAATATCCTTGGTCGTAGTGCAGGGGTGATTCGATGATGCGGATTATTTATTAAGCTGAGTCTCAACGATAAAATATTTATTATACACTTTTAATTCGTAGAAGATAGTAGATATCATGCTCTACTTGACTCTTCTAAAATACAGTTGTATGTCTTTGGCATGTAGTGCAAAGATGAGTTGTTAATGAATATCTTTGGTCGTAGTGCAAAGATGAATTTATTAGTATGATTATGAGCAGGAAATCTGATTTGGTATAACCATGATTTTTAATGTTTCAGGTGAAGATAGGTGATGAAAATTATCTTCGTCCTGGTTGCGAAGAGGAATTTAGAACCACAATTATGATTATAAGTTATTCATATGATTGTGGATAGGAACTGTTGATTTATTTTACATGGATAAAATAGTATTGGTGGACTTTTAACATAGAGATGATAATAGACCTTATGGTTTATTTGACTATTCTAATGGATTTCTTGTTCCACTGTAACTATGGTTGAAAATTTTTATCATCTACCATATGTTCTAAATCTCTGATTTATTATTGATGAAAGCTATTGATAATTTAATTATCTTTATTCATGATATTCTTTACTAGGATAGTTGTGCTCACCCTTTCTGCTTCACAATTCCTTTCAGGTAATAAGAGTGTTGCCGTAAGAGTGTTGCCGGGTTGAGTGGGGATAACAGGGGAATAGAACAGTGGTCTCTAGCTGTGGAGGTCCTCCCTAAACAGTATAGAAAAGTGTGTTTTATTCTATACAACATTTAGTAGTTATATTTGGTGAATCAAATAGGGTGAGGTGAACCCAACTTTGGAAGGGTGTTTTGCCACTATCATACAAGATGTCTAATGACATACAACCTCGTGTTCTCATAAGACATGGTTGTGCACATCCACTATCTGAATATATATACGAGCTACCTGTATGATCTTGGAGTTTATTTGAAACATAATTTTCACTTGGAGACAACAGAGATATTTATATGTCAAGAGAAGACTCACCATTGGGAAAAGGATGATAGTAATCTTCTTGTTTTTCTGTGGGGTCTATTGGGTTAACCAAGGATAATTCTGTGGCCATATGATATCTATTATAACCTAGACGCATGGCCTCCCATGTACGGAGGTTTCCTTGAGCACTTCCCAAAGATTTTAATTTCTAAAACAGTTTTTGACTATACTTTTATGTAAAGTAACATTATAAGTTTGTGGTCAAGGCACCATGAGAGTTACATACATTTGTATTAAAACTCACAGTTAACCGTGGTCGTATTCTATACGAAAGTTCAACAGTTGTATAAATGAAGTTGTATTTGAATTTTGTAGCATGTATCTGGCGACTCATAATGGGTGATGTATACCTAATTTTGGGGGCGTCACAACAATCACCAAGTTTAGAGTCAATACATAATTTATTTCTTCTTTTATTCTCTCACGAGAGCATTTATGCTCTTTCTCGTGTTTACACTTGACTATGCAATGTATAGTTCTCTTAGGCTTTTCAATGTTACCCATGCAGCGAGTTTTCAACCAACGACTCCCAAACCAGATGGTTTTAAGGTGCTGGGTGTAAAGACATCCCCTAGGGCTTGCTTACCTGAATAACAAAGGCCACATAACTAGTCAATGTGTTTATTCATATATATATATATATATATATATATATATATATATTCCCTTTTTGCATTTTTTTTCATTTATATCACATATTTTCCCACCAAACATAAGTTTTTGCGTCATTCTAGCCTTTACTGCAAGTTTATTAATTTTCTTTCATTAAAAATTTTAAATTTTCCCCAAGAAGATAAGTATACATCCATTTAAACCAAGTTAATTAGGATAGCTCATTCAATGTGCTAACCGATTACAATAGTTTCAACCAAGTTAGGATTTTTATCATAATATGAAATTACATCTAAGCTTAATTTATCAGTACTGTTCAAATATATATGCAATCCCATTCTCATCATTGGCCAAGTCAAATTCAAACTAATTGACATGCTTGGATTCATGAAATATGAACTAACTCGATGCAAGATATTTTTATGATTTTCAATTTTTTTGTTTATTTATATTTTTTTCCAATAAATCAACACATGAAATAACTAAACTAATAATCATGAAAACTGTATAAAAACTTATGAGAACTACATGTTGACATGCCAACAAAGGAATTATACTAAATGCAATGCAATCTAAAACTACCACCCAAACGTATGTACAACAATGCCCTCATTGTGATTATTAGCAAGAGTAAATAAATACTCCCCTAATCTGTAGCATCATCATCCGCCTCCTCATGGTTAGAAGGTGTATCGGGTGGTGGATAAGCTTTGACGGCTCCATACGTTGGGAACTGGACTTGAACGCCCAACTGACTGAAAGCATAAGATAAGGACCTCCCCTAATTCTGGTATCAAGCCTTGATAATTTCCTAGGGATCTCTGCCTGCTTTCCCCCCCAAACTTATTTGATACTCCAATTTAGTCTTTCAACCTTTTTCAAAAACACTTTTAGTGCACTCTGTTTCAACCCAATTTACTACTCTATTCCAACTCAAGCAATTTCAGTGCAGTGTATCACTTTGATGAAGTTTGTTCAGTACACGTCTCTGTTTCCCTTACCTTGCTCCTTTCCATTTTCTGCCTCAATGTATCCTGAATCCCTGATTATGGGTGTATAGATGGTGAGGATGGAGGGGTAAGGATCGTGGGGTACAAAGACTAGGATTTGAATAGTTAACTGTATGTATGAGAGAGTAGATTGAGGAGATTGGACTTAGGGTTAGAAACTCTGAGCGTGTATATATGGAAGGTAATTTGGAAAATGATTTGGTGATGGTAGTTGTGGATTAGGACACAGAGAGAAAGAGATCAAGAAAGTGGGGAGTATCAGTTCGTTAGGCCTTAGGAGTGGGGAAGTTAAGTGTGTCAAAACAAAATATAAAAAGAGTAAAAGGCAGGGAAGTTGGGTTTTTAAAACAAATTTTAAAAATTGGGGTTCGATCGCATCGCGTCCGCGCTTGAATTTTAACCTTGATTGGGTGCTGCCGCGCTGTAGTAGTAGAGTTGTTTTTTCTGATTCTGGGGACAAGCGCGGCCGCGTTGTTCTCCCATTTAATTTGGGCGCAACCACACTATAAGACCCCAACTTTTACGAATAAAGATTAATTTTTCTCGAAATATATTTTTGAATATTATGGTGTGGATTTAATATAATGTTATAGCTGTGGGTAATATTTACAAATTTTGCAAAGTAAGCAAGTGGTTATAAAATATTCGATTGGTCGGGGAATATTCATTTTAACAGGGAATATTCGTACGACGACACAATCATTGGTGGACCACACAAATAGAATTATTGTTGGTGTTAGAAAATGATAGAATTATCTTTTTATAAAAAACGGCAAAAGTTTTACCGTTAAACTATTGAAATACCCGGTGGTAAAAGAACAATAATATGCGTGATTGCATAGTAGCACACAGTATTGATTATTGATGCTTACGTGAGAAGTCACTCAGTTATACTCGATTATTGCTACAGTAATCGCTTCATAATATCTCTCATATTATTGATTCAATTATTGTTACAGTATCATCTGCATAATATTTTCTATTATTAAATCAATAATTGAGATGACAAAGTTATTCATATTATTATTTGCAATATTGACAATGTCTAGAAATTTTTGTCAAGGAGAGATTTGGTCACCAAATTGCGCGCCAATAGGGAGAAATCCTTATTGGAAAGCCCCCAATTTCCTGAGAATGATCTGGTTGTTAAATATTGTGAGTTATAATATTAATGATGAATACGTTCGTGTTGATTAAAGATGAAATTGGTATTCCATTGTGGTGAAATTATTAGTGTTAGTGGAAATCGACATTTATTTCGATAATAATTGATTCTGGAGGTTATATTGACCAATCGGGTAATTAATCAGATAAATGAGTAATTAATTGCTATTAATTCACATGCTTATAACTATTTGTTCACATGCATGTACTATTAGGGGAGGTGGTGCAAGATTGATAATACTTGCATGACTAAATTAAAATTATAGGTATAGATGAAGGTACTATACCGTAACTATTTTTTTCATATGTATAGAACCATTGATTCACATTCATGTACTATTAGGGGAGGTGGTGCTAGTTTGATAATATTTGCAGGACTAAATTAAAAATGAAGGAAAAGATGAAGGTATTATACTATAATATTTCGAGGCCCAAAACGTGCAATTATCGAAACAATATTTTCCTATAAATAGAAGCTCATTTTTCTTTCATTCTCACCAATTCACTAAGACTCACAAGGGCAATTATAGAGAGATAAGCTATAGAGAGATAGAAGAAGAGAAGTCTGCTACTTCATTATTCCAGTATCCAGTCTTCTTCTGAGGTAAGAGATATTTTTTTTTTCAGTATTCATATGGAATATTATTTTCTTCCATACTCTGTAGTATATGAGTAATATTATTTCACCTCGTATTCTTGATTATACCCTCATTTTGTTAAAGTATTGCTTCTATACTCCGTGAAATTAGTAGAATATCCTTGAAATTTGCGCTTCATCTAGTATCGTTTCACAAGGATATTTTCTGCACATTCTTGTTAAATTTTAAGATTTTCTTGCGGGAGTACTGTCCATGAGTAGTATTAATTTATACGGTACTATTCACAAAATACTATTCACGGGTAACTATTCACAAAATACTATTCATGGATACTATTCATAAAGTACTATTCATGAGTACTATTCCCGGGGTACTATTAATCCGGGGAATTATTCATGACAAAAATTGATTTCTTTGCTGTCCAAATCATTTTTGATACAATATTATTCTTGAATTTTACTCCACAAAGCAGTATCATGTTGATAATTTGGACATTATTGAATTTTGGATAAATTAAATTATAAATCTTTAAAAATTTATCCTTTCCTTTATTTTAATTGAATTCTTATATCATTATCATCATCCTCATGCTTATATTATAATAAAAGTCATTTGTGGCTTACGTGCATAATTGTACTATTGATTGGTATGATTATGACCATGGATTATTCAGTATAATCATGACCGTAATGTTACAAATGATGTGGTAAAAGTCCTCATTGGCCCGTAGTGCATTGATGAACAGTTATTGGTATGATCATGACCATTGATGATTACATGAATATCCTTGGCCCATAGTGCAGGGATGATTCGATGATGTGTTTTATTTATTAATCTGAGTCTCAGCGATAAATTAGAACCGACTTTAATCAATAAAGTTAAAGCCGCTCAAGCTACAGACCTGGAGCTGATGCGTATGAAGAAGAAAGTGCAAGAAGGTGCTATTCCGGAAGCAAGAATCTATGAAGAAGGAATACTTCGAGTCAACTCTAGACTTTGTGTTTCTAACGGTTCTGACTTGATATCATAATGGAGGCGCACAAAACACCGTTTGCAATCCATCCTAGGTGTACCAAAATATATCGTGATCTTTGGTATACATTTTGGTGGAGAAATATAAAGAGAGGGATATCAGGGTTTATCTCAAGGTGTCTAACTTGTCAACAAGTCAAGGTGGACCATCAAGTGTCAAAAGGTCCATTGCAACCACTTGAAATTCCAGAATGGAAGTTGGAGCACATTACCATGGATTTCGTTACTGGTCTCCCCAAGGTTTCTCAAGGCATAGATGCGATTTGGGTCATTATTGATTGATTGACCAAGTCTGCTCATTTCTTACAAATACAAGAAATTTATTCACTTGAACGTCTTGCTCGTATACACATAATTGAGATTATAAGACTGCATGGTATGCTAGTATCTATAGTTTCTGATCTAGACCCAAGATTCACTTCATGATTTTGGGTTAGTTTGCAAAAAGCTATGTGCACAGATTTATGATTTAGTTTAGCATATCATCCTCAAACGGATGGGCAGTCGAAGAGGACTATTCAAACTCTTGAAGATTTATTAAGACTCTGTGTCCTTGGCTTCAAAGGAAGTTGGGACAAGTTCTTGCCATTGGTGGAATTTTCTTACAACAACAGTTATCAAACAAGTATTGACATGGCTCCATTTTAGGCAATGTATGGAAGAAAGTGTCATTCTCTAGTATGCTGGAATGAGGTGGGTGAAAAAACGTTGTTGGGACCGGAGTTGGTAGGTATGACTACGTAAAAGATTCAAACAATCCGACAACGTATAAAAACCTCACAAGATCGACAAAAGAGTTATGTTGATCTTCATCGAAAGGACGTGGAATTCAATATTGGAGATCATGTGTTGTTACGTGTTGCTCCATGGAAAGGAGTTACGAGATTTGGAAATAGAGAAAAGCTTAATCCTCGATTCATTGGCTCATTTGTAATCCTCGATCGAGTAGGAACTGTGGCCTATAGACTCGCCTTACCGCAAAGTATGTCTCGTGTTCATAACATTTTTCACATATCTATGTTACGTAAATATGTGATAGACCCGAACCACATTATTGAATTAGAACCGGACAAAATAACAGAAAATTTAACGTATGAAGAGGTACCTGTTAAAATCTTGGATAAGAAGGATCATATTCTACGCTCCAAGGTTATACCCCCAGTCAAAGTTTTGTGGAGAAAATATAATGTTGAGGAAATGATATGGGATTTAGAATCTGAAATAAAGTCAAGGTATCCTCACCTCTTCAACATACCAGGTACGCACCCTAATTTTGAGGACGAAATTTCATAAGAAGGGGAGGTTGTAAAATCCCAACTTTTATGAATAAAGATTATTTTCCTCGAAATATATTTTTGAATATTTTGGTGTGGATTTGATATAATGTTATAGTTGTGGGTAATATTTACAAATTTTGCAAAGTAAGCAAGTGGTTATAAAATATTCGATTGATCGATGAATATTCGTTTTAACAAGGAATATTCGTACGATGGCACAATCATTGGTGGACCCCGCAAACAGGATTATTGTCAGAGTTAGAAAACGACAGAATTATCTTTTTATAAAAATAACGGCGAAAGTTTTACCGGTAAACTATTGAAATACCCGGTGGTAACAGAATAGTAATACGCGTGGTTGCATTGTAGCACACGGTATTGATTATTGATGCTTACATGAAAAGTCACTCAGTTATACTCAATTATTGCTATAATAATTGTTGCATGATATCTCTCATATAATTGATTCAATTATTGTCACAGTATCATCTGCATAATATTTTATATTATTAAATCAATAATTGAGATGACAAAGTTATTCATATTATTATTTACAATATTGACAATGTCTAGAAAGTTTTGTCAAGGAGAGGTTGGTCACCTAATTGCGCGCCAATAGAGAGAAATCCTTATCGGAAAGCCCCCACTTTCATGGGAATGATCTGGTTGTTAAATATTGTGAGCTATAATATTAATGATGAATAAGCTCGTGTGGATTAAAGATGAAATTGGTATTTCCATTGTGTTGGGATTATTAGTGTTAGTGGAAATTGACATTTATTTCGATAATAATTAATTTCTGGAGGTTATATTAACCAATCGGATAATTAATCAGATAAATGAGCAATTAATTGCTATTAATTCACATGCTTATAACTATTTGTTCACATGCACGTACTATTAGGGGAGGTGGTGCAAGATTGAAAAATACTTGCATGACTAAATTAAAAATAGAGGTATAGATGAAGGTACTGTACCGTAACTATATTTTTCACATGTATAGAACTATTGATTCACATTCATGTACTATTAGGGGAGGTGGTGCAAGTTTAATAATACTTGCAGGACTAAATTAAAAATGAAGGAAAAGATGAAGGTATTATACTGTAATATTTAAAGCCCCAAAACGTGCAATTATCGAATTCACTAAGACTCACAAGAGCAATTATAAATAGAGAAGCTATAGAGAGAAAGAAGAAGAGAAGTCTGCTACTTCACTATTCCAGTATCTAATCTTCTTTCGAGGTAAGGGATATTATTTTTTTCAGTATTCATAAGGAATAATATTTTCTTCAATACTCTGTAGTATGTGAGTAATATTATTTCGTCTCGTATTCCTGATTATACCCTCATTTTGTTAAAGTATTGCTTCTATACTCCGTGAAATTAGTAGAATATCTTTGAGATTTGCACTTCATCTAGTATCTTTCACAAGGATATTTTCTACACATTCTTGTTAAATTTTAAGCTTTTCATGCCAGAGTACTGTCCATGAGTAGTATTCATTTATACGGTACTATTCACAAAGTACTATTCACGGGATACTATTCACAAAGTACTATTCACGGGTAGTATTCACAAAGTACTATTCACGAGTACTATTCATAAAATACTATTCACGGGGTACTATTCCCGAAGTACTATTCACGAGGTACTATTTACCTGGGGAATTATTCATGACAAAAATTAATTTCTTTGCTGTCCAAATCATTTTTGATACAATATTAATCCTGAATTTTACTCCACAAAGCAGTATCATGTTGACAATTTGTACATTAATTAATTACGAATAAATTAAATTTTAAATCTTTAAAAATTTATCCTTTGCTTTCTTTTAATTGAATTGTTATATCATTGTCATCATCATCATGCTTATATTGTGATAAAAGTCATATGTGGCTTACGTGCATAGATGTACTATTGATTGGTATGATTATGACCAGAGATTATTCGGTATAATCATGACCGTAATGTTACAAATGATGTGGTAAAAGTCATCATTGGCCCGTAGTGCATTGATGGACAGTTGTTGGTATGATCATGACCATTGATGATTACATGAATATGCTTGGCCCGTAGTGCACGAATTATTCGATGATGTGGTTTATTTATTAAGCTGAGTCTCATCGATAAAGTTGATGAAAAACTTTTTAAATCATAGAAGATAGTAGATATCATGCTCTACTTGACTCTTCTAATGGATTACTTGTTCTGCTGCGGTTAAACTTGATGTTTATTGTATTTTTATCAGTTTAACATTGTTGAAGGCTAACGATAATTTATTCTGCATTATCTTAGTCATAATATTTCTTACTGGGCTAGTTGAGCTCACCCTTTTGCTTTCATTGTTCTCTTCAGGAACTAAGAACGTAGCCGGGAATATTCGGGGAATAGAGTGACGGTCCGAGATGGTGGCTATAGTAGTCCTCACTATTTTATGAATTAGTGTGTTAATAAATGTAATGAGGACTTCATTTAAGTTTGAATACTGTCTATGAGACAATATTCGTGTAAAAACTCTAAGCTACACTGTTGTCGTATTGTATAAAAGAAGTTTGTATTTGATTTATGTACCATGTATATGGCGACTCAAAAGGGTGATGTATACCTATTTTGGGGGCGTCACACACATTGCCATGTGTCCTGACAAACTCCTGGCTTGTAACTTCTTTCTGACCCTTCATCATTACAATAATATAGTTGAACCTATGGATCATGAAACAACCTATTAATACTACTAAAAACACTAAAATGACTACTAACTTCTAAGAATTACTACAAATTGAAACTAAAAGAGTAAATGCATGGGTTTCCTTCCATCAATCGCTTATTTTACAGTCCTTCAGACGGGCTTCTTCGAATCTTTATCCAATTCCCCTTCAAAATTTGAGGAACCCTCCATCCATTAGTAGCAATGTATCTTTTGAGAGATTCCCAACTGAATGGGCCATTGATTTAAAGTCACCTAGAAGACTCTTTTTAGATATATTCCCTCTTAAGAACTATAGGTAACTAGATACTTGTTCTATTGTGTCTGCGAACAAATTGTGGCATTGAAGTTTTTCTAACACAACAGGCTTTTCTTCTATCTTTCCCTTCTCATCCCACCATGGCTCCATCGTTGTGCTAGCCTGATATCACATAGAGCTTTGTCGACGATATAATTACCACTTGGGCATAAGATTGCACAACTGCCCGAATCCTTGAACTTTGGAACTCAAATGTAGATCTTTGCCGACCTTCTGTTCTTATTCCCCACTTGTCATATCTGTTTTAACATCTACATCTTTTGGGACATCCAATTGTAGATTTGGTTTGGGCATTGATGACCTGTTCCATCTAGTTCACAAAATTTTGACTCGACATCTCCTAACTAATCCTCATCTCCTCACTCAAAGCTATGAACTTGGACAGAAGTTCCTTCAAATTTGAATTTTCTTCCTATTGTAGTGGACACTCAAAATTTTGTTTTCCTTTTGCTAACCATGCAAGAGGGAAAAAAAGTCTTTTCACACCCCGAAGACAAACCCGAGGGTAAAAAGCATCACTTCAACCTCGGAGACAACCTCGAGGACAAACAATATCACAATTTCAACCACGGAGACAACCCCGCGGGAAGAAAACATCACTTGAACCCCAGAGATAACCCCGAGGGACAACCTTACAACTTCAACCCTAGAGACATCCCCAGGAGAATAAATATATAGTTTTGACAACACAACACAAACAACAACAATCCCGAGTGCAAACTACTCAAGATAGATCCACGGACTACCTTCAGATAGTTGAAGATGCTATTCTGGTTATGAACCCATTTTCCCAAATTCAAAAATGGAAAAGTTCAACGTCATTGCGTAGCTCTCGGAAATAGAGCTTTCTAGAATGGCATGACACATCTCCCAGCGATTCTCAGATTGCAAGATACATATGTTTTAGTAGACAGCACAACGGTCGAAGGAATAAACTTTGAGGCGGCAGGGCCCACTAGGCCCAGTCGCAGGTACATTTGCGGCTGGCTGGGGTCCTTAAATACAGCCCCCAACTCAATTAGAAAAAAAGAGATTTCATTTTCAAGTTTCTAGATAGAGAAAGAGGCTAGATCTTGCTTCTAAACCCTGTAAATCTCATTTCTAAACACTTTTATACATATAAATCTTATTATATCAACTTTTCACCAGTTGAAATCAAGTTCTTTGAAGCTTTCAGCTGTTCATTTGCAGATCTTATGTAAATACGTAAGATCTTCTCTAATTTGTGTTCATTTACTACTTTAATATATATATATACTGCTTTATTGTGCATAGATCTAGTTTTGTACTGTTCGTTTGATGTAAATAATTGATATTTGTAGTATTCTGACTAGATCTATCTTAGATCTAGTCTGATCTAGCATTTAACCAGTCCAAAAGCTTCATAGCTTAACCCATTGAGCTAGATAGGCATACATCAAGGTAAATTTTGTTTATTTTCAAGTTTTATTAATATTGTTGCTACCACACTATCTTAGATCCATATCTAGAGGAAGCTAGAAGTTTAACTGCTCGCATGCAAGGGTTTAACTGATAAATCCCTTAGTTAGCGAAGTTAGAATATGTATATACGCGATATGTTAAAATATACATCATTTAAGCTTTTAAATGATATCATATGAACCTAGGAATCACATGGTTAAAGATTCAATCAATGAATTCAAACTCGGTTCCAGTGATGAACTTGTTTAAATTGTATACAGCTTGCAATCCATTGTATATGTAATCTTAGGCCTTTAAATGGTATCCGACTTTAAGGCCCCGAAATAGTGAAATTGTGGCTTGTGGGTGCTCAGGCTTACTTCGACGGCTTCTATGCGCACAAGGAGACCGACCCTTGTAGTCAATAGTTTCAATTTCGTCATCGAAGATGCTTTGCATCTCGATTAAAATCAAACAAAGCCACTTTTAGGATAAAATTGGAAGTATCAAAGGGCCTCGATTCTTATTTTGCGAAGGGTTTGAAAATCATCTTTTCAAAATATCACTTTCATATGCTTTATCTGAAAAATGAACTTTTTTTCAAATCAAACCCTTTGTACATAGGTCAAAAGAGGCACAACAGTACTTTCAAAATAAAGCACTCAAGTACCTTTATATGATTAAAATCACACACGCATACACACTTAATGCATAGGGAATGAAAAAGTTTCGATAACCGTGTTTTACGAAAGTCGGGGGTTCCTAACACCTTCCCTTCCCTTCGCTTAAGCAAGCCCCCGAACTCTATGAATCTCGGGTTCCAAACCAATTAAACGGAATCACATATTGGGCCATATTACGAAAACCTTCAAAATTAGGATGAGTTGGTACATCCATTTAAACTGATACCAACTGGCGAATCTGTCTAATTTGGCCCAATCGCATAAAATCAATCTTTTTAAATCATTGACATGTATGTATGTCCTTTCCTAAAACTCACCCTTAAATAAATAAATCAACCTAGCAAAATAACAAAGGGTAGAAACTACTAGGAGCGGATTCTCCCCGACGTCGATAGGTAGTGACTCCGCTGGGGACCTTAGAGGGCTTAAGCCGCAATTCAATCTTTTTAATTCCCTTTTCTATCTGCATGTTGAATGTGTGAGATGAATGCTTTCTTTACAAATGCTTATGTGTGAATGAATGTTTTATTTACAACACTTTATATTAGTGCTTCGCACAATGTCATCATATTTACATGTGGTAATGCGCGAGGAATGTATGTTGTGTGATTCCTCCACCAGGAGGAAAACCCATCGGTGGCTGATTATTGGACTTAAGAGGAGAATAATCCCGCGAGGCTAAGGAAAGATGCCACTCAGATTGAACTTATTCCCATCTAGTAGATTGCAATGATCTGGGAACCTTCATGCCGAAAAGCTCGTAAGAGTAAACCAAAGATAGATCAACCTCTGAGAAACCCAAACACGAAACGAAGTCTCTTCATGTCTTTCCTCTTTTAATTCATGCCAAATATCAAATATCAATTCTTATCATGATATTAAATGTCATGATTATCCTGTCATCAAAATAATTGACTCTTGTTTTGCAGGAAAATATTTAAAACCTCCAAAACTTACAAGTCATATGACATGCATCCATACCATTAATGGTTATTAAGACTAAAGTACCTAACCTTTTGTAGGTAAGATTGGTCCAATTACCTGATCAAGATCTCAGAAGGCACAAAACACATCTACCGACATGGCGGAAAGTGCCCCATCTGATCCTGGTTTCGTATCTCGAGAATAATTCGAGGGAATTAAACATCAGATATTAGAATAGGCTATCCTACTAAAAGAACAAAATAACCGCATTCAGAGCCAAAAGACGCTAACTGAACCAGAGTCCTTCGCACAAGGTGACAGCCAAAGTTTTGACAAAAAGATGGGAACACGGATACCTGAACCCTACTCCAGTGAGTGAATCACCAACAAAACCCCTGAAATTACCAATCTTAGGGTTAATCGAGAAATCGGGGATATAAGAAAGAAAGTCCAGCAAATGGAGGAAACCATCAGGTCGATAAAATAGATAAGAACCTATGGGAGTTCCATTTATTCAGATCTCTTCATATTCCCATGAGCTCGATATCCGGATAAATTCTAAGTCCAAGATTTTGAGAAGTACAATGGGTTAGGAGACCCTTATACCCATCTGAAGGTATACACCGGAGAACTCGGATCCTATGTAGAGGACAAGAAACTAAGAATGCAGCTATTCCAAAAAAGTTTGACTGGAGACGCTAGGGCATGGTACGCTCGACTTCACAACTCCAAAATCCACAACTGGGAAGAGTTGGCCCTAGCTGTAAGACCCTAACTTTTTTTAAAATAAAGAATAATTTTTCTCGAAATATATTTTTGAACATTATGGTGTGGATATGATATAATGTTATAGTTGTGGGTAAAATTTGGAAAATTTTGCAAAGTAAGCAAGTTGATATAAAATACTCGATTGGTCGGGGAATATTCATTTTAAAAGGGAATATTCGTGCGACGGTACAATCATTGGCGGACCCCACAACGGAAGTATTGTCGTAGTTAGAAAATGACATAAATATATTTTTATAAAAATAACGGCGAAAGTTTTACCGTTAACTGTTGAACTACCTGGTGGTAAAAGTACAGTAATACACATGGTTACATAGTAGCACACGGTATTGATTATTGATGCTTACGTAAGAAGCCACTCAATTTACTCAATTATTGCTACAGTAATTGTTGCATTGTATCTCACGTTATTTGATTCAATTATTGTCACAGTATCATCTGCATAATATTTTATATTATTAAATCAATAATTGAGACAATAAAGTTATTCATATTATTATTTTAAATATTGACAATGTCTAGAAGTTCTGTCAAGGAGAGGTTTGGTCACCTAATTGTGTGCCAATAAGGAGAAATCCTTATCAGAAAGCCCCCTCTTTCCTGGGAACGACCTGTTTGTTAAATATTGTGAGTTATAATATTAATGATGAGTAATTGTTGAAGTATTAAGAATGCGTTTATTGAAGATAAGTGAATTACAAAAGTTAGAGGGGAATAATGCATTGTAAAGTGTTAGGGGTACTAAAGTGTAATAAGTTAAATCAATCTGGACCATTGGTGGTGGTTTTAATAGTAAACCAATCTGGACCATTGATGGTGGTTTTAATAGTAAACCAATCTGGACCATTGATGGTGGTTTTAATAGTTAATAAATCTGGACTATTGATGGTGGTTTTAATAGTTAATCAATCTGTACCGTTGGTGGTGGTTTTAAAAGTAAATCAATCTGGACCGTCGGTTGTGGTTTTAATAGTAATCAATCTGGACCATCCGTTCTAATAGTAAATCAATCTGGATCGTTCATGAATTAGTTACTATTTATTCCATTCTCCTATAAATAGAAGCTTAATTCTTCTTTCATTCTCACCAATTCACTTATATTCACAAGAGACATTATAGAGAGAGAAACTATAGAGAACAAGAAGAAGAGTATTCTGCTACTTCACTTTTGCAGTATCCATCTTTCTACTAAGGTAAGGGGTATTATTTCTTTCGTATTCACAAGGAATACTACTTTTCGTATTCATCCTTTAATATGTTGGAATAACCTGTCTACGCAGATTACGTACCGTATGACGGGTGAAAATCCATTTGCAGTTTCATATGTTATTTCTTTTCATCTAAAATTACTATGGTAAATATTGCTTCTATAATTCCTGAAATTAGTGGGATATCCTTGAAGTTTTGTGCTTCATCCAGTATCGTTTCATTGGAATATTGATCTGAACTTTCTTATTAAATACCAATATTTTCACCCGGGGTACTATTCACGAGTTACTATTCACCTGATTACTATTCATTATAATATTATTCACTTGGGTATTCGGGACACTTTTCATGTCAGGATACTATTCACGAGTTACTATTCATCGGTTACTATTCACTATAATATTATTCAGTCGGGTATTTGGGGTATTTTTCATGTCGGGTTACTATTTACGAAGTAATATTCACTGGGTACTATTCACCCGAAAAATTGATTTCTTTTCTGTCAAAATATTTCTGATACATGGATATTATTCTTGAATTTTACTCCACAAAACAGTATCATGTTGACAATTTGGACATTATTGAATACTCGATAAATTAAATTATGAATCTTTAAAATTTATCCTTTGCTTTCATTTAATTAAATGCTTATATCCTTGTCATCATCCTCATGCTTATATTGTGATGAAAGTCATCTTTAGCTTACGTGCATAGATGGACTGCTGATTGATATGATTATGCCAGGGATTATTCGGTATAATCATGACCATTGATGATTACATGAATATCCTTGGCCCGTAGTGCAGGGATGATTCGATGATGTGGTTTATTTATTAAGTTGAGTCTCAGCGATAAAGTTGATAAAAACCTTTTTAAATCATAGAAGAGAGTAGATATCATGCTCTACTTGACTCTTCTAATGAATTGCTTAATCCGCTGCAGTTAAACTTATTGTCGATTATATTCTACTTATTTAACATTGTTGAAGGCTAATGATAACTTATTCTGCATTATCTTAGTCATAATATTTCTTACTGGGCTAGTTGAGCTCACCCTTTTACTTCCATTGTTCTCTTCAGGAAATGAGAACGTAGCCAGAACTAGTCGGGGAACGGAGTGATGGTCCGAGATGGCTGTTTTAGTAATCCTCACTATTTAGTGTGATAATAAATGTAATGAGGATTGAATTTGAGTTTGGATACTGTCTATGAGACAATATTCGTGTAAAAACTCTCAGCTCTGGTTGTATAATTAAGTTTATATTTGTATTCTGTACCATGTATTTGGCGATCCAAGATGGGTGATGTATACCTATTTTGGGGGCGTCACAGTTGGTATTAAAGCTTTGGGATATGATCCCTGGCTGATGTGACGCCCTCAAAATAGGTATACATCACCCATCTTGAGTCGCCAAATACATGGTACAGAATTCAAATACAAACTTAATTATACAACAGTCGTGTAAAATATGACTAAACATATGCTGTGAGTTTTAATACAAACATTGTCATCTAGACAATATACACACTCAATGGGGTCCTCATTACATTTATTATCACACTATTTCATAGAATATTGAGGACTACTAATGCACCATTTAGGACCATCACTCTGTTCCCCGACTAGTCCCTTATAAATTCTCATTTCCTGAAGAGAATAATGAAAGTAAAAGGGTGAGCTCAACTAGCCCAGTTAGAAATATTATGACTAAGATAATGCAGAATAAATTATCATTAGCCTTCAATAATGTTAAACTGATAAAATATAACAAACATCAAGTTTAACTGCAGTGGAACAAGCAATATATTAGAAGTGTCAGTTAGAGAATAAAATCTACTATCTTCTATGATTTAAAAGGTTTTTCATTACTTTTTATCCCTGAGACTCAGCTTAATAAATAATCCACATCATCCCTGCACTACGGCCAAGGATATTCATTAGTATCACGACCACAAATTATCCATACACTACATGCCAACAACTGTCCATCAATGCATTACGGGCCAATGAGGACTTTTTCCACATCATTTGTAACATTACGGTCATGATTACACCGAATAATCCTAGTCATAATCATACCAAGTCCATCTATGCACTACAAGCCACAGATGACTTTCAATATAATATAAACATGATGATGATGACAATGATATAAGAATTCAATAAAATAAGTTCAAGAATTAATTTATCCAGGAACCAATAACGTCCAAATTGTCAACATGATACTTATTTGTGGAGTAAAATTCAAGAATGCTCAGAAGAATATTTCCATGAAAAGATACTGGATGAAACGCAAATATCAAAGATATTCCACTAATTTCGTGGAGTATAGAAGTCAAAAATTTAACCAACCGAGTATAATAAAGAATGGAATAACAAAAGAAATTACCAGGCATGCGATAGACCGAACAGACAGGTTATTCCAATAGAATAATAAATAACGGAACCAGGTCATGCGTAAACGCACAGACATGATATTCCAACAGAATAATAAATAATGGAACCATGTCATGCGTAGACGCACAAACAGGATATTCCAACAGAATAATAAACAACAGAACTAGTTCATGCGTAAACGCACAGACAAGATGTTCCAACAGGATAATAATTAATGGAACCAGGTCATACGTAAAACACTGACAGGATGTTCCAACAGAATGATAAATAATGGAACCAAGTCATGCGAAAAACACAGACATGATGTTTCAACAGAATAATAAAAATGGAAGAAAAGAAGAATTTCACCAAGTATAGGGTAGCCCGCGTATACAAGTTATTCCAACAGAATAATACAGAATTGAATAACAGAAGTTCTCTTCATGAATAAGAAAGAAAGAATTCCCTTTACTAGTACAACAAATAATATCCCTTACCGCAAAAGAATAGTATTCCGACTGGTAAGGCGAGGATATTCTTGAAGAAAACTTACATTACGCTCAAAGCTTTTTAAAACTCTAAAGAAATACGCTCAAGATTATAGAATAATTCTCTGAACTTCTGGTGTGGTTTTCAATTCTAACTAAGTATTCTATTTATAGGAAAATGAAAGGATACTATGCTGGACTATGCAATAAAATATAATATATACTAAATATATATAAATATATATATATTTATATATTTTATTTAAAATCTAATAAAATAAATAACTTTATAAAAGTATTCTGTTTTATATAAAAAGATTTTACTATGCAAAACACTATGCATGCACTATACAATACTATGCAGGCACTATGCATAATAAAATATAATATATTCTAATTATTGTCTAAAAATAAATAACTTTATAAAAGTATTCTGTTTTATATAAAAAGATTTTACTATGCAAAACACTATGCAAAATAGAATATTATATATTCTATTTATAGTCTAATAAAACGAATAATTTTATAAAAGTATTCTGTTTTATATAAAAAGCTTTTCTATTTTATTACAGTAATAATACTAATAAAACAAAACTCATCATCATTATTATAATTCACAATATTAATCGACCAGGTCGTTCCTAGGAAAGAGGGGGCTTTCTAATAAGGATTTTTCCCCATTGGCGCGCAATTAGGTGACCAAACCTCTCCTTGACAGAACTTCTTGACATTGTTAATATTGCAAATAATAATATTAATAACTTTGTCATCTCAATTATTGAATTAATAATATATAAAATATTGACAATAATTGAATCAAATAACGTGAGATACTATGCATCAATTACTGTAGCAATAATTGAACAAAACTGAGTGACTTCTCACGTAAGCATCAATAATCAATACCATATGCTACTATGCAACCACGCGTATTACTGTACTTTTAACACCGGGTGTTTCAACAGTTAATGGTAAAACTTCCGCCGTTAGTTTCATAAAGTATTTTTGTCGTTTTCTCAATCCGATAATAATTCCGTTGTAGGGTCCACCAATGATTGTGCCGTTGTACGAATATTCCCTGTTAAAACAAATATTCCTCGACCAATCGAATATTATATAACAACTTGAGTACTTTGAAAAATTTATAAATATTACCCACAACTATAACATTATATCAAATTCATTCCATAATATTCAAAAATGATATTTATAGAAAATTCATCTTTATTTATAAAAGTTGGAGTCTTACAACCTCCCTTCTTATGAAATTTCGCCCTCGAAATTAGGGTACGTACCTGATATCGAAGAGGTAAAAAAACCTTAATTTCATTTCAGATTCTAACTCCCAGGTCATTTCCTCAATATCGTGGTTTCTCCACAAAACATTAACTTGAGGTATAACCTTGGAGCGTAGAATATGTTCCTTCTTCTCCAAGATTTGAACAGGAACCTCTTCATACGTCAAATCTTTCGCTATTTCGTTCGGTTCTAACTCAATAATGTTGTTCGGGTCTTCCACATATTTACGTAACATGGATATTTGAAAAATGTTATGAACACGAGACATACTTGGCGGTAAAGCGAGTCTATACGCCACAGTTCCTACTCGATCGAGGATTAAAAATGGGCCAATGAATTGAGGATTGAGCTTTCCTCTCTTTCCAAATCTCGTAACTCCTTTCCATGGAGCAACATGTAACAACGCATGATCTCCAATATCGAATTCCACATCCTTTCGATGAAGATCAACATAACTCTTTTATCAATCTTGTGAGGTTTTTATACGTTGCCGGATCGTTTAAATCTTTTCCGTAGTCATACGTACCAACTCCGGTCCCAACAACGTTGCTTCACCCACCTCATCCCAGTATACTGGAGAACGACACTTTCTTCCATACAACGCTTCGAATGGAGCCATGCCAATACTTGCATGATAACTGTTGTTGTAGGAAAACTCCACCAATGGTAAGAACTTGTCCCAACATCCCTTGAAATCAAGGACACAGAGTCTTAATAGATCTTCAAGAGTTTGAATAGTTCTCTCTGACTGTCAATCCATTTGAGGATGATATACCGAGCTAAATCGTAAATCCGTGCCCATAGCTTTTTGCAAACTAACCCAAAATCATGAAGTAAATCTTGGGTCTCGATCAGACACTATGGATACTGGCATACCATACAAACTTACAACCTCGTTTATGTATATACGATCAAGATGTTCAAGTGTATAAGTTTCTTGTATAGGTAAGAAGTGAACAAACTTGGTCAATCTATCAAGAATGACCTAAATTGCATATATGCCTTGAGAAACCTTGGGAAGACCAGTAAAAAAATCCATGGTAATGTACTCCCACTTCCATTCTGGAATTTCCAGTGGTTGCAATGGACCTTTTGGTACTTGATCCTCCATTTTAACTCGTTGACAAGTTAGACACATTGAGATAAACATCATTATCTCTTTCTTCATATTGGTCCTCCAAAATGTATGACGAAGATCATGATACATTTTGGTACTCCCAGGATGGATTGCAAACGGTGTGTTGTGCGCCTCCATCATGATTTTATACTTTAAATCAGGGTCGTTAGGAACACAAAGTCTGGAGTTGACTCAAAGTATTCCTTCTTCATCGATTCTTGCTTCTGGCATAACACCTTCTTACACTTTCTTCCTCATACGCATCAACTCCAGGTCTGTAGCTTGAGCAACTTTAACTTTATCGATTAAAGTCAGTTCTACTCGTATATTCGCCATCATCACATGGGTCCCTGGAGTCTTTAACTCTATCTCCATCCTTTGCAAGTCACACAAAATGGGCCTTTGTGTTGACAATATCGCACTCGTACTTGCATATGATCTTCTACTCAATGCGTCAGCTACCACGTTCGCTTTTCCAGGATGGTATTGGATGGTATGATCATAATCTTTCAATAGTTCAAGCCAACTTCATTGTCTCATGTTGAGTTTCTTTTGAGTGAAGAAATTTTTGAGGCTTTTATGATCCATAAAGATCTCCACTTTCTCCCTATACAAGTAATGCCTCCAAATTTTAAGTGCAAAGACAACATCTGCCTACTCTAGATCATGAGTAGGATAATTTCTCTCATATTCTTTGAGTTATCACGAGGCATAGGCTATGACTTTCCCATGTTGTACAAGAACACATCCCAACCCTTTACCCGAAGCATCACTGTAGATGACAAATCCCTCCGAGCCAGATGGTATTGTCAGAACAGGTGCTGAAATGAGTCTCCTTTTGAGTTCTTGAAAACTCTTCTCACATTCTTCGCTCCAACCGAACTTTATATCTTTCCGAGTCAGCTGAGTTAATGGAGTAGCGATTCGAGAAAATCCTTCCACGAATCTCCGATAATAACCAGCTAAACCGAGAAAACTACGTACTTCAGTCACTTATTTAGGTTGCTCCCAGCTTTGAATTGCTTCAATTTTTGCAGGGTCAAAAAATATTCCATGACTTGATACTACGTGCCCAAGGAATGCTACTTCTTCAAGCCAGAACTCGCATTTCTTCAACTAGGCATAAAGCTTGTATTCACGAAGCTTTTGGAGTACCAGCCTCAAGTGTTGCTCATGATCTTCACGGCTTTTGGAATAAATAAGGATGTCATCAATAAAGACGACCACAAAGTGATCCAAATATTCCTTGAATACTCGGTTCATCATATCCATGAAGGCAACAGGAGCATTACTCAATCCAAAGGACATGACTTCGAATTCATAATGCCCGTACCGAGTTCTGAAAGCCGTCTTTGGAATGTCATCTGTTCTAATCTTCAATTGGTGATATCCGGAACAAAGATCAATCTTTGAAAAGAATTTGGCTCCTTGCAACTGGTCAAACAGGTCATCAATACGTGGTAATGGGTAACCTATTTTTGATGGTGACATGATTCAACTCCCGATAATCAATACAAAGTCGCATACTCCCATCATTCTTCTTCACGAATAGAACATGAGCACCCCAAAGAGAAATAATAGGACAAATAAAGCAAATTTCTAACAATTCATACAGTTAGGTCATTAAATCCTGGAGTTCAATAGGAGCCATTCAATATGGGGCTCTGGAAATGGGTTTTGTACCGGGTTCAAGGTCGATACAAAATTCAATTTCACATTCTGGGGTAGGCCAGGAAATTCTTTAGGGAATACATCAGGGAATTTATTAACAATAGAAATATCATTCAAAACTGACGTGTTTTTGTTTAGATCCGTGACATGAGCTAAGAAAGCTTGACATCTGTTTATAAATAAACGAATAGCTTTATGGCTTAAGATGACCGTGATAGATTTTAATGGTTTGGTCGCTTGAATTTGCATAATAGGTTGATTAGGAATATGAAATCTAACAATCTTACGAAAACAATCAATTTTAGCATGATGAGTAGTTAACCAATCAATCCCTAGAATCACATCAAATGCAAGTATTTTCAATGAAATAAGATCGACAAGTAATGTGAGGGTACCGATTTAAACCAAACAAGACTTATAAACAGTGGATGTAATGAAGGTTTCTCCCAACAGAGTTTTCACAAATAAGTCAAAGTCTAATTTCTCCGAAGTCAAATTTAATCGTTGAGCGCAAGTAGGAGAAATAAAAGAATGGGTAGAACCAGTATCAAATAAGGTATAGACTTCGCTAGAGTTTATGATAATCTTACCCATGATGACCTCGTTCGGATTCCTTGCTTTTTGGGAGGTCACAACAAACGCTCTGCTTTGCACTATCGGCTTTAACTTTTCTAGGACAGCCTTTGGTGGCTCCATCCTAGCTGAACTTGTCTTCGGTGAACGATAAAATTGTGCTAAGTGACCTTCTCTTCCACAATTATAACATGCTTTGGACGTCATCGCGCAGTTTGCACTGATGTGTCCCTCCCCTCCGCATTTGAAGCATATGATAGGTGGTCGTTCTCCATCCTTAACAACGGGTGCTGGTGCTGACGTCTTTCCATCATTGTTGAATCTCCTCTTCTTGAAATGTCTATTCTTATTGTTTTGGCCCTAATTACCACCGAAGTGGTTACCATTTCTGTCATGTTGATTCCCTCCATGCTTGTTGTCACCGCTTTGATGACTGCTCTCACTGGTATTATTATTTTTCTGGCTGCTCTCTTTTGGTTGCGTTGAGTCGTTATCGCGCTCCACTAACTGATCCCTATTTACAACATCTGAATACAAACACAGTTTATGAGAAATAAGATATTGACGTATCTCTGGCTTCAAACATCTTAAAAATATCCGTGTCATTCTCTCTTCATTATCAACCAAGTGGGATGTAAATCGGGACAACTCGGAAAACTTAGCTTCGTACTGCGACATGGTCATATTATTCTTCTCCAACTTGATGAACCCTACCTCCTTCATGTGACAAATACTTTTGGGAAAGTACTTGTCATTGAACAGTTCTTGGAACTTCTCCCGAGACATCTTCAGTGTGGCATGTTGAGTACGCTTTACCGATTCCCACCAGTAATCTGCCTCTCCTCGCAACATAAAGGTGGCAAAGAGAACCTTTTGCTCCTCGGTGCATCCCAAGACATCAAATATCTTGGTGATCTGCTTTATCCATGTTTCTGCCTTAAGTTGTTTTGGCTGTCCAATAAACTCCGGTGGTCCCAGCTCCTTGAACTGTTTAGTGGTGACCGTCTGAGAGTTTCTAGTGTTTCCACCTATATTTTGGACAGGAGCCACTCTCGTCTGCTATTGCATAAATTGCATAAAGCCTCTGAACATTCCATCATTCATCATTTGGTCAGTGTAGTTGTTTGCATGAGTATTGTCGCCTTCCTGATGCACATTATCTTGATTATTGATATGTGGTGAATCAACGGTCTCCTATGCTCCATTGCTATTCTCATCATTCTCGGATGTCATTTTCAAATACTGCCACAAAACAAAGGTTAATTGACATGTAACATATTATCCCTATATTCCGACCGACTAATTAAATACCAAATAAACTTAGGTAGGTCATACTAGCGAAGGAATTCCCTGTCTCTCCCCTCCTAGTTCTATTCTTCCATCTTAGCCAGAGATCATATCCCTAAGATCTGATACCAACTGTGATGCCCCTAAAATAGGTATACATCACCCATCTTGAGTCGTCAAATACATGGTACATAATTCAAATATAAACTTAATTATACAACAGTCGTGTAAAATACGACTAAACATTTGTTGTGAGTTTTAATACAAATATTGTCATCTAGACAATATACAAACTCAATGGGGTCCTCATTACATTTATTATCACACTATTTCATAGAATAGTGAGGACTACTAATGCACCATCTAGGACCATCACTCTTTTCTCCGACTAGTCCCTGTTACGTTGTCATTTCCTGAAGAGAATAATGAAAGTAAAAGGGTGAGCTCAATTAGCCCAGTAAAAAATATTATGACTAAGATAATGCAGAATAAATTATCATTAGCCTTCAACATTGTTAAACTGATAAAATATAACAAACATCAAGTTTAACTGCAGCGGAACAAGCAATCCATTATAAGAGTCAAGTATAGAATAAAATCTACTATCTTCTATGATTTAAAAGGTTTTCCATTACTTTTTATCGCTGAGACTCAGCTTAATAAATAATCCATATCATCCTGCACTACAGCCAATGATATTCATTAGTATCACGACCACAAATTATTCATGCACTACAGGCCAAGGATATTCGTGTATTCATCAATGGTCATGATCATGCCAACAACTGTCCATCAATGCACTACGGGCCAATGAGGACTTTTTTTCACATCATTTATAACATTACGGTAATGATTACACCAAATAAACTCTGGTCATAATCATACCAAGTCCATCTATGCACTACAGGCCATAGATGACTTTCAATATAATATAAACATGAGGATGATGACAATGATATAAGAATTCAATAAAACAAGTTCAAGAATTAATTTATCCAAGAACCAATAACGTCCAAATTCTCAACATGATACTTCTTTGTGGAGTAAAATTCAAGAATGCTCAGAATAATATTTCCATGAAAAGATACTGGATGAAGCGCAAATATCATGGATATTCCATTAATTTCATGGAGTATAGAAGTTAAAACTTTAACCAACTCAGTATAATAAAGAATGGAATAACAAAAGAAATCACTAGGCATGCGATAGAACGCACAGACACGTTATTCCAACAGAATAATAAATAACGGAACCAGGTCATGCGTAAAAGCACAGATAGGATATTCCAACAGAATAATAAATAATGGAACCAGGTCATGCGTAGACGCACAGACATGATATTCCAACAGAATAATAAACAACGGAACCAGGTCATGCGTAAACGCACAGACATGATGTTCCAACAGAATATTAATTAATGGAACCAGGTCATGCGTAAAGTACAGACATGATGTTCCAACAGAATGATAAATAATGGACCTAGGTCATGCGTAAATCACAGACAGGATGTTCCAACAGAATAATAAAAATGGAATAACAGAAGAATTTCACGAAGTATAGGGTAGCCCGCGTATACAAGTTATTCCAACAGAATAATAAAGAATGGAATAACAGAAGTTCTCTTCATGAATAAGAAAGAAAAAATACCCCTTACGAGTACAACAAATAATATCACTTACCGTAAAAGAATAGTATTCCGATTTGTAGGGTGAGGATATTCTTGAAGAAAACTTACACTACGCTCAAAGCTTCTTAAAACTCTAAAGAAATACGCTCAAGATTGTAGAAGAATTCTCTGAACTTCTGGTATGGTTTTCAATTCTAACTAAGCATCCTATTTATAGGAAAATAGAAAGGATACTATATTGCACTATGCAATAAAATATAATAAATATTATATATATATATATATATATTATTTAAAATCTAATAAAACAAATAACTTTATAAAAGTATTTTATTTTATATAAAAAGATTTTACTATGCAAAATACTATGCAGGCACTATAAAACACTATGTATTCACTATGCAACACTATGCATAATAAAATATAATATATTCTAATTATTGTCTAATAAAACAAATAAATTTATAAAAGTATTCTGTTTTATATAAAAAAGATTTTACTATGCAAAACACTATGCATAATAAAATATTATATATTCTATTTATAGTCTAATAAAACGAATAACCTTATAAAAGCATTTTGTTTTATATAAAAAGCTTTTCTGTTTTATTACATTAATAATACTAATAAAACAAAACTCATCATCATTATTATAATTCATAATATTAATCGACCAGGTCGTTCCCAGGAAAGAGGGGGTTTCCAATAAGGATTTCTCCCCATTGGGGCACAATTAGGTGACCAAACCTCTCCTTGACAGAACTTCTAGACATTGTTAATATTGCAAATAATAATATTAATAACTTTGTCATCTCAATTATTTATATAATAATATATAAAATATTAAAAATAATTGAATCAAATAACGTGAGATACTATGCAGCAATTACTGTAGCAATAATTGAATAAAACTGAGTGACTTCTTACATAAGCATCAATAATCAATACCGTGTGCTACTATGCAACCACGAGTATTACTGTACTTTTAACACCTGGTGTTTCAACCGTTAACGGTAAAACTTCTGCCGTTATTTTCATAAAGTATTTTTGTCGTTTTCTTAATCCGTTGTGGGGTCCACCAATGATTGTGCCGTTGTACGAATATTCCCTGTTAAAACGAATATTCCCTGACCAATCGAATATTTTATAACAACTTGCGTACTTTGCAAAATTTATAAATATTACCCACAACTATAACATTATATCAAATTTATTTCATAATATTCAAAAGTGATATTTATAGAAAATTCATCTTTATTTATAAAAGTTGGGGTCTTACAGCTTAGATGTGAGACAAGAACTAGGAGGGGGGAGACGGGGAATTTCTTCGCTAGTATGACCTACCTAAGATTATTTGGTATTTAATTGGTCGGTCAGAGTATATGGATAATATGTGATATTTCAATTAACCCTTGTTTTGTGGCAGTGTTTGAAAATGACATCTAAAAATGTTGAGATTAACAATGAAGCACATGAGACCGTTGAGTCACCAACGATCAATACCCAGGATAATGTGCAACGGAAAGACAATAATCCTCAAGTAAACAACAACATCGATCAAATGATGAACGATGGGATGTTCAGAAGCTTTATTCAATTCATGCAACATCAGCGAGAGCGACTCCTATCCAAAATGCAGGTGGAAACATTGAAAACTCTCGGACGGTCACCACCAAGCAGTTACCTGTTGATCTTATATTATACCTATACTCTGACCGACCAATTAAATACCAAATAATCTTAGGTAGGTCATACTAGCGAAGAAATTCCCCGTCTCTCCCTTCCTAGTTCTTGTCTCACATCTAAGCTGTAAGACCCCAACTTTTATAAATAAAGATGAATTTTCTATAAATATCACTTTTGAATATTATGAAATAAATTTGATATAATGTTATAGTTGTGGGTAATATTTATAAATTTGGCAAAGTACGCAAGTTGTTATATAATATTCGATTGGTCAGGGAATATTCGTACAATGGCACAATCATTGGTGGACCCCACAACGAAATTATTGTCGGATTGAGAAAACGACAAAAATACTTTATAAAAATAACGGCGGAAGTTTTACCGTTAACTGTTGAAACACCCGGTATTAAAAGTACAGTAATACGCGTGGTTGCATAGTAGCACACGATATTAATTATTGATGCTTACGTGATAAGTCACTCAGTTTTGTTTGTATTATTAATGTAATAATACAGAAAATCTTTTTATATAAAACAGAATACTTTTATAAAGTTATTCTATAAATCGAATATATTATATTCTATTATGCATAGTGTTGCATAGTGTCTGCATAGTGTTTTGTATAGTAAATTTTTTTTATATAAAACAGAATACTTTTATAAAGTTATCTGTTTTATTAGACAATAATTAAAATATATTATATTTTATTATGCATAGTGTTTGCATAGTGCCTACTTAGTGTTTGCATAGTAAAATCTTTATAAAGTTATTCATTTTATTAGATTATAAATAGAATATATTATATTTTATTTAAAAGATTTTGCTTTAAATATGGACCGTCAGATTAAAGTAAATCAATCTAGACCGTTCATGAGTTAGTTACTATGCAGTCCATTTTTCTATAAATAGAAGCTCATTCCTTCATTATTTTCTTACGAATTCACTGAAACTCTAGAGAGATAAACTATAGAGAGAAAGAAGAAAGTATTCTGCTACTTCACTACTTATATATCCAGTACTCTTCTTCTTAAGGTAGGGAATATTATTTGTTGTACTCGTAAGAGGTGTTATTCTCTTGTATTCATGAAGAGAACTTCTGTTATTCCATTCTTTATTATTCTATTGGAAAAACCTGTATACGCGAACTTCCCTATACTTGGTAAAATTCTTCTGTTATTTCATTCTTTATTATTTTGTTGGAATATCCTGCCTGTGCGTTTTACGCCGGACTTGGTTCCGTCTTTATTAGTATTCTGTTGGAATATCCTGTCTGTGTGTTTTACGCCGGACCTGGTTCCGTCTTTATTGGTATTTTGTTGGAATAATCTGTCTATGCGAAGTACCGCATGCATGGTGATTTCTGTTATTATTCCGTTCTTTATTATTCTGTTGGAACATTTTATCTGTACTTTACGTATGACCTGGTTCTGTTAATTATTATTCTGTTGGAATAACTTGTCTATGCGAAGTACTGCATGCATGGTGATTTCTTTTGTTATTCCATTCTTTATTATACTCAGTTGATTAAAACTTTGACTTCCATACTCCATGAAATTAGTGGAATATTCTTGATATTTGCGCTTCATCTAGTATCTTTTCATGGAAATATTCTTCTGAGCATTCTTGAATTTTACTCTACAAAGCAGTATCATGTTGATAATTTGGACGTTATTAGTTCCTGGATAAATTAATTCTTGAACTTGTTTTATTGAATTTTTATATCATTGTCATCATCCTCATGATTATATTTTGTTGAAATTTATCTGTGGCCTGTAGTGCATAGATGGACTTGGTATGATTATGACCAGGGATTATTCGGTGTAATCATGACCGTAATGTTACAAATGATGCGGAAAAAGTCCTCATTGGCCTATAGTGCATTGATGTACAGTTTTTGGTATGATTATGGCTATGGATTCTCTTCGGCCAAGGGTGCAAAGATGAATTATTTTATGGCATGATCAGGACCGTTAATGAAAACATAATTATCTTTAGCCGTAGTGCATGGATAATTCGTGGTTGTGATACTAAAGAATATCCTTGGCCGTAGTGCAGGGGTGATTCAATGATGTAGATTATTTATTAAGCTGAGTCCCAGTGATAAAAGTGATGAAAAACCTTTTAAATCATAAAAGATAGTAGATTTTATTCTCTACTTGACTATTTTAATGTATTGCTTGTTTCGCTACAGTTAAACTTGATGTTTGTTATATTGTATCAGTTTAACACTGTTTAAGGCTAATGATAATTTATTCTGCATTATTTTAGTCAAAATATTTCTTACTGGGCTAGTTGAGCTCACCCTTTCTTTCATTGTTCTCTTCAGGAAATGAGAATATAGCTGGGACGAGTCGGGGAACGGAGTGATGGTCCTAGATGGTGCATTAGTAGTCCTCACTATTCTGTGAAATAGTGTGATAATAATTGTAATTAGGACTCCTTTTAAGTTTGTATACTCTCTAGTAGACAATATTTGTATTCAAACTCACAGTTTATGTTTTGTCGTATTGTACACGACAGTTATATTAATAAGTTGTATTTGAATTCTGTACCATGTATCTGGCGACTCAAGATGGGTGATGTATACCTAATTTTGGGGCCGTCACATTAATAGTTAATCAATATGTACCGTTGGTGGTGGTTTTAATAGTAATTAATCTGGACCGTCGGTGGTGGTTTTAAAGTAATCAATCTAGACCGTCAGTGGTTGTTTTAAAAGTAAATCAATCTAGACCGTCAGTTCTGGTTTTAATTGTAATCAATCTAGACCATCCGTTCTAATAGTAAATCAATCTGGACCGTTTATGAATTAGTTACTATTTATTTCATTCTCCTATAAATAGAAGCTTAATTCTTCTTTCATTCTCACCAATTCACTGATATTCACAAGAGACACTATAGAGAGAGAAACTATAGAGAACAATAAGAAGAGTATTCTGCTACTTCACTTTTGTAGTATCCAGCTTTCTACTAAGGTAAGGGGTATTATTTCTTTCGTATTCAGAAGAAATACTACTTTTCGTATTCATCCTTTAATATGTCAGAATAACCTGTCTACGCGGATTATGTACCGTATGACGGGTGAAAATCCATTTGTAGTTTCATATGTTATTTCTTTTCAACTAAACTTACTATGGTAAGTATTGCTTCTATAATTCTTGAAATTAGTGGGATGTCCTTGAAGTTTTGTGCTTCATCCAGTATCGTTTCATTGGAATATTGATCTGAACTTTCTTATTAAATAACAATATTTTCACCCGGGGTACTATTCACTATAATATTATTCACTCGGGTATTCGGGATACTTTTCATGCTGGGATATTATTCACGAGTTACTATTCACTATAATATTATTCAGTCGGGTATTTGGTGTATTTTTCATGTCGGGTTACTATTCACGAAGTACTATTCACAGGGTACTATTCACCCAAAAAATTGATTTCTTTTCTGTCAAAATATTTTTGATACATGGATATTATTCTTGAATTTTACTCCACAAAGCAGTATCATGTTGACAATTTGGACATTATTGAATACTGGATAAATTAAATTATGAATCTTTAAAATTTATCCTTTGCTTTCATTTTATTAAATGCTTATATCATTTTCATCATCCTCATTCTTATATTGTGATGAAAGTCATCTTTGGCTTATGTGCATAAATGGACTGTTGGTTGATAAGATTATGACTATGGATTATTCGGTATAATCATGACCATTGATGATTACATGAATATCCTTGGCCCGTAATGCAGGGATGATTCGATGATGTGGTTTATTTATTAAGCTGAGTCTCAGCGATAAAGTTGATGAAAACCTTTTTAAATCATAGAAGATAGTAGATATCATGCTCTACTTGACTCTTCGAATGGATTGCTTATTCCGCTGCAGTTAAAACTTCTTGTCGATTATATTCTATCAGTTTAACATTGTTGAAGGCTAATGATAACTTATTCTGCATTATCTTAGTTATAATATTTCTTACTGGGCTAGTTGAGCTCACCCTTTAACTTCCATTGTTCTCTTCAGGAAATGAGAACGTAGCCGAAAGTAGTCGGGGAACGGAGTGATGGTCCGAGATGGCTGTTTTTAGTAATTCTCACTATTTAGTGTGATAATAAATGTAATGAGGATTGAATTTGAGTTTGGCTACTGTCTATGAGACAATATTCGTGTAAAAACTCTCAGCTCTGGTTGTATAATTAAGTTTATATTTGTATGTTGTACCATGTATTTGGTAACTCAAGATTGGTGATGTATACCTATTTTGGTGGCGTCACACTAGCCTTTTTGAATCAATATAGCTTTCAATCCCAAATGGCACCGGATCGCTATCTGGTGACTAAAATCAAGAAACAGAATAATGATACTTTTTGGGAATACGCCCATAGATGATGGCGTATGGTAGCACAAGTTAGTCCGTCTATGACAGAGACTGAAATGATGATGACGTTCATCGACAAACAAGAAGCTCCCTATTATGAGAGGTTCCTATTAGGGATAGGAAAACCATACTCAGAAATGATTAAGCATGGAGAAATGGGGTTGAAATATGGTAAGATCAAAGACCTCACTGCCCTGAAAGTAGTAGATAAACACATCCATATATGAAATTATGGGAGTAACCCTTGGAGGGCCCATAAGAAGAAGGAAGAAGAAGTATCTTTAATACTTCAGGGTCAAGCTCGGCGAGGCAGTATAAACCCACCCATTCAGAAACAAAATAATTACTCCTTTTTTCCAATCATCTATAAAGCCTCCAAATCCTTCATCCCAAAAGCCAGAGAGGTCAGGTGAAGAAGAACATTTACACCGCTTGGGGACTCACTAGAGAATATATAGAAGCTTCTGACCACACAGAAGAAGATTACTCAACTTCTTCCTCTAGCCAATCCGAATGGGAAGTAGGATGACCCAAGAAAAAAGTGCGCATACCATTTTAGGTCCCCTAGACATGATACCCAAGAATACTGGTCTTTGAAACACAAGATTTATGACATGATAGTCAGTAGCGAGATTGTGGTAACAACACCCGAACAACCACACGTTCATGATAATCCTCTGCCTCAGCATAATGCGGAAGGAGTGAACATGATCAGTATTTGGAATGAAGAAAGTTCCAAGTACCTTAAGAAGATCAGAGAGTCTTCACAATCAGTTGAATCTAACCCCACCAAGTTGGGTTTTTTAGAAGGAAAATCTTTGAAAGATCGTGAGATAAAATCAATTAAAGAGCAAGTGGGCCAATTGGCAGAGCTCATAGTATATCAGGACCAAATAACTTGATAAATGATAAGCCATAGGTATACAAACATCCCTCCACCTAGAGTCCTCCCAATTACAAAGAGGGATTATATTTACTTCTAAGGGCATTAAACATGGGTTAATAAAGTTACAAGGGAAACCAGATTAAGTTCACCCCTTTGAATAAATCCAGGGAGGAAATTTTACAGATGTGATCAATGAAGGAAAGGTTACATAACTATTACCTCCAATGGACCCCCGATCAAAGAGGTTTGATGCTACTAAGATATGCATGTACCATTCCAACACTCCTGGTCATGACATAGAAGGCTATTAGGCACTCTGCCACCTAATCCAAAATCTAATCGAGAATAGTGAACTGAAAATGATGAACAATGTTGATACCTTCCTTGAAGAAGAAATGATATTTCTTCCCTGGAAAGAGAATTTGAAGGAAATCATAGCAGTCATTTCCTTGGAGAAGGGCACATCTGCAATGACCTTGATAATTCAAGGAATGGGGGACAAAGGAGGAAAGATTCGTATGAAGATAGCTGCACCAGAACCACTGATGTTGACATCATGACCACAATACCCCATTATCAGCCTGAAGAAAATCCCATGGAACTATGGGGAAAATGCATGACCAGTGTTAGATTGCACCGCCATCCTGCCCATGGATACCCCACTATATCTCCTTCAGCGTGTGTTGAAGCCAATCGCCAGGACCATGGGGAAAGTGCCCGAGAGAAAGGTCATGGAATTCCTCAACAAAATGGGGCATAATGAAGGAAGAGTGGTCCAACAGTTAAAAGAAGCACCCCCATAAATCTCCATCATGGATTTGATCTTATCCTTGGAGAATCATTGTAAAGTCTTGGTATAGGTCTTCGAAGAAGCATATATCCAAAAAACGGTCAATATCGAGAAGTTTTATCACTTGGTCAACCACATCTTTAATAACAATGTGATATCTTTCACTGATGATGATATACCGGCAGAAGGAACGGGGCATCTCAAATCGCTACACATAGCAGTGATATCCTCAGGACACGTGATAAGGGGCATATTGATAGATGAAGGATCTTATTTGAACATCTGTCCCTATGACACTTTGGAAAGAATGAAAATCAACCCAAATAGAATCCGGAGCAGCCACGTCGTAGCCAGAGCTTTCGACGGATCTCAACGGGACACAGTGGGAGAAATTGAGCTTCCAGTTGAGAATGGCCCACATACGTTCCACATAACCTTCCAAGTGTTAAACATAATTGCTGGATATAACTTACTGCCGGGAAGACCATGGATTCATATGGCGGGAGCTTTTCCATCCACCCTTCATTAACATCTAAAATATATCGTTAATGGTAACTTGGTGACTATTAATGCTGAACAAAAATACCCAGTCCATGTAAACTGAAAAATGCCCTTCATTAGCCTCAATAAAGGTGTTGAACCTGCTCGCTTTCAAGTGTTCGAGGCGAGCACCACTCATTATCGACCTATCGAGACACCAGCCCTAAAACCAAGAATATCTCCTGAAATAATTTATTTTAGGATTTTAAGATTTTCTTGTAGGAGTACTGTCCATGAGTAGTATTTTAAGATTTTCTTGCCGGAGTACTGTCCATGAGTAGTATTAATTTATACGATACTATTCACAAAATATTATCCACGGGGTACTATTCACAAAATACTATTCATGGGTACTATTCATAAAGTACTATTTATAAGTACTATTCACGGGGTACTATTCCTGAAGTACTATTCCCGGGGTACTATTCACTCGGGTACTATTCACCCGGGGAATTATTCATGACAAAAATTGATTTCTTTGTTGTCCAAATCATTTTTGATACAATATTATTCTTGAATTTTACTCCACAAAGCAGTATCATGTTGATAATTTGGACATTATTGAATTCTGGATAAATTAAATTATAAATCTTTAAAAAATTATCCTTTGCTTTATTTTAATTGAATTCTTATATCTTTATCATCATCTTCATGCTTATATTATGATAAACGTCATCTGTGGCTTACGTGCATAAATGTACTATTGATTGGTATGATTATGACTAGGGAATATTCGGTATAATCATGACCGTAATGTTACAAATGATGTGGTAAAAGTCCTCATTGGCCCGTAGTGCATTGATGGACAGTTTTTGGTATGATCATGACCATTGATGATTACATGAATATCCTTGGCCCGTAGTGCAGGGATGATTCGATGATGTGTTTTATTTATTAATCTGAGTCTCAACGATAAAGTTGATGAAAAACTTTTTAAATCATAGAAGATAGTAGATATCATGCTCTACTTGACTCTTCTAATGGATTGCTTGTTCCGCTGCAGTTAAACTTGATGTTTATTGTATTTTTATCAGTTTAACATTGTTGAGGGCTAACGATAATTTATTCTGCATTATCTTAGTCATAATATTTCTTACTGGGCTAGTTGAGCTTACCCTTTTGCTTATATTGTTCTCTTCAGGAAATGAGATGGTAGCCAGGACTAGTCGGGGAATAGAGTGACGGTCCGAGATGGTGGCTATAGTAGTCCTCAATATTTTATGAAATAGTCTGATAATAAATGTAATGAGGACTTCATTTGAGTTTGAATACTATCTATGATACAATATTCGTGTAAAAATTCTAAGCTACACTGTTGTAGTATTGTATAAAAGAAGTTTGTATTTGACTTATGTACCATGTATTTGGCGACTAAGAATGGGTGATGTATACCTATTTTGGGGTGTCACAGTTGGTATCAAAGCTTAGGGATATGATCACTGGTTGAGATGTGAGACTAGAACTAGGAGGGGAGAGACGAAAAATTCCTTTGCTAGTATGACCTACCTAAGTTTATTTGGTATTTATTTGGTCGGTCAGAGTATAGGGATAATATGTGATATGTCAATTAACCTTTGTTTTGTGGTAGTATTTGATAATGGCATCCGAAAATGTTGTGATAAGAAATGAAGCACATAAGACCGTTGAGTCACCAACGTTTAATACCCACGATAATGTGCATCAGGCTGGCAATAATCCTCAGGAAAACAACAACGCTGACCAAATGATGAACGATGGGATATTCAAAGGCTTTATGCAATTCATGCAACATCAGGCGAGAACGACTCCTGTTCAAAATGCAGGTGGAAACACTGAAAACTCTCGGACGGTCACCGCTAACAGTTCAAGGAGTTAGGACCACTGGAGTTTTTGGGAGAGCCAATGATTCTAACTCCCAGGTCATTTCTTCCACATCGTGGTTTCTCCACAAAACTTTGACTTGAGGTATAACCTTGGAGCGTAGAATATGTTCCTTCTTATCCAAGATTTGAACAGGAACCTCTTCATACGTCAAATATTCCGCTATTTCATCCGGTTCTAACTCAATAATGTGGTTCGGGTCTTCCACATATTTACGTAACATGGATATGTAAAAAACGTTATGAATACGAGGATTAAAAATGGGCTAATGAATCGAGGATTGAGCTTTCCTCTCTTTCCAAATCTCATAACTCCTTTCTATGGAGCAACATGTAACAACACATGATCTCCAATATTGAATTTCACGTCCTTTCGATGAAGATCAACATAACTCTTTTATCGATCTTGTGAGGTTTTTATACGTTGCCGGATTGTTTGAATCTTTTCCATAGTCATACATACCAACTCCGGTCCCAACAACGTTACTTCTCCCACCTCATCCAAGCATACCGGAGAACGACACTTTCTTCCATACAACACTTGTAAGACCCCGAATTTTATGAAATAAAAGTATTCAATTTTTCTTATAATTACTATCCAGTAAATGGTTAAATTGATAAAAGTTAAAGTTAAGGGTGATATATGATTTTTTTTTCAAAATATGCAAGTGGTTATAAAATACTCATTGCTGTCAGGGAATATTCATTTGGTCGTGGAATATTCTTTTTGTCGGGAATATTCGTACGACGGCGCAGTAATTTGTGGGCCCCATAACGGAATATTTGTCAGATGAAGAAAACGACAAAAGGGAGTTTTTATTAAACGGCGTAGTTGTTACCATTAACACTGTTAGAATACCCGGTGGTTAAAATACAGTAATACACGTTGTTGCACAATAGCACACGGTATTGCACCAATTATTGATTCTTACGTAAGAAGGCACTACTCAATAATTGTTACAGTAATTATTGTTAAGTATTTTATTGATTCAATAATTGATGCGTTGATATTTTATATTACTGTTATTTTAATAATTATCACTACACAATATTTTCCATTATCGAAGCAATAATTCATATTATCTGAATAATATTATTAGATAACATTATTGGCAATGTCTAGAAAGTTCTGTCTAAGGAGAGGTTTGGTCATCTAATTGCGCGACAATAAGGAGAAATTCTAATTGGAAAGCCCCCTCTTTCCTGGGAACTGTCTGGTTGTCATTATTGTGATTCTGTAATATTATTTGTGAATAATTAATTATTGATTTATATGATAAGGAAAATATTCATTTTATGTGGATATAGATGGAGAAAATTTTTTAATGTGACAATTGTTGAAAATTAATATTTTTATCTTTTTCTGATAAAATAATTTATTTAAATATATTATTATATTTTAATAATATAATAATGGTGATATTTTTACAATGAATGTGGTATATATGAGTATATGAGGAGGAAGAGTATTTTTGTTGCAAAAGTTATTTAAAACATGTTAAACATGTCGGTAGACCCCATTTCTTGACTGAAATTTGACTATAGCCTGTAAAATCGTCCGTATGTGAATTTCGGTCAATTTCTGTTTGGAATTTGGAAACATTTTCTTCTGCAAAGTGGTAGAGAATTGAATTTCCTATAAAAAGTCGCGAGAATCAAATTTTCTGATAAAAGGGCTATTTATTATGAATTATTGAAGTTCTGAATTTCCAAAATAATTATTTTTTAAAAGTTTTAAATTTGTTTTAAAAGAAAAATGTTTTTGTGGTTGGTTGGTGGGCTCATGTGTTGTTAAGCATGCTAAAATCTGAATTCAAAGGTTGGCGTAGACAAATTTTAATAATTATTATATTTTATTAAATTTTTTGTTTTGGTGTTCTCAGAATTTTCCTATAAATATGGTGCTTAGGTTAGAATTGAAAATCACACCAGAAACTAAAGATTTTCTCTCTATATATCGAGCGTATTTTTGAAAGTATTTTAGTACTTCGAGTATTGCTATACGGTGCAAATTCTTTTAGCACTATATCTAGTATTTCAGTCAGAAGTACTATTCTTTCTGAGGTAAGGGAGATTATTTTCTTCATAAATGATATTATTTCTTCAATATCATTATGCCAAAATATTGGTTTGAACTTTTTATCAAATTTGGAACTTTTTCATGTCGGGGTTACTATTCATGAGTAGTACTATTCACGAAGCATGATGATGTTATTTGTGAAATTTCTATCTTTTGGTGTCGGAGTTACTATTCACGTATACGGCACTATTCACAAATACGACATTAGTCACAGAAAAATTAAGTTTTCTTCTCTGTGTCCAAGATTGTCTGTTATGATTCCTATCTTTGATTGGATCTATGTTTTAGTCTTCATTCTTGAATTTTACTCCACTCTAATTATTTATAAAGTATTTTTGAACTTGAGTTGTTTAAAGTACGAATCTTTAATATTTGTTATTTTGTTTCACTGGATTCGTTTTTTTTAAAATATTTTGCATCATCCTCAGTCCTAAATGATGATATAACTGAATATCCTTGGCCTGTAGTGCAAAGATGAATGATTTCTAATGAATATCTTTGGCTCGTAATGCAAAGATGACCTGTTGTTGAATATCTTTGGCATGTAGTGCAAAGATGACTTGTTGATGAATATCTTTGGCTTGCAGTGCAAAGATGATTTGTTGATGAATATCTTTGGCCTGTAGTGCAAAGATGACTTGTTGATGAATATCTTTGGCCTGCAGTGCAAAGATGATTTGTTGATGAATATCTTTGGCCTGTAGTGCAAAGATGACTTGTTGATGAATATCTTTGGCCCGTAGTGCGAAGATGAATTTATTAGTAGGATTATGAACATGAACTATGATTTGGTATAACCATGATCTTTGATATTTCAGGTGATGAAAATTAACTTTGTCCTGGATGAGGAAAGGAATTTAGAACTACAATTACGATTATGAGTTATACACGTGATTGTGGACAGGAATTGTTGATTAATGTTACAGGGATAAAACATTGTTGATAGACTTTTAACATAGAGAAGATAATAGATTTTATGGTCTATTTTACTCTTATAATGGATTGCTCCTTCCGCTGCAACTATGGTTGAAAGGTTTTATCATCTACCATATGTTCTAAATCTCTGATTTATTACAGTTGAAGGCTATTGATAATTTATTTATCTTTAGTCATGATATTCTTTACTGAGCTAGTTGTTCTCACCCATTTGCTTCGCAATTCCTTTCAGGTAATAAAAGTGTAGCTGGGTCAAGCGAGGGATAACAGGGGAATAGAATGGTGGTCATCATTTAGTAGTTATATTTGGTTAATCAACTAGGGTGAGGCGAACCCAACATTGGAAGGGTGTTTTTGCCACTATCATACAAGATATCTAATGACATACCACCTCGTGTCATCATAAGACATGGTTATGCTCATCCACTTACTGAGTATATTTACGAGCACTACCTATATAATCTTGGTGTTTATTTGGAGTTTAATTCCCAATTAGAGATAGTGGAGATAATGATATGTCAAGAGAAGACTCACCATTGGGAAGAATATGATAGTAATCTTCTCGTTTTTCTTTGGGGTCTATTGGGTCAACCAATGATAATTCTGTGGCCATATGATATCCATCATAACCTGGACGCATGGCCTCCCATGTACGAAGGTTTCCTTGAGCACTTCCCAAAGATTTTAATTTCTAAAACAGTTTTTGACTATACCTTTATGTAAGGTGTCATGGTGACGTGCTACCCAAGTTGGTGTCAATAGTCACAGTTGATATATATATTTGAATCACAACACATGAGTTGTTGTATTTTGCACGACAATTGTTGTAATAAAGTTGTAGTTGTTTTCTGTACCATGTATTTGGCAACTCAGAATGGGTTGGATGGAATGTACCTATTTTGGGGTTGTCACAACGCTTCGAATGGAGCCATGCCAATACTTGCTTGATAACTGTTGTTGTAGGAAAACTCCACCAATGGTAAGAACTTGTCCCAACATCCCTTGAAATCAAGGACACAGAGTCTTAATAGATCTTCAAGAGTTTGAATAGTCCTCTCTGACTGTCCATCCGTTTGAGGATGATATGCCGAGCTAAATTGTAAATCCTTGCCCATAGCTTTTTGCAAACTAACCCAAAATCGTGAAGTGAATCTTGGGTCTTGATCAGACACTATGGATACTGGCATACCATGCAAACTTACAACCTCATTTATGCACATACGAGCAAGACGTTCAAGTTTATAAGTTTCTCGTATAGGTAAGAAGTGAACAGACTTGGTCAATCTATCAACAATGACCCAAATTGCATCTATGCCTTGAGAAACCTTGGGAAGACCAGTAACAAAATCCATGGTAATGTGCTCCCACTTCCATTCTGGAATTTCAAGTGGTTGCAATGGACCTTTTGGTACTTGATGCTCCGCTTTAACTCGTTGAAAAGTTAGACACCTTGAGATAAACATCGTTATCTCTCTCTTGATATTGCTCCACCAAAATGTATGACGAAGATCGTGATACATTTTGGTACTCCCAAGATGGATTGCAAACTGTGTGTTGTGCACCTCCATCATGATTTTATACTTTAAATCAGGGTCGTTAGGAACACAAAGTCTGGAGTTGACTCAAAGTATTCCTTCTTCATCGATTCTTGTTTCCGGCATAGCACCTTCTTGCACTTTCTTCCTCATACGCATCAGCTCCAAGTCTGTAGCTTGAGCAGCTTTAACTTTATCGATTAAATTCGGTTCTACTCGTATATTCGCCATCATCACAAAGGTCCCTAGAGTCTCTAACTCTATCTCCATCCTTTACAAGTCATATAAAATGGGCCTTTGTGTTGACAATATCGCACTCGTACTTGCATATGATCTTCTACTCAATGCGTTCGCTACCACGTTCGCTTTTCCAGGATGGTATTGGATGGTATGATCATAATCTTTCAACAGTTCAAGCCAAATTCATTGTCGCATGTTGAGTTCCTTTTGAGTGAAGAAATATTTGAGGCTTTTATGATCCGTAAAGATCTCCACTTTCTCCACATACATGTAATGCCTCCAAATTTTAAGTACAAAGACAACATCTGCCAACTCTAGATCATAAGTAGGATAATTTCTCTCATATTCTTTGAGTTGTCGCGAGGCATAGGCTATGACTTTCGCATATTACATGAGAACACATCCCAACCCTTTGCCCGAAGCATAACTGTAGATGACAAATCCCTCCGAGCCAGATGGTATTGTCAAAACAGGTGCTGAAATGAGTCTCCTCTTGAGTTCTTGAAAACTCTTCTCACATTCTTCGCTCCAATCGAACATTTTATCTTTCTTAGTCAGCTGAGTTAATGGAGTAGCAATTCGAGAAAATCCTTCCACGAATCTCCGATAATAACCAGCTAAACTGAGAAAACTACGTACTTCGGTCACTGATTTAGGTTTCTCCCAGCTTTGAATTGCTTCAATTTTTGCCGGGTCAACAAATATTCCATGACTTGATATTACGTGCCCAAGGAATGCTACTTCTTCAAGCCAGAACTCGCATTTCTTCAACTTGGCATAAAGCTTCTATTCACGAAGCTTTTGGAGTACCAGCCTCAAGTGTTGCTCATGATCTTCATGGCTTTTGTAATAAATAAGGATGTCATCAATAAAGACGACCACAAAGTGATCCAAATATTCCTTGAATACTCGGTTCATCATATACATGAAAGGCAGCAGGAGAATTACTCAATCCAAAGGACATGACTAGGAATTCATAATGCCCGTACCGAGTTCTGAAAGCTGTCTTTGGAATGTCATATGTTCTAATCTTCAATTGGTGATATCCGGAACGAAGATCAATCTTTGAAAAGAATTTGGCTCCTTGTAACTGGTCAAACAGGTCATTAATATGTGGCAATGGGTACCTATTTTTTATGGTGACATGATTCAACTCCCGATAATCAATACAAAGTCGCATACTCCCATCTTTCTTCTTCACGAATAGAACAGGAGCACCCCAAGGAGAAGTACTAGGACGAATAAAGCCAATGTCTAATAATTCCTGCAGTTGGGTCTTTAACTCCTTAAGTTCAATAGGAACCATTCGATATGGGGCTTTGGAAATGGGTTTTGTACCGGGTTCAGGGTCGATACAAAATTCAATTTCACACTCTGGGGGTAGGCCAGAAAATTCTTCAGGGAATACGTTAGGGAATTTATTAACAACATAAATATCATTCAAAACAGACGTATTTTTGTTTAGATCCGTGACATGAGCTAGGAAGGCTTGACATCCGTTTTTTAATAAACGAATAGCTTTATGGCTTGAGATGACCGTGATTGATTTTAATGGTTTGGTCGCTTGAATTTGCATAATAGGTTGATTAGGAATATGAAATCTAATAACCTTATGAAAACAATCAATTTTAGCATGATGAGTAGTTAATCAATCAATCCCTAGAATCACATTAAATGCAAGTATTTTCATTGAAATAAGATCGACATGTAATGTAAGGGTACCGATTTCAACCAAAAGAGACTTATAAACATTGGATGTAATGAAGGTTTCTCCCAACGGAGTTTCCACTGATAAGTTAAAGTCTAATTTCTCCGAAGTCAAATTTAATCGTTGAGCGTAAGTAGGAGAAATAAAAGAATGGGTAGAACCAAATAAGGTATAGACTTCGCTAGAGTTTATGATAATCTTACCCGTGATGACCTTGTTTGGGTTCCTTGCTTTCTAGGAGGTCACAAAAAACGCTCTCCCTTGCATTACCGGCTTTGACTTTTCTGGGACGACCTTTGGTGCCTCCATCCTAGCTGAACTTGTCTTCGGTGAACGACAAAATCTAGCTAAGTGACCTTCTCTTCCACAATTATAACATGCTTTGGACGGCATCGCGCAGTTTGGACTGATGTGTCCCTCCCCTCCGTATTTGAAGCATATGATAGGTGGTCGTTCTCCATCCTTAACAACGGGTGCTGGTGTTGACGTCTTTCCATCATTGTTGAATCTCCTTTTCTTGAAATGTCCATTCTTATTGTTTTGGCTCTGATTACCACCGAAGTGGTTACCATTTCTGGCCTGTTGATTCCCTCCACGCTTGTTGTCACCGCTTTCATGACTGCTCTCACTGGTATTATTATTTTGTCGGCTGCTCTTTTTTGGTTGCGTTGAGTCGTTATCGCGCTCCACTAAGTGAGCCCTATTTACAACATCTGAATACAAACACAGTTTATGAGAAATAAGATATTGACGTATCTCTAGCTTCAAACCTCTTAAAAACATCCACGTCATTCTTTCTTCATTATCAACTAAGTGGGACGTAAACCGGGACAACTCGACAAACATAGCTTCGTACTGCGACACGGTCATATTATTCTACTCCAACTTGATGAACTCTACCTCCTTCATGTGACGAATACTTTCGGAAAAGTACTTGTCATTGAACAGTTCTTGGAACTTCTCCCAAGACATCTTCAGTACGACATGTTGAGTATGCTTTACTGATTCCCACTAGTAATCTGCCTCTCCTCGCAACATAAAGGTGGCAAAGAGAACCTTTTGCTCCTCGACGCATCCCAAGACATCAAATATCTTGGTGATCTGCTTTATCCATGTTTCCGCCTTAAGTGGTTTTGGTTGTCCAATAAACTCCGGTGGTCCCAGCTCCTTGAACTGTTTAGCGGTGACCATCTGAAAGTTTCCAGTGTTTCCACCTATATTTTGGACAGGATCCACTCTCGCCTGCTGTTGCATAAATTGCATAAAGCCTCTGAACATTCCATCATTCATCATTTGGTCAGTGTTGTTGTTTGCATGAGGATTGTCGCCTTCTTGATGCACATTATCTTGATTATTGATGTGTGGTGAATCAACGGTCTCCTGTGCTCCATTGCTATTCTCAAAATTCTCGGATGTCATTTTCAAATAATGCCACAAAACAAAGGTTAATTGACATCTAAAATATTATACCTATATTCCGACCGACTAATTAAATACCAAATAAACTTAGGTAGGTCATACTAACGAAGGAATTCCCCGTCTCTCCCCTCCTAGTTCTATTCTTCCATCTTAGCCAGAGATCATATCCCTAAGATCTGATACCAACTGTGACGCCCACAAAATAGGTATACATCACCCATGTTGAGTCGTCAAATACATGGTACAGAATTCAAATATAAACTTAATTATACAACAGTCGTGTAAAATATGACTAAACATATGTTGTGAGTTTTAATACAAATATTGTTATCTAGACAATATACAAACTCAATGGGGTCCTCATTACATTTATTATCACACTATTTCATAGAATAGTGAGGACTACTAATGCACCATCTAGGACCATCACTCTTTTCCCCGACTAGTCCATACTACGTTGTCATTTCCTGAAGAGAATAATGAAAGTAAAAGGGTGAGCTCAACTAGCCCAGTAAAAAATATTATGATTAAGATAATGCAGAATAAATTATCATTAGCCTTCAACAATGTTAAACTGATAAAATATAACAAAAATCAAGTTTAACTGCAGCGGAACAAGCAATCCATTAGAACAGTCAAGTAGAGAATAAAATCTATTATCTTCTATGATTTAAAAGGTTTTTTTATTACTTTTTATCGCTGAGACTCAGATTAATAAATAATCCACATCATCCCTGCACTACGGCCAATGATATTCATTAGTATCACGACCACAAATTATCCATGCACTATAGGCCAATGATATTCATGTATTCATCAATGGTCATGATCATGCCAACAACTGTCCATCAATGCACTACGGGCCAATGAGGACTTTTTTCACATCATTTATAACATTACAGTCATGATTACACCGAATAATCCCTGGTCATAATCATACCAAGTCTATCTATGCACTACAGGCCACAGATGACTTTCAATATAATATAAACATGAGGATGATGACAATAATATAAGAATTCAATAAAACAAGTTCAAGAATTAATTTATCCAGGAACCAATAACGTCCAAATTGTCAACATGATACTTATTTGTGGAGTAAAATTCAAGAATGCTCAGAAGAATATTTTCATGAAAAGATACTGGATGAAGCGCAAATATCAAGGATATTCCACTAATTTCGTGGAGCATAGAAGTCAAAAATTTAAGTAACTGAGTATAATAAAGAATGGAATAACAAAAAAAATCACCAGGCATGCGATAGACCGCACAGACAGGTTATTCCAACAGAATAATAAATAACGAAACCAGGTCATGCGTAAACGCACAGACAGGATATTCCAACAGAATAATAAATAATGGAACTAGGTCATGCGTAGACGCATAGACAGGATATTCCGACAGAATAATAAACAACGGAACTAGGTCATGCGTAAACGCACAGACATGATATTCCAACAGAATAATAATTAATGGAACCAGGTCATACGTAAAGCACAGACAGGATGTTCCAACAGAATGATAAATAATAGAACCAGGTCAAGCGTAAAGTACAGACATGATGTTCCAACAGAATAATATAATTGGAATAACAGAATAATTTCACCAAGTATAGGGTAGCCCACGTATACAAGTTATTCCAACAGAATAATAAAGAATGGAATAACAGAAGTTCTCTTCATGAATAAGAAAGAAAGAATACCCCTTACGAGTACGACAAATAATATCCCTTACCGTAAAAGAATAGTATTCCGACTGGTAGGGCGAGGATATTCTTGAAATAAACTTACACTACGCTCAAAGCTTCTTAAAACTCTAAAGAAATACGCTCAAGGTTATAGAAGAATTCTCTGAACTTCTGGTGTGGTTTTCAATTCTAACTAAGCATCCTATTTATAGGAAAATAGAAAGGATACTATGTTGCACTATGCAATAAAATATAATAAATACTAAATATATATATATATATATATATATATATATATATTTAAAACCTAATAAAACAAATAACTTTATAAAAGTATTCTATTTTATATAAAAAGATTTTACTATACAAAACACTATGCAGACACTATAAAACACTATGCAACATTATGCATAATAAAATATAATATATTATAATTATTGTCTAATAAAATGAATAAGTTTATAAAAGTATTCTGTTTTATATAAAAAAAATTTACTATGCAAAACACTATGCATAATAAAATATTATATATTCTATTTATAGTCTAATAAAATGAATAACTTTATAAAAGTATTCTATTTTATATAAAAAGCTATTCTATTTTATTACATTAATAATACTAATAAAATAAAACTCATCATCATTATTATAATTCATAATATTAATCGACCAGGTCGTTCACAGGAAAGAGGGAGCTTTCTAATAAGGATTTCTCATCATTGGCGCACAATTAGGTGACCAAACCACTCTTTGATAGAACTTCTAGACATCGTTAATATTGAAAATAATAATATTAATAACTTTGTCATCTCAATTATTGATTTAATAGTATATAAAATATTGATAATAATTGAATCAAATAACGTGAGATACTATGCAACAATTACTGTAGCAATAATTGAACAAAACTGAGTGACTTCTCTCATAAGCATCAATAATCAATACCGTGTGCTACTATGCAACCACGCGTATTAATGTACTTTTATCACTGGGTGTTTCAACAGTTAACGGTAAAACTTCTGCCGTTATTTTCATAAAGTATTTTTGTCGTTTTCTCAATCCGACAATAATTTCGTTGTTGGGTCCACCAATGATTGTGCCGTTGTACGAATATTCGCTGTTATAACGAATATTCCCCGACCAATCGAATATTATATAACAACTTGCATACTTTGCTAAATTTATAAATATTACCCATAACTATAACATTATATCAAATTTAGTCCATAATATTCAAAAATGATATTTATAGAAAATTCGTTTTTATTTATAAAAGTTGGGGTCTTACAGCTGAGTTGTGAGACAAGAACTATGAGGGGAGAGACGGGGAATTCCTTCACTAGTATGACCTACCTAAGATTATTTGGTATTTAATTTGTCGGTCAGAGTAATATTGATAATATGTGATATGTCAATTAACCCTTGTTTTGTGGCAGTATTTGAAAATGGCATCTAAAAATGTTGAGATTAACAATGAAGCACATGAGACCGTTGAGTCACCAACGATCAATACCAAGGATAATGTACAATAGGAAGACAATAATCCTCAGTAAAACAACAACATCGATCAAATGATGAATGATGGGATGTTCAGAAGCTTTATGCAATTCATGCAACATCAGGCGAGAACGACTCCTGTCCAAAATGCAGGTGGAAACATTGACAACTCTCGGACGGTCACCACCAAGCAGTTCAAGGATCTGGGACCAACGAAGTTTATTGGAGAGTCAAAACCACTTAAGGCGGAGACGTGGATAAAATAGATCACCAAGATATTTGATGTCTTGGGATTGTGACAACCCGAGAATTTAGACAATTTATGAATATCTTAAATGATTGATTTAAGGTCAAATTATAGATCTAGACAGAAAATAAGTGTATGCGTATGATGTTATTAGGGTGGAATTTTGAGGATTTCAAAATTTCGTGAAGGCTTTTAAGTGAATTATTCAGGATTAAGTGTTTATGTGAATATGCTCTGTGCATATGGTTAAATTATATCTGTGACAAACCCTAAGTTTATATTAAGAACGACAACGTTCAGTTAGAAAACCCTAATGTCTAATAAGAAACCCTAGAAATCTGTTCTGGAAACCCTAGTTTCAGTTCTGGGAAATACGAAATCCTAATTCGGATATTGAAAACCCTAGATTGGGAAGACAATGTATGTATAAGGTTAAACGTCATTAATAATTTTAATTAATTAGGGAAAACCCTAATGAATTGCTGAAAATCTTAATTGATTATTTGAAAACCCTAATACCAGATCTGAAAATTCTAATTTCAGATTCTGATAAAATGAAACCCTAATCTGGGAATATAACGGAGAATTTTAATGCTACGTGGTAATAATTAAGTATTAATTATGGTAAAGGTTAATTAATTAACAAACCCTAATTTCCAATTTATGGAACCCTAATTGTTCCGTCAGAAACCGTAATTGTTCAGTGGTGGATTTAATTGCTAAAATTAGCAATGTTAATTAGAAAACTCTAATCCTAATTATTTCAAATTATGAGTAATTAGAAAACCCTAATCTAATTACAAGATTTAATTTCTAAAATTAGAAAATTTATTTTTCTATTAGAAACCCTAATTAGTGGTTTATATACCCTAATGACCATTTTGACCTTAATTGCTAAATTAGCAACGTTAATTAGGAAATATTAATCCTAATTTGTTAAAGTCCTAATGTAAGTAGGAAATTAAAATATAATTAGAATCCCTAATTATATTTTTTTTAAATCATGATTTTCTATTTTAAATTCTAATTAGAAAATCTTAGAAATCCAAGTTGCTAAATATTTAAGGGTCAAACCCTAAACTCTCAATGATCCAAACCCTAACCCTAAGGGTGTGCAACTCATGAAAATCCTAGAAATAAATGAAAAAGACAAGAATGCCCTTTTATGTATTATTTTAGACAACTTGCAAATCTAGCCAATATCTTGGGTTGGTGACCAACCCTAACCCTAACCTAGCCTAGAATGTGACTTTTATGTCCAACAAATCCAGCAAAATCAGCAACATGCCATGTACCATATCATATTAATAGAATTAGAGAGAGAAATGAGCTACTTTACTATTATTTTTCTCCCAAGCAATCCTCTCTCTAAAATCCGAAAATTTGGAGTGAGGGAGAGTAAAAAGATGATCCATGATAAAGTTCTTAGCAAGCCAAGAAACAGAATCAAAAGTCAGAAATCGGAAATTTAGCATAAAAGGTATAAAATCCTAGAATTTTGAAATCTCTTGATTTTATGTTAAATGTTGAAATTGATTGTTCAAAGTTGTGTAATAGGGTGTCAATTAGAGATCTGGGTTGTTGGATCATGGATCCATAACCCCTAGATACTCGAATCTAGTATTTTAGAAAATATGGAAAAGTTGAAAAGAGTCGTCTGACATCCATATGTCAGACATTATAGATCTTCATCTGTTAATGTTTAGGTTTGTTTAATGTTATATATCTGTTCTCTGGTATATGTTCTTTAATCTGAGACTTGAATCAACCTTAGATCGTGTCTAGATCTTAAGATATATGCAGTCAAACTGCATTGACCGACGTTGACTGTGACGAATCTGGGTAACCCAGATTACCCAGAAATTTCTGACAACCCATTTGAATACTCTGATCTCGCGCGTGTATAGTTTTTCTGACTAATTTGTTGTTTTGATATTGTATCCTTACATGTGTACTACACATGTATGGTTTTATATTACTCCGATCATGATTAGGCTGAAAGATATGCTTGGTCAAACGTGGGATGATCAACTGCTCAAGAACATTTCTGGGTAACCCAGAAATGTTCAAGAAAAGTTCTTCTGGGCTACTTTGACCAGCTCTGATCTTGCATAGGAAATGTGTTTATGATGATATGATTCAATCTAAATGCTCACTGACATGACGACTACAAGATGGAATCACTCTAACACCAAAACAATTACAAGAACCATAATATTTGTGAGCTTAAAAATGCTGGGTCGACACTGTCTGGGTTTCTGGGTTACCCAGAAAACCCAGATGTGTTCTGACAGTAAATTTAAAAGCTTAGATCTTGTTGATCATTTATTGTATGACTAAGATGAAGGTTTATTCATGTAGTGTTACATAAACACTACATTATCAATACTTAACCTAGCCCAGAACATAAACAGATTGGATTTTATAATCGGTCAAACCACCCAACCCGAACACTGTCAAGAACACTCAAGAACACTCAAGAACACCTATAGCGACAAAAAGTGTCGCTATAGGCCTTTAGCGACAGATTATTATTATTTTTCCGGAAATTAATTTAAAATTAGAAAAAAATGGTTTTTAATTATTAAAAATACAAAATAAATTATGAAAAATTATTTTAAAGTCTGAAAAATAGTTTTTAACTATTTTGAGTATATTTTGAAAATATTTAATATTTTTGGAATATAAATGGTATTTATTTATTTAATTATAATATTAAATAAATTATTAAAAATAGTTTTAATTCATGAAAAATTATTTTATGGTATAAGAAAATATTTTAAGTTATTTTTGATGACTTTTAATATTTTGTGAGAAAATTCATTAATTAATCAAAATTAATGATAATTAGTTTATTTAATAGATATATTAAATAAATTAAGGAAAATAAAATTAATGATTTAAAAATCATATAAAAATGATTTAAGTGTTATAAAAATATTTTAAGTTATAAAAAGTAACTTTTGATATTTTGGCATGAAAATATTAATATTTTAATATTAATATTAATTATCGGATAATGGATTTAAGTGTTTAAAATTCATATAATTGTGATTTTAAGGTATTAAAAATACTTTGATATATTATAATTATATTATAATATTATGTTATGATTTTCATTAATATTTTGTATTAAATAGATATTAATGATTAAGGTATTAAGTGGTATTTAATTCATTTAAATACGATTTTAAGGATTGAAAAATGTTGATAAATGGTAATAATTATCCGAAAGTTATTACGAGTCTAGGAAAAATATTTTGTCTGGTTAGAAATTATCTGTGATAATTGTTAACTGTTAAGTCAGAGTTTAATTGAAATTAAACTCGATATTCGTCTGACTAGACCGTCGGGATGATAGAATTGTGTTGGTTTCAACTCAAATTGCAATAGTTTGACTTGATACCTAGTCTTATGTGCTGTAAAGACTGAAAGGGTTATGTGGTAATGTGTTTAGGTTATTCTGTGGATATAAGTATAACAGTAATATACTGTGATGATATTATTCTAATATTGGAGATCTATATTATTAATATTAGGTCTTCGGGTAAAGCGTTATAAATTGTGTTGCGATAATCAACGGTGCAGACAAGTTTTTCAGTTCTATTATGTTTGTGGATGGAATGTGTTATGTGTTAAATTACATATTATGCTCTATAAATTGTTAAAAGTCAAAATATGACTAAGTTAATTGGGTTATGGAACTCAATCAATATGTGATTACATGTTGTATGATGTAACTTGATAAATTAGAAATGTATAATGCATGAATTAATGTTTTGTAAGAAATTATTGATGCATGTAGGATATGTTTAGTAAAGAATATATGTTGCATGCAGATATGCATATTAAAGGAAATGTAGTGCATATAAAATTGTGTGCTATGTGAAACATGATAGATTGTTAAATTTGCTGGGCTGTCGAACTCAATCTTGCAAACATAAACTTTTTGCAGGTTAATGATGTTAGACAATATTATTTTCTATACGGATGATGAAGATTGAGCGATGCATAAAATGAATACATTTTCTTGATTTAGAAATGGTATAGATCTATGATTGATAGTTTTATCAAATGTAATTTTCAGTTATGTATAGTTTGAAATGTTGAATAGATAAATAAGATTTATTTTGAATTGAGAATAGATATGATTCTTAAATAAATGAATCATCGATAGAAAAGATAATGCCAAATCCAGCTTGGGATATCATGTGCAGCTACTAAAAATAAAAATATATATATATAGTGTGATAAATGTGTTATAAAGATTATGAATTGTATTTAAGTTAAGGTTACTCGACCTTGGGGATAAGTGTGTAAAGTTTAATGTATAAACAATTTATGTTTATATCTTCCGCAAATAGTTATAGAAATAGTGTACCGAGTCCGCGGCGATTCGGGGCCCGGATTCGGGGCTACTACAGGGATGCTCCGAGGAGCAAAAGTTTCCCTTTGCTACCTTCATGTTGCGAGGAGAGGAAGATTACAGGTGGGAATCTGTAAAGCATACTCAACCTGCCGCACTGAAAATTTCTTGGGAGAAGTTCCAAGAGCTAATCAACGACAAGTACTTTCCCAAAAGTATTCATCACATGAAGGAGGTGAAGTTTATCAAGTTGGAGTAAAACAATATGATCGTGTCACAGTATGAAGCTAAGTTTGTTGAGTTGTCCCGGTTTGCGCCCCACTTGGTTGATAATGATAAGAGAATGACGCAGATGTTTCTAAGAGGTTTGAAACCCGAGATACGTCAATACTTAATTTCTCACAAACTATGTTGGTATTCAGATGTTGTAAATAGGGCTCCGTTATTGGAGCGCGATAATTAGTCAACACAACCCAGAGAGAGTAGCCGACAAGTCAATAATACCAATGGTAGTAGTTATAGAAGCAGTGATAACAAATGTGGAGGGAATGAACATGCCAGAAATGTTAATCACTCCAGTGGTAATCATGGCCAAGATAATAAAAGTGGAAATTTTAAGAAGAGGAGATTCAATAATGATGGAAAGACGTCAGCACCAGTACCTGTTGTTAAGGAAGGAGAACGACCGCCGGTCGTATATTACAAATACAGAGGGGAGGGACACATCAGTCCAAACTATACGCAGCAGTCAAAAGCATGTTACAATTATGGAAGAGAAGGTCACCTAGCCCGATTTTGTCGGGCACCAAAGTCAAGTCCAGCTGGGATAGAGGCATCAAAGGCCGTCCCTGACAAGACAAAACCGGTATTTCAAGGGAGAACGTTTGTCGTAACCTCCCAAAAAGCGAGGAATCCAAACGAGGTGATCACGGGTAAGCTAATCATAAACTCTTACGAATCTTATACCTTATTTGATACCGATTCTACCCATTCTTTTATTTCTCCTACTTGCGCTCAATGTTTAAATTTGACTCCGGAGAAATTAGACTTTGACTTATCGGTTAAAACTTCATTGGGGGAAACCTTTATTACATCCACTGTTTATAAGTCTTGTTTGATTCAAATCGGTAACCGCACGTTACCTGTCAATCTTATCTCCTTAAAAATACTTGGATTTGACGTGATTCTAGGGATTGATTGCTTAACTACTCATTATGCTAAAATTTATTATTTTCGTAAGGTTGTTAGCTTTCATATTCCTAATCAACCTATTATGCGAATTCAAGCGACCAAACCATTAAAATCAATCACAGTCATCTTAAGACATAAAGCTATTCGTTTATTGAAAAACGGATGTCAAGCTTTCTTAGCTCATGTCACGAATTTAAATAAAAATACATCAGTCTTGAATGATATTTCCATTGTTAATAAATTTTCTGACGTATTCCCTGAAGAACTTCCTAGCCTACCCCCAGAGCGTGAAATTAAATTTTGTATCGACCTTGAACCCGATACAAAACCCATTTCCAAAGCCCCATATCGAATGGCTCCTGTTAAACTTCAGGAGTTAAAGACTCAACTGCGGGAATTGTTAGACATCGGTTTCATTCATCCTAGTACATTTCTTTGGGGTGCTCTTGTTCTCTTCTTAAAGAAGAAAGATGGAAGTATGCGAATTTGTATTGATTATCGGGAGTTGAATCATGTCACCATAAAAAATAGGTACCCGTTGCCACGCATTGATGACCTGTTTGATCAGTTGCAAGGCGCCAAATTCTTTTCAAAGATCGATCTTCGTTCTGGATATCATCAGTTAAAGATTAAAATGATGACATCCCAAAGACTGCTTTCAGAACTCGGTACGAGCATTATGAATTTCTAGTCATGTCTTTTGGATTGACTAATGCTTCTGCTGCCTTCACGAATATGATGAACAGAGTATTCAAGGAATATTTGGATCACTTTGTGGTCGTCTTTATTGATGACATCCACATATATTCCAAAAGCCATGAAGATCATGAACAACACTTGAGGCTGATACTCCAAAAGCTTCGTGAAAACAAGCTTTATGCCAAGTTGAAGAAATGTGAGTTCTGGCTTGAGGAAGTAGCATTCATTGGGCACATAGTATCAAGTCATGGAATATCTATTGACCCAATAAAGATTGAAGCTATTCAAAGCTGGGAGCAACCTAAATCAGTGACCGAAGTACGTAGCTTTCTCGGCTTAACTGGTTATTATCGGAGATTCATAGAAGGGTTTTCTCGAATCGCTACTCCATTAACTCAGCTGACTCGAAAAGATACAAAATTTGGTTGGAGCGAAGAATGTGAGAAGAGTTTTCACGAACTTAAGAGGAGACTCATTTCAGCACCTGTTCTGACAATACCATTTGGTTGGGAGGGATTTGTCATCTACAGTGATGCTTCAGGCAAAGGTTTAGGATGTGTTCTCATGCAACATGGGAAAGTCATAGCCTATGCATCACGACAACACAAAGAATATGAGAGAAATTATCCTACTCATGATCTAGAGTTGGCAGCTGTCGTTTTTGCGCTTTAGATTTGGAGGCATTACCTGTATGCAGAGAAGGTGGAGATCTATACGGATCATAAAAGCCTCAAATATTTCTTCACTCAAAAGGAACTCAACATGCAGTAAAGACGATGGCTTGAGTTGTTGAAAGATTATAATCATACCATCCAATACCATCCTGGAAAAGTAAACGTAGTAGCTGATGCATTGAGTAGAAGATCATATGCGGGTATGAGTGTGATATTGTTAATGCAAAAGCCTATTTTTATGACTTATGAAGGATGGAGATAGAGTTAAAGACTCTAGGGACCCATGTGATGATGGAAAATATATTAGTAGAACCGACTTTAATTGATAAAGTTAAAGCTGCTCAAGCTACGGACCTGGAGCTGATGCGTATGAAGAAGAAAGTACAAGAAGGTGTTGTTTCGGAAGCAAGAATTGACGAGGAAGGAATACTTCGAGTCAACTCCAGACTTTGTGTTCCAAACGACCCTGATTTAAAGTATAAGATCATGATGGAGGCGCACAACACAGCGTTTGCAATCCATTCTGGGAGTACCAAAATGTATCATGATCTTCGACATATATTTTGATGGAGCAATATGAAGAGATAGATAGCGAGGTTTATCTCAAGGTGTCTAACATGTCAATGAGTTAAGGCAGAGCATCAAGTGCCAAAAAGTCCATTGCAACCACTTGAAATTCCAGAATGGAAGTAGGAGCACATTACCATGGATTTTGTTACTGGTCTTCCCAAGGTTTCTCAAGGCATAGATGCAATTTCGGTCATTCTTGATAGATTGACTAAGTCTGCTCATTTCTTACCGATACGAGAAACTTATACACTTGAACGTCTTGCTCGTATGTACATAAATGAGATTGTAAGTCTGCATGGCATGCCAGTATCCATAGTTTCTGATCGAGACCCAAGATTCACTTCAAGATTTTGGGTTAGTTTGCAAAAAGCTATGGGCACATATTTACGATTTAGTTCGGCGTATCATCCACAAATGGACGGACAATCAAAGAGGACTATTCAAACTCTTAAGGATTTATTAAGACTTTGTGTCCTTGACTTCAAAGGAAGTTGGGACAAGTTCTTACCATTGGTAGAGTTTTCCTATAATAACAGTTATCAAGCAAGTATTGGCATAGCTCCATTTGAGGCATTATATGGACGAAAGTGTCATTCTCCGGTATGCTGGGATGAGGTAGATGAAGCAACGTTGTTGGGACCAGAGTTGATACGTATGAATACATAAAAGATTCAAACGATCCGACAACGTATAAAAACCTCACAAGATAGGCAAAAGAGTTATGCTGATCTTCATCGAAAGGACGTGGAATTCAATATTGGAGATCATGTGTTGTTACGTGTTGCTCCATGGAAAGGAGTTATGAGATTTGGAAAGAGAGGAAAGCTCACTCCTTGATTCATTGGCCCAGTTTTAATCCTTGATTGAGTAGGAAATGTGGCCTATAGACTCGCCTTACCGCCAAGTATGTCTCGTGTTCATAACATTATTCACATATCTATGTTACGTAAATATGTGAAAGTCCCGAACCACATTATTGAATTAGAACCAGATAAGATAGAGGAAGATTTAACGTATGAAGAGGTAGCTGTTAAAATCTTGGATAAGAAGGATCATATTCTACGCTCCAAGGTTATACCTCAAGTCAAAATTTTATGGAGAAACCACGATGTGGAGGAAATGATCTGGGAGATAGAATCTGAAATGAAATCAAGGTATCCTCACCTCTTCGACATATCAGGTACATACCCTAATTTCGAGGATGAAATTTCATAAGAAGAGGACGTTGTAAGACCCCAACTTTTTTTAAAATAAAGAATATTTTTTCTCGAAATATATATTTGAATATTATGGTGTGGATATGATATAATGTTACAGTTGTGGGTAATATTTGGAAAATTTTGCAAAGTAAGCAAGTTGATATAAAATACTCGATTGGTCGGGGAATATTCGTTTTAACAGGGAATATTCGTACGACGGTACAATCATTGGTGGACCCCACAACGGAAGTATTGTCGTAGTTAGAAAACGACAGAAATATCTTTTTATAAAAATAACGGCGAAAGTTTTACCGTTAACTGTTGAACTACCCGATGGTAAAAGTACAATAATATGCGTAGTTGCATAGTAGCACACGGTATTGATTATTGATGCTTACGTAAGAAGTCACTCAGTTTACTCAATTATTGATACAGTAATTGTTGCATAGTATCTCACGTTATTTGATTCAATTATTGTCACAGTATAATCTGCATAATATTTCATATTATTAAATAAATAATTGAGACAACAAAGTTATTCATATTATTATTTGCAATATTGACAATGTCTAGAAGTTCTGTCAAGGAGAGGTTTGGTCCTCTAATTGCGCCCCAATAAGGAGAAATCCTTATCGGAAAGCCCCCTCTTTCCTGGGAACGACCTGGTTGTTAAATATTGTGAGTTATAATATTAGTGATGAGTAATTGTTGAAGTATTAAGAATGCGTTTATTGAAGATAAGTGAATTACAAAAGTTAGAGGGGAATAATGCAAACTTGGAAAGCTTTAGGGGTACTAAAGTGTAATAAGTTAAATCAATCTGGACCATTGGTGGTGGTTTTAATAGTAAACCAACCTGGACCATTGATGGTTGTTTTAATAGTAAACCAATCTGGACCATTGATGGTGGTTTTTATAGTTAATCAATCTGGACCATTGATGGTGGTTTTAATTGTGAGACCCCAGATTTTATGAATAAACATTTAATTTTCTCGAAATAATTTTTTTGAATATTATGTTGTGGATTTGATATAATATTATAGTTATGGGTAATATTTACAAATTTTGCAAAGTACGCAAGTTGTTATATAATATTCGATTGGTCGGGGAATATTCGTTTTAACAGGGAATATTCATACAACGGCACAATCATTGGTGGACCGCACAACAGAATTATTATCGGATTAAGAAAACGACAAAAATACTTTATGAAAATAACGGCGGAAGTTTTACCGTTAACTGTTGAAACACCCGGTGTTAAAAGTACAGTAATACGTGTGGTTGCATAGTAGCACACAGTATTAATATATTGATGCTTACGTGATAAGTCACTCAGTTTTGTTGGTATTATTAATGTAATAATACAGAAAATCTTTTTATATAAAACAGAATACTTTTATAAAGTTATTCTATAAATAGAATATATTATATTCTATTATGCATAGTGTTGTATAGTGTCTGCATAATGTTTTCATTATAAAATCTTTTTATATAAAACAAAATACTTTTATAAAGTTATCTATTTTATTAGACAATAATTAGAATATATTATATTTTATTATGCATAGTGCCTGCATAGTGTTTGCATAGTAAAATCTTTTATAAAGTTATTCGTTTTATTAGATTATAAATAGAATATATTATATTTTATTTAAAAGATTTTGCTTTAAATATGGACCTTCAAATTAAAGTATATCAATCTGGACCGTTTATGAGTTAGTTACTATGCAGTCCATTTTTCTATAAATAGAAGCTCATTCCTTCATTATTTTCTTACGAATTCACTGAAACTCTAGAGAGATAAACTATAGAGAGAAAGAAGAAAGTATTCTGCTACTTCACTACTTATATATCCAGTACTCTTCTTCTTAAGGTATGGAATATTATTTGTTGTACTCGTAAGGGGTGTTATTCTTTTGTATTCATGAAGAGAACTTCTGTTATTCCATTCTTTATTATTCTGTTGGAATAACCTATATACGCGGACTTCCCTATACTTGGTAAAATTCTTCTGTTATTTCATTCTTTATTATTCTGTTGGAATATCTTGTCTGTACGTTTTACGCCGGACCTGGTTTCGTCTTTATTATTATTCTGTTGGAATATCCTGTCTGTACGTTTTACGTTGGACCTGGTTCCGTCTTTATTGATATTCTATTGGAATAACCTGTCTATACGAAGTACTGCATGCATGGTGATTTCTGTTATTATTCCGTTCTTTATTATTCTTTTGGAACATCCTGTCTGTGCTTTACGCATGACCTGGTTCCGTTAATTATTATTCTGTTGGAATAACCTGTCTATGCAAAGTACCACATGCATGATGATTTCTTTTGATATTCCATTCTTTATTATACTCAGCTGGTTAAAACTTTGACTTCCATACTCCATGAAATTAGTGGAATATCCTTGATATTTGCGCTTCATCCAGTATCTTTTCATTGAAATATTCTTCTGAGCATTCTTGAATTTTACTCTACAAAGCAGTATCATGTTGACAAATGGAACATTATTAGTTCCTGGATAAATTAAGTTTTGAACTTGTTTTATTGAATTCTTATATCATTGTCATCATCCTCATGTTTATATTATATTGAAAGTCATCTATGGCCTGTAGTGCATAGATGAACTTGGTATGATTATGACCAGGGATTATTCAATGTAATCATTACCATAATGTTATAAATGATGTGAAAAAAGTCCTCATTGGCCCGTAGTGCATTGATGGACAGTTGTTGGCATGATCATGACCATTTATGAATACACTAATATCCTTGGCCTGTAGTGCATTGATAATTTGTGGTCGTGATACTAATGAACATCATTGGCCGTAGTGCATGGATGATGTGGATTATTTATTAAGCTGAGTCTCAGCGATAAAAAGTAATGAAAAACCTTTTAAATCATAAAAGATAGTAGATTTTATTCTCTACTTGACTGTTCTAATGAATTGCTTGTTCCGCTGCAGTTAAACTTGATGTTTGTTATATTTTATTAGTTTAACATTGTTGAAGGCTAATGATAATTTATTCTGCATTATCTTAGAATGCAGTTTCTGAGATAACCCCAGAAATGCTTGTTTCAAATGCCATCAGCTTCAATCTCGGCACTCACAACGAAATACATTGTGCCAACACGGCAATCACATCAGAAGACATGCACACCTCAAAGATGACAATGAGGATCTTCAACAAATGCAGCAGTCCAATCTCAGCGAAGTCTGAGCAACGTCTGCTTATCGGCCCAATCCGGCAGTAACACCGGTGAGGGGCAATATCTCCATCTCGTCCAACACGATGCCACGTCTCGTCTCTACGCAACAATGTCCCATATGGCTAACCAATCCCGAGTAACTATTGTGCGGGGTAACGGATGAAAGTTGAAGCTTGAAGACCGGAGGGCATCGTCCCATCTTCAAAGACTTCGTACAAACTCTAATCTCATGCCATCGTACAACTCTCGATAACGGCGGTCCGAAATAGGTCCTGAATACCTCAAAACGGATGCCCGGATTGCATTTCTCAAAATCCGAGTGGACATTACAGTGCCTGAGTCCACATACTTCGAGACGACCCGACCCGACAGAACCGGCCTGACCCCCCTCTGGTACACCTGCGACACCTTTTGCCTATAAATAAGAGGCTTGGGGTGCTAATTTTTAAGAGAAAAAAGACGGGGAAACCCTGCACAATTTTCTCTGCACTCGTCATACAGTGTATTTTCCCACTTTCAAACACTTGTGAACTCATATATAGCCTCTTTTGTACTCACAAAAGCCCAGTGTTTACCCACTCTAAAGATATAGAAACCCTTTTTATCAGTCAGCTGTAAGCCTTCTCACACACTTTAGAATCTTTCTCTTCATCTTTGCACACACCCTTCTACACGTTGAGAGTCGTGTTGCTTGCTTTTGCCCGGACTTCGGTCCGTGGTTTCCTTCCAGTCTGTATATATATTATATATATATATATATATATATATATTTTTATATATATATTTTTATATATATATATATATATATATATATTTTTATATATATATATATATATATATATTATATATATATATTTTATTTATATATATATTGACTAACATTATCGAGTTATGCCTCGATTGAGCCTAAACTTCGATCTGGAGCATTTACTGCTTTAATATATATACTTATATATATTAATTGTCTGTCGGACTTTGTTTGATGAGCCTAGACTTCGGTCTGGTACGTTTATTCGCTTTTATATATATATATATATATATATATATATATATATATATATATATATCAGTTGATATATATAAGTATATATATATATATATATATATATATATATATATATATATATATTCGTTTTGTCCTGCCTGGAGTTCGCTTCGTGGCAGTTGATAGTTTTTACAGCTTTCTTTACATTTCCTCCTGCCTGGAGTTTACTTCGTGGCAGTTGACCGCATTTACAGGTTTATTTACATTCTGTCCCGCCCGGAGTTTCCTTCGTGGCGGTTGACCGTATCTACAGCTTTATTTATATTTCTAATCCCCCATGGAGGTGCTTCGTGGTTGGTGATCATGTCTGTATATATATTTACCGCTTTTATATATATACCTGCTTATTTCTTTTATACAAATTGCAATATTCTATGCGCCTAGGAATCATGTGATCACAGATTCATCTCATTGGATCTAGATTCGGCTCCCATGCTGGACATTTTCAGCTGTAAGTAGCTTGTAAATTATTCTGTGATGTCTGTATTTCCTCAGATGGTTTCCATACCCACGAAGAATTTGACATTATATTTATATATATATTATTTTCGTACGGATGCGTCACATTCGTCAAATAAAATCAATCAGCCACTCATTTAATAAAAATGGGAGTGTAAAAGGTCTTAATTCCTATTGAGCATCATGGTTTGAAAAACCTCTCTTATAAAACATCATTGCCATATCTTGCTAAAACTAAATTTTTACATAAATTCAAATCCTGTGTATATAGGTTCGAAAGTGGCCTCACACAACTTTCATATAACAACACATTGACCCACACACACACACACTCAGATAATAGTTTCTTGAAAAGAGACGGTCACCGTGGTAACACGGATGTCGGGGGGTGCCTAACGCCTTCCCCCCCTCAAAACCAAGTCCCCAGACCCTAAATGAATCTCGGTTTCGCCGACCCATATATCAGTGTCACATCACTGGGTCAATGTGCAAACCTTTTCTCGGTTGTGTTGGTACAACCATTTAAAAAACAAACTGGCGACTCTTAACAGTCCCATCGTCGATATTATACATGTCGGACCTTTTTCACTTGTTTTTTCAAACAAATCTCACCTAAAATGAGAACACCAAAGAACAAGTAAAGGAAAGGGACATCAAAAAATCCCGACGTCGATAGGTGGAGACTCTGACTGGGAACTCCAGTAAGAGGACTTAAACCGCTACTACAATCTTTTCAAAACTGTTATCTGCTTGTGTGTGGATGTTGCTTTTACATTGGATGAATGTGTACGAATGCATGTCTTGTTTGAGCTTAGTGCTTCGCATCATATCTGCGTGTGATGTTAGTGCTTCGCACTATAAACTGCTTATGATATTAGTGCTTCGCACATGTCATCATTTCATACGGTGAGACACGATGTATGTGAATGTATGTTGTGTGGTCCTTCCTCCAGGAGGCTATCCTGTCGGTGTTTGATTACTGGACTCGTGAGAAGACTAATTCTCTGAGGCTCAGGAAAGGCACCACCCAAATTAGCTCCAGTTGAAAGACCGGATTAACTTCCCATTTAGTAGATTACGATGATTTGGGAATCTTCATGCCAAAAAGTCGTGAGAGTAACCTAAGATAGGTCAGCCTCTGATAAACCCAAAACGAAGGAAAGTCTTTTCATGCCCTCATTTCAATTACTTGTAAACACAATTACTTGTAATTTCATTCCATATCTATCTCCATGTAATAAGAAATATGAAGCAATATGTCCACATACATGCTACGAACAGCTGACACCCGTTTTGCAGGATAAAATTCCTAAAATGGACACATCACATAGCATGTCATTATACACCTTCCCTAAGGACTAAACTATGCCAGTCTTTCGCAGTGAATCAATCGGACCTATTACCCGGTCAAAGTCCAAAAAGGCAACAGTCCTACAGTCAATCACGTCATCATCCGACCAGACTGAACTTAATCCAATTTCTTGCAAAGAGTTCGACGGATTAAGCAAACAGATTACAGATTTGGCTGTTCTATTAAAAGAATTACACCAGTCTACACAGGATCAGAAAATACCCGTACATACTGAGCCCTCCACACAAGGAGGAGTTCCGGTCATTACCATACCAGAGCCATAATTGGATACGACCAACAAAACGCAAGATGCTGCCCATTCCACTGGAGATCCAGACAATGGTGACATCAAAAAGAAAGTCCTCCAAATGGAAGAGACCCTTCGCGCTATCAAAGGAATTGGAACACATGGGAGTGTTTCATATGCTGATCTATGTATTTTTCCTGGTGTTCACTATCCAGAAAAATTTAAAACTCCTGACATTGAAAAATATGATGGGTTAGGGGATCCTTATACACATTTAAAAGTCTTTATTGGAGAACTGGGATCCTTTGCAGAGGATGAAAAACTCAGAATGCAATTATTCCAAAAGAGTCTAACTGGAGAAGCCCGTTCGTGGTATACAAGATTAGACAACTCCAAAATTCGGAGTTGGGAAGAGCTAGCACATGCCTTCCTCACTCAATATAGTTTTAAAACTCAGATGTCTCCCGATCGGTATCAAATTACCAAGATCAAAAAAGTAGTCTAATGAGTCTTTCACAGAGTATGCCCAAAGATGGAGACGCCTGGATGCCCAAGTTTGTCCTGCCATGACAGAATCAGAAATGGTCATGGCATTCATAGACATACAAGAAGCTCCCTTCTATGAGAGAGTTTTAGCCGGCATCGGCAAACCATTTTCTAAAATGGTTAAACATGGGGAGATGGCTGAAATGGGGTTAAAGTCAGGAAAGATTCATGACCTAGCCGCACTCAAAGCTACTGCTGATCACATCCAATCTAGAAATTATGGGAACAACCCCCGAAGGGTCCATAAAAAGATAGAGGAAGATGTTTCCCTGATACTACAGGGACAAAAAGGCAATCAAAGTATGCCCATTCAAAGGAGAAACTACACTCCCTTTCCAGCACAGTCTGCAAACCCTCCAGTACCAAAAGGTGGAGAAGTCAAATGTCATTGAGTGTTTACACCCTTGGGGGATACCCTCGAGAACATTCTTAATCTTCTGACTACATAGAAGAAAATTACGCAACTTCTTCCACCAGCCAGCCCTAATGGACGGGGTTTCAATGCTTCTAGGAAATGTGCTTATCATGCTGGGGCACCTGGACATGATACTCAGGATTGTTGGGCCTTGAAACACAAGATCCAGGACCTAATAGATAATGGAGAGATCTTAGTCACCAAACCCGATCAGCTTCACGTACAAGACAACCCTCTTCCTCAACACAAAGAAGAAGAGGTCAACATGATTAATTGGAGCAGTGGACAGAGTTCCAACTTCATTTGTGACTCCCCCTAGATCATCAAAGACGGTGATGACAGATGGGATTATGCTAAGGTCTAGTTCACAATGGAACGAAAGATGAAAGCTCTCTACAAACAAATTGAGCAATTGGCAAAATTGGTGACTTATCTGCATCAAGTGACTCGGCAATTAATCAGCCAGGAGCATGCCAGTCTCCTACCAATCGTCATGAATATTCCCTCGCCCCTTTGAGAAAATGAAATGCTGGAAGACAAAGTGACGAAGAGAGCAAATGCCAAAGCCCGTCGGGATTTTGCCAACAAACGGGAATTCACCTATTTGGGCCAACCCATGGAGGAAATCCTTCAAATATTAATCAATGAAGGAAGGATCAGTTCCCTTCTACCTCCAATCAACCCCCGTTCGGGACGGTACAACTCTGATGGAGTATGTCAATACCACTCCCAGTCTCGCAGTCACAGCACCGAAGAATGCTGGGTACTCCGCCACCTTATTCAAAATCTAATCGACAGTGGTGTACTGCGCTTGGCAGATAACGACACTATGTTACGAGCAAGTGAGAATGCATGCCCTACTAAGTGGAAAAGTGTGGTAGCAGTTATATCTACTGAAGGTGAAGGGATTAATACTGTTCTCACAACACCGATAATTCAGCTCAAAGGAGGAAGCAATCCTTTGAAAGTGGCCGCTCTCGAGCCAATCAATTTGCCATGCAGAGCACAATATCATATTGTTAGCTTGCGCAAGTTTCCATGGAATTATGGAGAAGGTGAAGGATCCACCTCACGTACCATTGTTGCAGTGTCGAAGGAAAATCCACTGTATCTTCCCCATCGGGTGATGAACCCCACCACCAAATCAAAGGGGAAAATACCCATGGAGAAGATTGAAAAATTCCTCCGCGTTGTGGGTCAGAACGAAGCCTTGGTGGTTTTAAGCTTGAAGGAAGCTCCACCACACATATCAATTTTGGACTTGGTCCTAACTTCCAAGAATCACCGAAAGGTCTTGTTAAAAGTTTTGGAAGAAGCCTATCTTCCGACATCAGTGGATACAGAAAAATTTCAACACATGGTTTATCACATTTTCAACACTACTGTGATATCCTTCACTGATGATGACATACCGCCCGAAGGGACTGGTCATTGTAAATCGTTGCACATTGCGGTCTTGTCCTCCTGATTTATGGTGGCTGGAGTCTTAATAGATGGAGGTTCCTCTCTGAATATCTGCCCATATGCCACCTTGGTGAAGATGAATATCAATCTTAACCGAATTCGGAGTAGCCATACTATCATCAAAGCTTTTGATGGAGCTCGTCGTAACTCTGTTGGAGTAATTGAGCTGCCAATCAAAATTTTCCCTCATACATTCTACGTATCCTTCCATATGCTCAAGATAGATTCGGGATACAACCTGCTATTGGGACAGCCATGGATCCACATGGCAGGGGCAGTCCCCTCCACCCTTCACTAACAACAGAAGTACATTATCAACAATAGCCTGGTCACGGTCAACGCTAAACCAGAGATTCCTCAGCATGGGGATATACCGTTGATCAATGCTAATGCAGACGCAGAACCAATTAGTTTTCATGCTTTGGAAATAAGAAACACCCAATACCACGCTATTGGAGCACCATTGCTCGAACCCCACATTTCTGATAAGGTGATGTTAGCCACTCAAGAAATGATGTCGTTGGGTCATAAGCCAGGACAAGGGTTGAGTAAAGATGGCCAGGGTATCTAGTACCCCATTCGATTAACCAAACAAGTTGGAACAGCTGTACTAGGCTATTCTGCCAACTGTAGTCATAAGCATCCTCATAAGCATCAGCAGATTCCTTTGGCTTCAACCATGTGGCGTTTGGCTTCGCCTTCAAACTCTGAGTCCGCACAACCTCCTGTAAAGGTGCCAGCCAATGTCATGGCCATGTTATTTCCTAAGCTGAAACCGGTGGAGGAAAAGAAAATCGTTATTCCAAATCCCATAATTGAAGAAGAGGAACGGAAAATCAAAGAAAATGTTGTCCGGATAATGTCGGGTATGCGCATCATCGTCCATTATGAACATACCAATAGATACACCCCAAATGATGATTGCCCTGACGTAATGGCCATCATTCGGGACAAGGAGGATGACGACAATCCCTCCATCACTGCGGTCCACCCGGACTTTACCCTTACAAATTGGAACAACATTCCTTGCTTTGGTCGACAAGGGTAAAGCGGGCAGAAATTCTTTTCTGCCCTGTAGATACAATAACTGCTTACTTTTCTGTACAATATTAGCAGTTTATTTTGCCAGTATATGCTAACACTGTGTATGTTCAACGCATTTCATATATACTAAGTGAAAGCATATTTTGTTTTAGGAATCTGAATTTAGATGTGCATGTATTTACGGATACGATGCCTCTCCTACACAAGGATTGTACCTTTGATGTAGCGATGAATTCAGCCTTGATGGATCCCCAAGATGACATTGAGGTGCCTCCAGAAATTCAAGAATGGGTCAAAGACAAACCAAAACCCAACCTTGATCAAACCACTTCTTTCAATCTCGGAACCTTAGAAAGCCCTAAGTTAATCCAGATTAGTTCAGACCTTACCCCAAACCAACGGAATGACATGGTTATGCTATTAACACAATTCCAGGATGTGTTTGCATGGTCTTATAAAGACATGGTGGGTTTATCCACTGACATTGTCCTTCATCGACTTCCCATTAAAGAGGGATTTAAGCCGATCAAGCAAAAGCTCAGGCGATTGAAACCTGAGTGGAGTTTAAAGGTGAAAGAAGAGATTGTGAAACAATTTCAACCCGGCATCATCATGGTGTCTACATATCCTGAGTGGATATCCAACATCGTGTCCGTACCTAAACCTGGAGGGAAGGTGCGAGTTTGCATGGATTACAGGGACTTGAACAAAGCTTGCTTAAAAGATAGCTTTCCCGTGCCATTTATCCACATTCTCATTGACAATACTGCTCAATACGACATGTACTCCTTTGCTGATTGCTTTGCGGGGTACCATAAAATCATGGTTGTCGAGGAAGATCGTGAGAAGACTGCTTTCATCACTCCTTGGGGAATTTTTTGCTATAGACGGTTGTCATTCGGCCTCATCAATGCCGGAGCTACCTATCAACGAGCTATGATGGCTCTTTTCCATGACTTAATGAATAAAGGGATTGAGATCTACATGGATGACATCATTGTCAAGTCCTGGAAGGAGGATGACCATCTAGACCATCTTAGAAAGTTGTTCAACAGGTTACGTAAGTACAACTTGAAGTTGAATCTAGCTAAGTGCGCCTTTGGCGTCAAGTCAGGGGATTTCAAACCCTTGGAAACATATTTCCCCGATGAAGGAGTAATGACAGTGCAACAACACCATCTGTACAATACACGCCAATCATGGAAGATGTATTTTGATGGAGCTATTAACATGGAAGGTTCTGGAGCTGGAGCAATTCTAGTATCTGATACGGGGAAACAGTATCCCGTTGCCGTCAAATTATAGTTTGTCAGCACCAACAATACGGTTGAGTATGAAGGCTGTCTTATGGGGCTAAAACTTTCACGTTTAATGAGCATCAAGCGGTTAACTATCCTTGGAGATTCAGAGTTGGTAATCAGGCAATCCACCGGAGTCTATCAAACCAAGGAACTACATTTGCTGCCTTACCATCGGCAGGTTTTGAAGATGGCCTTGGTGTTCGAAGAAATCTACTTTCTACACATTCCTCGTAATAGGAATGATTTCGTGGACACATTAGCAACTTTGGCCTCCTTGATTCGCATATCAGACAAGGAACACTTGCCAATCGTCACATTTTCCCTACACATGGCCCCAGCCTATGGGAATTACGTTGGAGAAGTATCGGATGAGCTACCTCCCATCCAACCTCATTGGTATCAGCATATCAAGAAATATCTACGAGATGGATCTACACTCACTGAGGCAAGCCTGACTGATAAAAGGAGGATCCATCGACTTGCTATGAAGTTCTACTTGAGTGGAGATGCGCTCTATAAAAGAGATGCAGGACTAGGTCTCCTCATGGGTCTAGACAAAGATCAAGCCCAAAGGCTTATGGATGAAATCCAGGGCGGAATCTGTGGCCCCCACATGAGTGGCCCCCTCCTTATCATGAAAGTCCTCAGGACGGGACATTATTGGCTATCTCTCAAGGCTGATTGCCATGACCACATCAAAAGATGCTATTAGTGCCAGATTCATGGGAATGCTATACACGCCCCTCCACGGGAGCTCCACAATATGAGTTCACCTTGGCCCTTCTCAATGTGGGGAATGGACGTTATTGGGCCCATTGAGCCTAAAGCCAGTAATGGTCACCGATTTATCTTCACCATGATCGACTACTTCACCAAGTGGGTAGAAGTAGCCTCCTTCCCCATGGTCACTAAAGAAGTCATCATTGCTTTCATCAGAAACAATTTCGTTTGTCGATATGGACAACCAGATGTGATTGTGTCAGACAATTCCAAAAACCTCAACAACAAAATAATGGAGGAGTTATGAAGTAAATTCCACATCAAACATCTTAACTCTGTCATCTATCGTCCGAAGATGAACGGTGCTGTTGAAGCGGCTAACAAAAATATCAAGAAGATTTTGCAAAAGATGTCATCCAACCACAAAGATTGGCCTAACATGTTGCCTCTTACTCTGTTAGCCTACAAAACCATAATACGTACGTCAACTGGGGCAACCCCCTACGCTTTAACCTATGGGATGGAAGCAGTGCTCCTAATAGAAGTTCAGATGGAATCTCTCAGAGTGTTGATCGACGCTCAGCTGGATGAAAACCAATGGGTACAAGACAGGTATCACCAATTGTCTCTGATAGATGAAAGGCGAACCGCGGCTATCTTCCATGGTCAGCTATACCAGCAAAGGATCGCCAGATCCTACAACAAAAAAGTCCGACTACGGCAATTTAAACAACATAACTTGGTTTTGAAGAAGATTCTTGACAATCAAGATCAGGCCAAAGGAAAATTCGCTCCTAACTAGGAAGGCCCGTTTATTGTCAAAGAAGTATTGGCAGTAGGCGCTCTCAGATTACAAGAAATGGACGACGATGAATTTCCACAACTCATCAACTCAGACACCGTGAAACGGTATTATGTCTGAAGTTACCAGCAAACACCCTGGTGCATCATCATCAGTCATTCCAGTTCTTTAACTCTTTACTACCTACAACTTGCTACACTTTTCCCCTCAAGGAAACATACACTTCAAGCCAGCTGCCTGGCTTTCTCCTTTGCGCCCATACAACTTAGGTCATCCCACCATGGATTGAACCTCTTGCATTCACAGTTTGGCTACCTATACATGGGATCAAACTTCTCCTGCCTGTAGTTTATCCTCAACCTAGGATTAAACTTTCTCCTCCCCGCACTCTGACCTGCACATGGGATTACGCTTTTCTTCTCGCCCTGAGGGGCGAACTACGTCGACCTGATCTCCTCTTCAATAGGAGTACGTAGGTAACCATGTACATGGCTTGGTCGCAATAAAACAAAAATAACAAAAACATTTCTATCCTCTTCTCCTTACAAAATCAAAAAACAACCAAAAACATTCCTACACCATATCAGCCATATACAGCATTGAACCTCTTACACCAGGTTCGAACTACGCAGACCTGATCTCCTCTTCAATAGGAGTACGTAGGCAGCCATTCATGGTGCGGTCTCACCCCCTACCAAAATACAAACCATTGTCAGCGGGTATTGGGATTCTCTTTCAATCCACTACATTTCATTCGGCTTCAAACCAAAGGGATGGAATTGCCTGAACTCCTCCCAAATAGGAGATTCGGCGACCATCTAAGCTGCAGTCATACCTCGAGGAGCAATACTAAACCATAAGAGGTGGAATTAACTAGGCTTCTCCTAAATAGAAGTACCGGCGACCATCTGTGGTGCGGTCAATCTCTGAGAGGTAAGCCACATTCCTCTCCACATTTCCATTCAGAAACAAGTCCCAAGACACCAAAGATGGTAGGGATATACATAGATCAATGATCCATTCTGAACTATCCAAAGACATCTCAATGTCCATCCACTAAGGAAGAATTCAGAATTTATCAAGATCACAAGCCCTGAAGCAGCAGACAAATTATCAAGCAAATAGAAAGGCATATCTAAAAGGGAAGTGATCGAAAAATATATTTCCCTATCATATATAATGATGTTTGTTATATATACAATGTGAACTGTATATAAGAAAATAGCTAAGCTAGTCTGTGCAGGTAAATATAAGATTATCTACGAATCAGGGTACATGCGAGCTAGCATGACCAACATGGCATCCCTCTCAGATGAAGGAGGTAAAGCTGTAGTCTCCTAGATACGAATATCCATACGACATAACAGATCTATAGCCATCTGCATGATGACCATCTGCTCATCGATATAAGCGCTCATCTCTGCGATCATACTAGTGGTAAGGAACCTCGCTGCAGTACTATCTGTGACAGCCATATCCCGGGCATATATAGCACTATCCCTCTCAACTATCACTGCGTAAGGAAATCACAGACCGAAGTCTGGGCAAAAGAAAGCAACACAACTCTCAACGTGTAGAAGGGTGTGTGCAAAGATTAAGAGAAAGACTCTAAATTGTGTGAGAAGGCTTACAGCTGACTGATAAAAAGGGTTTCTATATCTTTAGAGTGGGTAAACACTGGGCTTTTGTGGGTACAAAAGAGGCTATATATGAGCTCACAGGTGTTTGAAAGTGGGAATATACACTGTATGACGAGTGCAGAGCAAATTGTGCAGGGTTTCCCCGTCTTTTTTCTGTTAAAAATCAGCACCCCAAGCCTCTTATTTATAGGCAAATGGTGTCGCAGGTGTACCAGAGGCGGGTCGTGTCGGGTCGTCTTGAACTATGTGCACTCAGGCACTGTAATGTCCACTCAGATTTTAAGAAGTGCAATCCGGGCATCTGTTTTGAGGTATTCAGGACCTATTTCAGATCGCCATTATCGAGAGTTGTACGATGGAATGGGATTAGAGTTTGTACAAAGTCTTTGAAGATGGGACGATGCCCTCCGGTCTTCAAGCATCAACTTTCATCCATTACCCCACACAATAGTCACTCGGGATTGGTTAGCCTTGTAGGACATTGTTACGTAGAGACGAGACGTGGCATTGTGTTGGACGAGATGGCGATGTTTCCCCTCACCGGTGTTACTACCGGATTGGGTCGATAAGCAGACGTTGCTCAGACTTCGCTGAGATTGGACTGCTGCATTTGTTGAAGATCCTCATTGTCATCTTTGAGGTGTGCCTGTTTTCCCGATGTGATTGTCGTGTTGGCACAATGTATTTTATTTTGAGTGCCGAGATTGAAGCTGATGACATTTGAAACAAACATTTTCGGGGTTATCTCTGAAACTGCATTCCTTGGGGTTATTACCAAGGTTGGTGGCTATTCCCATGGTTGGGACTGAGACTGGATACCTCGGGGTTATCTCCGAGATTAATCAGTCTTCTCCGGTGTGTGTTCTGGTATTGTATCTGCAGGTCTCGGGGTTAAATCCGAGGTTGAAACCGTTACTCCCAGATTGTGATCCGGGGTTAATGCTGAACTTCTGGTAGTATCTGGTGTGGATTTGGATTGTCTTTCAGGGTTCTCTCTTAAAAGACGAATATGTCCTCCTGTAATGTTAGTAACAGTAGTACAGAAAATTTTGAGTGTCTACAGATGCCCCTCTTTATTATACTCATGCATTGCGATGCATGGGTAGGATAAAGAATCCTAGACACTTGAAACGCAACAAGATAAACATGGTGCTAAGGGTAGCAACATGATGCAAATGTATGATGCATGCGTATGGGGTTGTGGCCCAACATGCTGGGGATGATTGTTGGTTCCCTATTGCTTAAACTGGGGATTGGAAATACTGACCAGATCTGATGTGCAAGTCGAATCTGTTAGGATATTGGTGTTGGAGTTATCACCAAATTCCCTTGTTCTTGATAACGACTTGATATTGAAGGGGTATCTCTTATATGTAAGAGATCTATGGGGATAAAGCTTGATCGATTTGAGGATGTGTATAACATATTCCATCATCTATCCTCTTGGATAAGGTTGACCTCTCCTGGTTAGTATCGCCAGAATACGTCATGATTCTGTTGGATTTATTGCCAACAGCAAATGTTGTCAGGATGCCTGACCTTCGTTGACTTGTGAACCAACGGCTGAAACATCCTGTGTGATATACTGTCAAGGTTGCTTGGCCTTTGCTGATGTGTGAATCAACGGTTGAAACACTGTGAGTAGATCGTCAAGGTTGCTTGACATTTACTAACGTGTAGATCAACAGAGCATTGCATTGTGACCCTCGCCGGGGATTCGCTGGGGAATATGAGCATCTGGGTATGAGAACCTCTAAAAGCTCTATAGCTCTGACAGGTTTAAACGCTATCGGCTAAAATGATGTCAAGGTTGCTTGACCTTCGTTGATACGTGTATCAACGACTGAGCATCCGTTGATACTCCCGCCGGAGATATACGTTGTAACCCCCATCGGGGACCTATTGGGGACGCATAAGTATGTATGCAACTACCGAACGGTTCTCAACGCTTTGATGGGTTTACCTGCCATCGGCTAAAATAATGTCAAGGCTGCTTGACCTTCGTTGATAGAATTGTCAACGGATGAACGTGTTGTAACCCCCACCGGGGATCTACGTTGTAACCCCCGTCGGGGACTTACATTGTAACCTCCGTCGGGGAAGGGGATTTCACCGTGTCGGAGGATCATTGGCGTTTGGCCAGAGTTGATGTACAAATGCTTTGTGTACTGTCATATGGGTACATGCTACGGTACATGGATGAGATAGATATAGGCGTTATCATGGCGGTGAGAGCTCTCAGGGAGGGTCGTACCATTGTACCTATGATCGTGGTAGAGACCTTGCGATCAGCGTCCTACTGCCGTACTTACCCATCAGGTGTGTTTACAGGGAGTTCGGTTATGCTGTATGTGTGGTTTATGTCACATTTGCGACCAGTTGGTACCTTTAGACGGCACGGGTATTGTTTCTCCCATGAGGTGGCTATGTCGTATTCCTTTAAGCCATCGGAGTGTGTAGATGCTCAGTCTTGGTCTGTATTTTTGGCAGATATTCGAGATCCATTTAGCATATTGTTGTGCTCGGGGCTTTGCTCACTATACAGCTTCATTACTCATGCTCAGGGCATGGATTTCCTCCATTTGACTGGCTTGAAGGGCATGACGACTTATCATCCATTGGCCGTGATGTCGCAGTTTGACCAGTTCCAGGATTTTCATCCCTTCGAGGGGGCGGCAGGTCAGCGCCCAGCTTCTCGATACCCCTCTCAGCCGAGGACCGATCTCGTGTATACGCTTGTTGGGATCAACGTGAGCTAGCTGTTTTTCCTGCCAGTCGTCCTAGTTATTCCGCAGAGTACTCTGTATGGATGGAGACGGAGGTTTTATCAGCTACAGTAGTATTTGCAGTACTGGAGATTGAGTTAGACGATGTAGAGCCTATAGAGGACATTGATATCTACATCGAGGAGGATACCGTTGTTGGGTTGCCAGCATTTCTTCCGTATTCTCCTAGTACTAGTACTTTTGTGATCCAACACTCGGCACAGTATTTAGAGCAGAGTCTTTATCTGATGACCTTTGAGAGAGACCAGATTCGATCTATAATGTTGATTACTCTTGATGTGAGAAGGCTTATAGCTGACTGGTAAAAAGGGCTTCTATATCTTTAGAGTGGGTAAACACTGGATTTTTGTGGGTACAAAAGAGGCTATATATGAGCTCACAGGTGTTTGAAAGTGGAAAAATACACTGTATGACGAGTGCAGAGCAAATTGTGCAGGGATTCCCCGTCTTTTTTCTCATAAAAATTAGCACCCCAAGCCTCTTATTTATAGGCAAAAGGTGTCGCAGGTGTACCAGAGGGGGGTCGGGCTGGTTCTGTCGGGTCGGGTCGTCTCGAAGTACTTGGACTCAGGCACTGCAATGTCCACTCGGATTTTGAGAAATGCAATTCGGGCATCCGTTTTTGGGGTATTCAGGACCTATTTTGGACCGCTGTTGTCGAGAGTTGTACGATGGCATGGTATTAGAGTTTGTACGAAGTCTTTGAAGATGGGACGATGCCCTCCGGTCTTCAAGCATCAACTTTCATCCGTTACCCCGCACAATAGTCACTCGGGATTGGTTAGCCTTGTGGGACATTGTTACGTAGAGACGAGACGTGGCATCACGGTGGACGAGTTGGCGATGTTTCCCCTCACCGGTGTTACTACCGGATTGGGCCGATAAGCAGACGTTGATCAGACTTCGCTGAGATTAGACTGCTGCATTTGTTGAAAATCCTCATTGTCATCTTTGAGGTGTGCCTGTCTTCTCGATGTGATTGTCATGTTGGCACAGTGTATTTCGTTATGAGTGCCGAGATTGAAGTTGATGGCATTTGAAACAAGCATTTTCGGGGTTATCTCCGAAACTGCATTCCTTGGGGTAATCACCAAGGTTGGTGGCTATTCCCATGGTTGGGACTGAGACTGGATACCTCGGGGTTATCTCCGAGATTAATCGGTCTTCTCCGGTGTGTGTTCCGACATTGTATCTGCAGGTCTCGGGGTTAAATTCGAGGTTGAAACCATTACTCCCAGATTGCGATCCGGGGTTAATGCTGAACCTCCGGTAGTATCCGGTGTGGATTTGGATTGTCTTTCAGAGTTCTCTCTTAAAAGACGAATCTGTCCTCCTGTAATGTTAGTAACAGTAGTACAGAAAATTTTGAGTGTCTACAGATGCCCCTCTTTATCATACTCATGCATGGGTAGGATAAAGAATCCTAGACACTTGAAACACAACAAGATAAACATGTTGCTAAGGGTAGCAACATGATGCAAATGTATGATGCATGTGTATGGGGTTGTGGCCCAACATGCTGGGGATGATTGCTGGTTCCCTGTTGCTTCAATTGGGGATTGGCAATACTGACCAGATCTGATGTGCAAGCCGAATCTGTTAGGATATTGGTGTTGGAGTTATCACCAAATTCCTGTGTTCTCGATAACGACTTGATGCTGAAGGGGTATCTCTTATGTGTAAGAGATCTGTGGGGATAAAGCTTGATCTATTTGAGGATGTGTATAACATATTCCATCATCTATCCTCTTGGATAAGGTTGACCTCTCCTGGTTAGTATCGCCAGAATACGTCATGATTCTGTTGGATTTACTACCAATAGCAAACGCTGTCAGGGATGCCTGACCTTCGTTGACTTATGAACCAACGGCTGAAACATCCTGTGGGATATCAGGTCAAGGTTGCTTGGCCTTTGTTGATGTGTGAATCAACGGCTGAAACATTGTGAGGAGATCGTCAAGATTGATTGACATTTGCTGACGTGTAGATCAACAGAGCATTGCATTGTGACCTCCGCCGGGGATCCACTGGGGAATATGAGCATCTGGGTATGAGAACCTCTAACAACTCTATAGCTCTGACATGTTTAAACGCTATCGGCTAAAATGATGTCAAGGTTGCTTGACCTGCGTTGATACGTGTGTCAACGGCTGAGTATGCGTTGCTACTCCCGTTGGAGATATACGTTGTAACCCCCATCGGGGACCTATTGGGGACGCATAAGTACGTATGCAACTACCCAACGGTTCTCAATGTTTCGATGGGTTTACCTGCCATCGGCTGAAATAATGTCAAGGCTGCTTGACCTTCGTTGATAGAATTGTCAACTGATGAACGTGTTGTAACCCCACCGGGGATCTACGTTGTAACCCCCATCGAGGACTCACGTTGTAACCCCCGTCGGGGATTCACGTTGTAACCCTCGTCGGGCACTCACGTTGTAACTTCCGTTGGGGACTCACCTTGTAACCCCCGTCGGGGAAGGGGATTTCATCGTATTGTAGGATCATTGGCGTTTGGCCAGAGTTGATGTACTAATGCTTTTGTACTGTCATACGTGTACATGCCGCGGTACATGGATGAGATAGAAATAGGCGTTATCATGGCGGTGAGAGCTTTCAGGGAGGGGCATACCATTGTACCTATGATCGTGGCAGAGACCTTACGATCAGCATCCTACTACCGTACTTACCCGTCAGTTGTGTTACAAGGAGTTTGGTCATGCTGTATGTGTGGTTTATGTCACATTTGAGACCAGTTGGTACCTTTAGACGGCACGGGTATTGTTTCTCCCATGAGGTGGCTATGTCGTATTCCTTTCAGCCATCGGAGTGTGTAGATGCTCAGTCCTGGACCGTATTTTTGACAGATATCCGAGATCCATTTAGCATATTGTTGTGCTCGGGGCTTTGCTCACCATACAGCTTCATTACTCATGCTCCGCGCATGGATTTCCTCCCTTTGGCTGGCTTGAGGGGCGTGACGACTTATCATCCATTGGTCGTGATGTCACAGTTTGACCAGTTCCAGGATTTTCATCCCTTCAAGGGGGCGGCAGGTCAGCGCTCAACTTCTCGATACCTCTCAGCGGAGGACCGATCTTGTGTATACACTTGCTGGGATCAGTGTAAGCTAGCTGATTTTCCTGCCAGTCGTCCCGATTATTCTGCAGAGTACTCCGCATGGATGGAGACGGAGCTTTTATCGGGTACAACAGTATTTGTAGTACCAGAGATTGAGTTAGACGATGTATAGCCTATAGAGAACATTGATATCTACATCGAGTAGGATACCGATGTTGAGTTGCTAGCATTTCTTTCGAATTCTCCTAGTACCAGTACTTTTGTGATCCAGTACTCGGCACGGTATTTAGAGCAGAGTCTTCATCTGATGACCTTTGAGAGAGACCAGATTCGATCTATGATGTCGACTGCTCTTGATGTGAGGGACGCCGCCCTATTAGAGAGAGACGAGGCATTAACTCGTATAGATGCCACTGTTGTTGAGCGGGATGAGGCCAGATCAGTCAGAGACGCAGTGATAGTTGAGTGGGATAGTACTATATCTGCCCGGGATGTGGCTGTCACAGATAGTACTGCAGTGAGGTCCCATACCACTGGTATGATCGCAGAGATGAGTGCTTATATCGATGAGCATATGGTCATCATGCAGATGGCTACAGATCTATTGGGTCGTGTGGATATTTTTATCCAGGAGACTACAGCTTTACCTCCTTCATCTGAGAGGGATGCCATGTTGGTCTTGCTAGTTCGCATGTACCCTAATTCGTAGATGATCCTGTATTTACCTGCACAGACTAACTTAGCCATTTTGTCATGTAAAGTTCACATTGTATATATATTAAACAACATTTTATATGATAGGGAAATATATTTTTGGATCACTTCCTTTTTAGATATGCCTTGTTACTTGCTTGATATTTTGAATGTTGCTTCAGGGCTTGTGATCTTGATAAATTCTGAATTCTTCCTTAGTGGATGGACAATGAGTTGTCTCTGGGTAGTTCAGAATGGATCATCGATCTATGTATATCCCTACCATCTTTGGTGTCTTGGGACTTATTTCTGAATGGAAATGTGGAGAGGAATGTGGTTTTCCTCTCCGAGATTGACCGCACCACAGATGGTCGCCAGTACTTCTATTTAGGAGAAGCCTAATTAATTCCACCTCTTATGGTTTAGTATTGCTCTTCGAGGTATGACCGCAGCTTAGATGGTCGCCGAATCTCCTATTTGGGAGGAGTTCAGGTAATTCCATCCCTTTGGTCTGAAGTCGAATGAAATGTAGTGGATTGAAAGAGAATCCCAATACCCTCTGACAATGGTTTGTATTTTGGTAGGGGGTGAGACCGTACCATGAATGGCTGCCTACGTACTCCTATTGAAGAGGAGATCAGGTCTGCGTAGTTCGAACCTGGTGTAAGAGGTTCAATGCTGTATATGTCTGATATGGTGTAGGAATGTTTTTTGGTTGTTTTTGCTTTTGTAAGGAGAAAAGGGTAGAAATGCTTTTGTTGTTTTTGTTTTATTGCAACCGGGCCATGTAACATGGTTGCCTACGTACTCCTATTGAAGAGGAGATCAGGTCGACGTAGTTCGCCCTCAGGACGAGAAGAAAAGCGTAATCCCATGTGCAGGTCAGAGTGCGGGGAGGAGAAAGTTTAATCCTAGGTTGAGGATAAACTGCAGGCATGAGAAGTTTGATCCCATGTATGGGTAGCCAAACTGCGAATGCAAGAGGTTCAATCCGCGGTGGGATGACCTAAGTTGTATGAGCGCAAAGGAGAAAGCCAGGCTGCTGGCTTGAAGAGTATGTTTCCCTGAGGGGAAAAGTGTAGCAAGTTGTAGGTAATAAAGGGTTAAAGAACCAAAATGACTAGTGACCTAATGATGATGCACCGGGGTGTTTGCTGGTTACTTCAGACATAATACCGTTTCAAGGTGTCTGAGTTGATGAGTTGTGGAAATTCATCACCGTCTATTTCTTGTAATCTGAGAGCGCCTCCTGTCAATACTTCTTTGACAATAAACGAGCCTTCCCAGTTAGGAGCGAATTTTCCTTTGGCCTGATCTTGATTGTCAAGAATCTTCTTCAGAACTAAGTCATGTTGTTTAAATTGCCGTAGCCGAACTTTTTTGTTGTAGGATCTGGCAATCTTTTGCTGGTATAGCTGACATTGGAAGATAGCCGCGGTTCGCCTTTCGTCTATCAGAGACAATTGGTGATACCTGTCTTGTACCCATTGGTTTTCATCTAGTTGAGCATCGATCAACACTCTGAGAGATTCCATCTCAACTTCTATGGGGAGTACTGCTTCCATCCCATAGGTTAAAGCGTAGGGGCTTGCCCCAATTGAAGTACGCATTGTGGTTCTGTAGGCTAACAGAGTAAGAGGCAATATGTTAGGCCAATCTTTGTGGTTGGCTGACATCTTTTGCATAATCTTCTTGATATTTTTTTAGCCGCTTCAACGGCACCGTTCATCTTCGGACGATAGATGATAAAGTTAAGATGTTTGATGTTGAATTTACTGCATAACTCCTCCATCATTTTGTTGTTGAGGTTTTTGGCATTGTCTAACACAATCACCTCTGGTTGTCCGTATCGACAAACAACATTATTTTTTATGAAAGCAATGATGACTTCTTTAGTGACCCTGGGGAAAGAGGCTGCTTCTACTCACTTGGTGAAGTAGTCGATCATGGTGAAGATAAATCAGTGACCATTACTGGCTTTAGGCTCAATGGGCCCAATAACGTCCATTCCCCACATTGAGAAGTGCCAAGGTGAACTCATATTGTGGAGCTCTCGTGGAGGGTCGTGTATATCATTCCCATGAATCTGGCACTGATAGCATCTTTTGACATGGTCATGGCAACCAGCCTTGAGAGATAGCCAATAATGTCCTGTCTTGAGGACTTTCTTGACAAGGAGGGGGCCACTCACGTGGGGGCCACAGATTCTGCAATGGATTTCATCCATAAGCCTTTGGGCTTGATCTTTGTCTAGACACCTAAGGAGACCTAGTCTTGCATCTCTTTTATAGAGCACATCTCCACTCAAGTAGAACTTCATAGCAAGTCGATGGATCCGCCTTTTCTTAGTCAGGCTCGCCTCAGCGTGTGTAGATCAATCTCGCAGATATTCCTTGATATGCTGATACCAAGGAGGTTGTATGGGAGGTAGCTCATCCGATACTTCTCCAACATAATTCCCATAGGCTGCGGCCTTGTGTAGGGAAATTGTGACGCCTGGCAAGTGTTCCTTGTCTGATATACGAATCAAGGAGGCCAAAGTTACTAATGCATCCGCAAAATCATTCCTATTACAAGGAATGTGTAGAAAGGAGATTTCTTCGAACTCCAAAGCCATCTTCAAAACCTGCCAATGGTAAGGTAGCAAATGTAGTTCCTTGGTTTGATAGACTCTGGTGGATTGTCTGATTACCAACTCTGAATCTCCAAGGATAGTTAACCGCTTGATGCCCATTGAACGGACAAGTTTTAGCCCCATGAGATAGCCTTCATACTCAGTCGTATTGTTGGTGCTGACAAACTGTAATTTGACGGCAACGGGATACTGCTTCCTTGTATCAGATACTAGAATTGCTCCAGCTCCAGAACCTTCCATGTTAACAGCTCCATCAAAATACATCTTCCATGATTGGCATTTATTGTACAAATGGTGTTGTTGCACTGTCATTACTCCTTCATCGGGGAAATATGTTTCCAAGGGATTAAAATCCCCTGAAGGTGCGGCGGCCAGTTGATCGGCGATTCCTTGACCTTTGATCGACTTTTGAGTCACATATACAATGTCAAATTATTGTAGGATCAACTGCCATCTGGACAGCCAGCAGTTCAACATTGGTTTGTTGAACACGTACTTGAGAGGATCCACGCGGGATATGAGATGGGTTGTGTGACAATGGAGGTAATGCTGTAACCTCATGGAAGCCCATGCTAAAGCACAACACGTCTTCTCGATCAGAGTGTACTTGTGTTCACTGCTGCTGAACCTTTTGCTGAGGTAATAGATAGCTCGTTCTTGGCCTCTATCATCTTTCTGTCCCAGCATACAGCCCATGGCATTGTCACTTATGGACAGGTACATGAACAGGGGAACATCATCCCTGGGTGGTACCAAGATAGGAGCTTTGACTAGCTATTTCTTGATTGTAAGGAAGGCATTCTAGCACTCATCATTCCATTTCATGGAGGAGTTCTTCCTTAATAACTTGAAGATTGGCTCACAGGTTGCCGTGAGTTGGGCGATAAACCTGCTGATGAAGTTGATCCTTCCCAAAAATACACGTATTTCCTTCTCTGTCTGAGGAATGGGCATTTCTATGATGGCTTGGATTTTGGTAGGATCTAGCTCAATCCCTTTGTGGATGACTAGAAATCCTAGCAACTTGCCTGACTTGATGCCAAAGGCGCACTTAGTTGGATTCAACTTCAAGTTGTACTTACGCAACCTGTTGAAAAACTTTCTGAGATGGTCTAGATTGTCATCCTCCTTACGGGACTTGACAATGATGTCATCCATGTAGATGTCAATCTCTTTATGCATTAAGTTGTGGAACAGAACCATCATAGCTCGTTGATAGATAGCTCCGGCATTGATGAGGCCGAATGATAACCGTCTATAGCAAAACGTTCCCCAAGGAGTGATGAAAGCAGTCTTCTCATGATCTTCCTCGGCAACCATGATCTGATGGTACCCCGTAAAGCAATCAGCAAAGGAGTACATGTCGTATTGAGCAGTATTGTCAATTAGAATGTGGATAAATGGCACAGGAAAGCTATCTTTTAAGCAAGCTTTGTTCAAGTCCCTGTAATCCACGCAAACTCGCACCTTCCCTCCAGGTTTAGGTACGGGCACGATGTTGGATATCCACTCAGGATATGTAGACACCATGATGATGCCGGCTTGAAATTGTTTCATAATCTCTTCTTTCACCTTTAAACTCCACTCAGGTTTCAATCGCCTGAGCTTTTGCTTGATCGGCTTAAATCCCTCTTTAATGGGAAGGCGATGAAGGACAATGTCAGTGGATAAACCCACCATGTCTTTATGAGACCATGCAAACACATCCTGGAATTGTGTTAATAGCATAACCTTGTCATTCCGTTGGTTTGGGGTAAGGTCTGAACCAATCTGGATTAACTTAGGGCTTTCTAAGGTTCTGAGATTGAAAGAAGTGGTTTGATCAAGGTTGGGTTTGGGTTTGTCTTTGACCCATTCTGGAATTTCTGGAGGCACCTCAATGTCATCTTGGGGATCCATCAAGGCTGAATTCATCTATACATCAAATGTACAATCCTTGAGTAGGAGAGGAATCGTATCGTATCCGCAAATACAGGAACATCTAAATTCAGAGTCCTGAAATAAAATATGCTTTCACTTAGTATATATGAAATGCGTTGATCATACACAGTGTTAGCATATACTGGCAACATAAACTGCTAATACTGTACAAAAAAGTAAGTAGTTATTGTATATACTGGGCAGAAAAGAATTTTTGCCCGCTTTACCCTTGTCGACCAAAGCAAGGAATGTTGTTCCAATTGATAAGGGTAAAGTTCGGGTGGACCGCAGTGATGGAGGGATTGTCATCATCCTCCTTGTCTCGAATGATGGCCATTACGTCAAGGCAATCATCATCTGGGGTGTATATGTTGGTATGTTCATCATGGACGATGATGCGCATACCCGATATTATTAGGACAACATTTTCCTTGATTCTCCGCTCCTCTTCTTCGATTGCGGGATTTGGAATAACGATTTTCTTTTCCTCCACCAGTTTCGGCTTAGGAAATAACATGGCCATGACATTGGCTGACACCTTTACTGGAGGTTGTGCGGACTCGGAGTATGAAGGTGAAGCCAAAAGCCACATGGTTGAAGCCAAAGGAATCTGCTGATGCTTATGAGGATTCCTATGACTAGAGCTGGCAGAATAGCCTAGTCTAGCTGTTCTAACTTGCTTGGTTAATCGAATGGGGTACTGGATACCCTGGCCATCTTCACCCAACCCTTGTCCTGGCTTATGACCCAACGACATCATTTCTTGAGTGGCTAACATCACCTTATCAGAAATGTGGGGTTCGAGCAATGGTGCTCCAATAGCGTGGTATTGGGTGTTGCTTATTTACAAAGCATGAAAACTGACTGGTTCTACGTCTGCATTGGCATTGATGAACGGTATATCCCATGCTGTGGAATCTCTGGTTCAGCGTTGACCGTGACCAGGCTATTATTGATAATGTACTTCAGTTGTTGGTGAAGGGTCGAGGGGACTTCCCCTGCCATGTGGATCCATGGTCATCCCAAGAGCAGGTTGCATCCCGAATCTATCTTGAGTATATGGAAGGATACGCAGAATGTATGAGGGCCAATTTCGATTGGCAGCTCAATTACTCCAACCGAGTTACGGCGGGCTCCATCAAAAGCTTTGATGATAGTATGGGTACTTCGAATTCGGTTGAGATTGATATTCTTCTTCACCAAGGTGGCATATGGGCAGATATTCAGAGAGGAACCTCCATCTATTAAGACTCCAACCACCATAAATCCGGAGGACAAGACCGCAATGTGCAACAGTTTGCAATGACCAGTCCCTTCGGGCAGTATGTCATCATCAGTGAAGGATATCACATTAATGTTGAAAATGTGATAAACAATGTGTTAAAATTTTTCTGTATCCACTGATGTCGGAAGATAGGCTTCTTCCAAAACATTTAACAAGACCTTCCAGTAATTCTCGGAAGTTAGGACCAAGTCCAAAATTGATATTTGTGGTGGAGCTTCCTTCAAGCTTAAAACCACCGAGGCTTCGTTATGATCCGCAGCGCGGAGGAATTTTTCAATCTTCTCCATGGGTATTTTCCCCTTTGATTTGGTGGTGGGGTTCATCACCCGATGGGGAAGATACAGTGGATTTTCCTTCGACACTGCAGCAGTGGTATGTGAGGTGGATCCTTTACCTTCTCCATAATTCCACGGAACTTGCGCAAGCTAACAATAGGATATTGTGCTCTGCATGGCAAATTGATTGACTCGGGAGCGGCCACTTTCAAAGGATTACTTCTTCCTTTGAGCTAAATTATCGGTGTTGTGAGAATAGTATTAATCCATTCACCTTAAGTAGATATAACTGCAACAACACTTTTCCACTTAGTAGGGCCTGTATTCTCACTTGCTCGTAACACAGTGTCGTTATCTGCCAAGCGCAGTACACCACTGTCGATTAGATTTTGAATAAGGTGGCGGAGTGCCCAGCATTCTTTTGTACTGTGACCGTGAGACTGGGAATGGTATTAACATACTCCATCAGAGTTGTACTGTCCCGAACGGGGGTTGATTGGAGGTAGAAGGGAACTGATCCTTCCTTTATTGATTAACATGTGAAGGATTTCCTCCATGGATTGGCCCAAATAGGTGAATTCCCGTTTGTTGGCAAAATCCCAACGGGCTTTGACATTTGCTCTCTTCGTCACTTTGTCTTCCAGCATTTCATTTTTTGAAAGGGACGAGGGAATATTCATGACTATTGGTAGGAGACTGACATGTTCTTGGCTGATTAATTGCCGAGTCACTTGATGCTGATACGTCACCAGTTCCGCCAATTGCTCAATTTGTTTACAGAGAGCTTTCATCTTTCGTTCCATTGTGAACTGGACCTTAGAATAATCCCATCTATCATCACCGTCTTTGATGGTCTGGGGGGGAGTCACAGCTGAAGTTGGAACTCTGTCCACTGCTCCAATTAATCTTGTTGACCTCTTCTTCTTTGTGTTGAGGAAGAGGGTTGTCTTGTACGTGAGGCTGATTGGGTTTGATGACTATGATCTCTCCATTATCTATTAGGTCTTGGATCTTGTGTTTTAAAGCCCAACAATCCTGAGTATCATGTCCAGGTGCCCCGACATGATAAACACATTTCCTAGCAGCATTGAAACCCCGTCTATTAGGGCTGGCTGGTGGAAGAAGATGCGTAATTTTCTTCTGTGTTGTCAGAAGATTAAGAATGTTCTCGAGGGTATCCCTTAAGGGTGTAAACACTCGATGACATTTGACTTCTCCACCTTTTGGTTCTGGAGAGTTTGCAGACTGTGCTGGAAAGGGAGTGTAGTTTCTCCTTTGAATGGGCATACTTTGATTGTCTTTTTGTCCCTGTAGTATCAGGGAAACATCTTCCTCTTTCTTTTTATGGACCCTCCGGGGGTTGTTCCCATAATTTCCAGATTAGATGTGATCAGCAACAGCTTTGAGTGCGGCTAGGTCTTGAATCTTTCCTGACTTCAACCCCATTTCAGCCATCTCCCCATGTTTAACCATTTCAGAAAACGGTTTGCCGATGCCGATTAAAACTCTCTCATAGAAGGGAGCTTCTTATATGTCTATGAATGTCAAGACCATTTCTGATTCTGTCATGGTAGGACTAACTTGGCAAGCCAGACGTCTCCACCTTTGGGCATACTCTCTGAAAGACTCATTAGACTATTTTTTTGATCATGGTAATTTGATACCGATTGGGAGGCATCTGAGTTTGAAAACTGTATTGAGCGAGGAAGGCATGTGCTAGCTCTTCCCAACTGTGAATTTTGGAATTGTCTAATCTTGTGTACCACGAATGGGCTTCTCTAGTTAGACTCTTTTAGAACAATTGCATTCTGAGTTTTTCATCCTCTTTATAGGATCCCAGTTCTCCAATAAAGACTTTTAAATGTATATAAGGATCCCCTAACCCGTCATATTTTTCAAAGTCAGGAGTTTTAAATTTTTCTGGATAGTGAACACCAGGAAAAATACATGGATCAAGATATGAAACACTCTCGTGTGTTCCAATTCCTTTGATAGCGCGAAGGGTCTCTTCTATTTGGAGGATTTTCTTTTTGATGTCACCATTGTCTGGGTCTCCAGTGGAATGGGCAGCATCCTGCATTTTCTTGGTCGTATCCAATTGTGGCTCTGGTATGGTAATGACCGGAATTCCTCCTTGTGTGGAGGGCTCAGTATGTATGGGTATTTTCTAACCCTATGTAGACCGGTGTAATTCTTTTAATAGAACAGCCAAATCTGTAATCTGTTTGCTTAATCCGTCGAACTCTTTGCAAGAAATTGGATTAAGTTCAGTCTGGTCGGATGACGACATGATTGACTGTAGAACTGTTGCCTTTTTGGACTTTGACCGGGTAATAGGTCCGATTGATTCACTGCGAAAGACTGGCATAGTTTAGTCCTTAGGGAAGGTGTATAATGACATGCTATGTGACGTGTCCATTTTAGGAATTTTATCTTGCAAAACGGGTGTCAGCTGTTCGTAGCATGTATGTGGACATATTGCTTCATATTTCTCATTACATGGAGATAGATATGGAATGAAATTACAAGTAATTGTGTTTACAAGTAATTGAAATGGGGGCATGAAGAGACTTTCCTTCGTTTTGGGTTTATCAGAGGTTGACCTATCTTAGGTTACTCTCGCGGCTTTTTGGCATGAAGGTTCTCAAATCATCGCAATCTACTAGACGGGAAGTTAATCCGGTCTTTCAACTGGAGCGAATTTGGGTGGTGCCTTTTCTGAGCCTCAGAGAATTAGTCTTCTCACGAGTCCAGTAATCAAACACCGACGGGATAGCCTCCTAGTGGAGGGACCACACAACATACATTCACATACATCGTGTCTCACCGTTTGAAATGATGACATGTGCGAAGCACTAATATCATAAGCAGTTTATAGTGCAAAACACTAACATCACACAAAGATATGATGCGAAGCACTAAGCTCAAACAAGGCATGCATTCGTACACATTCATCCAATGTAAATGCAACATCCACACACAAGCAGATAACAGTTATGAAAAGATTGTAGTAGCGGCTTAAGTCCTCTTACTGGAGTTCCCCAGTAGAGTCGCCACCTGTCGACGTCAGAATTTTTGGATGTCCAATTCTGTTACTTGTTCTTTGGTGTTCTCATTTTAGGTGAGATTTGTTTGAAAAAACAAGTGAAAAAGGTCCGAGATGTATAATGTCGACGATGGGACTGTTAAGAGTCGCCAGTTGGCTTTTTAAATGATTGTACCAACACAACCGAGAAAAGGTTTGCACATTGACCCACTGATGTGACACTGATATACGGGTCGACGAAATCGAGAATCATTTGGGGTCCGGCGACTTGGTTATGCGGGGGGAAGGTGTTAGGCACCCCCCGACATCTGTGTTACCATGGTGACCACCTCTTTTCAAGAAACTATTATCTGACTGTGTGTGTATGTGTGTGTCAATGTGCTGTTATATGAAAGTTGTGCGAGGCCTCTTTCGAACCTATATACACATGATTTGAATTTATGTAAAAATTCAGTTTTTAGCAAGATATGGCAATGATGTTTTATAAAAGAGGTTTTTCAAACCCTGCTGCTCAATAGGAATTAAGACCTTTTACACTACCATTTTTATTAAGTGAGTGGCTGGATTGATTTTATTTGACGAATGCGACGCATCCGTACGAAAATAATATATATAAAAAAATAATGCCGACTTCCTTGTGGGTATGGAAACCATCTGAGGAAATACAGACATCACAAAATAATTTAAAAGCTTCTTACAGCTAAAATGTCCATCACGGAAACCGAATCTAGATCCAATGAGATGAATCTGTGATCACATGATTCTTAGGCGCACAGAATATTGCAATTTGTATAAAAGCAATAAGCAGATATATATATAAAAGTGGTAAATATATATATATATATATATATATATATATATATATATATATATATATATATATACAGACAGGATCACCAACCACGAAGCACCTCCATGGGGGATCAGAAAATATAAATAAAGCTGTAGATACGGTCAACCTCCACGAAAAAAACTCCAGGAGGGACAGAATGTAAATAAAGCAGTAAATGCGGTCAACTGCCACGAAGTAAACTCCAGGCAGGACGAAATTTAAAGAAAGCTGTAAATACTATCAACTGCCACGAAGGGAACTCCAGGCAGGACAAAAAGAATATATATATATATATATATATATATATATATATATATATATATATATATATATATATATATATATATATATATATTTAATGTCGACGATGGGAGTGTTAAGAGTCACCAGTTGGTTTTTTAAATGGTTGTACCAACACAACCGAGACAAGGTTTGCACATTGACCCAGTGATGTGACACTGATATACGGGTCGGCGAAACCAAGATTCATTTAGGGTCCGGGGACTTTGTTATGCGGAGGGAAGGTGTTAGGCACCCCTCGACATCCGTGTTACCATGGTGACTGCCTCTTTTCAAGAAACTATTATCTGAGTGTGTGTGTGGGGGGGGGGGGGGTCAATGTGCTGTTATATGAAAGTTGTACGAGGCCTCTTTCGAACCTATATACACAGGATTTGAATTTATGTAAAAATTGAGTTTTTAGCAAGATATGGCAATGATGTTTTATAAAAGAGGTTTTTCAAACCCTGCTACTCAATAAGAATTAAGACCTTTTACACTCCCATTTTTATTAAGTGAGCGGCTGGATTGATTTTATTTGACGAATGCGACACATCCGTACGAAATTCATATATATAAAAAAATAATGCCGACTTCCTCGTGGGTATGGAAACCATATAAGGAAATAAAGACATCGCAGAGTAATTTACAAGCTGTTTACAGCTGAAACTGTCCATCACGGGAACCGAATCTAGATCCAATGAGATGAATCTGTGATCACATGATTCCTAGGCGCACAGAATATTGCAATTTGTATAAAAGCAATAAGCAGGTATATATATAAAAGTGGTAAATATATATATATATATATAGACATGATCACCAACCACGAAGCACCTCCATGGGGGATCAGAAATATAAATAAAGTTGTAGATACGATCAACCGCCACGAAGGAAACTTCAGGCGGGACAGAATGTAAATAAAGTTGTAAATGCGGTCAACTGCCACGAAGTAAACTCCAGGCAGGAGGAAATGTAAAGAAAGCTGTAAAAACTATCAACTGCCACGAAGGGAACTCCAGGCAGGACAAAACGAATATATTTATATATATATATATATATATATATATGGGAGCCCTTCCATAGCAACCGGTTGCTGTGAGTACTGTGCAACATCCCCTTTTTGTACCGTTGATAAACTTATTGGAAGGCTGAGATGAAACATAAATTTATTCCAGCCGGCACAACTTGTACCGGCTTTTATTTTAATATGAGGACCCCACCACAGTCAACATGTTGTCAGTTTATTGAAATAAAATGAATTTTTAATATTAAATAATGCCCGACCGACACAGTTTGTACCGGCTATGCCTTTTCTGTAAAAAAAAAAAAAAAATCAAAACCGGGACAAGTTCTAACGGCTGTAAAAAAAAAAAAAAAAAAAAAAAAAAATCAAATCAAAACCGGGACAAGTTCTAACGGCTGTAAAAAAAAAAAAAAAAAAAAAAAATCAAAGCCGGTAGAGCCTCTTACGGCTTGCACAAAAAGAAGTAAAAAAAAAAATTTACACTATCACAATGCACAACCGGGACAAGTTCTAACGGCTGTAAAAAAATAAAAATAAAAATAAAAATAAAAAATCAAAGCCGGTAGAGCCTCTTACGGCTTGCACAAAAAGAAGTAAAAAAAAAATTTACACTATCACAATGCACGAGTGAATTTTGACAAATTATTAAGAAGGCATATGAGACTATAAACCCAAAAGTAGTGGAAAGAAAGGCAAAAAAAGTTTGGAAATTTTTTATAACTCTTTCATTTAATAACAAATAAAGAATTATAATTCAAATAAAAAATAATATCCTATTTTATAAAAAGAATTATTTGCTATTTTTATAAAAATATTTTATAAAAAATAAAGAATATAACCTATATAAAGTTTTGATTTTTTTTTTTTTTTTCCAGCCGTTAGAACTTGTCCCGGTTGGTACCTTTTTTTTAAAATTTTTTTTTTTCCTGTACCGGCCGTAGGAAGCTCATACGGCTGGTATTAAAAAAATTAAAAAAATTATGTTATTCAAGCAACTCGCTGCTAAACAGACTCGAACACACAACCTCAAACTCCAAACACACGTCATATGACCACCCGAGCACCACGGGCCTAGCTGTCAATATCAGCCAAGGAAATCTCTTTACATTAAAACTTCACCATCCCCCAAAAATCTAAATTGTTGCATTATTATTATTATAGTACGATTTATTATTATTAACAAGTCTATATAATACATATGGGGGTTTGATATTTAGAAATAAGTTAATATCTATATTTATTAAGCAATGATTATTACAAATGATTTTATATATTAAGCAATGATTTTATTATTAAGAAATGATTTTATACAATAATAAAACTAGTGAAGTATAATAATAATGTCACACTATCGAATTTATAAAAGTAGTGAAGTATTATTATAATAATAATAATGTGATTATCAATATTATAAGTTCTAACGATTATACCAATACTAGTACTGCATAAATATATCAAAAGAAATAGTACATATTACATGTTCATTTTCATAAAAAAGAAAAAAAAAACATAGAATGATTAATACAACCGACGCCTATTTTTTTGGCTCAGGAATCCCTAGCACTCGATAGTGGTTTCGCTTATCGTGGTCGGTTTCAAAGCCACAAATTGCACATTTTCGATGAGTTTTAGATGGAATGATTTTCTCGAGTGCACTCTTGAATCTAGATTGTTTTTTGCGGCCCTTTGTTTGAGAAATATTAGGCGGCAAAAACTCTTCTTCTTCTTCCACCTCTGCATCTTCATCGTCATTATCGTATCCCATATCATGATTTGGATCTCCAACTGTGCAATCAATGTCGTCATCTGCCAGTTCAGTAATATTCTCATCCGGATCATACTGGTCAACCAACTCTTTTCCTCGTGCATTCAGCTTAAGAACAGTTTTGTAACCTCGGACTGAGCAAGCCGCTTTGCTCGCTAACTCCTGGTAATCAGCCATCAAATGATTGTAGCGCATTCCTTGATTTTGTTCGAAGTCAGCAGGTGTGGAGTTAAAGAGTAAGTCTTCACCATTGCTTTTGTTCGCGTCTCTTGTCCACCGATGAAGGATCATGTCGGTCGGTATTTGTGAAATACTCTTTGCTATGAAATATCTCAAGATGTGCCTGCATAATTCACCAGAGTGAGAAAACATTTGGCAGTTACATGTCACCGATCCAAGTTGTCGATTGTTGACAACTTCTTTATATCTTCCACCACTTTCAGTTGCATCTGCATTATACACTGCATAAACCTTAGTATCAGTGTCACACATCTCACTAAGTTTACGAACATTGTATTTCATGGAATCGACGAATTGACGTTGGAAACGTCTAAACATCTCTTTTGTGTACACTTGTGCAGCATGAACTTCTAAAGATGAACCGAGTACCATAATCCTTTTACGATGTTTTGTTATGTAGTCGGCCTTCCTCTCCCTGATAAACTGTCTTTCTACAGCCTTTTGACTCTGCAGTACAAAACATAGCATACCTGTTGATGCATTAACATACTCATCAAAAAAGGCATTCATGCTCTCGCTTCTTCCAGTGGTAGTCATTCCTGCGGCAAAATATCTCTTTGTATATGCTGGAATCCATTTCTGTCGTACATCATACAAACTTCCAAGCCATTCATTAGTATACAATTCATAGGAACTTATCAGAATATGCCAACGCTCTTCAAACTCCTCGATGGACAATGAGTTATACACACAGTTGTTAAAATCATTTTTGAACGATGGGTGCGCATAATAAACATGATGCAATTTTTCAGGAAATTTATTGCTAATATGCCAAGAACACAATAAATGATGACTAGTTGGAAGTACCGTAGCAATAGCATTACTCATGGCTCTGTCTTGATCAGTGATGATGGTTGTAGGTGCCTTGTAGTCCATAGCTTCAAGCCATGTCTGTAAAACCCAAACGAAAGTATCCTCTGTTTCGTCTCGTAACAGTGCAAATCCAAACAATATAGACTGATAATGGTGGTTGACCCCGGCAAATGGAACAAACGGCATGCCATACTTATTTGTCCGGTATGTACTATCAAATGTCACAACGTCTCCGAACTGTTGATACATAAACCTTGATCGGGCGTCAACCCACAAAATACAAGCTATGCGGTTGTTTTCACCAGATTTCACTCGAAAAAAAAATCTGCTGGCACATCCGGATGCAAGTTTGTTCAAATGATTGACAGCAGCTTGTGCATCATTTTCATCTGCAGAATCACGCCTTAAATCTCGCACCACATTCTCAACATTAGCAGTAGAAAAAGGAACATTTTGCAACCCACCTCCCATTGTGCTCAAAACATTCATCATCTTACTAGGACCAATACCGGACTTATTTAAAGTGTCAATTAAATTTCTTGCAACAGGAGTAATATTTCTGTGAGTCTCGATCAAATCTACTTTAGTGGGGGTCACTAAGTGATGATTGTGCTCTAATTCTACAGTAGATATACGCCAATTGTCTTCTTTCTTATTGTGGACAACATATATTCTAGCTTTACACATTGTTCGTCCTATAGAGTCTCTTTGTCTAGTTATTTTATTACTACTATCTTCATCATCAGGTAAACTCTTCCCAACAATTGGTGTACCGTCTTTCTTACATACATACTGCCTAGATCTGATATCATTCGTATTAGCATGTTTATGACTAGTTGCAATTCTAATCTCGAATCCATTTTTGCGAGCATATGATCTATAAAAATATTCAACCTCTTCCAACGTACAAAATAATTGACCAACGTACGGAACAATATCAGATTTATTACTTTCAACTTCACTAACAAATTCAGATGTATTATATGACATTTTTAAAAACTTACTTGTGAATAATAGTGATGAATTTTGCTCGATCAGAACTTCAACAATTTTCTGAAGTGAAAGTGGGCAACTAGATGAAACAAATTATGAGTAGAGGAGAAAAGAGAAAATAATATCAGAGAAAAAATTCTATGGAAGGATAAGAAGACTTCCCAGACAATATTTAAAGGTAAAAAGACCAGCCTGTACATCTTGTCGCGGTTAATGCTCAAGAAGTCAACCTAATGTACTACTCCCAACAAATCAATGTCAGCTTTTTTCTATTCTCATAGTGTTGTATTATTATGTTTGACTACTCATTCACCAGACAGTGTTTATAATAATAATAATAATAATGATAATAAAATAATTAAAAGTACATAAGCCGATAGAATATGGAACGGCTTTATACTCAATTCGTAATAATAATAGAATAATAATAATAATCGAATAATAATAATAAAATATTGAGAAATTTAATTTGGGGGGAGATGGAATGTTTTAAGATATATCCAAATCCAAGGTAAGTTATGACAGCTAGGCCCGTGGTGCTCGGGTGGTCATATGACGAATGTTTGGAGCTTGAGGTCGCGTGTTCGAGTCTAGCTAACAGCAAAAATATATAACCTCTACCGGCCGTTACAGCCTCTACCGGTCGAACCATTTTAATTAAACATATATTTATTTTTTATTTTTCCAGCCGTTATAGCCTCTACCGGTCGAACCATGTTAATTAATAATATATATATATTTTTTATTTTACAGCCGTTATAGCCTCTACCGGTCGAACACTCACCTCGGGAAATTAAAATGCCATATTTATTTTTATATCCAGCCGGTCAAGCCTGTACCGGCCGAACTCTCACATCACCTCGGGAAATGCACATTGTATTTTTTTGACCACTTTTCTGCCACATCGCCTCGGGAAAGAAAACCTGCAAGCTCGGTAAGCTAAAAAGCTGAGACCATTTTTTTGAATATGGTCCAAAATTAATTCATGTACCGGACAGACATCATGAGCTTATTTAAACGTCTATTGAGAACACATATTGTTAAACTAAAGTTCACTTGCCAAGCTAGATAAAATAAAAATAACAGAGAGTAGAAAGGGAGTATTTGTTCAGTAGAAAGGGAGTACTTGCCAAGTAAGTTTTTATTTATTGTTATTTGTTCAGTTTTTTATAATTTCTGTTGATGATTTTTATCACTGCATGTTATTACTGAATTAAAGGGTATATAATACCATGCATGTATTTATTTCGTATAATAACAACAAAATAATGCTTATGTGAATTGGGGTTTAAAATTGTTGATATGATGAGTTATCAATTTGATCTATATTTGCTTATGTGAATCAATAAAAATCAAGGGGCTTTCAAATAATATTATACTAGTTAAAGTTTCAACAGAAACCTGCCGGCCGGTAGAGGCTATACCGGCTTATAAGAAAAAAAAAATTATATTTTTGCACTGCTAACCAGACTCGAACCCGTGACCTCAAGCATCAATCCCTCGTCATATGACCACCCGAGCACCACGGGCCTAGCTGTTTTAATTTGCCTTGAATTTGTATATATCTTAAAACAGTTCACTTCCCCCCAAATTAAAATTCTCAATATTGTACCGGCTTATGTACTTTTTTATTAATTTATTACCATTATTATTATTATTACATGTATGTTGTTCAATTTTTAGTGCATGTTAGTGTGTATTGTTATTACTGTCATTTTGCTTAATACTAATTAGTGTGTTGATGTATTTTTTAGGTAAAAGATGGATAGTTGGGAATATGGGCCAATTGATCCAAGTGTTCTGCATGATCAACAAGATCATGTATCAGATGACATATATCATGGGAGAGATAGGGGAAAACTAAGCTCCAGTCAATATACTGATCAGAAATATAATCAGTGGGCTTTGACAAAAGAACAAAAAATCCTTTTAGATAAATGTGGATTTGGAGTATTTAGTTATCAAGGTGTTGTACACCAAACTGATCTTGGTCTGATATCTGCCTTAGTCGAGAGATGGCGCCCGGAGACCAATACTTTTCATTTAAACTGTGGAGAAATAACAATCACGTTAGAGGATGTTCACTTTATTTTTGGGTTACCGGTGGTGGGAAAGCCCTTAACGGGTCCCCTTGCTGTCACCAATTTGAATTATTTTAGGGATTATTTTGGAGATAAATTAGCTGGTGAATATTTTAGTTCAAAAAAACGCAGTGCAATTTCATTAGTGTGGTTGCACGAACATTTTAATAATTGTCCCGAGAATGCAAGTAAAGATGTTGTAGGGCGACACACAAAGGCATACATGTTGTGGTTGTGCGGGGCAATATTATTCCCTAATAGGAATAGAAATAGTGTGCACCCACGATATATGTCTTTTATTGCCAACGCTGAAGATTGTGTAACTTACTCTTGGGGCGCGGCAGTGTTAGCATATTTGTACAGATCTTTATATACTGCTACTAGGAAAGGAGTTAAATACATTAATGGTTGTGTTACGTTGTTACAAATTTGGGCTTATGAGCGTGTAAGTATTGGAAAGCCAAACCATTGGCCACAATCATCCTTATGGTTACCTAGGGCTTTAGCATGGTCCTATTTTGGAACCCACAGTTACCCTGGTAGACGTGAGAATCCCCATCACCATTTGTCATTTTACCGAGGGGAGTTAGATATTAAGTCTATGTGGGATGTGGTTTGGCGGCCTTACATAGTGTGGGATGATGATATCAGTGGATTTAATTTTGAAGGCAGGTTGTTGGGGTCTGGTGGGGTCCCCTTGATCCACTTTGATATTGTGGAATTTCAGATGCCGGATCGTGTGATGAGACAGTTCGGGTTCATGCAAGGCATACCATCACCAGCCAAAAACCACGGTGACCTCAGGAAGGAGAAAAAGTTTAAATTTATTGATGTCGAGGATTGCATGGACTTGAGAGGGGAATATATTTCGATGTGGGAGGCATACATGGATCATCTCGAAGGACAACAAACTGAAGTTGCTGATTATGTCCCAATAGATGATTACATGGTCTGGTATAGGAAAATTACACGTTGGAAAATCCACCGACCTCGACAGACAAGCGACCACGACAGTTGTTATCAGCCTCGGGCCATTTACAACCAACAACACCTTATTCAAATGGTATAAAATTATATTCTTCTTTAATAAATCATGTATTAGAGTAAATACTTAATATTACATTTATTCATATTTATTGTTAATAATATTTGTTTGTGTTTATCTTACATGACAGGTTGAGAGTGCAAAGTCGTTACTGGATAAATTTTCAGCACTTACTCAGCTGCCTCCCGAGTTGGTTCTACAAAAAAATAATTGGGATTTCCAATACGCTCTATACGACTTCGAAGCAAGAGGTAAACAAATACCTCGACAAGGGGATCCCACAAATTTTGGACCACAGTCGCAATACACACAACTCAGTGAAGGGCTTGGGAAACAAACTGATTATGTTGTACAAGAGAGCTACATACCCACCCCACAAGTAATCGAGGAGAGCTCTATTCCCACCACCCAAGCCTACGAGGAGTGTTACATTCCAACCTTCCAAGCCTACGAGGAGGTATATATAGTTATGTTAATAGTGATGGTTTTAACTATTATTGCTATATAATAATAATGTACATTTGGGTCTCAATCAGGTACAAGATGCGGGAGACGACATCTCTTATGGACCAAAAGGGTCCCTATCCAAAAGACTTAGAGATTGGAAGGAGACATTTGTAAATAAACATATTTTTGGAAACGTCGTGGCACCAGAAGGGGATTTATATCCTTTATCACATCCGCGCCATTTATATGAATTAGAACACAATGCAGTGCAATCCTTAGGGCCTGGGAGTTGGATATTCGAGCATGTCATAGACGCGTATATGCTTTTGCTACGAGATAGAGAGGAATACTACAGGTCGCGGGGAATACAAAGGTGGTCCCAATTTGGTTTCATGAATTCATTCTTCATGCATCTTGGGCAGGGCTATGTGCCATGCACTAACGTGAATACTGCATGGAGTTTTTGCGATCCGTATGTTAACCAAGATGTGGGTCCACCTTTACACGAATGCAAATACATATTCATGCCGGTGTGTAGTACCAATCAACACCATTTTGTCTTGTTCCTATTCTCAGTTGAAGATTGGATGGTTACCATAATTGACCCGCACTACAATGACACCAAGTATATTAAGTTACATGAAATGTACTCAGAATTCGTTAAAGTTGCGGTATGTTTAGTCTTAAAATATTTTAATTTTATAATGTACTATTATATTAAAAAATTATTAACCAACTACTTTGTACATGCAGGTACATTTGATACCATTTTGTTTGCGAAATGGTAATCCGATGCGTGAGTGGCCCAGCGGTAATCCTACTGTGCAGACATTAAAGATTCGACCGAAACAACACAACAACGCAGACTGTGGCATTTTTGTCTGCAAATATGTTGACTGTTTCGTTAGGGCCAACGGTAATATTTCTGAAGAGAAGTGGTCCTTGGAAGATGTCACAGTCTTTCGTTACCGCGTCGCATGGGAGCTCTACAAGAAATCCGCAAGATTACTTCCGGCCTCTGAGATATAGGCGTCGGTTGTATTAATCATTCTATGTTTTTTTTTCTTTTTTATGAAAATGAACATGTAATATGTACTATTTCTTTTGATATATTTATGCAGTACTAGTATTGGTATAATCGTTAGAACTTATAATATTGATAATCACATTATTATTATTATAATAATACTTCACTACTTTTATAAATTCGATAGTGTGACATTATTATTATACTTCACTAGTTTTATTATTGTATAAAATCATTTCTTAATAATAAAATCATTGCTTAATATATAAAATCATTTGTAATAATCATTGCTTAATAAATATAGATATTAACTTATTTCTAAATATCAAACCCCCATATGTATTATATAGACTTGTTAATAATAATAAATCGTACTATAATAATAATAATGCAACAATTTAGATTTTTGGGGGATGGTGAAGTTTTAATGTAAAGAGATTTCCTTGGCTGATATTGACAGCTAGGCCCGTGGTGCTCGGGTGGTCATATGACGTGTGTTTGGAGTTTGAGGTTGTGTGTTCGAGTCTGTTTAGCAGCGAGTTGCTTGAATAACATAATTTTTTTAATTTTTTTAATACCAGCCGTATGAGCTTCCTACGGCCGGTACAGGAAAAAAAAAAATTTTAAAAAAAAGGTACCAACCGGGACAAGTTCTAACGGCTGGAAAAAAAAAAAAAAAATCAAAACTTTATATAGGTTATATTCTTTATTTTTTATAAAATATTTTTATAAAAATAGCAAATAATTCTTTTTATAAAATAGGATATTATTTTTTATTTGAATTATAATTCTTTATTTGTTATTAAATGAAAGAGTTATAAAAAATTTCCAAACTTTTTTTGCCTTTCTTTCCACTACTTTTGGGTTTATAGTCTCATATGCCTTCTTAATAATTTGTCAAAATTCACTCGTGCATTGTGATAGTGTAAATTTTTTTTTTACTTCTTTTTGTGCAAGCTGTAAGAGGCTCTACCGGCTTTGATTTTTTTTTTTTTTTTTTTTTTTTTTTACAGCCGTTAGAACTTGTCCCGGTTGTGCATTGTGATAGTGTAAATTTTTTTTTTACTTCTTTTTGTGCAAGCCGTAAGAGGCTCTACCGGCTTTGATTTTTTTTTTTTTTTTTACAGCCGTTAGAACTTGTCCCGGTTTTGATTTGATTTTTTTTTTTTTTTTTTTTTTTTTTACAGCCGTTAGAACTTGTCCCGGTTTTGATTTTTTTTTTTTTTTTTTACAGAAAAGGCATAGCCGGTACAAACTGTGCCGGTCGGGCATTATTTAATATTAAAAATTCATTTTATTTCAATAAACTGACAACATGTTGACTGTGGTGGGGTCCTCATATTAAAATAAAAGCCGGTACAAGTTGTGCCGGCTGGAATAAATTTATGTTTCATCTCAGCCTTCCAATAAGTTTATCAACGGTACAAAAAGGGGATGTTGCACAGTACTCACAGCAACCGGTTGCTATGGAAGGGCTCCCTATATATATATATATATATATATATATATATATATATATATATATATATATATATATATATATATATATATATATATAATAAATGCACCAGATGTAAAGTCCAGGCTCATCGAACATAGTTCGACCACAGTGCATATATATAAGTGTATATATATATATAAGTATATATATATATATATATATATATATATATATATATATATATATATATATATATATATAAAAGCGAGTAAACGCACCAGACCGAAGTCTAGGCTCATCGAACAAAGTCCGACAGTAAGAATATTCCACGACCAAACGAATATCCCCCGACAACAATGAATATTTTATAACAACCTACTTATTTAAAATATTTGCGCATTTTACCCATAACTAACCACATTAATCAAATTCACCCTTACTATTTCAAAAAAATAAATAAAGGAAATTCCTTTTTATTTAAAAATTTTCGGGGTCTTACAACCTCCCCTCCTTATGAAATTTCGTCCTCGAAATTGACGTACGTAACTGGTGTTTCGAAATGGTAAAGATACCTCGCTTTCATTTCCGTTTCCAACTCCAAGGTCATTTCCTCTATAGCATGATTCCTCCACAAAACTTTAACTTGTGGTATGACCTTCGTGTGTAGGACATGCTCCTTCCCATCCAACATCTTGACAGGTACCTCCTCGTACGTTAAGTCTTCGGCTATTTCGTCCGGTTCTAACTCAATAACATGGTTCGAGTCGTCCACATCGGTACATAAAAAAACGTTATAAACACGCGACATACTTGGCGATAAAACGAGTTTATAGGCCACAGTTCCTATTAAATCGAGGATTTCAAATGGACTAATAAATCGAAGGTTTGAGCTTTGCGCACATCGCCAATTCTCGCTTTTAAAATAACAACTTCTTGCACCTCCTTCTTCAAATTCATCAGCTCCAGTGTGTAGCTTGAACAACTTTAACTTTATCGATTAAAGTCGATTATACTCGTATATCATCACGTGGATACCTAGAGTTTTCATCTCCATCTCTATTATTTGTAAATTATACGAAATGAGTCTTTGACAATATCATACTCATACTCGTATACGATCTTCTACTCAACACGTCAGCTACCACGTTCGCTTTTCTAAGACGGTATGGTCAGAACATGTGCCGAAATGAGTCTCCTCTTGAGTTCTTCGAAGCTCTTCCCACATTCCTTGCCCCATTTGAATTTTGTATCTCTACGAGTCAACTGCGTTAATGGAGTAGCGATTTCGAGAATATCCTTCAACGAATCTCCGATAATAACCAACTAAGCCTAGAAAGCTACGTATTTCGATTACTGAATTAGGTTGCTCTCAACTGTGACTCATATCCCAATCTTGGATAGCACGTCACAATAACACCTATCAGTTTACTACCGTGCGAATATGGCGTCCCCTACGGAGAGTCTGGCTTCTGTGTATTCCACAAAGGAAGTCACCAGATAAAGGCTCGGGTATCAACTTCTACAGTTGGGTTTTTAACTCCTGAAGTTCAATAGGAGCCATTCGATATGAGATTTTAGAAATGGGTTTTGTACCGAATTCAAAGTCGATACAAAATTTAATATCACGCTCTGGGAGTAAGCCAAGAAATTCTTTAGGAAATACATCAGGAAATTTACTAACAACAGAAATATCATTCAAATCTGACGTATTTTTGTTCAAGTCCATAACATGACTAAGAAAGCTTGACATTCGTTTTTCAATAAACAAATGGCTTTATAATTTAATATGAAAGAGTTTGACTTCAATGGTTTGGTTGCTTGAATTCAAATAAAGGGTTGCTTAGGAATATGAAAACTAACAACCTTACGAAAGCAATCAATTTTGGCATAATTAGTAGTTAACCAATCAATCCCCAAAATCACATCAAAAGCAAGTATCTTTAAAGAGATAAGATCAACAGGTAATGTGATGGTGCCAACTTGAATCAAGCAAGATTTCTAAACAACGAATGTAATGAAAGTTTCTCTTAACGGAGTCTACATAGATAGGTCAAAGTCTAATTTCTCCGTAGTCAAGTTCAAACGTTGAGCGCAAGCAAGAGAGATAAAAGAATGGGTAGAACCGGTATCTAGTAAGGTATAAACTTCTCAAGAATTATAATTAACTAACCCGTGCTAACTTCGTTCGGGTTCCTCGCATTTTGACTGGTCATGACAAACGCACTTCCAGGAACCGTTGACTTTGACTTTTCTGGGATAGCCTTTTGAATCATCGTCCCCACTGGAATTGGTTTCGCTACCGTACAATCTCGAGCGATATGTCCTTCCTTTCCACAATTATAGCATACCTTGAAATCTTGTGGGAAGTTTGGGCTGATATGTCCCTCTTTCCCGCATTTGTAACATAGGACCGGTGGTCTTTCTCCTCCCTTGGAACCAGTTGCTGCTGGTGCTGACGTCTTCACATGGTCATTGTTGAATCTCCTCTTTTTAAAATCTCCTCCTGACTCGCTTCTTCTATTTTCATGGCCGTGATTACCACCAGAGTGGTTACCACCCTTGCCCGTATTCTTCTTTCTTCGCAGGTTATCGTTGTTCTGATGACTGCTATCACCAGTATGATCCTAGTTATGGTCCCTCGGTTGAACGTACTCGTTATCTCGATCTAACAATTGAGCCCTGTTGACAACATTTGAATAGAGAGAAAATTTATGAGAAATGAGATACTGGCGTATGTCAGGTTTCAAACCTCTCAAAAACATCCGCGTCATACGTTCCTCATTCTCCACCAAATGAGGTGCAAACCTGGATAACTCTGCGAACTTTGCCTCATACTGGGATACCGTCATGTTGTTCTGTTCTAGTCTAATAAACTCTACCTCCTTCATATTGCGAATAATTTCAGGAAAGTATTTTTCATTGAAAAGTTTCTGAAACGTTTCCTAAGACATGTTGAGTGCAGCTGGATGGGTACGCTTCACAGATTCCCATCAGTAATCTGCCTCACCACGGAACATAAAGGTGGCGAATGGAACTTTCTGTTCCTCCGTGCATCCCAAGACATCGAATATCTTGGTAATTTGTTTGACCCACGTTTTCGCCATGATCGGATCCGGCTTTCCCCAGAATTCTGGTAGTCCCAACTCTTTGAACTGCTTGGCTGTGACAAGCCGCGCGTTGCTATCATTTCCACCCGTATTCTGTACATGAGTCTCCCTTGTCTGGTTTTGCATGAACTGCAAAAAGCTCCTAAACATCCCGTCGTTCATCGTCTGCTCAGTGGTGTTGTTCACAGGAGGTATATTGCCAGCCTGTTGCACGTTCTCCTCGTTGGTAAGTACAGGCATCTCCACGGTCTCATTTACTCCACTGTTAATATTCTCAGTCAACATTCTCAAATACTGCCATAAAACAAGGGTTAATTAAACAATTTAACAAATCACATAATACCCCTATATTATGACCGACCAACAAATAAGCTTAGGTAGGACACACTAGCGAAGGATTTACTCGTCTCTCCCCTCCTAGTTCTATTCCCCGATCTCTGCCAGAGATCATATCCCTAAGCTCTGATACCAACTGTGACGCCCCCAAAATAAGTCCATTCCATGCAACCCATTCTGAGTCGTCAATTACATGGTACAGAAATAACTACAACTTTATTATTACATTACAACATACAAACTGTAAGTTTAAATAAAAATATTGCCATCTAAACAATATCCACATACAAATAAATCCCCATCATAATTATTGATACATTATTTTACTAAAATGGTGAGGACTACTAAACAACTCTCTCTAGAACCATCATTACATCCCCCGACTCGTACTCACTACATTCTCGTCTCCTGAGAAGAAAAATAGAACAAATAGAAAAAGGGTGAGCTCAACTAGCCCAGTAAAGAATATTATGACTAAGATAATGTACAACAAATTATCTTTAGTCTTCAACAGGGAAAAATCTGATAGAATACAATAGACAACAAGTTTTAGATCAATAACTACAGCAGAAACAATAATTCATTAGAGGAGTTAAGTAGAGAATGAAATCTTCTAACATCTATGAATTTAAAAGTCCATCATCAATATTTTATCCCTGTAACATCAATCAATATATATCTCAAATCAAATCAAATATTCATCTTCGCACTACAGGCCAAAGATATTCATCAGTTGGTCATGTTCATCTAAACACCTGTTCATCTTTGTACTACGGGCAAAAGATATTCATCAAGAAATCATTCATCTTTGCACTACAGGCCAAAGATATTCAGTAACACCATCATTTTAGTACTGAGGATGATGAAAAATAATTTAAAGGAAACGAATCCAGTGAAACAAAATAACAAGTATTAAGGATTCGTACTTTAAACAATCCGAGTTTAAAAATACTTCATAAATAATCATACTGAAGTAAAATTCTAGAATGATCACAACATGGATACAATCAAAGCTAGTATCCAAAATTGATATTTTGGACAAAAAGAAGAAATTTTATTTTTTTGGTGAATAGTGTCGTATTCGTGAATAGTGCTGTATACGTGAATAGTAACTCCGACACCAAAAGATAGAAATTTCACAAAAAAAACATCATCACGCTTCGTGAATAGTACTCGTGAATAGTAACTCGTGAATAGTAACTCATGAATAGTAACCCCGACATGAAAAAGTTTTAAATTTGATAAAAATTTCCAACCAACATTTCAGCATAATGATATTGAAGAAATAATATCATTTCAGAAGAAAATAACATCCCTTACCTCGAAAGACAGTACTTCTAGTTGAAACACCGGATATAGGCTATGATTTGAACTTGCACCGTATAAAAATACTCAAAGTATACTCAAAATACTCACAAGAATACGCTCGATAATATAGAGAGAGAAAACTTCAGTTTCTGGTGTGATTTTCAATTCTAATCTAAGCACCCTATTTATAAGAAATTGCTTAGAACACCAAAGCAGAAAATTTAATATAATATTAATATATTTAATAAATTCTCGTGGAAGTTGACCGCATTTATAGCTTTATTTACATTCTGTCCCGCCTGGAGGTGCTTCATGGTTGGTGATCATGTCTATATATATATATTTATCTCTTTTATATATATACCTGCTTATTGCTTTTATAAAAATTGCAATATTATGTGCGCCTAGAAATCATATGATCACATATTCATCTCATTGGATCTAGATTCGGTTCCCGTGATGGACATTTTCAGCTGTAAGTAGCTTGTAAATTATTTTGCGATGTCTGTATTTCCTCAGATGGTTTCCATACCCATGAGGAAGTCGACATTATTTTTTATATATATTATTTTCATACGAATGCGTCGCATTCGTCAAATAAAATTAATCCAGCCGCTCACTTAATAAAAATGGGAGTGTAAAAGGTCTTAATTCCTATTGAGCAGCACGGTTTGAAAAACCTCTTTTACAAAACATCTTTGCCATATCTTGCTAAAAACTGAATTTTTACATAAATTCAAATCCTGTGTATATAGGTTCCAAAGAGGCCTCGCACAACTTTCATATAACAGCACATTGACCCACACACACTCACACACACACACTCAGATAATAATTTCTTGAAAAGAGGCGGTCACCGTGGTAACACGGATGTCGGGGGGTGCCTAACACCTTCCCTCCGCATAACAAAGTCCCCAGACCCTAAATGAATCTCGGTTTCGCCGACCTGTAGATCAGTGTCACATCTGTGACGCCCCCAATATAGGTCCATTCCATCCAACCCATTCTGAGTCGTCAATTACATGGTACAGAAATAACTGTAACTTTATTATTACATTACAACATACAAACTGTGAGTTTAAATACAGATATTGCCATCTAGACAATATCCACATATAAATAAATCCCCATCATAATTATTTATACATTATTTTACAAAAATGGTGAGGACTACTAAACAACTCTCTCTAGAACCAACATTACATCCCTCGTGAATAGTAACTCATGAATAGTAACCCCGACATAAAAAAGTTCCAAATTTGATAAAAATTTCCAACCAATATTTCAGTATAATGATATTGAAGAAATAATATCATTTGAGAAGAAAATAACATCCCTTACCTCGAAAGACAGTACTTCTAGTTGAAACACCGGATATGGGCTATGATTTGAACTTGTATCGTATAGCAATACTCAAAGTATACTCAAAATACTCACAAGAATACGCTCGATAATATAGAGAGAGAAAACTTCAGTTTCTGGTGTGATTTTCAATTCTAACCTAAGCACCCTATTTATAGGAAATTGCTTAGAACACCAAAGCAGAAAATTTAATATAATATTAATATATTTAATAAATTCTCTACGCCCATCTAGACAATCTGATCTCAGCCATCAACACATGCTAAATGAGGGAACCAAATGAAAAAATCGTTTTTGTAAATAAAAATATTTTAAACTTTCAAAAATTAATTATTTCGGAGCTTCGAAACTTCAATAATTCATAATAAATAGCCCTTTTGCCAGAAAATTTGAATCTCGCAAGTTTTTAAAGGAAATTTCATTATCTACAACTTTGCAGAAGGAAGTTTTTCCAAATTCCAAACAGAAATTGACCGAAATCCATAAACAGGCGATTTTACAGGCTATAATCAAATTTTTCAGTCAAGAAATAGGTCTACCGACACACAAAATCTGTTTTTAATATTTATTGCAATAAAAATACTCTTTCTCCTCATAAACTCATATATCCCACATTCATTGTAAAAATATCACCATTATTATATTATTAAAAATTTAATAATATATTTAAATGAATTATTTTATCAGAAAAAGATAAAATATTAATTTTCAACAATTGTCAAATTAAAAATTTTCTCAATCTATATCCACATAAAATAAGTATTGTTCTTATCATATAAATTAATAATTAATTATTCACAAATAATATTACAGAATCACAATACTAATAACCAGACCGTTCCCAGGATAGAGGGGGCTTTCCAATAAAGATTTCTCCTTACTGGCGCGCAATTAGGTGACCAAACCTCTCCTTAGACAGAACTTTCTAGACATTTCTCCATCTATATCCACATAAAATCAGTATTGTTCTTATCATATAAATCAATAATTAATTATTCACAAATAATATTACAGAATCACAATACTGACAACCAGGCTGTTCCCAGAATAGAGGGGGCTTTCCAATAAAGATTTCTCCTTACTGGCGCGCAATTAGGTGACCAAACCTCTCCTTAGACAGAACTTTCTAGACATTGCCAATAATGTTATCTAATAATATTATTCAGATAATATGAATTATTGCTTCGATAATGAAAAATACTGTGTAGTGACAATTATTGAAACAATAGTAATATAAAATATCAATGCAGCAATTATTGAATCAATAACATAAAATACTGAACTGTAATTACTGTAACAATTATTGAGTAGTGTCATCTTATGTAATAATCAATAATTGGTGCAATATCGTGTGCTACTGTGCAACAACGCGTATTACTGTGTTTTAACCACCGGGTATTCCAACAGTATTAACGGTAACAACTACGCCGTTTTTTTATAAACAACTTATACTTGTCGTTTTCTTCATCCAATCGCTTTCCGTTATGGGGCCCACAAAAGACTGCGTCGTCGTACGAATATTCCCCAACAGAAAGAATATTCCACGACCAAACGAATATTCCCCGACAACAATGAATATTTTATAACCACCTGCTTATTTAAAATATTTGCGCATTTTACCCATAACTAACCACATTAATCAAATTCACCCTTACTATTTTAAAAAAATAAATAAAAGAAATTCCTTTTTATTTAAAAATTTTTGGGGTCTTACAACATCACTGGGTCAATGTGCATACCTTTTCTCGGTTGTGTTGGTACAACCATTTAAAAAACCAACTGGCGACTCTTAACAGTCCCATCGTCGACATTATACATGTCGGACCTTTTTCACTTGTTTTTTCAAACAAATTTCACCTAAAATGAGAACACCAAAGAACAAGTAACGGAAAGGGAAATCCAAAAATCCCGATATCGACATCCGTGTGGATTATCGAGACCTAAACAAGGCCAGTCTAAAAGACGACTTCCTGGTGCCTTTCATCCATGTATTAATAAAAAATATAGCACAATATGACATGTACTCATTTGTCGACTATTTTGTCGGATATCATCAAATCTTGGTTGCCAAGAAAGATAGGGAGAAAACTGATTTCATCACTCCTTGGGGTACCTTATGCTATCGGCGACTAGCGTTCGGCCTCACCAATGTCGGTGCTACATACCAGATAGCCATGATGGCTTTATTCCATGGTCAATTATATCAGCAAAGGATTTTTTTTGTCCTACAACCAGAAGGTCCAATTTCGGCAATTCAAAGAGAATGACCTAGTGCTGAAAAGGGTCATCCCAAATCAAGATGCAGCCAAAGGAAAATTCGCCACAAACTAGGAAGGCCCCGTCATTGTCAAAGAAGCATTATTAGGAGGAGCCCTCAGATTGCAAGAGATGGATAACGAAGAATTTTCTCAACTAATCAATTCAGAATCTGTGAAAAGGTACTATGTTTGAATTTTTTGCAACAACCATCTTTGTCCTAAAAAATCATCATCAAATCATGTCTTGACAGTTTAAGCCAAAACTACGTAAGACCTAATCTCCCTCCATCCATAGGAGTATGTAGGCAACCATTTATGGTGCGGTCTAACTCTCAAAAGAAAAAGCCAAACACTTTACCTCTCAACCTAAACACCAATCCCAAGACAAAAAATCAAACCCAAAAAATATGCACATAAGAAAAACCTAAAGGTCGATGACATATGCTAAGAGAACCTATGATACCTCAACGTCAGTCCATCAGGGAAGAGATTATGATACATCAAAACAACGAATCACAGAGATAAAATGGCGACCATCAGACAAGCTAAAACATATCTAAAAGGGGAGTGAACTAAAATGCGTTTACTTTTTATATATGTTACTGTTTGATATACATAAGTATCATGTACATAACGAAAGGAAGTAATCTAGTCTATACAGGGCATGAAAGATAAAGCTATAAACTCGAAGTTAATCAGGCCAACAACTCCAAAAGTAAAGTTGTCTCTGCAGACTGGGGAGCTGCCCTAAGCTCTTGCGCAACCGTGTCAATGCAGGTCAGAAGCTTCATCGTAGTATGAATGGTACTATCCTAATGATTTGAGAGCTCTTTAGCCTGATCTGTAGCCTGAACAAGGAGAGACCTTAGAGCAACATTCTCAGCAACAACGACATCTCTGGCAACACGGGCCTCATCCCTCTCAAGATAAACAAAGTCCCTGGTAGATAAAGCTATCAATATCAATGTTCGAGCCTGATCCCACTCGAAAGTCAGAACCTGCACTCGATGCTCCAAAGCCTCTATAGATGGCTGAATAGAAGTAGAAGCAGAGCTAGGAACTGATCTGACTAAAGTTGCTGTCAAATTAGCAAACATTTCATCCTCAATAGGGGAAAGTAGATCCTCTATAGGATCCTCATCATCTGAATCCGTGCTCGGCTCTCGATGATCAACAACTACTATCATATATGCCTCTAACCAGGCCCTATACTCAGTAGAACAACCTAGGTGTCTATCGAGGAACCCAACTGTCTTTCGATAGATCCATAAATCATATATCCTAGTCCTCAGACAAAAATAAAATAGATGACTTGTAATCCAAAGCAGCATCAAAGAATTGAAAGTCCTGGAACTGATCGAACTGACCTATAATGACCAATGGGTGGTATGTGGTCACACCACTCAATCTTGTTATCGGAAGAAAGGTTATAGCTGCCACATGGGTGATGAAGCTCAAGGGGGAGTAATAGCCGGAATAAACCAAGATAGAAAATGGCTCTTCAATATCAGATAAAAAATCAAACCAATATGTTGTATCAGCCGGAAATAATAGGACATCGCTATGCCATTACCAAAATAATATCCATGACGGCGAACAGTACCTATAGGACTCAAATGCATTATAAACTTGACATACAATTATACAACAATACAGAGCTATCGCAGAAATACCCATTATCATGTGCATGATAATGAGAAGCTAAAATGTAAGTCTTTGTTATAATTATGGGAAGAATAGTATGATCCTCCAGTAAAGCTCTGACAACAGTCACTAATCCAATATCTGGGTGATCTATATAAAGAGGCATGTACAAGTATGCCGTAATACATATCAACAAAGCATCCACCCGGGCAGATCTCCAATGCTCCTAAGAAATGACAAAGTCTCCTCAGTACATTGTGAAGCTATCAATAGGCCCGGAATGGTCGATCAAGAAATCTTAGGATATAACATGTCCTAATGTAATCTCCTCCACAACAACTGACCTCCGCAACCCAGTCATGGTCATAAACTTTTGGTGCAGCTGACTGACCGTTACTCTAGTACATGGCCCATATAAGGGTAAACTAAATATGCGTTGATATTTCTCCAAAGTTGGAGTCAACTTTTCCAATCCAAATCTAAACGCATGCCTACTAGGGATTGAATGTGTCAATATGCCCTCTACAAAACAATCGGGAACCTGCAACGACATGTAGGACATCGAATGCCCCACCGTACGGTCCATTAAAATGCGATCTGTAGATGGCAATTTATCATACCAGGACCTCAAACAAGAGGCTATCCGAGTAGGTGGTGAATGACCAATACGAGCCACTGAAGAAGAAAACATCTATAAAACAGTATCACAAGACCACACATGGGTTAATTCTAACTCAAAATTTATAAATGCAAATCCATGACATATAATGAATGCATCGTGATAAATGATAATAGGTGCAATAAATGAAAAACATTATATATATCTCTGTGAAATACATAAAACTGTAAGCATCTTTATTATACAACTGAAAAGAAAAAGTACAGGGAAATGGGACACAGCCACCCAATAGCTAATAATAGCCTACATAAAGAAATCCCTAACATGTATATCCCCAAGTCGGTCAACCTGATCTAACTTCTCTCGAGTCACTATGTCTCCATCAGAAGGAATATTAGGACGGTACAAAGGTGGGTCTCCTCCAGGAAAGCCACCTGCGTATGGATCTCCCAAAGTATGAACATTAGACTTAGAGGGATCAACAGTGTTAGCCTTAGCTGGATCGCTGCCTAAATGGCGTATGAAAAGGACATCTGGGCCACTTACTATGTCAAGCCCACAATCTGCTCCAAATGAGTCAGCTCTCTGACACAGGCCACCCAATTAGTCATCATCACAGACCCTTACAACATGTCTCCCAGGAACTGGGTAGTGCGGGTCTAAATCTAATAGTGCGAGGAGTCTACCACAAAGAAAAAATATCCTGAGTACAAGAGCCAATCAACAACATGAACCCATCCAAACCCATCATGGGGATGTCTGTAATCGGCCAGGATATCGGCCAAAACCTCTAAGAAGCGGGAAGGTAGGGTATATAAATCTCCCTTATCACACATCGGATGGCCCGTTCTCCTTAAAAAGCTCCTAACCACCCTGAGTCAAAAAGAGAATTCGACGGGTAGATAAAGCTTACTCAACCCCTGTTAGGAAACCATTCTCAAAACCTTCTACTAAATGTTCTGGGGTGTAAGGAACCCATGCCAAATCATTAGCAGTCAACAGCTCCAACTAAAGGCGACAGTGAGTAAAGCCCTCGGTCATAGGGACCTCTGCCAAGGTAGAATCGTGTTGTCGGCGTCCTCGAGGATAAGTCTCCAAGCTAAAAGTAGTGATGGGACGCATGCAAGGGAGCCTCTCGTAAGCCCAGAACTAAAAATTCAAGAACAAAATGTATCAGTACAGAAATCAACAACCCGAATGTGGGGGATTAAAAGCATTAAAGTTACTCACCAGCATAAATGGGTAGAAGCCTAACCAAGAGTTTATCACGCCTTTCGAGCGCAGTCACATCTCGCGAAGAAAATACACAAAGGTAAAGGATCCCCAGTCAAAATCCCCTATGTGATCCACCTCGTGAAGAACGTTAACCAAGGCAAAAGAAATAGTTGAGAAGTTGCATGCAATAAAACAACCCCTGATGATAGTCATAAATAATCAACGTAAGATGTGATCTCTCTCCCTCAGATCAGCAGGGATGGGCTCTGACATGGCCTTTCTGACAGAATCAATGCTCAAGGGATCCGAGCAAATAGTCTGACCCTTAATGGCCGAAGAAGGAACTCCGTGAAGTGAACGGACAATAGTAGGGGAAATATCAGCCATCAAAGGCACCCTCTCTCCAGTGAACTCCAAACCGGTGATGAATCGCGAGTCCATCGGTGTCATCATCACCTCACAATCCAGTTTATGGAGTTACTGAGTCTGATGAAACTGTTTCTTGGATAAGGCCTTCAAATAACCCTATGGACAGTGCCGGGGTGCAATGGAAAGGAAAGCCTTAAAGCCCTAGACGTACACTTAAGCTTGATAATCAGCATGAATGGTCCTATACAGAGAATGGATACTAAACCAGTTTCATCTCGGCTGGGTAAACCCTAGAACCTGCATTACATTCAAATTAAGGTTCAACAATTTCCAAAAATGGAAAAAGATAATTCATTATGAAAAGTCTTGGCACCTCATTTGCATGAAAATAAACTGATTGGTGAAGACTCAAGAAGCCTTACAGGAGGTAGAGGTATTAGGCCTATCAAAATTCATACTTGAAAAGAAACTCCAAATCGCCTCAGAAAGAGTGAGGTATGTTTCTACATCTAATCAATTCAATTAACATTTGAATCAACTTAGGACAAAATACTCCTAAAGAATAAAACTAGATCATCTTATCATGCATGATCTGAAATGGTAAACCCACGCTATTTCAGTGTACATCCTTAGTAAAGTTCAACATGCATATCTATTTAAATGCCTTGACTCGTGAATTTTTTTTGCCAGAGTCTCCCCTATAATATGGACTATCCATATGCACATGGGCATGATCAGATGGTCATTCATAAGAACACCAACACAACCCAAGAACAATGTATAAATGTTAACATTAAATCCAACACACAATGGTAGCCAAATTACCTCCTGCAATGAAAATATAGTCCTGACAACTTTATGCTTATTTATCCTAAAATAGGAGAGCTAACTAGCCAAAATGCGTCGAAAATCATATCTAAAAAGGGAATTTTTTTTGCATTCAGGCGTTCAACATCGTAAAATATAAACATTTATCAAGCCCGTTCATTTTTATTAAGTCATCTATGCATACATATTTGATAGATTACATGAAAACTCATTAAACATGGAATTAAGTAATCTAACAGTCAAAACACTAAAGAAAAAGATGTAAACTGTAGACACTCAAAATTTTGCGTTCCTGTTACTAACCATGCAGGAGGGTAGAATCATCTTTTATCTTCTAGAGACAACCCTGAAAGTCAAGATCAAGTCAAACCCCTGAGATAAACCCGGAAGATCAAATTAAACCTCGGAGACAACCCCGGGAGATCAAGTAAAACCCTAGAGACAACCCAAAGATATCAAGTCCAAGCCTCAGAGATAATCCCAAGAGATCAAATCTTACCTCGGGAGATCAACTCAAACCCCAGAATATCAAGTCCAAACCCTGGAGACAACCCCAAGAGATCAAATCCAGCCTCGGAGATAACCTCGGGAGATCAAGTCAAACCCCTAAGACAACCCCAGGAGATCAAATCCAACCCCGGAGACAACCCCAGGAGATCAAGCCAAAACTCAGTGATAACCCTGGGAAATCAAACCAAATTTAGAGACACCCCTAAAAACTGTCAAAAGTCAACAGTAGTCCAATCTCGGAGATAACCCCAAGGAAGACATCTATAATTACATTAAGCCCGGAACCAACTAAGGAGGGACAAAATAGTAATTTACCAACTCAACATCAATTCAGCCTAAATCACTACAAAAGAGGTAGTGCAGAACCATAACATCATTCCCGAGTGAAAATAATATAAGACAGCTCAACGGATGGACTGCGAAGACTTGAAGATCTTGTCATTAACCAATCTTCCAGATTAGGAAAATGTCAAATCTCAGGCATTGTGTAGCTCTTGTCAAGGGCTTTCCGAAAAGGTATATCACTCCTCTATTGGATTCCCGGATTGAAAGTTATGAAGGTTCGAGTGGACAACACGTTGACTCAAGTGCACGCACTTTTAGACAACGAGACCCATGGGGCCCGGGCCCACCCGGGCAGCCACAGGTAGATTCACGGCTACTTTGATCTATAAATAGACCCCCCCATCAGCCATAAAGAAAAGAAAAAGAAAAAAAACTTTGTTCATTTCAGCTCTTAACCCCTCCTATAGTGTTCCAAACTTCAATATTCTTCTTTCTAAACACTTGTATACATATATACTACAACATATCAAATTTTAACTAGTGAAAACTGAGTTTTCAAGTTCCAAAAGCAGTCTGAAGCCTTCCTTGCAGCACACTGTAAGATTTTTTTCATATTTAAAGCTTTCTCTTGCTTTAATATAAATATATATATGTGTGTGTGTGTGTGTGTTTACTGTGTTTGAATATTAGTTTTAATTGTTCATTTAATGTAAATCTATAATATTTAAATCTGTGGACTAGATTTATCTAAATCTAGCCATATCTAACTTTTAACCAGTTCAAAAGTTGTAAAATTGGACCCGTTGAGCTAGAATGACTAATATTTATTTAAATCTACTTTTCTTTCTAATTTTTTTATAAATATTAATCAACCACGTGACCCTAGATTTGTATCTAGATGGAACAGGAAGCTTGGCTACTGCGGCAGGGATTTAACTGATGAATCCTTTGTTTTGCGTTGTTTAGATTAAACGTCTGTTTTATTTCAATATCCTCGTTATAAAGACTATTCATATGATATTTTGTGAGCCTAGGCTGTATGACCCCAACTTTTATGAATAAAGATGAATTTTTTCAATATATATTTTTGAATATTAGGTGTGGATTTGATATATTGTTATAGTTGTGGGTAATAATTACAAATTTTGCAAAATAAGCAATTTGTTATAAAATATTCGATTAGTCGGGGAATATTCGTTTTAACAAGAAATATTCGTACGATGTCACATTCATTGGTGGACCCCACAACGAAATTATTGTCCGAGTTAGAAACGACAAAATTATCTTTTTATAAAAATAACGGCGAAAGTTTTACCGTTAACTGTTGAAATACCCAGTGATAAAAGTACAGTAATACATGTGGTTGCATAGTAGCGCACGGTATTTGATGCTTATGTGAGAAGTAACTCCATTATACTCAATTATTGCTAAAGTAATTGCTGCAATCAAAATCATTTGCATAATATTTTATATTATTAAATAAATAATTGAGATGACAAGTTATTCATATTATTATTTATATTATTGACAATGTCTAGAAAGTTCTGTAGAGAAAAGGGGTTTGGTAACCTAATTATGCCCCAATAGGGAGAATTCTTATCGGAAAGCCCCCTCTTTCCTGGGAATGATCTGGTTGTTAATATTGCAAGTTATATTATTGATGAATAAATGTTGTTAAAAATATTGAAAGGATTTTTATGAAGTATTCATTGTAAATTTGGCTTATTATTTTGGACCCCCACTTACCCATTTTTCAAAACTATCGGTAGGAATTATCTCAATTTTGTTATATATATATATATAATGATTTGTTCACGGGTGGGGGGAGGGGGATTTTGGGTTGCCTTGATGGGAGGGAGTATTATTATTATTATTATTATTATTATTATTATTATTATTATTATTATTATTATTATTATTATTATTATTATTATTATTATTATTATTATAAGTTTTATTTTTTATGAAAAATAGAATATATTTTATTTTATTCTGCATAATGTTTGCATAGTAAAATAATTTTTTTTTTAAAATTCAGCTGAACGTCCGTGATGGTTTTATTGTTCACCCGTGATTTTCTAAATTTAAATAGTATCCTTCCATTCTCCTATAAATATGATGGTTAGTTTAGAATTGAAAATCACACCAGAATCAGAGAATTCTTCTTCTATAATATTGAGTGTATTTTTTAGAGTTTAATAAAGTTTTGAGTGTAGAAAATAGTTCAAGTTTTCTTCAAGAATATACTCGTCATACTAGTCAGAAGTACTCTCCTTTTAAGATAAGGGATGTTATTTTTGTTCAATAATCGTAAGAAATAATATTTTCTTCCATACTATGTAGTATGTAAGTAATATTATTTCATTTCAGATTCAGGATTCTACACTCACCTTATTAAAGTATTACTTCTATACTCCTTGAAATTAGTAGAATATCCTTGAAATTTACTCTTCATCTAGTATCTTTTCATAGAAATATTATTATGAGCATTCTTGATAATTTTTGATCTTTTAATGTCGGGGTACAATTCACAGGGTACTATTCCCGAAGTACTATTCATGGGGTACTACTCACTCGGGTACTATCCACCCAGGGTACTATTTATGATAAAAATTAATTTCTTTTCTGTCCAAATCATTTTTGATACAATATTATTCTTGAATTTTACTCCCAAAGAAGTATCATGTTGATAATTTAGACATTATTAAATTCTGGATAAATTGAATTATAAATCTTTAAAATTTATCCTTACTCTCATTTAATTGAATTCTTATATCATTGTCATCATCCTCATGCTTATATTGTGATGAAAATCATCTTTGGCCCGTAGTGCATAGATGGACTGTTGATTGGTATGATTATGGACAGGGATTATTCGGTATAATCATGACCTGTAATGGTATAAATGATGTGGTAAAAGTCATCATTGGCCTGTAGTGCATTGATGAACAGTTGTTGGCATGATCATGACCATTGGTGATAACACGAATATCCTTGGCCCGTAGTGCATGGATAATTCAGTGATGTTGATTATTTATTAAGTTGAGTCTTAGCGATAAAATTGATGATAAACTTTTTAAATCATAGAAGAAAGTAGATATTATGCTCTACTTGACTCTTTTAATGGATTGCTTGTTCCGCTGCAGTTAAACTTGATGTTTATTATATTTTATCAGTTTAACATTGTTGAAGGCTAACGATAATTTATTCTGCATTATCTTAGTCATAATATTTCTTACTGGGTTAGTTGAGCTCACCTTTTTGTTTTCATTGTTCTCTTCAGGAAATTAGAACGTAGACAGGACTAGTCGGGGAATGGAGTGACGGTCCGAGATGGTGGCTGTAGTAGTCCTCACTATTTTATAAAATAGTGTGTTAATTGTTAGTTTCTAGTAGGCACAAGTTATCTAGAAGGGGCGGTTGAATAGATATTTGAAAATCTTTCCTTTTTAAACTTGTTCTTAGATAATGATTAAAACTTAGCGGAATTAGTATTTATTTTAATCTTCGTTACCAAGCAATGGAGTTATGAGCGAGTAAGGCAGTTATAGCAGATATAGCATGAATGTAAATGACACAGTTATCTTTAAGTGGTTCAGAGAACTCAAAGCTCCTAGTCCACTCTTCTACTCAACGAGTAGGATATCCACTAAGGATATCTTTTACAATCTTCTGAATCACACAAATTCCTTCTAGACCAGCTGTCTAGGAACTTCTCTAGTTCACTCTTGAACTCTTCAAGTCCAGCAGACTTAGCTTTCTTATAGTTCACTACGAACTCTACAAGTCCAGCAGACTTGGTACTCTTCTTCAGTTGATTGATAGTTGTTGAGTTCTTGATGGTTGCTACTCAGTCGTTGTGTAAGCACTTGTTCTAAAGAACTGAGTAGCTGAGCAAGCTTTGCAATATCTCAGATCGTAGAGTTGAGCCTGAGAGAGATGTTCACGTTGTTTGATTAATGCTTGCTTTTTCTCTCTCTCATCTGTCTGATCTGTATATATGTGATGTTGAAAACTTTCCGTTGGATACATCTGTTGTGGCATTAAATGTATCTGAACTTTCTGTACTGTGATGGAGACATTTCTGTACATCTTCTAAATTCTGCATTCTGGCCCACTGACACTGCAGGCTGCTTTCTCACCTACCACCTGAAAAGGTGTTTTGTCCCTCATACCATGGTACTATCCTTAGCTTCTTCAATACGCTTCTTTGTTGCATACTAAAGATATTTCATATATTCTGGGACTGATGAGCACTGCAGTATCTGGGATCCATTCCTCACTTATTGAAAACACAGATCATGAGGCTCGATGTTTTCTGACATGAGACATATGATGCTCTATGATTTGGATCGTGGTGTTCTACGATTTAGATCGTAGTGTCTTTGACATCTTTGCATACTACGAAGCTATTAGTTCGAGAGCACTACGATTTCCCTTAATCTTTTGCACACTACGATCTTCTCTTACTCGTGTTGTTGACTCTACGTTACCGAGAGCACACTACGATCGTTAACTTGTAAAACTTCATGTTTCCTTCAGTATACTGCGATCGTAGAGTTGGCTCGGCAAACGTTGGGACCACTCTACGATTTCTGAAGAGTCCCCTTCAAGGCAGGCACACTACGATCTTCAGGCTCTACGTTTTCTGCCTTGACTTCTGCAATGTTGATAAGATGGATGTACTACGATTTCTTCAAGACTAATCTATTACATCTTAAGATCAACCTAACAGTTTTAATCTTTCTATCTATACATTCTTTATCAGAATGGTACACGTTGAAAGCTTAGATTAACCTAACAATTTTGATCTATCACTAAGTCCTTGTACATATATTCATTTAAGGACCTTACAAATAATCATGAACATATACATTTAAAACATCAAATCATAATATGCATTCTCCCAACATTAATATTTGTATTGAGGACTCCATTTGAGTTTGAATATTGTCTAGAAGACAATATTCGTGTCAAAACTCTCAGCTATGTTTTTGTCCTATTTTACACGACAGTTGTATAATTAAGCTTGTATTTGAATTTTGTACCAAGTATTTGGCGACTTAAAATGGGTGATGTATACCAATTTTGGGGGCATCACAGTTGGTATCAAAGCTTAGGGATATGATTCTTTGCTAAGATGTTAGACTAGGACTAAGAGGGGAGAGACGGGTAAATCCTTCGCTAGTATGACCTACATAAGCTTTTTTGTTATTTAATTGGTTAGTCAGAATATAGGGCTAATATGTGGCATGCCAATTAACCCTTGTCTTTATGGCGATGTTTGAAAATGACATCTTAGAATGTTGAGATAAGCAATGGAGCACATGCGACTGTTGAGTCACCAATGATCAATACCCAGGATAATTTCCATCAAGAAGGCAATAATCCTCAGGAAACCAACAACACCGACCAAATGATGAACGATGGGATGTTCAGAGACTTTTATGAAATTCATGCAATATCAGCCGAGAGCGACTCTTATTCAAAATGCAGGTGGAAACACTAACAACTCATGGATGGCCACCGCTAAGTAGTTCAAGGAGCTGGGACAACCGATGTTTTTGGAAAATCCAGAACAACTTAAGGTAAAGACGTGGATAAAGCAGACCACTAAGATATTTGATGTCTTGGGATGCTCCGGGGAACAAAAGGTTCCCTTTGCCACCTTCATGTTGCGAGGAGAGGCATATTACTGGTGGGAATCTGTAAAACATACTCAACCTGCCGCACTGAAGATGTCTTAGGAGAAGTTCTAAGAATTGTTCAACAACAAGTACACTTTCGAAAGTATTCATCACATGAAGGAGGTGGAATTTATCAAGGTGGAACAAAACAATATGACCGCATTGCATTATGAAGCTAAGTTTGCCGAGTTGTCCCAGTTTGCATCCCATTTGGTTGATAATGAGGAGAGAATGGCGCGAATGTTTCTGCGAGGTTTGAAACCCAAAATATGTAAATACCTCATTTCTAACAAATTGTACACAAATGTTGTAAATAGGGCTCAATTATTGGAGCGCGATAATGAGTCAACCCAACCAAGAGAGGGCAACCGGCAAAATGATAATACCAGTGGTAGCAATCTTCAAAGCGATGACAACAAACATGGAGGAAGTCAACATGCTAGAAATGGAAACTACTTCGGTGGTAATCATGGCCAAGACAAAAAAAGTGGAAATTTTAAGAAGAGAAGATTCAATAATGATGGAAAGACATCAGCACCAACACCCGTTGATAAAGAAGGAGAACGATCACCAATCGTATGCTACAAATACAGAGGGGGGGGACACATCAGTCCAAACTGTACGTAACAGTCTAAAACATATTATAATTGCGGTAGAGAATGTCACATAACCTGATTTTGTTGTGCAGTGAAGTCAAGTCCAGCAGGGATAGAGGCACCAAAGGTCGTCCTAGAGAAGTCAAAGACAGTAGTTCAAGGGAAAGCGTTTGTCGTGACCTCCCAAAAAGTGAGGAACCCGAATGATGTTATCACGGGTAAGCTAATCATAAACTCTTGAGTCTATACCTTATTTGATACCGGTTCTACCCATTCTTTTATTTCTCCTGCTTGCGCTCAACGTTTAAATTTAACTCCGGAGAAACTAGACTTTGAATATTCTGTTGAAACTTCGTTGGGAGAAACCTTCATTACATCCACTATTTATAACTCTTGTTTGATTCAAATCGGTACGCTCACATTACGTATTGATCTCATCTCTTTGAAAATGCTTGCATTTGATGTGATTTTAGGGATTGATTGGTTAACAACTCGTCATGCTAAAATTGATTAGTTCCGTAAGGTTGTTAGCTTTCATATTCCTAACCAACCTATTATGTGAATTCAAGCAACCAAACCACTAAAGTCAATCACTATCATATCAAGCCAAAAAGCCATTCGTTTATTGAAAAACGGATGTCAAGCTTTCTTAGTCCATGTCACGGATTTAAACAAATATACGTCAAATTTGAATGCTATTTCTATTGTTAATAATTTTCCTAATTTAGTCCATGAATAACTTCTTGGCCTACCCCCAGAGCGTGAAATCGAATTTTGTATCGACCTTGAACCCAGTACAAAATCCATTTCCAAAGCCCTATATCGAATGGCTCCTGTTGAACTTCAGGAGTTAAAAACCCAACTGCAGGAATTGTTAGACATCTATTTCCTTCATCCTAGTATGTCTCCTTGGGGTGCTCATGTTCTATTCGTAAAGACGAAAGATGGAAGTATGCGACTTTGTATTGATTATCAGGAGTTGAATCATGTCACCATCAAAAATAGGTACTCGTTGCCTCACATTTATGACCTGTTTGACCAGTTGCAAGGCATTAAATTCTTTTCAAAGATCGATCTTCGTTCCATATATCATCAGTTTAAGATTAAAACTAATGACATTCCAAAGACTGCTTTCAGAACTAGGTACGGGCATTACGGATTCCTAGTCATGTCTTTTGGATTGACTAATGCTCCTGCTGCCTTCATGGATATGATAAACTGAGTATTTAAGGAATATTTGGATCATTCTGTGGTCATCTTTATTGATGACATCCTCATTTACTCCAAAAGTCGTGATGATTATGAGCTACACTTGAGGCTGATACTCCAAAAGATTCGTGAAAACAAGTTATATGCCATGTTGAAGAAATGCGAGTTCTGGCTTCAGGAAGTTGCATTCCTTGGGCACGTTATATCGAATCACGGATTATCTGTTGACCCGACAAAGATTGAAGCAATATAAATCTGGGAGTAACCTAAGTCAGTGACCGAAGTACGTAGCTTTCTGGGCTTAGCTGGTTATTATCAGAGATTCGTGGAAGGATTTTCTCGAATCGCTACTCATTAACTCGCCTAACTCAGAAAGATACAAAAATTAGTTGGAGCGAGGAATGTGAGAAGAGTTTTCAAGAACTCAAGAGGAGACTCATTTCAGCACCTGTTCTGACAATACCATCTAGTTCGGAGGGATTTGTCATCTACAACAATGCTTCAGGTAGAGGGTTAAGATTTTTTCTCATGTAACATGGGAAAGTCATAGCCTATGCCTCACGAAAACTCAAAGAATATGAGAGGAATTATCCTACTTATGATCTAGAGTTGGCAGCAGTCGTTTTCGCGCTAAAAATATGGAGGCATTATCTTTATGAGAAGAAGGTGGAGATCTATACAGATCATAAAATCCTTAAATATTTTTTCACCCAAAAGGAACTCAACATGCGGCAACGACGTTGGCTCGAGCTATCGAAGGATTACGATTATACCATTCAATACCATCTTGGAAAAGTGAAAGTAGTAGCTGACGCGTTGAGTAGAAGATCATATGCGGGTACGAGTGCGATATTGTCAACATAAAGGCCCATCTGGTATGACTTACAAAGGATGGAGATAGAGTTAAAGACTCCAAGGACCCACGTTATGATGTCAAATATACGAGTAGAACCAACTTTAATTGTTAAAGTTAAAGCCTCTCAAGCTACGGACCTGGAGCTGATGCGTATGAGGAAGAAAGTACAAGAAGGTGCTATTCTGGAAACAAGAATCGATGAAGAAGGAATACTTCGAGTCAACTCCAGACTTTGTATTCCTAACGACTCTGATTTGAAGTATAAAATCATGATGGAGGCACACAACACACCGTTTGCAATCCATCATGGGAGTACCGAAATGTATGATGATCTTCAACATTCATTTTGGTGGAGCAATATGAAAAGAGATATCGCGGAGTTTATCTCAAGGTGTCTAACTTGTCAATGAGTCAAGGCGGAGCATCAAGTGCCAAAAGGTCCATTGCAACTACTTAAAATTCCAGAATGGAAGTGGGAGCACATTACCATGGATTTCGTTACTGGTCTTCCCAAGGTTTTTCAAGGCATAAATACAATTTTGGTCATTGTCGATAGATTAACCAAGTCTGGTCATTTCTTACCTATACGAGAAATTTATTCACTTGAACGTCTTGCTCATATATACATAAATGAGATTGTAAGACTGCATGGTATACCAGTATCCATAGTTTCTAATAGAGACCCAAGATTCACTTCACGATTTTGGGTTAGTTTGCAAAAATCTATGGGCATGGATGTACGTTTTAGTTCGGCATATCTTCCTCAAACGGACGGGCGGTTGGAGAGGACTATTCAAACTCTTAAAGATCTATTAAGACTCTGTGTCCTAGACTTCAAAAGAAGTTGGGACAAGTTTTTACCATTAGTGGAATTCTCCTACAACAATAGTTATCAAGCAAGTATCGGCATGGCTCCATTCGAGGCGTTGTATGGATGGAAGTGTTGTTCTCCAGTTTGCTGAGACGAGGTGGGTGAAGCAACGTTGTTGGGACCAGAATTTGTACACATGACTACAGAAAAGATTGAAATGATCCGACAACGTATAAAAACCTCACAAGATCGACAAACGAGTTATGCTGATATTTATCGAAAGAATGTGGAATTCAATGTTGGAGATCATGTGTTGCTCCATGGAAAGGAGTTACGAGATTTGGAAAGAGAGAAAAGATCAATCCCCAATTCATTGGCCCATTTGAAATCCTCGATCAAGAAGAAATTGTGGCCTATAGACTCATTTTACCACCAAGTATGTCTCGTGTTCATAACGTTTTTTCACATATCTATGTTACGTAAATATGTGAAAGACCCGAACCACATTATTCAATTAGAACTGGACAAAATAACGGAAGATTTAACATATGAAGAGGTACCTGTTAAAATCTTGGATAAGAAGGATCATATTCTACGATCCAGGGTTATACCTGAAGTCAAAGTTTTGTGGAGAAACCACAATGTTAAGCAAATGACCTGGGAGTTAGAATCTGAAAATGAAGTCAAGGTACCCTCACTTCTTTAACATACCAGGTACGTACCCTAATTTTGAAAACAAAATTTCATAAGAAGAGGAGGTTGTAAGACCCCAACTTTTTATGAATAAAGATTAATTTTTCTCGAAATATATTTTTGAATATTATGGTATGTATTTGATATAATGTTGTGGGTAATATTTACAAATTTTGCAAAGTAAGCAAGTGGTTATAAAATATTAGATTGGTCGGGGAATATTCATTTTAACAGGAAATATTCGTAAGACGGCACAATCATTGGTGGACCCCACAAACGGGATTATTGTTCGAGTTAGAAAACGACAGAATTATCTTTTTATAAAAATAACGGCGAAAGTTTTACCGTTAAACTATTGAAATACCTGACGGTAAAAGAGCAGTAATACACTTGGTTGCATAGTAGCACACGGTATTGATTATTGATGCTTACGTGAGAAGTCAATCAGTTATACTTAATTATTGCTACACTAATTGCTGCATAATATCTCACATTATTGATTCTATTATTGTCATAGTATCATCTGCACAATATTTTATATTATTAAATCAATAATTGAGATGACAAGTTATTTATATTATTATTTATATTATTGATAATGTCTAGAAAGTTCTGTCGAGGAAAGAGGTTTGGTCACCTAATTGCATGCCAATAGGGAGAAATCCTTATCAGAAAGCCCCCTCTTTCCTGGGAATGATCTGGTTGTTAATATTGCAAGTTATATTATTGATGAATAAATATTGTTAAAAATATTGAGGGGATTTTTATGAAGTATTCGTTGTAAATTTGGCTTATTATTTTGGACTTCCAATTACCAATTTTTCAAAACTAACAGTAGAAGTTATCTCAATTTTATTATATACTTTTAATGTTTTGTTCGCGGGTGGGTGGGGGGATTTTGGGTTGCCTGGATGGGAGGGATAATTATTATTATTATTATTATTATTATTATTATTATTATTATTATTATTATTATTATTATTATTATTATTATTATTATTATTATTATAAGTTTTATTTTTTTATAAAAAATAAAATATATTATATTTTATTATGCATAGTATTTGTTATATATATATATATATATATATATATATATATATATATATATATATATATATATAATGATTTGTTCACGGGTACGGGTACGGGTACGGGTACGGGTGGGGGTGGGGGTGGGGGTGGGGGTGGGGGTGGGGGTGGGGGTGGGTTGCTTGGATGGGAGGGATTATTATTATTATTATTAATATAATAATAATAATTAGTTTTGTTTTTAATAAAAAAATAGAATATTTTATATTTTATTATGCATAGTGTTTGTATAGTGTCTCCATAGTAAAATCACTTTTTTTAAAAAAAAATTCAGTCGAACGTTCGTGATGGTTTTACTATTCACGCGTGATTTTCTAAATTCAAATAGTATCCTTCCATTCTTCTATAAATAAGATGTTTAGTTTAGAATTGAAAATCACACCAGAATCAGAGAATTCTTCTTCTAAAATATTAATCGTATTTTTTTAGAGTTTAAGGAAGTTTTGAGTGTAGAAAATAGTTTAAATTTTTTTCAAGAATATCCCCACCCTACTAGTATGAAGTACTCTCTTTTTAAGGTAATGGATGTTATTTTTGTTTAATATTCGTAAGAAATAATATTTTCTTCCATACTCTGTAGTATGTAAGTAATATTATTTCATTTTAGATTCAGAATTCTACACTCATTTTGTTAAAGTATTGTTTCTATACTCCTTGAAATTAGTAGAATATCCTTGAAATTTGCACTTCATCTAGTATCTTTTCATGGAAATATTATTCTAAGCATTTTTGATAATTTTTGATCTTTTCATGCTGTGGTACTATTGATGGGGTATTATTCCCGAAGTACTATTCATGGGGTACTACTCACTCGGGTACTATTCACCCGAGGTACTATTCATGACAAAAAATGATTTCTTTTCTGTCCAAATCATTTTTAATACAATATTATTCTTGAATTTTACTCCACAAAGCAGTATCATGTTGACAATTTGGACATTATTGAATTCTGGATAAATTGAATTATAAATCTTTAAAATTTATCATTACCCTCGTTTAATTGAATTCTTATATGATTTTCATCATCCTCATGCTTATATTGTGATGAAAGTCATCTTTGGCCCGTAGTGCATAGATGGACTGTTGATTGGTATAATTATGACCAGGAATTATTCGGTATAATCATGACCTGTAATGTTACAAATGATGTAGTAAAAGTCCTCATTGGCCTGTAGTGCATTGATGGACATTTGTTGGCATGATCATGACCATTGGTGATAACACGAATATCCTTGGCCCGTAGTGCATGGATAATTCGTGGACGTGATACTAATAAATATCATTGACCCGTAGTGCATGGATAATTCAGTGTTGTGGATTATTTATTAAGCTGAGTCTCAGCGATAAAATTGATGATAAACTTTTTAAATCATAGAAGATAGTAGATATTGTGCTCAACTTGACTCTTCTAATAGATTACTTAATCCGCTGCAGTTAAACTTGATGTTTATTAGATTTTATCAGTTTAACACTTTTGAAGGCTAACGATAATTTATTCTGCATTATCTTAGTCATAATATTTCTTACTGGACTAGTTGAGCTCACCCTTTTACTTTCATTGTTCTCTTCAAGAAATGAGAACGTAGCCGGGACTAGTCGGGGAATGGAGTGACGGTCCGAGATGGTGGCTGTAGTAGTACTCACTATTTTATAAAATAGTGTGTTAATAATTATAATGAGGACTTCATTTGAGTTTAGATATTGTCTAGAAGACAATATTCGTGTCAATACTCTCATCTATGTTTTGTCGTATTTTACACGACATTTATATAATTAAGTTTGTATTTGAATTCTGTACCAAGTATTTGGCGACTCAGAATGGGTGATGTATACCTATTTTGGGGGGCGTCACATAGGTGTCACGAGATCTAAGATCTAGACGACGGATCTAGATTTGGTTCCCATGATAGACCATTTTCAATTGTACATTTAGCTTGTAAATCATATGTGTGGTGCTAGGACATCCTTCGATGACTTTCATGCCCATAATGAACCCGACACTTATATGAATATTATTTTGTCGAAGATGTTTCACATCTCGAGAATAAAATCAAAACAAACTGAATACATAATAAAATAAAAGTATCAAATGCCTCAATTACTATGTGAGCATAAGGGTTTAAAAATCTATTTTCAAAAATCATCTTATATGCCTTGTATTAAAATTGAACTTTTATACAAGTTAAACCCTTTGTATATAGATTCAAACGAAGCATAGAACTACTTCCAAATAATGCACTTAGGCCCAATTTACTGCATACACTTCAAATAAATAGGGAATTGAAAAGATGCGATAAATGTGTTTTCACGAAAGTCAGGGGTGTCTAACACCTTCCCACCGCTTAAGCAAGCCCCTGAATTCTATGAATCTCGGTTTCCAAGACCTGTTAAATAGAGTCAAATAATTGGGCCTTTTGCAAAAAATTTCAAATTCGGTTGAGTTGGTACAACCATTTCACTACTACGTACAGGTGACTCTGAATTTTTAAATCGTCGACATTTTGTGTCGGACTCTTTTCAAACTCGCCCTTTCAAATGAAAGTCAACACATAGAAAACATAAAGGGTAAGAAAGACTAAAAGAAAATTTCAAAAAAATAAAAGGAAAATTTTCCCGATGTCGACATGTGGCGAATCCGTTGAGGAAGTTGAGGGCTTAAGCCGCATTTTAATATTTTTAAATTCCCTTTTCTTGCATGTGTGAATGTTGTCTTTACATTAAATGGATGTAAATTAATGCTTTATTTAACGCACTTTAGTGCCTCGCACAATCTCTGTATTTTGTATTAGTGCATCACACAATTTCATCATTTCATATGGTGAGACACGATGTTTGTGAATGTATGCTGTGTGATTCCTCCACTAGGAGGCAAACTCGTCGTTGTTTGATTATTGGACTCAACGGAGAATAATCCTGTGAGGCTCAGAAAAGGCACCACTCAGATCCGCTCCAATTGAAAGATCAAATTAACTTCCCATCTAGTAAATTGCGATGATTTGGGGACCTTCATGCCGAAAATCCGCGAGAGTAGCCTAAGACAGGTCAGACTTTGATAAACCAAACGCGAAGGGGAGTCTCTTCATGCCTTTCCCTTTCAATTCCATGTAAATTCTGATTCAATGTAAATTACGATTCCATGTAAATATAAAAAGAAAGATGTAAATATACATTCCATTCCCTATAAAAACCTATCATGTTATCTTGTCATTAAAATAACTGACATCTATTTTACAGGAAAACATTAAAAAATCCTAAAATAGACACATTACATAACATGCAGACTATTAGTGTTTATCCAGAATAAACTACATAATCTTTTTGTAGGGAAACAATTGGTTATGTTACCCGTTCAAAGTCTAAAAAGGCACTAAGCCCGCCTTCAGACATGGCTGCAAGTGCCCAACCTGAATCTACTTCTGTTTCTCGAGAGGAGTTCAAGGGACTAAGAAACCAGATAGCAAAATTATCTGTCTTTTTGAAAGAACAAAACAAAAGGACTAAGGGTCAACAAATACCCACTCAAACAGAAACCTTTGCACAGGGAGGAAGCAAAGGTACTGAAATCTAACAAAACCCCTGAAATCACCAATCTTAAAGAAGATCAGGAAACTAGTGAAATTCGAAAGAAAGTTTAGCAAATGGAAGAAACCATCCGGTCAATCAAAGGGACTGAAGCATATGGAAGCGTGACTTACACAGGTTGTGTTTGATAAACTTGAGAATTAAGATCTGAATGATTATGTTGTCTTAATAAATAAGATCATCTGAATGGTTATGAGGTCTGAATCTAAAAATATATTTGATAACTAAAAAATAAGTTGTCTCTTAATGGCACTATTTTACCATTTTAAAGGGTAAAAATTTATTTAATAATTTTAAATATTCAATTTAATAAAAATGAGTGCATAATATTGTTGAATATATTTATATAAAAAAACTATCAAAAAAATTCATTAAGAGGTATCTCTTAATTATTAAGATTTCATTTTTCGTCTTATCGATTAAGAGGCGTTCAGAGGTTACAACAAAAAACAACATCATAACTCTTAGCGAATAAGAGGCAGTCCATTATGAGGCAATCAGATGTAAACAAACAGCATCTCAGACCTTTGTATCTTTCTTGGGGTTCATTATCCAGACAAGTTCAAAACTCCTGATTTTGAAAAATATGACGGATTATGAGATCCTTACACTAATTTAAAAGTGTTCATTGGGGAACTTGGATCTTATGCTAAGGATGAAAAAACTAAGAATGCAGTTATTTCAGAAGAATCTGGCTGGAGAGGCCAGAGCATGGTATGCCATATTGGACAATTCCAAAATCTATAGATGGGAAGAACTAGCCCATGCTTTTCTAAACCAATACAGTTTTCCATCACAAATGGCTCCAGATAGATATCAAATTACCAAAGTTAAAAAGTAGAGTACTAAGTCATTCATAGAATATGCCCAAAGATGGAGACATCTAGTTGCTCAAGTAATCCCATCAATGACAGAAACTGAGATGGCTCTTAATCGATAAGACAGGAAATGTGACGCCTCCAAATTCGAACCATGTTGCTACTATGACGCCTCCAAATTCGAACCACTCGCGTCTTGAATTTTTTCTGGCACGTGCTACAATTCTAATGACTACATGTCATCTCATGTAACAGAAATAACATGATAAATTACATTTATTTGATATAATCATTCTCGTCCCCAGGTTTCGTAATTGTTACTACAACATTAAAACTTAATTTAAACATATCTTATTACATCATAGTAAATAAGTCCTTCTACAACCTAATAATAGTACATTTCTAGTACTATTAAACAAAGCTATTCTAAAGCCTTCTCTTTACCATTGTCCTTGCCAGAGGGTTCACCAAGTTCTGTCTTAACATAAACTTTTAAAGAAAGCAAAGATGAGCAACAAATTTTCCTAGCAAGTAATATTGCAATAAAGGTGATCATATATAGAGTTCAAATATTCAAGGGTATGATAGTGAATAATAATTTAGAAATTTTCAACAATTCTCAATAAAGGTCACTATGGACTAAAAGATATCAATAAGATTAAAAAAAATACATCATGTCAAGGTTCATGAATAATGAACACTGAGAAGTCACTAATGACTACGAACTTCTACTAGAATTAATAATATTATACTGAAAATCTAATAAAATGAGTACAACAGGTGATCATCCTACGTACCCTATGTAATGCATAACATTTAATCATAATCATGTGTGCACGTCGGTCTCCCGACAATTATATAGTTTCCCCTTTGAGGAGGGTTGTTCATCTCAGTCAATTATAAGAGTCCGAACCAAGTCAATCTGGTTTGGATAGCTTTCTATCATACGATAATTGTAAGAACCCAAACTTTAAGAAAATATTAAAATAAGAATTTAATAAATAAAATTCTTAAGACATGTGAAGGGTTCAAATAAAAATATATATATGCGTTGTGAGGATGTGGTATGGTGTTGCATAGGGTAATATAAACTATGTAATAAGTGATTTATGTGTTTAATAAATATATTATTATTATATATTTGTTGTTTATTGAAGAGGCGAGTTATTTGAAGTAAAGAAGATAGATAGAAATTTATCTATTGATATTAAATAATTTATGTGAAATTATTTTATCATAGTAAGTTGGTGACATTAAATATGTTTGATAATCACCAATTCCTTGAGTATATGTACGAGTAGGTATCAAGTCTAAGGAAGTGCAATCGTACCCTTTAATAGTGGATATATAGGAGCTGGGCTAAACGATTCCTTTAGAGAGCGGAGGTATATGCGAATTATTAACCGATCTAACTCACTATGAAAACAGTGTAGACGAGACAAAAAATAATTTGTTGGTTTTTTGTGGGAAACCACTCAGTGTACACTACAAGAAAAAGCTTTATTTTCGACAGAAGTAATCTCGACTGAACACATTCAGTCGACTTTAAGCTAATATCGACTGAATATTTCGTCGATATTAAGTCAGTCGACTTTAATGTGTCATCGACGGATATTGGTCGGGATTAAGCCCTCCTCCTTGGCGCCAAGCTTTCCCGCCAGCGCGAGTATAAACTCGATGAAATATGTATTATTCTCGAAGAAATAGTTTGTCGAAATTAGAGTACAGTCGACAGAAATAACCTTGACGGAATTCCATCAAGAATAATTATTAAAAACCTAATTTGATTGTTTTCTCCAGCATCCTCGTCTCTCAATCTCTCATCACTCTCTCCCACTTTCATCTCTCACACACTCTCTCTCACTAACTACCTCATCTCACTCCGTCCATACCACCACCTTTGTTGGGCAGCAACCACAACCTCCGCTCACCCCTCTACGGAAGCCACCCTCCTTGGCATCCCCCCGCCGCCTCCTGCCTTTGCCTCTTTCCACCGGCTCCTTCCTCCAACCTTCGGCTCCTATCCTCCTCCAATACTGTAAAATAAAGTTTAAATGTTAGCCTTAATTATTTCTCTAATTTGGTATCAGTTTAGGTAATTTGGGTTGCCCTAATTTCCCCCCCTCCCCCAATTTTGTGTCAAAATTTTGATTGGTGCAGAAAATCGAAATTTTCTGCACACCTGTCACTAACATTGCAAGAGGGGAGATTCGTCTTTTAGAGATAACCCCGGAAGATAATGCAGTTCAAATACCGGAAATTTTACCGGAGAGGACAGTTATATCTCGGAGATAACCCTGAGATGCTCAGTTACAGTCCCGAAAACAACATCGGGAATAGCATTGCTAACCTTGGAGATAACTGCGAGACCCCAGATTTTATGAATAAATATTTAATTTTCTCGAATTATATTTTTGAAAATTATGGTGTGGATTTGATATAATGTTATAGTTGTGGGTAATATTTATAAATATTGCAAAGTACGCAAGTTGTTATAAAATATTCGTTTGATCGGGGAATATTCGTATGACGGCACAATCATTGGTGGACCCCACAACGGAATTATTGTCGGATTGAGAAAATGAAAAAAATACTTTATGAAAATAACGGCGGAGGTGTTACCGTTAAAACTATTGAACTACTCGGTAGTAAAAGTACAGTAATACGCGTGGTTGAATAGTAGCACACGGTATTGATTATTGATGCTTACGTGAGAAGGCACTCAGCTATACTCAATTATTGTTACATTAATTGCTGCATCATATCTCTTATATTTTTTATTCAATTATTGTCACAGTATCATCTGTATAATATGTTATATTATTTAAACAATAATTGAGACGACAAGTTATAATGATTAATAATTGTTGAAAGATTAATTATGTGTTGATTAAAAAATAAAATGATTTCTGGTAATTTTTATTCAATCCTTGATGTATATAAAGAGTCTATTATTAGACGTTGGTGATAAGTTTAATTATTTATGGGGGCCATATGTCGTCATCTAAGAGTCTCTTTCGTAAATAGTAATTACTTTCGTAAATAGTAATTACCTTCGTAAATAGTAATTACCTTCGTAAAATAGTAATTACTTTTGTAAATAGTAATTACTTTCGTAAATAGTAATTACCTTCGTAAATAGTAATTACCTTCGTCAATAGTAATTACCTTCGTCAATAGTAGTTACCTTCGTCAATAGTAGTTGTCCCTTCAATATTACCAAGAGTTAACTGCCTTTTCGGGGTTCCAAGGGTTAATTACCCCTTCGTAAATAGTAGTTGTCTCTTCAATATTACCAAGAGTCATTTTGACCCTTCGTTAAGACCAAGAGCCACCCTCAGTTTTTCTATAAATAGAAAGCTCATTCCTTCATTATTTCTTACGAATTCACTGAAACTCTAGAGAGAGAAACTATAGAGAGAAAGAAGAAAAGTATTCTGCTACTTCACTTATATCCAGTTCTTCTAAGGTAGGGAATAATATTTGGTGTACTCGTAAGGGGTGTTATTCTTTCTTCTTGAAGAGAACTTATGTTATTCCATTCATTGTTATTCTGTTGTAATAACCTGTATACGCGGTTTACCCTATACTTGGTGACATTCTTCTATTATTTTGTTGGAACATCCTGTCTATGTGTTTTACACCGGACCTGGTTCAATTTACTATTCCGTCTTTACATTTCTGTCAGAATATCCTGTCTGTGCTATACGCCGGACCTGGTTCAATCATTTACTATTCCGCATTTATTATTCTGTTGGAACATCCTGTCGGTGTGAATTTCACCTGACCTGGTTCCGTTATTATTATTCTAATCTGAATGTGCGGTCTCTATCGTATGCATGGTGATATCGTTATTGTATTCGGTATTACTCAGTTGATTAAAATTCTAACTTCTATACTCCATGAAATTAGTGGAATATCCTTGATATTTGCGCTTCATCCAGTATCTTTTTATGGAAATATTCTTCTGAGCATTCTTGAATTTTACACCACAAAACAGTATCGTGTTGACAATTTGGACGTTAATAATTCCTGGATAAAATAATTCTTGAACTTGTTTTATTGAATTCTTATATCATTGTCATCATCCTCATGTTTATATTTTTTTGAAAGTCATCTGTGGCCTGTAGAGCATGGATGGACTTGGTATGATTATGACCAGGGATTATTCGGTGTAATCATGACCGTAATGTTACAAATGATGTGGTAAAAGTCTTATTTGCCGTAGTGCATTGATGGACAGTTATTGGCATGATCATGACCATTAATGGAATACACAAATATTCTTGGCCGTAGTGCATGAATAATTGTGGTCGTGATACTAAAGAATATCCTTGGCCGTAGTGCAGGGGTGATTCGATGATGTGGAATATTTATTAAGCTGAGTCTCAGCTATAACAGTGATGAAAAACCTTTTAAATCATAAAAGGTAGTAGATTTTATTTTCTACTTGACTCTTTTAATGGATTGCTGGTTCCGCTGCAGTTAAACTTGATGTTTATTATATTTTATCAGTTTAACACTGTTGAAGGCTAATGATAATTTATTCTGCATTATCTTAGTCATAATATTTCTTACTGGGCTAGTTGAGCTCACCCTTTCTATCACTGTTCTCTTCAGGAAATGAGAATATAGCTGGGACGAGTCGGGGAACGGAGTAATGGTCCAGAGGATAGCATTAGTAGTCCTCACTATTCTGTGAAATAGTGTGATAATAATTGTAATGAGGACTCCTTTTGAGTTTGTATAATCTCTAGTAGACAATATTTGTATTCAAACTCACAGTTTATGTTTTGTCGTATTGTACACGACAGTTGTATTAGTAAGTTGTATTTGAATTCTGTACCATGTATCTGGCGACCCAAGATGGGTGATGTATACCTAATTTTGGGGGCGTCACAATAACCCCAACGAGTGCAGTTGCAGTTCCGGAGATAACCCCGGAAATGCTTGTTTCAAATGCATGCAGTCAGCTTCAACCTCGTCACTCACACCGAGGCACTTAGTACAAGACCTGTAGATAACACCGGGAAGACATGCATACCTCAGAGTTAACCCTGAGGACCTTCAGTACTTGTAGCAGTTCAATCTCAGAGATAACACTGATCAACGTCTGCTTTATCAGCCCAAACCGGAGATAACCCCGGTAAGGGGTAAAATTGTTATTTTTCCACCTCGATCCCATATCACGCCTTCTCAACAACTCAAACATACATTTCTACGCATCAATGTCCCACAAAAGCCAAGGAGGTCCAATCCCGAGTGACTACTACGCAAGGCAGCACACCGGATAGAATTTGAAGCTTGAAGATCAAGGCCATGGTCCCATCTTCTTGACTTCATACAACCTCTAATCCCATGTCATAGCCTAGCTCTCAACAACGACGGTCCGAAATAGGTCTTATACACCTCAATCGGATGCTCGTATTGTAATTCTGAAAGTTCGAGCGGACATCATAGTGCATGCATGCACGTACTTCGAGATAGAGAGACCCGTGGAACCAGGGGCACCCCGGTCAGCCGCAGGTACATCTGCGGCTAACCGTTAGTACACCTGCGGCTCCCCCCTCTATAAATAGAGGGCTTGGGGTGGCCATTTTATAAGAGAAAAAGGCGAGGAAGCCGTGTCAAATTTTCTCTATATACACCCTAAACTGAGTTCTTTCTCATTTTAAACACTTGTGAGCTCACATATAGATACTATTTATACCGGCGGGAGTCGAGTGTTAATCCACTTGAAGTTATAGAAGTCTTCTTTGGCAGTCCACTGTAAGCCTTCTTACACACTTTAACGCCTTTCTCTTCATCTTTGCACACACCATTCTTCACGTTGAGAGTCGTGTTGCGTGTGTTTGCTCAGACTTCTGTCCGTGATTTCATTTCAGTTTGTATATATATATATATATATATATATATATATATATATATATATATATATATATATATATACATACTTATATATATTTTTATATATGGACTAACATTATCGAGTTATGCCTCGATTGAGCCTAGACTTATGTCTGGAGCGTTTATTTGTTTTCGTGTATATATATATATATACATATATATATATATCAACTGTTGCCGAACTTCGTTCGATGAGCCTGGATTTTACATCTGGTGCGTTTATTGCTTATATATATATATTTACTTTTTGTTCCACCTGGAGTTTACTTCGTGGTGGTTGATTGCTTTTATAGCTTTATTTACATATCTGATCCCCCATGGAGGTGCTTCGTAGTGGCTGATCATGTATGTATATATATATATATTTAAAGCTTTTATATATATAACTACTTACCGCTTTCATATCAATTGCGGCATCATGTGAGCCTAGGAATCACGTGATCACAGATTCAGTCAACTAAATCTAGATTCGATTCCCGTGATGGACATTTTCAGCTGTAAGCAGCTTGTAAATTTATTCACGGTGTTTGGATTTCCTCATATGGTTCTCATGCCCACGAGGAGTTCGTCACTGCTTTGTACATTATTTTCTCGAATATGCTTCGTATCTCGAAAATTAAAAGCAATTAAGCCGAACACTTGATAAAAAATGGAAGTGTAAAAGGTCTCAATTACTATTGAGGATAAGGGTTTGAAAAAACCTTTTTTAGAAAACATCACTGCCATATTTTGTTTAAAACTGAATTTTTATACAAATTTAAACCTTGTGTATATAGGTGCGAACGAGGCCTCGCACTACTTCCATATAATTGCACGTTCCAAACACATACACATTCATATAATAGTTTCTTGAAAAGTGGCGGTCACCGTGGTAACACGGATGTCGGGGGGGGGGGGGGTGCCTAACACCTTCCCTCCGCATAATCAAGCCCCAGACCCTAATGAATCTCGGTTTCACAGACTCATTTAGCAGTGTCACATCACTGGGTCAATGTGCAAACCTTTTCTCAGTTGTGTTTGTACAACCATTTAAAAAACCAACTGGCGACTCTTACAGTCAAATCGTTGACATATACATGTCGGACCTTTTCACAACTTGTTTTTTCAAACAAATCTCACCTAACATGAGAACACCAAAGAATAAGAACACAAAAGGGACAAATAAAAATCCCGACGTCGACAAGTGGAGACTCTGCTGGGGACACCAATAAGAGGGCTTAAGCCGCTATTACAATCTTTTCAAAACTGTTATATTCTTATGTGTGGATGTTGCATTTACATTAATGATGAATGTGTATGAATGCATATATTTACGGCACTTAATGCTTTACACTATATCTGCTTGTGATATTAGTTTTTTGCACATGTCATCATTTTCATAAACGGTGAGACACGTTGTATGTGAATGTATGTTGTGTGGTTCCTCCACCAGGAGGCTATCCTATCGGTGTTTGATTACTGGACTCGTAGGAGGACTAATTCCAATGAGGCTCAGGAAAGGCACCACCCAGATTCACTCCAGTTGAAAGACCGGATTAACTTCCCATCAAGTAAATTGTGATGATCTGGGAACCTTCATGCCAAAAAGCCGCGAGAGTAGCCTAAGATAGGTCAACCTATGATAAACCAAATGCGGAGGAAAGTTTTTCATGCTTTCTCATTTCAAATTACTCGTAAAGTCAATTACGTGTAATTTCATTCCATATTCATCTCCATGTAATGAGAAATATAAAGAAATATGTGTACACACATATTTGCATGCTATCATGTATTAACAAACACCTAACATCCGTTTTGCAGGATAATATTCTTAAAACGGATACATCACATAGCATGTAAACATTTATACACTCCCTAAGACTAAACTGTTCAAGTCTTTCACAGGGAAACAATCGGACCTATTACCCATTCAAAGTCCAAAAAGGCCATGAGCCTACAGCCGATCATATCTTCATCTGACCAATCTAATCCTGTTTCCCGCGAAGAATTTGATGGATTAAGTAAACATATTACAGATTTGGTTGTTCTGCTTAAAGAACTACATCAGTCTACTCAGGGCCCAAAAATGCTCACACATACAAAGTCCTCTACACAGGGAGGAAACCAAGGTTTGGATAAAATAAATATAGAATTTCCGTTGATTACAGACAAAAACCCTTAAAACACCCATCTCAAAAGAGATCTAGACACCGGTGACAGCAGGAAAAAGGTCATCTAAATGGAAGAAACCCTTTGTTCTATCAAAGGAATTGGAGCACACGGGAGTGTCTCATATGTTGACCTTTGTATATTCCCTGGTTTTCATTACCCAGAAAAGTTCAAAACTCATGACTTTGAAAAGTACGACGGGTTAGGAGATCCTTACACACATTTGAAGGTGTTCATTGGAGAACTTGGATCTTATACAGAGGACGAGAAGCTCAGAATGCAGCTGTTCCAAAAAAGTCTGACTGGAGAAGCCCGTTCGTGGTATACCAGATTAGACAACTCATAGATTCATAGCTGGGAGGAGCTAGCTCACGCCTTACACACCCAATACAGCTTTCAGTCTCAGATGGCTCCTGACCGGTATCAGATTACCAAGGTCAAGAAACAATCCAATGAGTCTTTCAGAGAGTATGCTCAAAGGTGGAGGCGACTTGCTGCTTAAGTTATTCCTTCTATGACAGAGTCAAAAATGGTTATGACCTTCATAGACATACAAGAAGCTCCTTTCTATGAAAGAGAGTCTTAGTTGGCATTGGTAAACCATTCTCTGAAATGATTAAACACGGGGAGATGGCTGAGATGGGATTGAAGTCAGGAAAGATTCAAGACCTAGCTGCCCTTAAAGCTGTTGCTGAGCACATCCAGTCCGGAACTTATAGAAACAACCACTGGAGGGTCCATAAAAAGAAAGAGGATGATGTTTCCTTAATACTATAAGGTCATAAAGATAATTAGAATATGCCTATTCACAAGAGGAATTACTCCCCTTTTCAAGCTCAATCTTCAAACCCTCCATTACCTAAAAGTGGAGAAGTTAAACACCCTCGAGTGTTCACACCTTTATGGGACTCACTCGAGAACATTCTCAATCTTCTAACGACTCAGAAGAAAATCACACATCTTCTTCCACCAGCCAACCTGAATGGGAGGGGTTTCAATGCTACTCAGAAGTGCGTTTATCATGTCGTGGTACCTGGACATGATACTCAAGATTGTTGCTGGGCCTTAAAACATAAGATTCAAGATTTGATAGACAACGGTGAGATTGTGGTCAGCAAACCAGACCAACCTCACATACAAGACAACCTTCTTCCTCAATACAAAGAGGAAGAAGTCAATATGCTTAATTGGAGCAGTGGACAAAGTTCCAATTTTAATGGTGAATCATCCCAGACCATCGAAGACGGTGTTGAAAAATGGGATTATTCAAAGTTCTAGTTTATGATGGAACAAAAGATGAAACATCTCTGTAAGTAAATTTAGCAATTGGCAGAACTGGTGACCCATCAGCATCAAGTCACATGCCAATTAGTCAGCAAGGAACATGCTAGTCTCCTCCCTTTTGTTATGAATACTCCGTCATCGCCTTCAGAAATTGAAACAATGGAGGACAAAGTTGCGAAGAGAGCAAATGCCAAAGCCCGTCGAGATTTTGCCAATATAAGGGAATTCACATACCTGGGCCAACCTATGGAGGAGATATTTCAGATGCTGATCAATGAAGGAATAATCACCTCCTTTCTACCTCTGATTAATCCCCATTCAAGACGTTTCAATTCTAATGGAGTATGTCAATATCACTCCCATTCTCATAGTCACAGCACAGAAGAATGTTGGGCACTCCGTCACCTTATTCAGAATCTAATTGACAGCGGTGTCCTGCAACTAGCTGACGATGATACTGTGCTATGTGAGAGTGAGAATACCTGTCCTACTAAATGGAAGGGATTGGTAGCAGTTATATTCGCTGAGGTTGATGGACTGTCAAACCATTTACAATACAATCAATTCAACTTAAAGGAGTTGACAATCCTTTGAAGTGGTTGCACCAGAGCCAATTAGTTTACCATTCAGATCATAGTATCATGTTATCAGCTTACAAAAAGTCCCATGGAATTATGGAGATGCTGAAGGATCCACCTCTCATATAACTGCTGCAGTGTCAAAGGAGAATCCACTGTATCTTTCCCAACGGGTGATGAAGCCTACCATCAAATCAAATGGGAAAATACCCAAGGAGAAAATTGAAAAATTCCTCCGTATCATGGGCCATAATGAACCCAAGGTGGTTTTAAGCTTAATAGAAGCTCTACATAAAATTTCAATACTGGACTTGGTTTTCACTTTTGAAGATCACAGGAAGATCTTACTGAAGGTTTTGGAAGAAACCTACTTGCCGAAATCAGTGGATGTGGAAAAATTTTAACATTTGGTTGATCACATTTTTAACAACAATGTGATATCTTTCACTGATGATGACATATCGCCCGAAGGGACCGGTTATTACAAGCCTTTGCATATTACGGTTTTGTCCTCCAAAAGCATGCTAGCTAGAGTCTTGATAGATGGAGGTTTGTCTCTGAATATCTGTCCTTATGCTACTTTGGTGAAGACGAACGTCAATCTCAAACGGATCCAAAGCAGGCATACGGTTATTAAAAATTTTGATGGATCCTGTGACGCCCCCAAAATAGGTATACATCACCCATCTTGAGTCGCCAAATACATGGTAAAAAATTTAAATACAACTTAATAATACAACTGTCGTATATAATACGACAAAACATAAACTGAGAGTTTTAATACGAATATTGTCTTCTAAACAGTATTCAACTCAAATGGAGTCCTCAATAGATTTATTATCACACTATTTTACAGAATAGTGAGGACTACTAATGCTATCATCTGGACCGTCACTCCGTTCCCCGATTAGTCCTGGCTACGTTCTCATTTCCTGAAGAGGAAAATTAAAGCAAAAGGGTGAGCTCAACTAGCCCAGTAAGAAATATTATTACTAAGATAATGCAAAATAATTTATCGTTAGCCTTCAACATTGTTAAACTAATAAAATATAACAAACATCAAGTTTAACTGTAGCCGAACAAACAATCCATTAGAAGAGTCAAGTAAAGCATAAAATCTATTATCTTCTATGATTTAAAAGGTTTTCATCACTTTTATCGTTGAGACTCAGCTTAATAAGTATTCCACATCATCGAATCACCCCTGCACTACGGCCAAGGATATTCTTTAGTATCACGACCACAAATTATCCATGCACTACGGGCCAATGATATTCGTGTATTCATCAATGGCCATGATCATGCCAACAACTGTCCATCAATGCACTACGGGCCAATGAGGACTTTTATCACATCATTTGTAGCATTACGGTCATGATTATACTGAATAATCCCTGGTCATAATCATACCAAGTCCATCTATGCATTATAGGCCAAAGATGACTTTCAACATAATATAAACATGAGGATGGTGACAATGATATAAGAATTCAATAAAACAAGTTCAAGGATAAATTTTTAAAGATTTATAATTTAATTTATCCAGAAATCAATAACGTCAAAATTGTCAACATGATACTGCTTTGTGGAGTAAAATTCAAGAATAATATTGTACCAAAAATAATTTGGACCAAAAACGAATCAATTTTTATCATGAATAGTACCCCGTGAATAGTACTTCAGGAATAGTAACCCCGTGAACAGTACTCCAGAATTAAAAAGTTAAAACTTATCAAGAATGCTCAGAATAATATCTCCATGAAAAGATACTGGATGAAGCACAAATATCAAGGATATTCTACTAATTTCATGGACTATAGAAGCCAAAATTTTAACAAATGAGTATAGAATTCAAAATCTGAAACGAAATAATATTAGTTACATACTACAGAGTATGGGAGAAAATATTATTTCAAGCGAATATTGAACAAAAATAACATCCCTTACCTTGAAAAGAAGAGTATTCTAACTGGTATAGCGGAGATATTCTTGAAGAAAACTTTCACTATTTTCTACGCTCAAAGCTTTCTAAAACTCGAAAGAAATACGCTCAATATTATAGAAGAAGAATTCTCTGATTCTGGTGTGATTTTTAATTCTAACTTAAGCGCCTATTTATAGAAAAATGCTAGAACGTCATAGGAAACTAAATTAATAAAATAATATTATTTTCAAAAAAATTCTACGCACATCACTTGGTCCAAAATTTAGCCACCACAAGTGGGACCCACCAAAATTTAGATTTTCCACACCAACCAAAAGTGGGGCCCACCCATATTTTAAATAAAAATATTTATTTCTGAAACTTAAATATTTCAAAATAAATAGCCCTTTTATCAGAAAAATACGAATTTTATGTCCATTCCACATGAAATCGAATTCTCTACAATTTTGCAGAAGAAAGATTTTCCAAATTCCAAACCGAAAATATTCGAAATCCACAAATGGATGATTTTCAATACCTCATAAAATTCATAATAAATCATACGTTAATTTTTAACGGTTCAAATTTAAGGACATATACTCAACTTATATATGTATAACATATCCAAAAATCACAACGATCCAACTTTCGGATTAAAATTGTAACTCACGCAATAGAGCTTTAAGAACATCGATTTGATTTTTTATACCTTCAATCCGACAAAATACTGATAAAACACCTCAACATTAATTCCTTCATTTATAACCACATAAAATAAATATTTTCCTATCCATCATTTATGTCTACATAAAATAAATATTTCCTTATCATATAAATCAATAATTAATTATTCACAAATAATATTATAGAATCACAATAATGACAACCAGGCCGTTCCCAGGAAAGAGGGGGCTTTCCGATAAGGATTTCTCCTTACCGGCATGCAATTAGGTGACCAAACCTCTCCTTAACAGAACTTTCTAGACATTGCCAATAATGCTATCTAATAATATTATTCAAATAATATGAATTATTGATTTGATAATGGGAAATACTATACAGTGACAATTATTGAAACAACAATAATATATAATATCAACGCAGCAATTATTAAATTAATAAAATAAAATATTGAACAGTAATTACTGTAACAATTATTGAGTAGTGCCTTCTTACGTAAGAATCAATAATTCAAAAACATTATACAATACCATGTGATACTGTGAAACAACGCATATTACTGTATTTTAACCACCAGGTATTCCAACAGTGTTAACGATAAACTTTTGCCGTTATTTTATAAAAAGTTATTTTTGTCATTTTCTCAATCCGACAATAATTCTGTTGTGGGGTCCACCAATGATTGTGCCATCATACGAATATTTCTTGTTAAAATGAATATTCCCCGACCAATCGAATATTATATAACAACTTGCGTACTTTGCAAAATTTATAAATATTACCCACAACTATAACATTATATCAAATTCCCTCCATAATATTCAAAAATGATATTTATAAAAAATTCATCTTTATTCATAAAAGTTGGGGGCTTACAGATCCCGCCGAAATTCAGTCGGAGAGATTGAACTGCCAATTGAGATTGATCCCCATACATTCTGCGTATCTTTTCACGTGTTTAAGATAGATTCAGGATACAACCTGCTATTGGGAACACCGTGGATTCATATGGCGGGGGTCTTCCCCTCCACTCTTCATCAGCAACTTAAATACATCATTAATGACAGCATAGTCACGGTCAACGTTAAACTGTAATGCCCTAAACAAGGTGATATACCACTCATCAGCTTCAATTCAGAAGTTGAGCTGGTCAGTTTTTATACCCTGGAGTTGAGCAACACTCACTACCATTCTATTGGGGCGCCACCTCTCACACCAAAGATTTCTGCCGAAGTGATGACAGCTACTCAAGAAATGATGTCATTCGGTCATCAGCCTGGACAAGGGTTGGGTAAAAATCATCAGGGCATTAAGCGACCAATTCAAGTGTCTAGTCAAACTGGGACAGCCGGACTAGGCTATTCTGCCAGTTCTAGTCATAGGAACCCTCATAAGCACAAGCAGATTCCTTCAACTTCAGCCACATGGCGATTATCTCCACCTGTAAATCCTGAGCTCGTACAATCTCCGGTAAAGGTGACAACCAACGTAATGGCTATGTTATTTCCCAAACCTATACCGGTCAAGGGAAAAGAGGTCTTAGTTCCTGATCCCAAAGTGGAAGAAGAGGAACAAAGATGTAAGCAAGACATCGCCAGGATGATGTCCAACATATGCATCATTATCCATGTTGAGAATACAAACAAATACACCCCAGACGATGATTGGCCATACATAATGGTCATCATTTAGGAGAAGGAGGACGATGACAGCCCCTCCAGCACTGTAGTCCATTAGGACTTTGCCCTCGACAATTGGAGTAGCACTCCTTTCATTGGTCGACCACTGCTTTTCTGTACAATATTAGCAGTTATTTTTTTAGTACATGTTAATACTTTGTATGATTAAATGGTTTCATATATTAAGTGAAAGCATATTTTGCTTCAGGACTCTGAATTTAGATGTGCATGTACTTGCTGATAAGGTTCCTTTTCTCCACAAGGATGTAACTTTGATGAAAAGTTGGACTCAACCTTGATGGAAATACAAGAGGACATTGAGATACCTCAGGAGATCAAAGAATGGGTCAAAGACAAACCTAAACCCAACCTTGATCAAACCACTTCCTTCAATATGGGAACCTTAGAAAGACCTAAGTTAATCTAGATTGGTTCAGACCTCACTCTAAACCAGAGGAATGATATGGTTACACTACTAACCCAATTCCAGGATGTGTTTGCATGGTCTCATGAAGACATGGTGGGTTTGTCCACTGACATTGTCCTTCATCGCCTTCCCATTAAAGAGGGATTCAAGCCAGTCAAGCAGAAGCTCAGACGATTGAAACCTGAGTGGAGTTTAAAGGTTAAAGAAGAAATTGTGAAATAATTTCAAGTTGGCATTATCATTGTGTCCACTTATCCTGAATGGATATCCAACATAGTTCCCATACCTAAACCTGGGGGAAAGGTGCGAGTTTGCGTAGATTACCAGGATTTGAATAAAACTTACCTTAAAGATAGCTTTCATGTGCCATTTATCCATATTTTCATTGGCAATACTGCTTAATACGGCATGTACTCCTTTGTGGATTACTTCGCGGGGTACCACCAGATTATGGTTGCTGAGGAGGATAATAAGAAAATTGCTTTCATCGCGCCTTGGGAAACCTTTTGCTATAGACGGTTGTCTTTCGGCCTCATAAATACCAGAGCTATCTATCAGCGAGCTATGATGGCTCTTTGTCACGACTTAATGCACAAGGAGATAGAGATCTACGTGGATGACATCATTGTCAAGTCCCAAAGGGAAGAAGACCACTTAAACCATCTCAGAAATCTCTTCAAGTGGTTGCGTAAGTACAACTTGAAGTTGAATCTAGCCAAGTGCGCCTTTGGCATTAAATCAGGCAAGTTTTTAGGATTCCTAGTCAGCCACAAGGGGATTGAGCTGGATCCCACCAAAATCTAGGCCATCATTGAAATGCCCATTCCTCAGATATAGAAGGAAATACAGGGATTTTTGAGAAGAATTAACTTCATTAGCAGGTTTAATTTTCAACTCATAGCAACCTGTGAGCTCATCTTCAAGTTATTAAGGAAGAACACCTCCATGAAATGGAATGATGAGTGACAGAAGGCCTTCCTTACAATCAAAGAGCAGCTAGTCAAAGCTCCCATTTTGGTAGCACCCAGGGATGATGTTCCCATGTTCATGTACCTGTCCATAAGTGAAAATGTCATGGGCTGCATGCTGGGACAGAAAGACGATAGAAGCCGAGAACGAGTTAACTACTACGTCAGCAAAATATTCAGTAGCAGTGAACACAAGTACACTCTTATTGAGAAGACTTGCTGTACTTTAGCATGGGCTTCCATGAGGTTACATCATTACCTCCATGGTCACACAACCCATCTCATATCCCATGTGGATCCTCTCAAGTACGTGTTCAGTAAACCCATGTTAAGTTGTCGGTTGTCCAGATGGTAGTTGATCCTACAACAATTTGGCATCGTCTACGTGACGCAAAAATCCATCAACGGTCAAGGAATTGCAGATCAACTGGCTGTCGCACCTTCAGGGGACTTCAAACCCTTAGAAACGTATTTCCCCGATGAAGGGGTAATGGCAATGCAGAAACACCATCAGTACGATACATGATAAACCTGGAGAATGTATTTCGATGGAGCTATTAATAGGGAAGGCTCTGGAGCTGGAGCTGTTCTAGTATCCGATACGAGGGAGCAGTATCCCGTCTCCGTCAAATTGCAGTTGGTCAGCACCAACAACATAGTTGAGTATGAAAGTTGTATCATGGGGCTACAACTTATTCATTCAATGGGCATCAGGCAGTTAACTGTCTTTGGGGATTCAGAGTTGGTAATCAGAAAATCCATGGGAATCTATCAAACTAAAGAGCTATATTTGTTTCCTTACCATCGGTAAGTTTTACAAATGGCTTCGGAGTTCGAAGAGATCTCCTTTCAACACATTCCTCGCAATAGGAATGACTTTGCAGATGCACTAGCATATTTGGCCTCCTTGATTCACATACATGACAAGGAACACATGCTAAGCATCATATTTACCCTACAAAAGGCACCAGCCTATGGGAACTATGTTGGAGAAGTATCAGATGAGCTACCTCCCATCCAGCATCCTTGGTATCAGCACATCAAGGAGTATTTACGAGATGGATCTACACCCGTTGAGGCGAGCCCGACTGAGAAAAGGCGGATCCATCGACTTGCCATAAAATTCTACCTGAGCGGAGATGCACTATAAAAAAGAGATGCAGGACTAGGTCTTCTCAGATGTCTAGACAAGGACCAAGCTCAGAGGCTCGTGGATGAGATCCATGGTGGAGTATGTGGCCCATACATGACCGACCCCCTAATAAGATCCTCAGGATAGGACATTACTGGCTTACCCTCAAAACTGATTGTGATGATCACATCAAGAGGTGTTATCAATGCCATATTAAGGGAAATGACATCCACGCCTCTCCAAGGGAACTCCACAATATGAGTTCGCCTTGGCCCTTCTCAATGTGGGGAATGGATGTGTTTGGGCCCATCGATCCCAAAGCCAGTAATGGGCATCGCTTCATATTCACCATGATCGACTACTTCACCAAATGAGTAGAAGCAGGCTCCTTCCCCATGGATACCAAAGAAGTCATCATTGCTTTCATCAGAAACAATATGATCTGTCGATATGGACAACCAGAGGTAATTGTGTCAGATTATGATAAGAACCTCAACAACAAAATGATGGAGGAGTTGTGCAGCAAATTCCACATTAAACACCTTAACTCCGTCATCTACCGTCCAAAGATGAATGGTGCTGTTGAAGCGGTTAACAAAAACATCAAGAAGATAATGCCAAAGATGTTCGCCAACCACAAAGGATGGCCTGACTTATTTCCTCTTACTCTGTAAGCCTATAGAACATCAATGCGCACTTCCACTGGGGCAACCCCCTACGCATTAACCTATGGGATGGAAGCAGTGTTACCTGTAGAAGTGGAAATGAAATCCCTAAGAGTGTTGATAGACGCTCAGTTGGATGAAGACCAATGGGTATAAGACAGGTATCACCAATTTTCTCTAGTAGACGAAAGGCGAACCGCGACTATCTTCTATGGTCAATTATATCAACAAAGGATCGCCAGATCCTACAACAGAAAAGTCTGGCTACGGCAGTTTAAACAACATGCCTTGGTTTTAAAGAAGATCATTGACAACCAAGATCAGTCCAAGAGAAAATTTGGTCCAAACTGGGAAGGCCCGTTTGTTGTCAAGGATGTATTGACAGGAAGCACTCTCAGATTAAAGGAAATGGACGGCGATGAATTTCCACAACTCATCAACTCGAACACCATGAAATGGTACTATGTCTGAGGTTACCATCAAGCAAACATCCTGGTTTTTTATCATCAGATCACCAGTCATTCCGGTTCTTTAACCCTTCACTACATACAACTCTTTTTCACACTTTGCCCCTCAAGGAAACATACTCTTCAAGCCAGCAGTCTGGCTTCACTCCATTCATATAACTCCGGTTATCCCACAAGGGATTGAACCTTTTGTGATAACTCAGGATTTCGAATAATCCAAAATTTGTGAATAAATTTTTTTTTTATTAGTATTAATATTAATTATCAATTTTGTGACAAGTATTTGTGATACGAGTCTCGAGAAAGTCAATTTGTGTATTGACTAATAAATTTAGAGTAGAGTTGTGCTTAACAACTTTAGAAAACCCTAACCCTAATTTTCAGATAGGGATTCGATAGAAAATACAATTAAAATAATTATATTATTGATTATGTGTTTGTACTGTTTAGAAATGTTGACCAATGGTTGACTGGATAAGGTTTAATATTTTTAAGCCCTAATAAGGGATTAGAAACCCTAATCTCAGATTTAGAAAATTAATTGTACAGTTAAAAACCCTAATTGTACGCCGGAAAACCCTAATTTAAAATATGGGATTTTCTAAACCCTAATTAGGCAACCCTAATTTTTATTAGCATGCCTAAAGTGTTTGTTAAACTTAAATATGATTACAAAACTCTAATTATATTTTTGTATGTTAAATTTCTATTTTAGAAACCCTAATTTTATTTTAGAAAATTTATTTTTCTAATTAAACCCTAAATTTGAAAATTGTGGAAACTAAAATTTTTAATACCTAAAGGGTTAAACTTAAATATGATTAGAAAACTCTAATTATATTTTTGTATGTTAAATTTCTATTTTAGAAACCCTAATTTTATTTTAGAAAATTTATTTTTCTAATTAAACCCTAAATTTGAAAATTGTGGAAACTAAAATTTTTAATACCTAAAGGGTTCAAATATTAAACCCTAATCCAAGCCCTAAACCCTAAGGGTTTGTACAAATTCCATGTTTACCATTTAATTTAAATTACAAATGACAAAATTGCCCTTTATGGGATTTTTATTAGATTACTTGTAGAAATGGCCAAATCTTTAGTTGGTGACCAACTCCATTGACATTGTGGCCTAAAAATCTCAGCAAACAAACCTCCATTTGACAGCAAGATCAGATCTAACAACCAAGCATGCTATATAAGAGATTCAAGAGAGAGAAAGTCTAAAAAAGTTGCCATTTTACATACATGCTCTTACTAACTCTCTCTCTCTCTATCTCAAAGCTCCGAAATTTTAAAGTAGATCAGTCACCAAATTAGCCCTAGCAACATCAAGTTCATATTGGAGAATCAAGATCAAAATTTGAGCAAGAAAGGTATAACCGAAAATTTTATTTTTAATCCATGTTGCTCAGAAAAATTTCATGTTTATGTGTTTAGATCTTTGTTAGATAATGTTTAATGATGATCTATGTTGATATAACATAGATCCATAGCATCAAAATGCTTTAAAATGATGATTTTCAAAACTGCCAAGAACAGAAAATGTGGTCTGACAAGCTAATGTCAGGCGCTACAGATTCTTGTTCGGTTGTTGTTTTTGTTGTTTTAAAGTTTTTGATTTGTAGCCTAGTATTAGATCTTTCATCTAGAAGTGAAACTTCAGTCATTGGAAGTCTAGATCGCATGTTATAGACGGTCAAACCACGTTGACCAAGCTTGACCAGCTGAAAATCTGGGTAACCCAGAAAGTGAAAAACCGAACCTGGCAAGTTTTTGGAAGGCCCAGATCTGGTCGTTATGATGTTATTTGTTAATGTTGTTGTAATATACTTGTATCCTGATGTATGTAGTATAGATCCATAGCCTTATAACTCTTAAACACGTCATATCTAGATTGTAGTGAGTGGTCAAAGTGGCCTGCTCGACCATGTTAGCAGTTTTCTGGAATTTCCAGAAAACCGGATGAACAGCCTTCTGACAGATTTTGACTGAGCTGGATCTGGCGTTTATGTGGTTGTTGAACTGTAATGTTGTTGTATTTATATTCATTGACACATGGATTATAAGTTTAAACCATTAAATAACATGAATCAAGACCGGGACATAGAATTAATGGAGCTCAAAAGTAGTACCAGGAAACTGTCTGGGTTTCTGGGTTGCCCAGAAAACCTAGAACAGCTCTGACATTGATTTCCGAGGCTCAGATCTTGCATCTAGATTGTTGTTTAAGCCAATTGATGGTTGATAATTGGAGAATTACATGTATATTACACGATCACAGTTAGAACTAGCCCAGAATCGAATTACACAAAGAGTAAAAGCCGGTCAAAGTTGACCACTTGTTAAACCGGCTGTCTGTGTTCTTGAGCTCAAGAACACCAACAGCGACGCTTTCTGTCGCTAAAGACCTATAGCGACGGTTTTAATTATTTTATTTTCTGAATATTCCAAAAATTATTTAAAAATAGAAATAAATTCTAAAAATTACCAAAAATGGTTTTAAAAATTATTTTAAATTATAAAAAATAATTTTTGACCAATTAGAATATTTTTATTTAATATTTATAATTATTTAAATATTAATGGTATTTAATTTATTTAATTAGTGTATTCAATAAATTAGAGAAAAATGATTTAATATTATGAAAAATCATTTTAAATAAGAATAATGTATTTAAAAATATTTTGAGTTATAAAATGCAACTTTTAATATTTTTGGAGAATTTTCATTAACAATTTAATATTAATGATATTAGATTTATTTGATTATTAAATTAAATAAATAAGTTAAAAATAATTTTAATAATTTAAAAATCATTTTAATTGAGAATAAAGTGTTAGAAAATATTTTAAATTATAAAATATAATTTTCAATATTTTTGGAGAATTTTCATTAATAAATTAATATTAATGATGTTTGATTTATTTAATTATTATATTAAATAAATGAATTATAAATGGTTTTATTGATTTAAAAATCATTTAAAAATGAGAAAAATAATTTAAAAATATTTTAAGTTATAATTAATTACTTTTAATATTTAGATGATAACTTCATTAATATTTAAATATTAATGGTGATGATTTAAAAATAGTTTTAATTATTTTAAAAATCATTTAAGTAGAATATTGTTGATTTAAAAATATTTTAAGTTATTAATAATAACTTTAATATTTTGACAAGTATGTTATTAATATTTTGATATTTTTAAATATTAATAATGATACGATTAATTGATAATTAAATCATTTAAAAATGATTTTGATATTTGAAAAAGTATTATAAATTATAATATTTGCTTGATAATTATTAAAAGCTTCCGAAAAATATTATTAATGATAATTGACTTATCTAAATTAATATTGAAGCTTAGAGACCACGTGTAATTGACAGATAACTGTGTTAATTGTCGGATAGGGTGACCAGAACACCGAGAATGGACCGAAGTCCAACTAGACTAAATTAGTTTGACTTGTTAAGTGTTTATATAGGTTATAAACACTATTGTGGCTATGTGGTAATATGTCTAGGAGAAGTTTGATTGTGAATTACAGTGTTGTGTGTTATGTGAATTATTGTGCTAATTGTTAGACCGATATTATTGGTTATAGGTCTTTCGAAAGCAGATAAGTATTTTGTGTAGCTGTAATCAGTGGAAGAGGCAAGTTCCCTAACTCAACCTTGAGTTATTTCATTCAATTATTATTGGTGGATAATTATTGCTAAATATACCACGTCCAGGGATTTATTGTTGAGATTAAATTATTGAATTAGAAAATATATATTCGTAGAATTACTGTTGTTGGATATTCATATCTGTAGAAGTTAGAATTGATAGTGCAGATAATTCCTGTTTATTGTCGAATTATGTTGAGAAATGTCTTAGCCAATTATTCTGGTTAGACAAACATTTGTAAAAACTTGTTAGGTTTGAGAAGAGAAGCAAATAGAATTTGAAATCCCAGTATTTTGTTGTAAAATCAAACACTTGATTCTAAGACTGAGAAGAACAACTTTTTATATAAAGAGAACATTTTGTTGGTCGTGAATTCGACCTTTGCGCGCGTTTTGAGTATTATGCATAATATAGGGTATAATAAGCTGATCACTTGTTATACTTGCAGAGGGGTATGATTTAATCTTTATGGTTATCTGATACACCTGAGTATTTATCAAAGTAAATCTTTGATATCTACCCGAGAAATTAAGTTCAAGATCTTGTGTGATCGCTCAGTATTAAATCTGAAAAACATTCCACTTTGATATTTCATAGAATTGATTCTTGATTATTCATTAGAATATCGTAGAAACTTTGAAAGCGTTGTACTCTTTCATTATTAAATTATTGTGTTGTATAGAATATGAGAAGACTTGTTATTTAATAACGATTTGTTCAGCTATTTCAAAGTTCCCCGAACTTTGGTTTCATTCTATCAAAAAAAGATAGACTGTTGTTTTGAATTCTTATACATTTATTGTATGTCTTAACTTGCGGGGCAAATTAGTTGCTCACCCTTGTTAAATAAAACTTTTCAGCTAGGGGCCAAGTTGCAGGAGGTGCTACAAAGGACAAAGGCAAAGAAGTAGTTATAAATTAGTTATGTTAAACAGTATTATTTATATTGTTGTATTGTAAACCCTTTTTGTATATCTAAAGGGTATGTTTGTAAAATTAAGGTTAGAAAACCTGGGTGATGTATTATTAAACTCTGATAAAAACTTATGAAAGTTATTATCTATATATATTATGGGTAGTTAAATGTTATTTATATTGTGAATCGTGAACACCAAACTCGGGGGTTAGGTAACCCGGATTTGGGGGTGTCACAGGTTGGTATCAGAGCTGTAGGTTATAAACCTTAAGTGGGGTTGGGGAAAAAACCCTAGGATTATGACCATAGCGAGATTGAAAATACTCATTTAGAGTACTAAGTGAGAGATCGTTGAAGTGTATTGATAGTAAGATAAGTAAATTTGTAGTGAGAGAAATTTGTATTGGTGAAGTACTAATCAAGTTGTTTAAAACTGATTGTAGGATGTCAGGAGAAGATGAAATGTGTACGGAGAAGCCAGCGGCTGTCGTACCAATGCCAGTAGCCGAGGTGCCAGCACAGAGCGAATCGGTTAAAGAAGTGGGGAAAGATGAACCAATGATCAATCTTGGGAGTGATCATGACGATTATCCTGAGATGTATCTAAGTGGTGATGAGGAAGCGGAGTCTGAAGAAGCTAGGGTGGAACTAAAGAATAAGATCCAGATTGGTGAACAAGATCAGCTATCTGTGGAAATCCAAGAACTCTGAAGCAAAGTATTTCTTTTGGAGGAGTTGTGGAAGACGGAGTGGGCATTACGCGAAATGACTGAAGAACGGAACGAGCTGAAAGCGCAAGTGGAGAAGATGAAGGCTGAAGGTGGTGGATCATCTGAAGGAACCGGCAAGAAGGACAAGAAGAAAAGAAAGAGGAACAATGACAGTGACAACTTTGGAAATTCGAACCCGAAGAAAAAGAAAGTATGTAGCAAGTGTGGTAAAACTCACGTGGGGGAATGCATGATGTGGAAGAACGTGTGCTTCAACTGTAAGCAGGAAGGACATATCTTTTTGCATTGTCCTAAACCGAATATGAGGAAGTGTTTTTCCTGTGGGCAAACGGGGCATGGATTTAACAAGTTTCCCAGCAAGAAGAAGATTGGTGAAGGAAGTGGTCGGTAGACAACTTAGATATATGTAATCATATCTTTTGGTAGAAGTTTCTGGTATTAGGTTATGTAATATCGAGAATGATGTTTGAACATCTATAAATATATGTTTGTATGAATAAAATCTTTATTTTCTATATGAATATAAGATTAAAATGAATTTGTGTGTTCTTAAAACTCATACTTATGATATGTTCATGACTCATAATTATATGAAATGTCCTGAACCCCTCAGCGAATGGACGCCAAAGGTCTGACTAGGATAAGTTCATACACTCATATAGTTGTGGCAAGTTTCTGAACTCCTAAGTGTGGTAAGTTTGATGAACTGGAAATAGTAATGTGAAATTGGAGAATGCCAACTTTTTGTGTAAAGTTGGGGAATTTCAACTTTTGTAAAGTTGAGTGTGTTAATCCTAATATTATTTTAAAGGGATAGTTATATGTGTTAAGTACTATAGGTACTATGTGCTATTTGAATAAATATGCGATTACTTGAGAATTATGTGTTGAATTCTTATTGTGTTAAGAATTTGTATAGAGAAAAAAATATTAATATAAAATTTTCATTTAAATCAGATCATGCCGCCTAGACGACAGAATCGAAACCAAAGAGAAGAACAATCAGTGAATAATGAAGGAGGTCAAGCGGACCCGATGCAGAATTTTGTGGATATGCTGGCCCAAGCTATGGAAAATAGGGCTCCAGCCAGGGGAAGACCAAGGAATCAACCAGCCGACAGATTGGCTAATTTTAAGGATTTTAAAGCGGTAGGACCGCCTGAATTCAAGGGGACTACGAATCCGATCGAAGCCCAAACTTGGGTGAAAGAGATGGAGAAAGCGTTCGTGATTGCGCGTGTGGCGGAAGAGCAAAAGACGGCTTTTGCAACATATCTAATGAAGGGAGAAGCCAATTATTGTTGGGAAACCAATCAAGCGAGAGCGGGTACAGCGGTGGTGACGTGGACCAGATTTAAGGAATTGTTCTTTGAGAACTACTTCTCGCCGAGTATGCAAGCTCGGATGGAAGTTAAGTTCTTGGAACTTAAGCAGGAAAACATGTCTGTTTCTGAATACGCGGCTAAATTCAACGAATTGGCACGATTTGCACCTCATCAGGTGGACACAGAAGCAAGAAAAGCAAGAAGATTTGAGAACGGATTGAAGCCGGGGATTTACAACAAAGTAGTTGTGCTGCAGATCAACATTTTTACAGCTCTATTGGAGAAAACATTAATTGCTGAAGGAGGAAGCGAGGCTGCATCTCGTTTTCATCAGGAGAAGAAGAAGAATACCAATGAGGGTGGAAGCAGTGGTGTTAGTAACTCGAATAAAATGAAGTGGAGTGAGATTACCCAATCGGGTAGCAAAGCTGAAGGGAATAAGAAAGGTGGAGGGCCTTGTGCAAATTGTGGGAAGAATCATGCAGGTTTTTGTTTGAAGAAGAAGGGGGTTTGTTACAACTGCGGACAAGAGGGGCATATGTCGCCAAATTATCCCAGCCCGAAAAAGATTCAAGGTTGTTATGTGTGTGGATCGACTGATCAGCTGGTTCGGAACTGTCTGAAGAAGAATGCAGAAAAAGAAAGTGCCAACAAGGGACATGGTGGTAGAACCTTGGCGGTTCAAGGACCTGCAAAGCCAGGAAGACCAATAGCCCGTACATTCAACATGACGGCGCTAGATGCAGTAGCTACTCAGGAGGTGGCAGAAGGTAACGATTTCTCTTAATACTTAAATTACGCGATTGATATTGGATAAATATGGTTGTGAATTGTTTTCTTTTATAGATTCAAGTCATAGGTTAGAATTTGAAACATAAATTAATATTGTGTTGATAAAAATGAATTGATAATACAACTTTAAAAGTTTGTAGAGAATAAGAAAGCAGAGATTCCGAGGACGGAATCCTTTTAAGGAGGGGTGAATGTGATAACCCAGGATTTCGAATAATCCAAAATTTGTGAATAATTTTTTTTATTAGTATTAATATTAATTATCAATTTTGTGACAAGTATCTGTGATACGAGTCTCGAGAAAGTCAATTTGTATATTGACTAATAAATTTAGAGTAGAGTTGTGCTTAACAACTTTAGAAAATCCTAACCCTAATTTTCGGATAGGGATTCGATAGAAAATACAATTAAAATAATTGTATTGTTGATTATGTGTTTGTACTGTTTAGAAATATTGACCAATGGTTGACTGGATAAGGTTTAATATTTTTAAACCCTAATAAGGGATTAGAAACCCTAATCTCAGATTTAGAAAATTAATTGTACAGTTAAAAACCCTAATTTTAGGCCGAAAACCCTAATTTAAAATATGGGATTTTCTAAACCCTAATTAGGCAACCCTAATTTTTATTAACATGCCTAAAGTGTTTGTTAAACTTAAATATGATTAGAAAACTCTAATTATATTTTTGTATGTTAAATTTCTATTTTAGAAACCCTAATTTTATTTTAGAAAATTTATTTTTTTAATTAAACCCTAAATTTGAAAATTGTGGGAACTAGAATTTTTAATACCTAAAGGGTTCAAATCTTAAACCCTAATCCAAGCCTCAAACCCTAAGGGTTTGTACAAATTCCATGTTTACCATTTAATTTAAATTACAAATGACAAAATTGCCCTTTATGGGATTTTTATTAGATTACTTGTAGAAATGGCCAAATCTTTAGTTGGTGACCAACTCCATTGACATTGTGGCCTAAAATCTCAACAAACAAACCTCCATTTGACAGCAAGATCAGATCTAACAACCAAGCATGCTATATAAGAGATTCAAGAGAGAGAAAGTCTAAAAAAGTTGCCATTTTACATACATGCTCTTACCAACTCTCTCTCTATCTCAAAGCTCCGAAATTTTAGAGTAGATCAGTCACCAAATTAGCCCTAGCAACATCAAGTTCATATTGGAGAATCAAGATCAAAATTTGAGCAAGAAAGGTATAACCGAAAATTTATTTTTAATCCATGTTGCTAAGAAAAATTTCGTGTTTATGTGTTTAGATATTTGTTAGATGATGTTTAATGATGATCTATTTTGATATAACATAGATCCATAGCATCAAAATGCTTTAAAAATGATGATTTTCAAAACTGCCAAGAACAGAAAATGTGGTCTGACAAGCTAATGTCAGGCGCTACAGATTCTTGTTCGATTGTTGTTTTTGTTGTTTTAAAGTTTTTGATTTGTAGCCTAGTATTAGATCTTTCATCTGGAAGTGAAACTTCAGTCATTGGAAGTCTAGATCGCATGTTATAGACGGTCAAACCACGTTGACCAAGCTTGACCAGCTGAAAATCTGGGTAACCCAGAAAGTGAAAAACCGAACCTGGCAAGTTTTTGGAAGGCCCAGATCTGGTCGTTATGATGTTATTTGTTAATGTTGTTGTAATATACTTGTATCCTGATGTATGTAGTATAGATCCATAGCCTTATAACTCTTAAACACGTCATATCTAGATTGTAGTGAGTGGTCAAAGTGGCCTGCTCGACCATGTTAGCAGTTTTCTAGAATTTCCAGAAAACTGGATGAACAGCCTTCTGACAGATTTTGACTGAGCTGGATCTGGCGTTTATGTGGTTGTTGAACTGTAATGTTGTTGTATTTATATTCATTGACACATGGATTATAAGTTTAAACCATTAAATAACATGAATCAAGACCGGGACATAGAATTAATGGAGCTCAAAAGTAGTACCAGGAAACTGTCTGGGTTTCTGGGTTGCCCAGAAAACCTAGAACAGCTCTGACATTGATTTCCGAGGCTCAGATCTTGCATCTAGATTGTTGTTTAAGCCAATTGATGGTTGATAATTGGAGAATTACATGTATACTACACGATCACAGTTAGAACTAGCCCAGAATCGAATTACACAAAGAGTAAAAGCCGGTCAAAGTTGACCACTTGTTAAACCGGCTGTCTGTGTTCTTGAGCTCAAGAACACCAACAGCGACGCTTTCTGTCGCTAAAGACCTATAGCGACGGTTTTAATTATTTTATTTTCTGAATATTCCAAAAATTATTTAAAAATAGAAATAAATTCTAAAAATTACCAAAAATGGTTTTAAAAATTATTTTAAATTATGAAAAATAATTTTTGACCAATTAGAATATTTTTATTTAATATTTATAATCATTTAAATATTAATGGTATTTAATTTATTTAATTAGTGTATTCAATAAATTAGAGAAAAATGATTTAATATTATGAAAAATCATTTTAAATAAGAATAATGTATTTAAAAATATTTTGAGTTATAAAATGCAACTTTTAATATTTTTGGAGAATTTTCATTAACAATTTAATATTAATGATATTAGATTTATTTGATTATTAAATTAAATAAATAAGATAAAAATAATTTTAATAATTTAAAAATCATTTTAATTGAGAATAAAGTGTTAGAAAATATTTTAAATTATAAAATATAATTTTCAATATTTTTGGAGAATTTTCATTAATAAATTAATATTAATGATGTTTGATTTATTTAATTATTATATTAAATAAATGATTTATAAATGGTTTTATTGATTTAAAAATCATTTAAAAATGAGAAAAATAATTTAAAAATATTTTAAGTTATAATTAATTACTTTTAATATTTAGATGATAACTTCATTAATATTTAAATATTAACGGTGATGATTTAAAAATAATTTTAATTATTTTAAAAATCATTTAAGTAGAATATTGTTGATTTAAAAATATTTTAAGTTATTAATAATAACTTTAATATTTTGACAAGTATGTTATTAATATTTTGATATTTTTAAATATTAATAATGATACGATTAATTGATAATTAAACCATTTAAAAATGATTCTGATATTTGAAAAATTATTATAAATTATAATAATTGCTTGATAATTATTAAAAGCTTCCGAAAAATATTATTAATGATAATTGACTTATCTAAATTAATATTGAAGCTTAGAGACCACGTGTAATTGACAGATAACTGTGTTAATTGTCGGATAGGGTGACCAGAACACCGAGAATGGACCGAAGTCCAACCAGACCGAAAATAATTGTATTGTTGATTATGTGTTTGTACTGTTTAGAAATATTGACCAATGGTTGACTGGATAAGGTTTAATATTTTTAAACCCTAATAAGGGATTAGAAACCCTAATCTCAGATTTAGAAAATTAATTGTACAGTTAAAAACCCTAATTTTAGGCCGAAAACCCTAATTTAAAATATGGGATTTTCTAAACCCTAATTAGGCAACCCTAATTTTTATTAGCATGCCTAAAGTGTTTGTTAAACTTAAATATGATTAGAAAACTCTAATTATATTTTTGTATGTTAAATTTCTATTTTAGAAACCCTAATTTTATTTTAGAAAATTTATTTTTCTAATTAAACCCTAAATTTGAAAATTGTGGGAACTAGAATTTTTAATACCTAAAGGGTTCAAATCTTAAACCCTAATCCAAGCCTCAAACCCTAAGGGTTTGTACAAATTCCATGTTTACCATTTAATTTAAATTGCAAATGACAAAATTGCCCTTTATGGGATTTTTATTAGATTACTTGTAGAAATGGCCAAATCTTTAGTTGGTGACCAACTCCATTGAAATTGTGGCCTAAAATCTCAGCAAACAAACCTCCATTTGACAGCAAGATCAGATCTAACAACCAAGCATGCTATATAAGAGATTCAAGAGAGAGAAAGTCTAAAAAAGTTGCCATTTTACATACATGCTCTTACCAACTCTCTCTCTATCTCAAAGCTCCGAAATTTTAGAGTAGATCAGTCACCAAATTAGCCCTAGCAACATCAAGTTCATATTGGAGAATCAAGATCAAAATTTGAGCAAGAAAGGTATAACCGAAAATTTATTTTTAATCCATGTTGCTAAGAAAAATTTCGTGTTTATGTGTTTAGATATTTGTTAGATGATGTTTAATGATGATCTATTTTGATATAACATAGATCCATAGCATCAAAATGCTTTAAAAATGATGATTTTCAAAACTGCCAAGAACAGAAAATGTGGTCTGACAAGCTAATGTCAGGCGCTACAGATTCTTGTTCGATTGTTGTTTTTGTTGTTTTAAAGTTTTTGATTTGTAGCCTAGTATTAGATCTTTCATCTGGAAGTGAAACTTCAGTCATTGGAAGTCTAGATCGCATGTTATAGACGGTCAAACCACGTTGACCAAGCTTGACCAGCTGAAAATCTGGGTAACCCAGAAAGTGAAAAACCGAACCTGGCAAGTTTTTGGAAGGCCCAGATCTGGTCGTTATGATGTTATTTGTTAATGTTGTTGTAATATACTTGTATCCTGATGTATGTAGTATAGATCCATAGCCTTATAACTCTTAAACACGTCATATCTAGATTGTAGTGAGTGGTCAAAGTGGCCTGCTCGACCATGTTAGCAGTTTTCTAGAATTTCCAGAAAACTGGATGAACAGCCTTCTGACAGATTTTGACTGAGCTGGATCTGGCGTTTATGTGGTTGTTGAACTGTAATGTTGTTGTATTTATATTCATTGACACATGGATTATAAGTTTAAACCATTAAATAACATGAATCAAGACCGGGACATAGAATTAATGGAGCTCAAAAGTAGTACCAGGAAACTGTCTGGGTTTCTGGGTTGCCCAGAAAACCTAGAACAGCTCTGACATTGATTTCCGAGGCTCAGATCTTGCATCTAGATTGTTGTTTAAGCCAATTGATGGTTGATAATTGGAGAATTACATGTATACTACACGATCACAGTTAGAACTAGCCCAGAATTGAATTACACAAAGAGTAAAAGCCGGTCAAAGTTGACCACTTGTTAAACCGGCTGTCTGTGTTCTTGAGCTCAAGAACACCAACAGCGACGCTTTCTGTCGCTAAAGACCTATAGCGACGGTTTTAATTATTTTATTTTCTGAATATTCCAAAAATTATTTAAAAATAGAAATAAATTCTAAAAATTACCAAAAATGGTTTTAAAAATTATTTTAAATTATGAAAAATAATTTTTGACCAATTAGAATATTTTTATTTAATATTTATAATCATTTAAATATTAATGGTATTTAATTTATTTAATTAGTGTATTCAATAAATTAGAGAAAAATGATTTAATATTATGAAAAATCATTTTAAATAAGAATAATGTATTTAAAAATATTTTGAGTTATAAAATGCAACTTTTAATATTTTTGGAGAATTTTCATTAACAATTTAATATTAATGATATTAGATTTATTTGATTATTAAATTAAATAAATAAGATAAAAATAATTTTAATAATTTAAAAATCATTTTAATTGAGAATAAAGTGTTAGAAAATATTTTAAATTATAAAATATAATTTTCAATATTTTTGGAGAATTTTCATTAATAAATTAATATTAATGATGTTTGATTTATTTAATTATTATATTAAATAAATGAATTATAAATGGTTTTATTGATTTAAAAATCATTTAAAAATGAGAAAAATAATTTAAAAATATTTTAAGTTATAATTAATTACTTTTAATATTTAGATGATAACTTCATTAATATTTAAATATTAACGGTGATGATTTAAAAATAATTTTAATTATTTTAAAAATCATTTAAGTAGAATATTGTTGATTTAAAAATATTTTAAGTTATTAATAATAACTTTAATATTTTGACAAGTATGTTATTAATATTTTGATATTTTTAAATATTAATAATGATACGATTAATTGATAATTAAACCATTTAAAAATGATTCTGATATTTGAAAAATTATTATAAATTATAATAATTGCTTGATAATTATTAAAAGCTTCCGAAAAATATTATTAATGATAATTGACTTATCTAAATTAATATTGAAGCTTAGAGACCACGTGTAATTGACAGATAACTGTGTTAATTGTCGGATAGGGTGACCAGAACACCGAGAATGGACCGAAGTCCAACCAGACTGAATTAGTTTGACTTGTTAAGTGTTTATATAGGTTATAAACACTATTGTGACTATGTGGTAATATGTCTAGGAGAAGTTTGACTGTGAATTACAGTGTTGTGTGTTATGTGAATTATTGTGCTAATTGTTAGACCGATATTATTGGTTATAGGTCTTTCGAAAGCAGATAAGTATTTTGTGTAGCTGTAATCAGCGGAAGAGGCAAGTTCCCTAACTCAACCTTGAGTTATTTCATTCAATTATTATTGGTGGATAATTATTGCTAATTATACTTCGTCCAGGGATTTATTGTTGAGATTAAATTATTGAATTAGAAAATATATATTCGTAGAATTACTGTTGTTGGATATTCATATCTGTAGAAGTTAGAATTGACAGTGCAGATAATTCCTGTTTATTGTCGAATTATGTTGAGAAATATCTTAGCCAATTATCCTGGTTAGACAAACATTTGTAAAAACTTGTTAGGTTTGAGAAGAGAAGCAAATAGAATTTGAAATCCAGTATTTTGTTGTAAAATCAAACTCTTGATTCTAAGACTGAGAAGAATAACCTTTTATATAAAGGGAACATTTTGTTGGTCGTGAATTCGACCTTTGCGCGCGTTTTGAGTATTATGCATAATATAGGGTATAATAAGCTGATCACTTGTTATACTTGCAGAGGGGTATGATTTAATCTTTATGGTTATCTGATACACCTGAGTATTTATCAAAGTAAATCTTTGATATCTACCCGAGAAATTAAGTTCAAGATCTTGTGTGATCGCTCAGTATTAAATCTGGAAAACATTCCACTTTGATATTTCGTAGAATTGATTCTTGATTATTCATTAGAATATCGTAGAAACTTTGAAAGCGTTGTACTCTTTCATTATTAAATTATTGTGTTGTATAGAATATGAGAAGACTTGTTATTTAATAACGATTTGTTCAGCTATTTCAAAGTTCCCCGAACTTTGGTTTCATTCTATCAAAAAAAGATAGACTGTTGTTTTGAATTCTTATACATTTATTGTATGTCTTAACTTCCAGGGCAAATAAGTTGTTCACCCTTGCTAAATAAAACTTTTCAGCTAGGGGCGAAGTTGCAGGAGGTACTACAAAGGACAAAGGCAAAGGAGTAGTTATAAATTAGTTATGTTAAACAGTATTATTTATATTGTTGTATTGTAAACCCTTTTTGTATATCTAAAGGGTATGTTTGTAAAATTAAGGTTAGAAAACCTGGGTGATGTATTATTAAACTCTGATAAAAACTTATGAAAGTTACTATCTATATATATTATGGGTAGTTAAATGTTATTTATATTGTGGATCGTGAACACCAAACTCGGGGGTCAGGTAACCTGGATTTGGGGGTGTCACACCTTTCACACTTGCAGTTTGTCTCAAACATGGGATCAGACTTTTCATACATGCAGTTTATCCTAAACTTAGGATCAAACTTTATTTTTACCCGCAGTCTATCCTGCACATGGGATAAAGCTTTTCATCGGCTACAAATCATCCTGAGGGGCAAAGTACATCGACCTGATCTCCCCAATACCCGGGAGTACGTAGGAAACAATTTTATATGGCCCGGTCGCAATAAAACAAAAACAACAAAAACTTTTATACACCCTTCTCATTACAAAAACAAAAAAAAGAACAAAAACATTTCTACACCCTTTTTGCCACATAAAGCGTTGAACCTCCACACCAGATTCGAACTACGCAGACCTGATATCCTGTTCAATAGGAATACGTAGGCAGCTTATTATGGTTCGGTCTTACCCCCTACCAAAACATAAACATTTGTCAAATGGTACTAGGATCAAACTTCAATCCAATACATTTCGTTGGCTTCAGACCAAAGGGATGAAATTACTTGAACTCCTCCTAAATAAGAGATTTGGCAACCATCTAAGCTGCGGTTGGGCCTCAAAGAGCAATACCAATCCATAAGAGATGGAATTAACTAGGCTCCTCCTATATAGGAGTACTAGTGACCATCTTTGCTACGGTCAATCTCAGAGAGGAAAATCCACACTCCTCTCCATATTTCCATACAAAAATCAGTCCCAAGACACCAAAGAGATGGTAGGGGATATACACAGATCAATGATCCATTCTGAACTGTCTAGAGACAACTCAATGTCCATCCATCAAGGAGGAATTCAGAATACATCAAGATCACAAGCCCTGCAGAAGCATGCAAAATATCAAGTAAACATCCAGACATAACTAAAAGGGAAGTGATCAAAAATATATTTCTCTGCTATATATAATATTATTTGATATATACAATATGAACTGTACATGACAAAATGGCTAAGCTAGTATATGCAGGAAAATACAAGCCCATCTACAAATCAGTGTATATACAAGTTATCAAGCCCAACATGGAATCCCTCTCAGCAGAAAAAGGTATCGACGTGGTCTCCTGTACAAGGGTATTCACACGAGCTAACAGATCTACAACCATCTACATGGTGACTCTATGCTCATCAATATACATGCTCATCTCTGTAATCACACCAGTGGAAGGGACCTCATTGTGGTGTTATCTATGACGACTACATCTCGGACAGATATGGCTCTATACCTCTCAACTGTCATGACATCTCTGCCTGATTTGGCCTCATCCCGCTCAATAACAGCAGCATCTCTACGAGCTAATGCCTCGTCTCTCTCTAACAGAGCTGCGTCTCTCCCATCAAGAACTGTCAATATCAGGGCTCTAACCTGATCTCTCTCGAAGGTCATCAAATGGAGACTCTGCTCAAAGTACTGTGCTGAATGTTGGATCACAACAGTGCTAGTACTGGAAGAATCTAATAGAACTACTGGCAACCTAGTCGATGGCTCATCCTCAGTGGGAGAATCAATCTCCTCCATGGGCTCTCCACCATTTATATCAATACCCAACACTGTGGATACTACCGCAGCCGATGAAGTCTATATCTCCATCCACGCAGAATATTCTGGCGAACAGCTCGAATGGCTAACAGAAAAATTAGCTATATCACACTGATCCCAATATGCAGACACCCGGGTTTGGTCCTCTACTGATAGATGGCGAGAAGCTAAACGCTGACCTAACGCCCACTTAAAAGGATGGTAGTCCTGGAACTGGTCAAATTATGACATCACGGCCAGTGGGTGATAGGTATTCATGCCCCTCAAACCAGCCAGAAGGAGATAATCCATGCCCGGAGCATGAGTAATAAAACTGTATGGTGAACTGAGCCCTGTGCACGGCAGGATGAAAAATGGATCACTGATCTTCGCCAAGAATACTGACCAAGGCATAGAATCTGTACACTCCGATGGCTTAAAGGATTAAGACACAGCTATATCATGGGTAAAGCAATACCCGTGTCGGCAGAAAGTGGCAATCGGTCTCAAGTGTGACATAAACCACACGTACAACATGACCAAACTTCCTGTGAATACCCTGCAGGGTAGGTGCTACAAAACATGGCCAACCTCAGCGTCTCTGCCACAATCATCAGAGTGATGGTATGACCCTCCCTGAGGGCTCTCACCGACATGATAACAACAATATCCAGCTCATCCATATACCATGGCATGTATACATACGCCACTATACACGTCAAGAATACATCCACTCTGGCCAAATGCCACTGATCCTCTAGTGTGGTGAAATCCCCAGAATGACGTGTGTAGCTGTCCAATGAGCCAAACCTGTCTATCAGGAAATACTGGGATAGTACATGACCAGATGTAATTTCATCCTCTACTACTCTACGCCGTAATCCGGTTAGGGTCATGAACTGTCGGCGCATATCTCCGACAGTCATATGAGCGCAAGGTCTGTCTAAGGGTAAAGCTGTCAATCGCTCATACTCCTCTAATGTAGGAGTCAGCTCCTGGGTACTAAACCGAAAGACATATCTCTCTGGTATCCAACGCTCCAGCATACCCTCCACAAAACCTGCGGGAACCTGAAACATCAAGAGGGTCATGGAATGTTGTAGTAGCAGATCTACGGTCACCCTATCTGGGGGTAACATACTATCATACCACGACCTCAGACGGGATGCTACCAAGTCTGGTGAGGTGTGATCTATGCGGCTGACTATCGAAGAAGACATCTGTGAAGGTCGTATCATAATACCATCCAGGGGTCAATGCTGAATGTCTCTAGACATACATACAAATGCATAACATGATGCATGCATTACAGATAATAGATGGAAATATGATTTAGGGAATGAAAAATGGTACATACATTCCTATGTATATCATCATCTAATATATCATCTCTGTACAGCTAAAAATACAAGGAAATGGGGCACAGACGCCTTACTACTAATAGAGGCCTATCAAAAGATATAGCGAGAATGGGGAACATCCACCCAATATCTAATAGAGGACTATCTAAAGAGATAACGAGAATACAGATCAAAAGAAGACAATGGTGTCAATATCCACATCATCAATCATGTCCACCTGATGTAATTCCTCTTGAGTCACTGGATCTCTATCAATAGGGATGTCAGGCCTATACAAGGGAGGATCTGCACCGGCAAAGACAAATGGGTCATCTATGGGGCCAACGCCGGAGCTGGAAGGATCAAAAGTATCTTCCTCTGTCGGATCTCTGCCCAAATGCCGGATAAAGAAATGTGCCCGGTCCAGTCGCAGGGTCAAACTATCAATATATGTTAAATGAGTCTGATCTTGGACACAGGCTAGCCAATTCGTCATCATCACAGATCCTAGAACCATATCCCCCATGAACTGAGTGGCGCGGGTCTGGGATCCAATAGTACGAGGGAACCACCAATATTGGAATATCTCCCGAGTGTATGGATCCTCTGACAATGCAAAACCGTCAAACCCCCAATAATGGGATATCATTAACAGGTGATTGTAACACAGGCCAATAATGCCTGGCAGGAGGTAAGATCGGTATACGGATCTCTCATGTGGTGCTCCTATAGCACCCTCTCCTAAATAGAGCTCCCATCCTCCATCTGTGAAGAGAGGAACCCAACGGGTGGATATCATATGCTCGACGCCAGTCAGATAACCATCCTCAAATCCAATGGCCAAGTTCTCCCTAGAATAGGGAATCCATGTGATGACATTAGCTGTCAACAACTCTAACTGTAGTCGACAATGGGTGAAACCCTCCGCTACAAGAACCTCTGCCAAAATGGAGTGATTCCATCGTCGTCCTTGTGGATAGGTATTTAAACCTAACACACTCACAGAAAGCAAACATGGAAGCCACTCATAGGCCCAAAACTACCAACATAAAGGCAAAACATCTGCTGTTAGTGAACACTCTTAAACTTGTACATGGGAAATCAAAAGAGAAATACTCACCAGCAGAAATGGGTAGAATCCTAACCAAGCCTCGGTCAAGCCCTGCGAACGCATACGCATGCCCCTGAGGAAATAGGCAAAGGTGTAGGAACCCCAATCATACTCTCCTATACGGTCCACATGTTGAGTGGCGCTGATCAAAGCGAACGACACCGTACAAGAGTTATCAGCTATGAAGCAGCCCCTAATGATCATCAGGAACAATCGCCGAAGAATGCAATCCCTGACTCTGACATCAGCTGGTATGGGCTCACTCAATAGCCCACTCATAACATCTACGCTCAAAGGACCTACACACACAGTCCTACCCTTGAGTGCCCCATCCGGAATTCCTAGCAAGGATCTGACGGCAGTGGGGGTAATATATGCCATACAAGGCACCGGTGCCCCCTCTAAACTTCATACCTATTATAAACCGCCAATCCATCGGCGTCATCATCGCCTCACAGTCCAACAAATGGAGTGACTGAGTCTGGTGAAACCAGCGCTCAGACAATACCCTGAGGTAACCCTAGGGACAACGGTGGGGAAGGATGGTAAAGAATGCCCCAAATCCCCAGTCATGCACAATCGCTCTATAGTCAGGATGCAGAGCCTTGTACATGTAGTGAATGCTGAACACGTTCCCTCGAGGCTGTGTAAAGCCGGGAACCTACGTGAAATGGAGATCGACATCAAAATCCTTTACTCATCATCAATAGGAAATAAGGAAGATTAAGATCTAACTTGATACCTCGTTGGTGTGCAAGTACATCGATGGATGTCGACTCAAATCACCTAGAAGGTCTGGGTTTGCCACTTGAATACTCGGGAGATCCCTACGGAGAACATGTGCAGCAGGAGCGGTTTCCGCAACCGAAACATCCTCATCTTCGCCCTTCACGTCTGGCACATCAACCTGGGCTGCACATATCACCACCTCCAATAACCGACGAGGTTGTCTAACAGAACGGGGTTGAGGCACTTCAGAAGCCCTCCTCCGTACACTAGAAATGGTCAGGCGAGAACTACTCGGCTGATCCAAATCCATAATATCTGGACAAAAGTCTCCAAATCACCTCATAAAGGGTGTGATAATTTCTAACATGGAGATTTCTTTTGAAAATACATTTTTATGACTACATGCATGCATGCATTACTTTAACATACGTCTACAGTAGAGTTAAAAATGCATGACTACTCAATGCCTATATTTTGAAAAAAATTACCATAGTCCCCTTTGTAAATAGGACTATCCACATGCACATAGGCATGACTAGGTGGCCATTCAGTAGCACACCTGCCCACAGTCATATACATACTATATGCATTAAAAATTCAAAGTCGTCAATCCATAAGGGTAGTTTAATTACCATGATTACTTTGCATTTTTACCTTTTGCTCATTTGTCCTAAAATAGGATAAGAAATAGTAGAAAAAAGGTGCCAATTTGACTGTCTCAAAAGTCAAATTTTTTCTCATCATTATGTTCAGCATGGTTTAATACTTGCATTTAGTATGTTAAATATTTTTTATTAAGTCATTTGAGCATGCATATTCACTACTATGTGTTTAGATGCATTTTATGTGATAAGTCATTTTCCAACAGATAAAAACTGGAAAAGAATACATGCATACGTTACCAGGACATTGTAGAACACTTGTACGGTGACAGAATTTGCAGAAAAACATCCTAACTCAGCAGATCTGAAGAAGAGATCTCAGATTTCCTTCGCGGTGCGACTTGAAAATGACTTAAAAAGGCAAACTTAGAACCTTAATAGCACCACGGCTGGTCGTAGGTCTACTTGCAGCTACTGTAGATGTACCTGTGGCACCCCTACATGGGTCCCACCCCTCCATTGCGGTCCAATTCGAGTTGTAATGGAGTTCTCACAAGCTAGAAAAGCCTAATCAGGAACAAAATAGGTATACATCACCCATTCTGAGTCGCCAAATATATGGTACAGAAACAAATACAACTTCAGTAATACAATTGTCATGCAAAATACGACAACACATATACTGTGAGTGTATATACATATATTGTCTAATAGACAGTATACAAACTCAAAAGGAGTCCTCATTACAATTATTGATACACTATTTTACAAAATAGTAAGGTCTACTAAAACAACTATCCTGAACCATCACTCCATACCCCGACTAGTTCCTGCTATGTTCTTACATCCTGAGAAGAAAAATGGAACAAAAAGAAAAAGGGTGAGCTCAACTAGCCCAGTAAAGAATATTATGACTAAGATAATATACAACAAATTATCATTAGTCTTCAACAGAGAAAAATCTTATAGAATATAATAGACAACAAGTTTCAGATCAACAACTGCAGTGAAAACAACAATCCATTAGAAGAGTCAAATAGAGAATGAATTTTACTATCTTCTAAGATTTAAAAGTCCATCATCAATATTTTATCCCTGTAACATCAATCAATATACATCTTGAATCAAATATTCATCTTTGCACTACAGGCCAAAGATATTCATTTGTATCACCAGTTGGTCATGTTCATCTCAACAAATGTTCATCTTTACACTAAGGGCCAAAGATATTCATTAGCTAATCATTCATTTTTTGTGACTACAGGCCAAAGATATTCAGTAATATCATCATTTAGGACCAAGGATGATGAAAAATATCTTAAAGAACAGGAATCCAGTGAGATGAAAGATCAAAGATTAGGGATTCGTACTTTTGTTTATCTTAGTTCAAAAATACCTTATAATAATCAATTGTGGAGCAAAATTCAAGAATAAAGATCAAAACAATGATACAATCAAAGATAGTAACCATAATAGACAACTTGGACAAAGAAAAGAAAATTTCATTTTTTCTGTGAATAGTGTTGTATACGTGAATAGTTCTGTATACTTGAATAGTAACCTCAACACAGAAAGACAAGAATTTCACGAGAAAAATCTTACCAATATTTCGGCATAATGATATTGAAAGAAATAATATATTTATAAAAAAAACATCCCTTAGCTCAAAAGAACAGTACTTCTTACTGGAATACCAGATATAGTGATGAAGGAAACTTACACTGTATAGCAACACTCAAATTATCAAAATACTCACAAAAATACGCTCGATAATATAGAGAGAGAAAACTTCAGTTTTTAGTGTGATTTTCAATTCTAACCTAAGCACCCTATCTATAGGAAAATGCTTAGAACACCAAAGCAGAAAATTTAATAAAATAATAATATTTATAACAAAAAATCACGCCCACATCTTGATATCTGAAATCAGCTCATTTACCACACATGTGGTGCCCACCAAATTGAAAAAAACATTTTTCTATTAAATAATATTAAAACTTCAAAAATCAATTATTCTGTAACTTTAATAATTCATAATAAATAGCCCTTTTATCAAAAAAATTTGAATATTATGTCCATTCCATAGGAAATTCATTTCTCTACAACTTTGTAAGTTTAAGTTTTTCCAAATTCTAAGTAGAAATTGACCAAAATCCACATACGGACGATCTTGCATTCTATAATTAAATTTCAGTCAAAATGAGGTCCACAAACATGTTTAACATATTTTTAGTATTTATTGTAACAAAAATACTCCTCCTCATTTATTCACATATCACACATTCATTGTAAATTTTCACCATTATTATATTATCATAATATAATAATATATTTAAATAAATTATTTTATCAAAAAAAGATAAAATATCAATTTTCAATAATTGACACTTTTTCTAAAAATTCCTCCATTTATATCCACAAAAATAAATATTTTTCTTATCATATAAATCAATAATTAATTATTCACAAATAATATTACAGAATCACAATAATGAAAACCAGGTCGTTCCCAAGAAAGAGGGGGCTTTCTGATAAGGATTTCTCCTTACTGGCGCGCAATTAGGTGACCAAACCTCTCCTTAGACAGAACTTCCTTAAACATTGCCAATAATGCTATCTAATAATATTATTCAACTAATATGAATTATTGATCTGATAATGGGAAATATTGTGCAGTGACAATTATTGAAACAACAATAATATAAAATATCAATGTTGCAATTATTGAATCAATAAAATAAAATATTGAATAGTAATTACTGTAACAATTATTGAGTAGTGCCTTCTTACGTAAGAATTAATAATTGGTGCAATACCGTGTGCTACTGTGCAACATCGTGTATTACTATGCTTTAACAACTGGGTATTCCAACAGTATTAATGGTAACAACTACGTCGTTATTTATAAAAAAACTCATACTTGTCTTTTTCTTCATCCAATCGCTTTCTATTATGGGGCCCACACAAAGTTGCGCCATCATACGAATATTCCCCGACAGTAAGAATATTACACGACCAAACGAATATTCTCCGACAACAATGAATATTTTATAACCACTTGCTTATTTAAAATATTTGTGTATTTTACCCATAACTAACCACATTAATCAAATCAACCCTTACTATTTCAAAATAATAAATAGAGGAAATTCAATTTCATTTATAAAAAGTTGGGGTCTTACATAAAACGCTACGCGGTTGACCAGAATAGCTTACAATTCTGGTTTTTTCAGATCGAACCGTGGGTCTGCACATCACTCATTGGTGTTCGTCCGAGCAAAGGGTACACTATGCTGATGATCTCAGTTGTTACAAGTCACACTCGATAATAACTTACGCAGGTCTAATGCCGCCAATTCAAGGTCGTCACCCTAATTATCTCAGTATCCTCGGTAGGGGCATCACGCGTTCATCTGTCCAAATACAGAGACCCCGGCGGGGGTATCACGCATTTTCATATGTCGAAGTACATATCCCCGGCGGGGGTAGCACGTATTTTCCGTTGATGCACACGTCAACGAAGATCAAGCAGATCCCCGATGGGGGTATCACACATTTTCCATTGATGCACACGTCAGCGAAGATCAAGTAGGTCCCTGGCGGGGGTGTCACGCATTTTCCATTGATGCACAAGTCAATGAAGGTCAAGTAACCTTGACAGTTTGCCCAACAGGGATGTTATCCGGTGACGAACATGTCAACGAAGGTCAGAAAACCCTGATAACACAAACTGTTGGCACTAAATCCGACAGAACATTGATATATCCTGGCGAAACAAACCAGTTAGTATCAACCTCATTGGGGAGGACTGACGATGGAATATGTTATACACATCCTCAAACAGACAATGCTACATCCACACAGAGTCTTTTATACATGAGAGATATATCTTCAGTGTAAAGTCTGTATCAAGGATTTAAGACTTTGGTGATAACCCAAATGTCAACAAATCCCAAAGATTCCTGATAGCTGTGGATCACACGTCCATGACAGTTCATCAGGCTACTTATCTATTGACGTCCCCGGTCGAAGCAACAGGGAGCCGACAATCTTCCCACCGTGTTGGAGAACAATCCAACAAACATATGCATCATACATTTACATCATGTTGTTGTACATGGCATCATGTTTATCTTGTTGCATTTCAAGTATCTAATATTCTTTATCATATCCATGCCATTGCATTGCATGAATATGATAAAGAGGGGCATCTGTATCTGTAGACACTCAAAATTTTTTGCACGCCTGTCACTAATATTGCAGGAGGGCAGATTCATCTTTTAGAGATAACCCTGGAAGATAATGCAATTTAAATACAGAAAATTCCACTAGAGAGGACAGTTCTGTCTCGGAGATAACCCCGAGATGCTCGGTTCCAGTCCCGAAAACAACACCGGGAATAGTAATGCTAACCTTGGAGATAACCCCAAGGAGTGCAGTTGCAGTTTCGGAGAGAACACCGGGAAGTCAAGAACAGCTCAGAGATAACCCTGATGACCTTCAGTACTTACAGCCGTCCAATCTCAGAGATAACCATGAGCAACGTCTGCTTTATCAGCCCAAATCAGAGATAATCCCGATGAGGGGTAAAATCATCATTTTGCCACCTCGATCCCACATTGTGCCATCTCAATATCTCATACATACATTTCTACACAGCAATGTCCCATAAGAACCAAGGAGGTCCAATCCCGAGTGACTACTACACAAGTCAGCACATAGAATAGAATTTGAAGCTTGAAGACCGAGGGCATGGTCCCATCTTCCTGATTTCGTACAACCTCTAATCTCATGTCATGGCGTAGCTCTCAACAACGACGGTCTGAAATAGGTCTTACACACCTCAATCGCATGCCCGGATTGCAATTCTGAAAGTTCGAGCGGACATCATAGTGCATGCATGCACATACTTCAAGATGACGAGACTCGTAGAGCCTGGGACACCCCGGGCAACGTCAAGTACATCTGCGGCTAGCCGTAAGTACACCTGCGGCTCCCCCATGAGTGTGTTCTCATTTTAAACACTTATAAGCTCACATATAGCTACTATTTGTATCGGCGGGAGCCGAGTGTTCATCCACTTAAAGTTATAGAAGTCTTCTTTGGCAGTCCACTGTAAGCCTTCTTACACACTTTAACACCTTTCTCTTCATCTTTTCACACACCATTCTTCACGTTGAGAGTCGTGTTGCGTGTGTATGCCCGGACTTCGGTCCATGGTTTCATTTCAGTTTGCGTGTATATATATATATATATATATATTATATATATATATACACACTTATATATATTTTTATATATGGACTAACATTATCGAGTTATGCCTCGATTGAGCCTAGACTTATGTCTGGAGAGTTTATTTGCTTTTATATATATATATATATATATATATATATATATATATATATATATATATATATATATATATATATATATATAGATATATATCAACTGTTGTCAAACTTCGTTCAATGAGCCTGGATTTTACATTCGGTGCGTTTATTGCTTATATATATATATATATATATATATTTACTTTTCGTCCCGCCTGGAGTTTACTTCGTGGCAGTTGATTACTTTTACAGCTTTATTTACATTTCTGATCCCCCATGGAGGTGCTTCGTTGTGGCTGATCATGTCTGTATATATATATATTTACAGATTATATATATATAATTGCTTACTGCTTTCATATCAATTGTGGCATCATGTGATCCTAGGAATCATGTGATCACTGATTCAGTCTATTGAATCTAGATTCAGTTCCTGTAATGGACATTTTCAGCTGTAAGAAGCTTGTAAATTTATTCACGGTGTTTGGATTTCCTCAGATGGTTCTCATGCCCACGAGGAGTTCGGCACTGCGTTGTACATTATTTTCTCGAAGATGATTGGCATCTCAAAAATTAAAAGTAATTAAGCTGAACACTTGATAAAAAATGGAAGTGTAAAAGGTCTCAATTACTATTGAGCATAAGGGTTTGAAAAAACCTTTTTTACAAAACATCACTGCCATATCTTGTTTAAAACTGAATTTTTATACAAATTCAAACTCTGTGTATATAGGTGCGAACGAGGCCTCGCACTACTTCCATATAATTGCACATTGACCCACACACATACATTCATATAACAGTTTCTTGAAAAGTGGTGGTCAGCGTGGTAACACAGATGTCGGAGGGTGCCTAACACCTTCCCTTCGCACAATCAAGCCCCCGGACCCTAATGAATCTCGGTTTCACAAACCCGTTTAGCAGTGTCACATCACTGGGTCAATGTGAAAACCTTTTCTCGGTTGTGGTTGTACAACCATTACAAAAACCAATTGGAGACTCTTACAGTCAAATCATTGACATATACATGTCGGACCTTTTCATAACTTGTTTTTTCAAACAAATCTAACCTAACATGAGAACACCAAAGAACAAGAACAGAAAAATGGACAAATAAAAATCCCGACGTCGACAATTGGCAGCAAGGATATAATTAGCGGATTTTATATATCGGTTTGATTAACTGCTTATGTTATTGCCTAAATTAATCTTATTTGTGCTTATGGTTGCTTATTCATGTACATAATTTGAAAGTGAAGCTGATATTATTTGTCATGTATTGAATCAAAATTTTTTGTTAGTCATGAAAGTGAGGCTGATATTGTTAGGCTGATATTTTTGTGCAATGGCAGCTTATGAATGTATTGTTAGTCATGTATTGTTTTGTGCAATGGCAGCTAGGGGTGGGCAACCGGTAAAAACCAACCAGAACCGGACCGTTACTGAAATTGCTCAAATTTTGGTACCGATACTGGAACCGGTTGGACCGGTATACCGAACCGACGGTACCGGTTCGGTACCGATTTTTACTAAAAATTAATAAAATTATTATTTTATTATTTTTATTATTATTTTATTATTTTTATTATTATTATTAATATTTTTATTAATATTATTATTATTAAATTAACAATAATAATAAATTAGAAAACCGGTATATACCGGTCCGGTTCGGTTTATACAGAACCAAAAAAGTGCTGGACTGAAACCGGTACCGAAAAACCGGTATATATCAATTTTTTGTACCGAACCGAACCGGTTTATATTTATACCGAACTGACCGGTCCGATTCGTCCAAAAATAAAAAAAAAATGAACCATTTGCCCACCCCTAATGGCAGCTTATGCATTTTTATTATTTAGTCATGTATTGTTAGTTTGTTACCTTATATAATATAATATGCAGTTGTTGGTTGAAGGATTGGTATTAGAATTGTCATATTTGTTATTTTTGACGGAATTCTCGACGGAATTTTTGTTAGAATTATTCACTTGCCAAATTTGTGGACCCAAGATGTATTTATATATTATTTAATTAGTTTTTCAATAGTAAAATAAACTAAGTCATTTACTTAGTTTATTATTATTAAAATAAATAAATTGATATAAAATAATTTAATATAAAACAAAAAATTACATTTAATAAAAAAAATTAATTTAATTTAAATAAAATAAAATAACAAATCATAATAAAATAAATTTAATTTAATTTACTTTAATAAATTAAATTAATTTTAATAAAAAATTAAATTAGATAATTAAAAAATAAATAAATAAATTTAATTTATAAATAAAATAAATTTAAATTAAATTAAAATAAGATAAATAATTTAATTTAAAATAAAATAAAATAAAAATATGATTTAATTTAAGATAATACAAGTATTTGAAATGACATCTGAAAATCAAGAGATGAACTCATATAGAATTTTTAGTGATGAATCGAGGAGATTCATTTAAAGAATAAATATTGGAGAATAATATTTTGTTATAACAAAGATTTTATTGGGGAGTACTAATTAAGTTATTAAACTTGATTATAGGATGTCAGGCGAAGAAGAAATTAGAGATATCCATGTGGTGAGTGAAGAACTAATAGTTGCATCCGAGCTAGTCGCAGAGGTAGCAGTGGTAGCAGCTGAGAGTGAGGAAGAAGAGGAACCTGAGGAGGATTTATTAGGAGAACTTTATGATCAAAATTTAGAACTACAAAATAGTATTCATGAGTTAGAATAGCAGGTTGAAGAACGGCAGGCGGCCATGGAGCAAAGGGATGCAACAATTCAAGCTTATGTTACCCAATATGTGATGCTTGAACAGAAGCACTTTTTGGCAGAGTATAAGATGATAAAGCTGGAATCTGAGAATTCAAATGTCAAGGATCAGCTGAAAGAAGAAACAACTGAACGAGTGAGAATGAAGGATGCATGGGTAAAAGCCGTACGACGCGTTGATATTGTGGAAAGATAAGTCCAATCCAAGAAGGCTAAAATAGATTATATGTATTTCTCTTTTTGGACAGCAATTGGGAGAACCCAACATCGAGTTTTGAATTACCTTGTACATTATGGTCAACCCCAATTCGATATGGATCGAAGATTAATGATTCAGATCATGGATCAATAGTACGACGAAGCAGTTGAGGGTGGAATATGACCTAAAATGAAAGTCAATTCCAGTGGTAATGATGACACCAAAGGTTGTCCCAGACAAGTCAAAGTCGGTGGTTCAAGTGAGAGCGCTTTTCATAACTTCCCAAAAAGCGAGGAACCGAATGAAGTTATCATGGGTAAGCTAATCATAAACTCTTGCGAAGTCTATACCTTATTTGATACCGGTTCTACCCATTCTTTTATCTCTCCTACTTGCGCTCAACGTTTAAATTTGACTCCAGAAAAGTTAGACTTTGACTTATCGGTTGAAACTCTGTTAGGCGAAACCTTCATTACGTCCACTATTTATAAATCTTCTTTGATTCAAATCGATACCCTCACATTACCTGTCGATCTTATCTCTTTGAAAATATTTGCATTTGATGTGATTTTAGAAATTGACTGGTTAACTACTCATCAAGCTAAAATTGATTATTTTCGTAAAGTTGTTAGCCTTCATATTCCTAACCAACCTGTTATGCGAATTCAAGCAACCAAACCACTAAAGTCAATCATTGTCATATCAAGTCATAAGTAAAGAGCCCGAGCCTTTCGCTGGTGACTTCCTTGTGTGGGATTCATCGAAACCAGACTTTCCGTAGGGGACGCCGTGAAAATAGGGGCAAGTTGATAGATATCAATGTGAGGTGATATCCAAGTCTTGGATGAGAGTCATAATTTTGAATGATATTTCTATCCAAGTTCTAATGTATTCCCTGAAGACTTCCTGGCCTACCCCTAGAGCGTGAAATCAAATTTTGTATCGACCTTGAACCCGGTACAAAACTCATTTCTAAAACAATAAATATTTCTTCACCTAGAACGAACGTAACATGCGCCAAAGACATTTACTCGAGCTGTTGATGATTACGACCATGCCATTCAGAACGTAGTCGTTAACGCATTGAGTAGAAGATCATATGCGGGTACGAGTGTGATATTGTCAATTCAAAGACCCATTTCGTACGACTTACAAAAGATGGAGATAGAGTTAAGGAATCCAAGAACCTACGTGAAGACAGCGAATATATGAGTAGAATCAACGTTAATTAATAAAGTTAAAGTCGTTCAAGCTACAGACTCAGAGCTGATGAATGTGAAAAAGAAGGTTCAAGAAGGCATTATTCTAGAAACAAGAATCGACGAAGAGAGAGAATCTCAACCCTCGATTCATTGGCCCATTCGAAATCCTCGATCTAGTAGGAACTGTGGCTTATAAACTCGCCTTACCACCAAGTATGTCTCGTGTTCATAACCTTTTTCACATATCCATGTTATGTAAATATGTGGAAGACCTGAACCATATTTTGATTTAGAATCAGATGAAATAGCAGAAGATTTAACGTATAAAGAGGTACCTGTTAAAATCTTAGATAAGAAGGAGCATATTCTATTCTCCAAGGTTATACCTCAATTAAAGTTTTGTGGAGAAACCACGATGTTGAGAAAATGACCAGGGAGTTAGAATCTGAAATGAAATCAAGGTATCCTCACCTCTTTGACATACCATGTACGTACCCCAATTTTGAGGATGAAATTTCATAAGAAGGGGAGGTTGTAAGACCCCAACTTTCATAAATAAAGATTAATTTTTCTCGAAATATATTTTTGAATATTATAGTGTGGATTTGATATAATGTTATAGTTATGGGTAATATTTATAAATTTTGCAAAGTATGCAAGTTGTAATTAAATATTCGATTGCTCAGGGAATATTCGTTTTAACAGGAAATATTCGTACGATGGCACAATCATTGGTGGACCCCACAACGGAATTATTATCGGAGTTAGAAAATGACATAAATATCTTTTTATAAAAATAACGGCAAAATTTTTACCGTTAACTGTTGAAATACCCAGTGATAAAAGTACAGTAATACACGTGGTTGTATAGTAGCATACGATATTAATTATTGATGCTTACACGAGAAGTCACTCAGTTATACTCAATTATTGCTACATTAATTGCTGCATAGTATCTCACGTTATTTGATTTTATTATTATCAATATTTTATATATTATTTAATCAATAATTGAGATGATAAGTTATTCATATTATTATTTGCATAATTAATAATGTCTAGAAAGATCTGTCGAGGAAAGTGGTTTGGTCACCTAATTGTACGCCAATAGGAAAAAATCCTTATCGAAAAACCCCCTCTTTACTAAGAATGATCTGGTAGTTAATATTGCGAGTTATAATAATGATGAATGAATGTTGTTAAAAATATTGAGGGCATTTTCGTGAAGTATTTGTCGTAAATTTTGCTTATTATTTGGATCCCCACTTACCCATTTTTCAAAACTGTAGGTAGAAGTTATCTCAATTTTGTTAAATATGTAGACACTCAAAATTTTCTACATACCTGTTACTAACATTGCACGAGGGCAGAATCGCCTTTCAGAGATAACCTTGGAAGACAACTCAGTTCAATCCTGGAGACAACCCTGGGATAACAGTATTACCATCTCGGAGATAACCCTGGAATATGCAGCATTACTATCTCGGAGATAACCCCGAGATAACCAGCTCAGACCCAGAAATACCACTAGAAGTTTCAACCTCAATCCCAGAAATAACGCTGGGAGTTTCAGTTTCAACCTTGGAGATAACCCTGAGGAATGCAGTTCAAATACCGAAAATCACACCAGAGGAGACCATCTCATCTTGGAGATAACCCCGAGATACATAGTCTCAGCCTTGGAAAAAATGCCGAGAAATATAGTATCAACCTCAGAGATAACCCCGAGGCACACAGTTGCAGTTCTGGAGATAACCCCGGAAATGCTTGTTTCAAACCCATGCAAACAACTTCAAACACTCGGCAAAGCCCCGAGGCACTCATCTACCAAGTCCAGAGATAACCCCAGGAAGTCAGGCACATCTCATAAACAACACTGAGGACGATCAACACCTGCAGCAGTCCAATCTCAGAGATAAACCTGAGTAACGACCGCAAAAATAACTCAAATCGGAGATAACCCCGGTGTAGGGCAGGACCGTTATTTTACCATCTCAAACCCACATCGCGTCGTCTCAACAACAACATACAAACATTCTACACAGCATTGTCCTACAAGAACCAAAGAGCGCCAATCACGAGTGACTACTGCACAAGACAACACACCGGATAGAATTTGAAGCTTGAAGATATAGGGCATGGTACCATCTTCATGACTTTGTACATCCTCTAATCCCATGTAATTATGTAGCTCTCGACAACGGCATGTCGTAAAAGGTCTTATACACCTCGATCAGATGCCCGGATTGAAGTTCTGAAAGTTCAAGCGGACAAGACATTACATGCATACACGTACTTCGAGACGGCAGGACCCGCTGAACCCCGGGCACCCCGAAAAGCCGCAGGTGAATCTGTGGCTGCCGTAGGTGCACCTGCGGCTCTTCCCTCTATAAATAGAGGGCTTGGGACAGCCATTTTGAAAAAAGAAAAGGCGAGGAAGCCCTGTCCAATTTTCTCTGTACACACTATAAACTTAGTGTTTTCTCATTTTAAACACTTGTGAGCTTATATATAGCTATATTTTTACAAGCAGGAGCCGAGTGTTCATCCCTTTAAAGTCATTGAAGTCTTCTTTGGCAGTCCACTGTAAGCTTCTTACAACCTTAAAGTCTTTCTCTTCATCTTTGCATACACATTTCTTCACGTTGAGAGTCATGTTGCATTTATATGCCCGGGCTTCGGTCCGTGGCTTTTATTTTTTTACATATTATATATATGTATGGACTAAAATTATCGAGTTATGCCTCGATTGAGCCTGGACTCACGTCCGGAGCGTTTATTTGCTTATATATATACTTATATATATGAACTATTGTCGAATTCTGTTCGATGAGCTTAGATTTTACATCCAAAGTGTTTATTTGTTTATATATATATATATGAACTATTGTCGAACTATGTTCGATGAGCTTGGATTTTATATTCGGTGCGTTTGTTGCTTTTATATCTATATATATAGTGACGAATTGCCGAAATGATAAACCGAGCCGGGATCGATATATATCTTGTGCGTTTATCGCTTATATATATATATATATATATATATATATATATATATATATATTTCATCCCGCCTGGAGTTTACTTCATGGCGGTTGATCGTTTTTACTGCTTTCTTTATATATCGTCCCGCCTGGAGTTTACTTTGTGGCGGTTGATCGTCTTTACAGCTTTCTTTACTTTTCTGATCCCCCATAGAGGTGCTTTGTGGTGGTTGATCGTGTTTTATTGATTTATTTACATTTCTGATCCCCCATGGAGGTGTTTCGTGGTAGTTGATCATGTCTCTCTATATATATTTACCGCTTTTATATATTTACATTTCCGATCTCCCACGGAGGTGCTTCGTGGTGGGTGATCATGTCTGTATATATATATTTATAGCTTTTATATATATATATATATATATATATATATATAACTGCTTACATCTTTCATATAAATTGCAGCATCATGTGAGCCTAGAAATCATGTGATCACAGATTTAGTCTACTGAATCTAGATTCGGTTCCCGTGATAGACATTTTTAGCTGTAGGCAGTTTGTAAATTTATTCATGGTGTTTAGATTTCCTTAGATGGCTCCCATGCCCATAAGGAGTTCGACAATGCTTTCTACATTATTTTCTCGAAGATGCTTCGCATCTAGAAAATAAAAGCAATCCAGCCGAACATTTAATAAAAATAGAAGTATCAAAAGGTCTCAATTACTATTGAGCATAAGGGTTTGAAAAACCTCTTTTACAAAACATCACTGCTATATCTTGTTTAAAACTAAATTTTTATATAAATTCAAACCCTGTGTATATAGGTGTGAACGAGGCCTCGCACTACTTCCAAATAACAGCATATTGACCCATACACACACACACATTTATATAATAGTTTCTTGAAAAGTGGCGGTCACCGTGGCAACACAAGTGTCGGGGGGTGCCTAACACTTTCCCTTCGCATAACTAAGTCCCCGGACCCTAATGAATATCGGTTTCACAGACCCGTTAAGTAGTGTTACATCACTGGGTCAATGTGCAAACCTTTTTCTCGGTTGTGTTGGTACAACCATTTAAAAAACCAACTGACGACTCTTACAATCAAATCTTCGACATATAAATGTCGAACATTTTCATAACTTGTTTTTTTAAACAAATCTCACCTAACATGAGAACACCAAAATACAAGAACAGAAAAGGGACAAATAAAAATCCCGACGTTGACAGGTGGCGACTCTATTGGGGACTCCAGTAAGAGGACTTAAGCCGCTATTACAAGATTTTCAAAACTGTTATATGCTTGTGTATGGATGTTGCATTTACATTTGATGGATGTGTACGAATGCATTACTTATTGTACTTAATGTTTTACACTATATCTGCTTGTGATATTAGTTCTTAGCACATGTCATCATTTTCCTAAACGGTGAGACACGTTGTATATGAATGTATGTTGTGTGGTTCCTCCATTAGGAGGCTATCCTATTATTTTTTGATTACTGGACTCGTAGGAAGACTAATTCCAATGAGGCTCAAGAAAGGCACCACCCAGACTCGCTCAAATTAAAAGATCGGATTAACTTTTCGTCGAGTAAATTGTGATGATTTGGGAACCTTCATGCCAAAAAGCCGCGAGAGTAGCCTAAGATAGTTCAACCTCTGATAAACCAAACACGGAGGAAAGTCCCTTCATGCTTTCTCATTTTAAATTACTCGTAAAGTCAAATTACTTGTAATTTCAGTCCATATTCATCTCCATGTAACGAGAAAATATAAAGAAATATGTGTACACGCATATTTACATGTTATCCTATGTTACAAATAGCTAACATCCATTTTGCAGGATAAAATTCCTAAAATGGATACATCACATAGCATGTAAACATTTATACATTCCCCAAAAACTAAACTACGTCAGTTTTTTGCAGGAAAACAATCGGACCTATTACCCATTCAAAGTCCAAAAAGGCCATGAGCCTATAGCCAATTATGTCTTCATCTGACCAGACTAATCTTAATCCAGTCTTTCATGAAGAATTAAATGGATTAAGTAAACAAATCATAGATTTGGTTGTTCTACTTAAAGAACTACACCAATATACTCAGGGTACAAGGACACCCATACATGTTGAATCCTCTGCACAAAGAGGAACCCAAGGTCCGGATAAAGCCATTCCAGTACTTAAGCTTCAGTTGGATCCAACCAACAAAATTCATGATACCACCTATCTTAAAAAGATCTAGACACCGATAATATCAGAAAGAAAGTCCTTCAGATGGAAGAGACCATCCATTCTATCAAAGAAATTGGAGCACATGTGAGTGTTTCATATGTTGACCTTTGTATATTCTCTGGTGTGCATTATACAGAGAAGTTCAAGATTCCTGACTTTGAAAAGTATGACAGGTTTGGAGATCCTTACACACACTTGAAGGTATTCATTGGAGAACTCGGATCTTATGCCGAGGATGAGAAGCTCAGAATACAGCTGTTCCAGAAAAGTCTAACTGGAGAAGCCCGATCGTGGTATACCAGATTAGAAAATTCAAAGATCCATAGTTGGGAGGAGCTAGCTCATGCCTTCCTCACTCAGTACAGCTTCCAGTCTGAAATGGCCCCTGACCGGTACCAAATTACTAAAGTCACGAAACAAACCAATGAAACTTTTAGAGAGTATGCTCAAAGGTGGAGGCGCTTTGCTGCTCAAGTTGGTCCCTCTATGAATGAGTCTGAAATGGTGATGACCTTCATAGACATATAAGAAGCTCATTTCTATAAAAAAAAAAGTCTTAGCTGGTATTGGTAAACCATTCTCTGAAATGACTAAACATGGGGAGATGGCTGAGATGGGATTGAAGTCAGGAAAATTTTAGACCTGGCTGTCCTTAAAGTTGTTGCTGACCACACCCAATCCAGAATTATGTAAACAAGCCCCGGAGGGTCCATAAAAAGAAAGAGGAGGATGTTTCCTTAATACTACAAGGTCAGAAAGGCAGTCAGAATATGCCTATCCAAAGGAGAAATTACACTCCCTTTCATGTACAATCTTCAAACCCTCCATTGCCTAAGGGTGGAGAAGTCAAAAGCCCTCGAGTGTTCACACCCTTAGGGGACTCAATCTTCTGACCACTCAGAAGAAAATTACGCATCTTCTTCCACCAGCCAACCCTAATGGGAGAGGTTTCAATGCTACTCGGAAGTGTGCTTATCATGTCGGGGATCCGGGACATGATACTAAGGATTGCTGGACCTTGAAACACAAGATCCAGGATTTAATAGACAGCCGTGAGATCATGGTCACCAAACCCAATCAACCCCATGTGCAAGACAACCCTCTTCCTCAACACAAAGAATAGGAGGTTTATATGATTAATTAGAGCAATGGACAAAGTTCCAATTTTAATGATGGATCTTCCCAGACCAGCAAGGATAATGTTGATAAGTGGGACTATGCAAAGTTTTAGTTTATAATGGAACGGAAAATGAATGCTCTGTGTGAGAAACTTAACCAATTGGCAGAACTAGTGGTCCATCAGCACCAGGTCACACGCCAATTATTTAGTCAGGAGCATACAAGTCTCCTTCCTCTTTCTACCAACACTCCACCGCGTACTCCAGAATAGGAAACACTGGAGGGTAAAATTGCTAAAAGAGCAAATGCTAAAGCCCGTTGGGATTTTACCAACAAAAGAGAATTTATATACCTAGGCTAATCGATGGAAGAAATACTGCTGATGTTGATACATGAAGGAAGAATCACATCTCTACTACCTCCAGTCAGCCCGCGTTCAAGACGGTTTGATTTCAATGGATTGTACCAGTATCACTCCCAATCTCGCGGTCACAGCACAAAAGAATGTTGGGCACTCCGCCACTTTATTCAGAATTTAATTGATAGCGATGTCCTGCAGATGGCATACGATGATGATGTGATACTAGAGAGTGGGGACGGGTTTCCTATAAAGTGGAAGGAATTCGTAGCAGTCATATCTTCTGAGGCAGATACAGCTACACCCTCACATATAATCCAACCCGTTCAGCTCAAAGGTATTGATAATCCTTTGAAAGTGGTAATGACAGGGCAAATTATCCAGCCATTTAGACCACAATATCTTGTTGTTAGCCTACGAACAGTTCCATGGAATTATGGAGGGGCTTAAGGATCCATATCTCATATGACTGCTACAGTGTCGAAGGATAATCCACTGTATATCTTCCTCAACGGGTGATGAAGCCTACCATCAAATCAAAGGGGAAGATTCCCATGGAAAAAGTGGAAGAATTTCTCTATACTATGGGCCATAATGAAGCCAAGGTGGTTTTAAGCTTAAGAGAAGCTCCACATCAAATTTCTATACTAGACTTGGTTTTTTCCTCTGAAGATCATAGAAAGGTATTACTTAAGGTTCTGGAAGAAGCCCAACTACCTAAGTCAATAGATGTTGAGAAATTTTAGCATATGGTGGATCACATTTTTAACAACAATATGATATCTTTTACTGATGACGATATACCTCCCGAAGGGACCGGTCATTGCAAGTCGTTGCACATTGTGGGTTTATCCTCCAGATATATGGTGGGAGGAGTCTTGATAGATGGAGGTTCGTCTCTGAATATCTGTCATTATGCTACTCTGGTGAAGATGAACACCAATCTTAACCGAATCTGAAGCAGCCATACGGTTATTAAAGCTTTCGACAGATCCCGACGAAACTCTGTTGGAGAGATTGAATTGTCAGTGGAGATTAGTCCACACACATTCTGCATATCTTTCTATGTTCTCAAAATAGATACAGGATACAACCTGATCTTGGGAAGGCCATGGATTCATATGGCCAGGGCAATCCCCTCCACCCTTCAACAGAAACTTAAATACATTATCAACAATAGCCTAGTCACTGTCGATGCTGAGCTGGAATGTCCTGAACAAGGTGACATACCACTCATCAGCTTTAATTCAGAAGTTGAGCCGATCAGTTTTCATGCCCTGGAAATGATCAACACTCACTATCATCCTGTTGGGGTGCAACCTCACATACCCCAGATTTCTGTCGAAGTAATGTCGGCCACTCAAGAAATGATGTCATTGGGTTATCAACCTGGAAAAGGGTTGGTCAAAGTCAATCAGGGCATCAAGTACCCCATTCAATGTCTCAGTCAAACAGGGACAGCTGGACTAGGCTATACTACTAGTTCCAGTCACAGGAATCCTTATAAGCACAATCAGATTCCTTCAGCTTCAGCCACACAGCGATTATCTCTACCTATAATTCCTGAGCCTATACGGTCTCTGGTAAAGGTGTCTGCCCATGTAATAGCTATGTTATTTCCTAAACTAATACTGGTAAAGGGGAAAGAAGTCTTGGTTCCAAATCCCAAAGTGGAAGAAGAGGAATAGAGACGTAAACAAGACATCGTCAGAATGATGTCAAACGTATGCATCATTGTCCACGATGAATATACAAATAGATACACCCCAGACGATGATTGCCCAGACGTAATGGTCATCATTCGGGAGAAGGAGGATGATGACAGCCCCTCCATCACTGCAGTCCATCAGGACTTCACCCTTGACAATTAGAGCATCACTCCTTTCATTGGTCGACAAGGGACTCTGAATTTAGATGTGTCTATACTTGCAGATAAGGTGCCTTTTCTCCAAAAGAATTGTAGCTTTGATGAAAAGTTGGACTCAGCCTTGATGGAAATCCAAGACAAAATTCTAGGATGTGTTTACATGGTCTCATGAAGACATAGTGGGTTTGTCCACTGACATTGTCATTCATCACCTACCCATCAAAGAGGGATTCAAACCAGTCAGGCAGAAGCTCAGGCGATTAAAACTTGAGTAGAGTTTAAAGGTTAAAGAAGAAATTATGAAGCAATTTCAATAAGTCATCATCATGGTGTCCACATACCTTGAATGACTATTAAACATAGTCCCCATGCCTAAACCAGGAGGAAAGGTGCGAGTTTGCATGGATTACCGGGATCTAAATAAAGTTTGCCTTAAAGATAGCTTTCCCGTGCCATTTATCCACATTCTCATTGATAATACTTCTCAATACGACATGTATTCCTTTGTAGGGTACCATCAAATCATGGTTGTTAAAGAGGATTATGAGAAAATTGCCTTCATCGCGCCTTGGGGAACCTTTTGCTATAGACGATTGTCGTTCTGCCTCATCAATGTTGGAGCTACCTATCAGCGAGCTATGATGGCTCTTTTCCATGATTTAATGCACAGGGAAATAGAGATCTATGTGGATGACATCATCATCAAATCCCGGAAGGAGGAAGACCACCTAGACCATCTCAAAAAGTTCTTCAATAGGTTGCGTAAGTACAACTTGAAGTTGAATCCAGCCAAGTGCTCCTTCGGCGTTAAATTAGGCAACTTCCTAGAATTCCTAGTCACCCATAAGGGGATTGAGCTGGATCCCACCAAAATCAATGCCATTATAAAAATGCCCATTCCTCAGACAAAGAAGGAAATACGGGGATTTTTTGGAAGAATCAACGTCATTAGCAGGTTCATTACTCAACTCACAGCAACCTGTGAGCCTATCTTCAAATTGTTAAGGAAGAACTCCACTATGAAATGGAATGATGAGTGCCAGAAGGCCTTCCTTACAATCACAGATCAGCTAGTCAAAGGACGATGGAGGCCAAGAGCGAGCTATCTACTACCTCAGGAAAAGATTCAGTAGCAGTGAACACAAGTACACTCTGATCACATCGTTACAGACTATTTATTACTTCATAGCTCAATCTGATCACATCGTGATCATCAATTCACCTTAGGGTTCTTTCCCCAATATCAACAAAACTCCACTCGAGTACATTCTTATTATCTTTTTCATGTCTATCTTATAGATAACATCTTAACATTTTTATTATCAGAGTTAGGAAACTCCTGAATTATCATTCTCTTAGATACTTCAAGATTCTTCTTTGAATCTTCACTTATATATTTTAATCTTTATCTTTCTCTCTCTTAGGTTATAGCCTAAGGTACACTTACCTAATTTTATAACCTACAGCTTTGATACCAACCTGTGACGCCCCCAAATCCAGGTTCCATCAAACCTCGGATCCGGTCCGCCACGATACTACTATCGTCAAACTATTTATATTTTTCATTCATAACTTAATGAATAAAACTCTACTTATTACAATTTAGAATATAAATTCATTTCCATTTCCAAGATCTGCACAATGACCCCAAACTTTTATAAGTTTCTAATCCTGGTCATTTACTATTCCTGTATTACATCACATTCGATATTATAAAAACGCGGAATAATTTAAACTCAATATCTTGAATAAAATCTTTTATTGATTTCATAACTTTGAACCCATTACAATTCTTGAATCAACTATATAATATGGTTCAGTCTATTAGAATTGCTGTATAAGATTTTACATCTTGATTCGATATCCTCTATGTATTAACTAATACATTCTTACAATACAACAAGTATTAAACATCGTAAGTATATATATCAAGTACACTCCTAGAACCTAAACATGGTTCAAGTAATAATCTAAATAGTATCCTTCGTCGTGAAACTATCTACTTTGTCAACCAAGAAACACGAAATCTTTACCGTGAGTCTTTAACCTGCAAAAGTTGTTATTTGCAAGGGTGAGCTCGACAGCCCAGCAATTCTAATAGTTTTCATGCAGCACATAACATATATATAATAGCATATTCAGTTCATGCATTCATAATCAATTAATATTAACTACGCATGTTACTTCACACATAACATGTATAGAAATTTAATTCACAAGCATATCATCAAAGATCAACTTTCAACTTTTATACATATCTCATATGAATTTCATATATATACATCAACATTATCATAGCAAAATATAGCTCAACTAACAGTTATCGAATTCATATATCAAATAGGAACTGAAAGACTTGCATGATTCGTAGTTTATGAACTACGACTTACTACTTAACGCTTAACTGCACTTCGTGTATTCCTCTTGAATGCATCAATATTCTAAGCATAGCCTTCCTAATTTCTGATTGTTCTCCAATTTTATTGACTCTTCATAGCCACTTCTCACACATCTCAACAAAAGAGAAATAGGATGAAGGGGTCTCTATTTATAGAGGAAGGATTATCCAAATCATGGCTTTGCACATTGAACTAATCCAAGGGGAGGAAGAAGAAGCCATTGGATATTGGAGAGTTGCTTACCAACTCCACTTCCCCCATCCTTCTAGCCATTATCAGACTACAATGTAATGAAGAAGAAATGAGATAGGCCTTAGCCTTTTTGCCAAACACGCAAATGAGAAATAGGGAGCAATTAGGACACTAGTTTTGGGACAAGCCAATTATCTCAGCATTGCAAAACTACTACTAGCATACTTAGGTTTATTTGATATTTTTCCCCAAATGTGCATACATATACACCCACTCACATAGAATTATATAATCCATGTACATTGGTTTATTCCAATTAATATTTTAATTGGGCTAATTATAAAATACTTGGATATTCTCAATCCATCATTTTTCATAAAAGTTATCATCTCAAATACACTTAATTATTATGATGATAATTAATATCAATTATTTATTACCTCCTCGTTTATTTTCTCTTAATACTTCCCATTAAATCTCCATTTAATTTAACTTCACTAGTTATGCCACACAAGACATAATTATATGAACTTAGTAATTAATAGTCCACAAGCTTATAATAATATAATCCCATAAAATAATATTATTCTCAATATTACATCTTATGACATAGTCATGGAAGTGATCTATTGCACCATGTTACATTTTATTATCTCACTTGTACATAATGCTAACATACAAGCCTTTATACCTATATATTCAAATATTACCTATATTATATAGTTACGATTGAAGTGTCACACTTCAATTCATATCATATAGATGTAGCTACTATATAATATAAAATAATTGCATATACAAATTCATTCCTTTATTTATTCATTCATTAAATTACTTAATAAATACTTATTCCATCACTTTGCCACACTAAGCATATCACACAAGCTTATATTAAGCTTATTACTTATTCTCATTACTTATTCATTTCCCACCACATTACTATAATCAAAATTATGTACTTCTCCATAACATAAGATGTTTTTATCATGTTTTCTCAAAATATAAAAACTAATCATAATAACACGATATACTCATTTTCGCAAGATATTATTCTTAATATAATACCTTTGTATTATTAAAATATTTATATGCACGACACACATACACACTATATATAGAAATAAGTTTATTTCCTATTATGATAAATTGTTTCCATCAACTTATATAGCAAAATATGTTTTAATATATTTACCACATTACTTAATCACACACATTTCCTCGTACAAAGCTATATAAGGTAATATCAAAATAATATTCCCCCTTTTATTAAAATAATCAAATGCTAGAATTTATTTTAATATCCTTTAGTAGAAATATACTATAATTATTTCTCTTCCACCAAATCACATAATTCAAGGTATATATATAACACATATACATTCCCTTAATCTTCCCTTCTCGCCGTGTATCAAATTACTGAATAATTCTCTAATCACTTTAATGGTATATCGATTTTCTTCTCTCGACAACAACGTACATATATACAAGTCTAAACCTAGCACTCATCGAGTCTTTAATAATATTCAATATAGTACACTGAGTGGTTTCCCACAAACAACCAACAAATTTGTTTTCGTCTCGTCTACACTATTTTCACAGTGAGTTAGATCGGTTACTAATTCGTATATACCTCCGCTCTCTGAATGAAACGTTTAGCCCAGCTCCTATACATCCACCATTAAAGAGTAAGGTTGCATTGCCTTAGACTTGATAATTACTCGTACCAATACTCAAGAAATTGGTGATTATCACAGATATTTAATGTCACCAACTTACTATTATAAAATAATTTAACATAAATTATTTAATATCAATAGATAATTTTTATCCATTTTCTTACTAATTTATCTTTACAATTCATAATAAATATATAATAATGATATATTTATTAAACACATAAATCACTTATTGCATAGTTTATATTACCCCATGCAACACCATTCCAGATACCTCACAACACATATATATTTTTATTCGAACCCTTCTCATGCCTTAAGAATTTTATTTACTAAATTGTTATTTTAATAATTTCAAAAAATTCAGGTTCTTACATGAGAAGTATCGGATGAGTAACCTTCCATCCAACACCCTTGGTATCAGCATATCAATGAGTACTTAAAAGATGGATCTACACCCGCTGAGGCGAGCCTGACTGAAAGAAGGCAGATTCATCGACGGACTATAAAACTCTACCTGAGCAGAGATGCACTCTACAAAAGAGATGCATTATTAGTTCTCCTCAGATGTCTGGAAAAAGACCAAGCTTAGAGGCTCATGAATGAGACCATGGTGGAGTATGTGGCCCACACATGAGCGACCCTCTACTTGTAAATAAAATCCTCATAGCAGGGCATTACTGGATCTCTCTCTCTCTCTCTCAAGGCTGACTGTGATGATCACGTCAAGAGATGTTATCAATGCCAGATTCATGGGAATGTTATCCACGCCCCTCCAAGGGAGCTCCACAATATGATTTCACCTTGGCCCTTCTCAATGTGGGGAATGGACGTGATCGGGTCCATCAAGCCCAAAGCCAGTAATGGGTATCGGTTTATCTTTACCATGATCTACTACTTCAACAAGTGGGTAGAAGCAGCCTCCTTCCCCAGGGTTACCAAAGAAGTCATCATTACTTTCATTAGAAACAATGTCATTTGTCGATATGGACAACCAGAGGTAATTGTATCAGACAATGCTAAGCACCTCAATAACAAAATGATGGAGGAGTTGTGCAATAAATTCCATATCAAACATCTCAACTCCGTCAACTACCGTCCAAAGATGAGTGGTGTTGTTGAAGTGGCTAACAAAAATATCAAGAAGATCATGCAGAAGATGTTTGCCAACCACAGAGGATGGCCTGACTTATTGCCTCGTACTCTGTTAGCCTATAGAACATCAATGCACACTTCCACTAGGGCAACACCCTACACATTAACCTATGGGATGGAAGCAGTGCTCCCTATAGAAGTGGAAATGGAATCCCTCAGAGCGTTGATGCTCAACTGGATGAAGACCAATGTGTACAAAATAGGTATCACCAATTGTCTCTAATAGACGAAAGGCGTGCCGCTGCTATCTTCCATGATCAGTTATATCAATAAAGGATCGCCAGGTCCTACAACAAAAAATTTCGGCTATGACAGTTTAAACAACATGACTTGGTTTTGAAGAATATCATTGACAACCAAGATTAGTCCAAGGGAAAATTCGCCCCTAACTGGGAAGGCCCGTTTATTGTCAAGGAGGTATTGACAGGAGGTGCTTTAAGATTACACGAAATGGACGACGATGAATTTCCACAGCTTATCAACTTGGTCACTGTGAAACGGTACTATGTCTGAGGTCACCATCAAGCAAACATCCTAGTTTTGGATCATCAGATCCCCAGGCATTTTAGGTTTTTAACCCTTCACTACATACAACTTCTCTTCACACTCATTTGCCCCATTTGGGACAAACACATTTTCTAACCAGCAGCCTGGTTTCCCCGTCTCTCCCTTCCTAGTTCTTGTCTCACATCTCAGACAGGGATCATATCCTGTGACGCCCCCAAAATAGGTATAAATCACCCATTCTGAGTCGCCAAATACATGGTACAAAAACAAATACAACCTCAGTAATACAATTGTCGTGAAAAATACGACAACACATATAATGTGAGTTTGAGTACAAATATTGTCTAATAGACAGTATACAAACTCAAAAGGAGTCCTCATTACAATTATTGATACACTATTATACAAAATAGTGAGGACTACTAAAAAAACTATCATGAACCATCACTCCATACCCCGGCTAGTTCCAACTATGTTCTCACCTCCTGAGAAGAAAAATGGAACAAAAAGGAAAAGGGTGAGCTCAACTAGCCCAGTAAGAATATTATGACTAAGATAATATACAACAAATTATCAATAGTCTTCAACAAGGAAAAATCTGATAGAATATAATAGACAACAAGTTTTAGATCAACAACTACAGCGGAAACAGAAATCCATTAGAAGAGTCAAGTAGAGAAAAAATTCTACTATCTTCTAAGATTTAAAAGTTCATCATCAATATTTTATCCCTACAACATCAATCAATATATGTGACACCCCCAAATCCAGGTACTTAATTCCCACAGGATTTGGTGTTCACTGTACAAACATCGTGTATCTATCTACCAATAATAAATGAAAACCATAAATAGATAGAAATAAATCCTCTCCTTATTGAGTTACAACATCTGAAAATAAATACATCAATCCCAGGTCATACTAACCTTAAATCTCAAATGCAAAAATATAAATAAATATTAAGTCTTACACAACTTAAACATAAGTCTGAAACATAACATAACAAATAAACAACAAGTCTTCATCACTTGTTAACTTTGTCCTTGCCTTTACTAGAGAAGGCTCGTCGGACCTTTCGTTCTTAACTGCAATGTTATTATTACGCAAGAGTGAGCACGATTGCCCACAAGTATAATAATATAACAATAAAATAATAACATGCGAATGAATCAATAACTTCTAAAATAAGAAAACTTGGCTTTTGAATCAAGAATGAATAACAAGAATCAAAAGAACTTCTGAGGGTCATAAGACCTTGAACTACGTCCTAGGTTGTCAAATGTTTATACTTGAAACCTTTAACAGTCATAAGAGTATGGACTCTTCTTCTCGTACTTAGGGGGATCAGCCCTTCGTACCATATTGTGCACAATATCTTAACGCTAAAGCATTATTAATCCCCTATAACAGGGTTGTTCATCTCAGTTTGACATTAGAGTCCACACCAAAGGAAGTTTGGTTTGGATAAGCTCAACAATGATTCTGAAATTTAGAACGTTCATCAACTATGGACTAGTCGAATCAATAAGGGTTCGCTAGTCTTACAAGGTTCAACAATAATTGATATTCAATTTGAATAATAAAGTTCAAGATGTATACAATCGAATAAGTATTGTATAGCAGGAATCATGAGTTTTAAAGAATGATAACATCTAATATGAAATCTTGACTTGAACAATAATAAACAAGATAGAATAAGGAACTTGCTTTGTGTAAATAAACAAGGTTTAGGAACTTGCCTCGTGCAAGGCTAAACGATTACTACTTTCGTTCACCACAAATCCTACACACATACCATATGTATTCACGACATTCATTAGTTACATTTTCACTTAATTATTTAATATAAACTCCACTTTATTTAACGAATCATTACCTTTCTAATTTAATTACTTAATTAAATTAGAATATTTTCATTCCCTTACTATTATTACACTCGAATAAATTATTTCATAATAATTTCCATCGAATATTTATTTTATTCCATAAATATCTCAATGAAAATATTTACTTTATTTTATAAATATTTTAATAATAACTTTTATTGAATATTTATTTTATTCCATAAATATCTCAATTAAAATATTTACTTTATTTCATAAATATTTTAATAATAATTTTCATCCAATATTTATTTTATTCCATAAATATCTCAATTAAAATATTTATCTTAAAATATTTTATTTGATAAATATTTTAATTAATATTTTTTTATTATTTATTATTATTATTATTATTTTATTTTTAGTTTGGTAACGCATGTCGGGGGCGAGGTTACCCAGACTAAGTTTCTGCAGTTTCTGCATAACAAGGCCAAATTAGGCCAAAAAATCTCACAAGTTAATATGTTCTCTTGAAGAACACAGAACATGGCCATAACTTTTAATTAAATTATTTCTACACGAATTTAGACATACCCAAATATTGTCATACACATATAACTATTATATAACCCTTCTAGCATAATTTTAACATGTTAAAATACATAATTTTGCAGAATCAAAACATATAAATTACTGTTCTTGATTTTCTTTTAAGTTTTCAACACAAAACATGAAAATCAACATTACAGGTTCATTATAACACTGAATCTGTTCATTTGGAGTTTGATTCCTTTGTTTTAACATGCATAATTATATGCAAGTGTATATTTATGATACCACTTATGATTATAGTGTTAAATTTGGTATGTAAGGCCATATGGCCATATTTTCATACTCTGTAATTTTGAAGAACAACGTACGACATAATTTTTATGAAATTAATGTTATGGTTAATACAACATAGTAAAAACATACTACGTTAACATATTAACACATACATGTATAAATTTATGATACAACTTATGATTATCGTGTTAAATTTGGTATGTAAGGCCATATGGCTATATTTTCATACTCTGTAATTTTGAAGCAACAATATACGGCATATTTTATGAAACTGATGATATGAAAATCTACAATATATAGTAAAAACATGCTATGCTAACATATTATCACATACATATCCACATAATCAATATAATTTCCAATTACAAAGATTTTAACAGAATTTGAAAGCCATTTTCATGAAAACTTTTAAATAACGTGAATAAAACAAACTGGGTTGAAGAGATTACCCAAAGCGTAGATGAGTAGAGATGAAACCCTTCTTAATTAATTCTTCAATCACACAACTCACAAATTCCCTCAACAATTTCTCAATCTCTCTCTGTGATTTGCTTTACCGGACTTAAAAATAAAAAACTTAACAAAATAAAAGAAGAAAAGCATATATAATTACAAAAACTGACACAGTTGTGGTCAATTACTCCAATTCGTGGTTAACTGCCCAACTCCCAATAGGGCTCCATTTGGCTAGCTTTAAAAGACTCATTCCCATTTAATTAAATAAATATTTTATATTATAGTTTAATAGTGTCACACCCCTTTATAAAATAAATTAAATATCTTATTTAATTTATTTTAATTAAAATATAATAATTTCTTATTTGTTAATTACGTCAAATTATTAATTCTCTAATTATATATCAAATTAATTTAAATCATATTAGGCTTATTAAATATTTCTTTTAATTCAATAAGCTCACATAATTACATACTTCGAATAATAAAAATTCTTCACATTAATTTAATAAATATAACACATATAATTAAATTAATCTACCACAACTTCATTAATTAATTATTTAATCTAATAATTAATTCATCGAAAAATATTTATTTAATCCAATAAATATTAAAATTAAATTACAAAATTTCGGTTGTCACAATATAAATCTTAAATCAAATATTCATCTTTGCACTACATGCTAAAGATATTCATTTGTATCACCAGTTGGTCATGTTCATCTCAACACTTGTTCATCTTTGCACTACGGGCCAAAGATATTCATTAGGTAATGATTCATCTTTGCACTACAGGCCAAAGATATTCAGTAATATCATCATTTAGGACTGAGGATGATGAAAAATATCTTAAAGAAAATGAATCCAGTGATATAAAAGATCAAAAATTAGGGATTCGTACTTTAGTTTATCCAAGTTTAAAAATACCTTATAATAATCAATTGTGGAGCAAAATTCAAGAATAAAGATCAAAACATGGATACAATCAAAGATAGTAATCACAATAGACAACTTGGACAAAGAAAAGAAAAATTCATTTTTTCTGTGAATAATGTTGTATTCGTGAATAGTGTCGTATACGTGAATAGTAATCCCGACTCAAAAAGGTAGAAATTCCACAATAAAATCCATAACAATATTTCTGTATAATGATATTGAAAGAATAACATCATTATAATGAAAATAACATCCCTTACCTTAAAAGAATAGTACTTTCGGTTAAAATATCAGGTAAAAAGCTGAAGAAAACTTGCACTGATGAATAGAAATTCACAAAGTATCTAAATACTCACAAAATACGCTCGATAACATAGAGAGAGAAAGAGAGAACACTTGTTTCTAGTGTGATTTTCAATTCTAACTAAGCACCTTATTTATAGGAAAATGCTTAGAACGCCATAGCAGACTTACCTGCTACCTGATGGCTTTACCTGCTAGTATTCACGCCCACCACTTTTGAAAATAAATTCCAGCACATTTTATTTCTCACCAACCAAAAGTGGGGCCTACCATGTTTTTAATAAAAATATTTATTTCCAAAACATAAATAATTCATAATAAATAGCCCTTTTATCAGAAAAATATAAATTTTATGTCCATTCCATAGGAAATTAAATTCTCTACAACTTTGTAGAAGAAAATTTTTCCAAATTCGAAACAGAAAATGCCCAAAATTCACATACAGACGATTTTTAATACCTCTATTCCGACAAAATACTGATAAAACACCTCAGTATTAATTCCTTCATTTATAACCACATAAAATAAATAAATCCATCATTTATATCCACATAAAATAAATATTTCCTTATCATATAAATCAATAATTAATTATTCACAAATAATATTACAAAATCACAATTATGACAACCAGGTTGTTCCTAAGAAAGAGGGGGATTTCAGATAAGGATTTCTCCTTACTGGCGCGCAATTAGGTGACCAAACCCCTTTTCTAGACGGATCTTCCTTAGACACTGCCAATAATGCTATCTAATAATAATATTCAAATAATATAAATTATTGATCTGATAATGGGAAATAATGTGCAGTGACAATTATTGAAACAACAATAATATAAAAAATCAACGTAGCAATTATTGAATCAATAAAATGAAATATTGAACAGTAATTACTGTAACAATTATTGAGTTGTGCCTTCGTACGTAAGAATCAATCTTTCAAAAATAATGTGCAATACTGTGTGCTACTGTGCAACCACGCGTATTACTCTATTTTAACCACCGGGTATTCCAACAGTGTTAACGGTAACAACTACCCGTTATTTATAAAAACTCAAACTTCTCCAATCGTTTTCTGTTATGGGGCCCACAAATGGTTGCGTCGTCGTACGAATATTCACCGACAGCAAGAATATTCCACGACAAAACGAATATTCCCCGACAACAATGAATATTTTATAACCACTTGTTTGTTTTGAAAAATTTGCACATTTCACTCATAACCAAAGCATTATATCAAATTAACACCTTATTATTCACAATAATAAATAGAGGAAATTCGATTTTATTCATTCAAAAGTTGGGGTCTTACAACCTCCTCTCCTTATGAAATTTACGTATCTGGTGTTTCGAAAAGGTGAGGATACCTCGCTTTCATTTTTTATTCCAACTCACAGGTCATTTCTTCAAAAGCATGGTTTCTCCACAAAACCTTAACTTGTGGTAACCTTGGTGTGTAGGACATGCTATTTTCTATCCTAAATCTTAACAGGTACCTCCTCGTACGTTAAATCTTTGGCTATCTCGTCTGGTTCTAACTCAATAATGTGGTTCCGGTCTTTCACATATTTACGAAGCATAGATATGTGAAAAAACATTATGAACACGAGACATGCTTGGAGGTAATATGAGTCTATAGGCCACATTTCCTATTCGGTTAAGAATCTCAAATGGAACAACAAATCGTGGATTGAGCTTTCCTCTCTTCTCAAATCTTGTAACTCCCTTCCATGGAGCAATACGTAACAATACATGATCCCCAATATTAAATTCCACGTCCTTTTGATGAAGATCCGCATAACTCTTTTGTCGATCTTGTGCCATTTGTATACGTTATCGGATCATTTGAATCGTTTCTGTAGTTATGCGTACCAATTCTGGTCCCAACAATGTTGCTTTGCCCACCTCGTCACAGCATACTGGAGTATGACACTTTCGTCCATACAATGCTTCAAATGGAGCCACACCTATACTTGTTTGATAACTGTTATTATGGGAGAATTCCACCAATAGTAGGTACTTATCCCAACTCCCTTTGAAATCTAGGACACAGAGTCTTAATAGATCTTCAAGTGTTTGAATAGTCCTCTCTGATTGCCCATCCATTTGAGGATGGTATGTAAAACTAAATCGTAAATCCGTGCCCATAGCTTTCTGCAAGCTAACCCAAAATCGTGAAGTGAATCTTGGGTCACAATCCGAAACTACGGATACTGGAATGCCATGCAATCTCATAATCTTATTTACGTACATACTAGCAAGACGTTCAAGGGAATAAGTCTCACGTATAGGCAAGAAATGGGAAGACTTGGTTAATCTATCAACAATAACCCAAATCGCATTTATGCTTTGAGATACCTTGGGAAGACCCGTAACGAAATCCATAGTAATGTGTTCCCACTTCCATTTTGGAATCTCAAGTGGATGCAATGGACCCTTTGGCACTTGATGCTCCACTTTTACACGTTGACAAGTTAAACACCTCGAGATAAACTCCGCGATCTCTCTCTTCATATTGCTCCACCAAAATGTATGTCGAAGATCATGATACATTTTGGTACTCCCAGGATGGATTGAAAACGGTGTGTTTTGTGCCTCCATTATGATTCTATGCTTCAAGTCAGAATCGTTAGGAACACAAAGTCTAGAGTTGACTTGAAGCATTCCTTCTTCATCGATTCTTACTTCGGGAATAGCACCTTCTTGCACTTTCTTCTTCATACGCATCAACTCCATGTCCGTAGCTTGAACAGCTTTAACTTTATCTATTAAAGTCGGTTCTACTCATATGCTTGATATCATCATGTGGGTACTTAGAGCCTTTAACTCTATCTCCATCCTTTGCAAGTCATATAAAATAGGCCTTTATGTTAATAACATTACACTCGTACCCGCATATGATCTTCTACTTAATTCGTCAGCTACCACGTTTTCTTTTCCAGGATGATATTGGATGGTATGATCGTAATCTTTCAAAAGCTCGAGCCAACGTCGTTGCCGCATGTTGAGTTTCTTTTGGGTGAAGAAATGTTTGAGGCTTTTATGATATGTATAGATCTCCACTTTCTCCCCATATAGGTAGTGTCTCTAAATCTTCAACGGGAAAATGACTGCTGCCAACTCCAGTTCATGAGTAGGATAATTCCTCTCATATTCTTTGAGTTATCGCGAGGCATAGGCTATGACTTTCCCATGTTGCATGAGAACACATCCTAACCCTTTGCCTGAAGCATCGTTGTAGATAACAAATCCATCCGAACCAGATGGTATTGTCAGAACAGGTGCCAAAATGAGTCTCCTCTTGAGCTCTTGGAAACTCTTCTCACAATCCTCGTTCCAACAGAATTTTGTATCTTTACGAGTCAGCTAAGTTAACGGAGTAGCGATTCTAGAAAATCCTTCCACGAATCTTCGATAATAACCAGCTAAGCCCATAAAGCTACGTACTTCGGTCACGGACTTCGGTTGCTCCCAACTTTATATTGCTTCAATTTTCGCCGGGTCGACAGATACTCCATGTTTTGACACCACGTGCCCAAGGAATGTTACTTTCTCAAGCCAGAACTCGCATTTCTTCAGCTTGACATATAGCTTGTTATCACGAAGCCTTTGCAGTACCAGCTTCAAACGGTGTTTATGATCTTCACGGCTTTTGGAATAGATGAGGATGTCATCAATAAAGACGACAACGAACTGATCCAAATATTCTTTGAACACACGGTTCATCGTATCCATGAAAGCAGCAGGAGCATTAGTCAATCCAAAAGACATGACTAAGAATTCTAATGCCCGTACCTAGTTCTGAAGTCTGTCTTTGGAATAGCCTCAGTTTTAATCTTCAGCTGATGATATCCAAAACGAAGATCGATCTTTGAAAAGAATTGTGCTCCTTGCAACTGGTCGAACAAGTCATCAATGCGAGGTAGCGGATACGTATTCTTGATGGTGACATGGTTCAATTCTCGGTAGTCAATACAAAGTCGCATACTCCCGTCTTTCTTATTTATGAATAACACAGGAGCACCCCGAGGAGATGTACTAGGACTAATGAAACCGATGTCCAACAACTCCTGTAGTTGGACATTTAACTCCTGAAGTTTAATAGAAGCCATTCGATATGGGGTTTTAGAAATGGGCTTTGTACTAGGTTCAAGGTCAATAAATAATTCAACTTCACGTTCAGGGGGTAGACCGAGAAGTTCTTCAGGAAATACGTTAGAAAATTCGCTAACAACAGAATATTTATTCAAATCTGACGTGTTTTTGTTCAAGTTCGTGATATGGACTAAGAAAGCTTGACATCCATTTTTCAATAAATAAATAGCTTTATGGCTTGATATGACAGTGATTGATTTTAGCAGTTTGGTTGTTTGAATTCGCATAATAGGTTGGTTAGGAATATGAAAACTAACAACCTTATGAAAATAATCAATTTTATCATGATGAGTGGTTAACCAATCAATCCCTAAGTTCTCATCAAATGCAAGTATTTTCAACGAAATAAGATCGGCAGGTAATGTTATGGTTCCAACTTGAATGAAGCAAGATTTATAAATAGTAGGTGTAATGAAAGTTTCTCCTAACGGAGTCTCAATAGATAAGTCAAGGTCTAACTTCTCTAGAGTCAAGTTCAAACGTTGAGCACAAGCAGGAGAGATAAAAGAATGGGTAGAACCAGTATCTAATAAGGTATAAACTTCGCAAGAGTTTATGATTAGCTTACCCGTGATCACCTCGTTTGGGTTCTTCGCATTTTCGGCAATCACGACAAATGCCCTTCCCAGAACCACCGACTTTGACTTGTCCGAGACAGCCTTTGGAGTCACTGTAGACACTCGAAATTTTCTTTTCCTGTTACTAACCATGCAGGACGGCAAAAGTGTCTTTTTCACACTCTAGAGATAACCCTGGAGGATCACAAACATCAATTTTAACCTCGGAGATAGTCACATGAGATCAAATTTCCAAACCCGGAGATAACCCCAGGAAAACAGTTTCCAAACCCAAAGATAACCCCGGGAAAGTCAGTTTCAACCATGGAGATAGCCCCGGGGGATCAAGTTCAAAGCCTGGAGATGACCTCAGGAGGTCAAGACAACCTCAGAGATAACTCTGAGGACAGTCAAAGTCAACATCAAGTCAACCTCAGAGATAACCCTGAGAAAAGACTGCTACAAATGCGTGAAAACCGGAGATAGCCCCCAGGAGGGGCAAAATAGTCATTTTGCCAACTCAACTTCACTTCAAATCAAATACACTCATTTCAACTTAAAATGCTTCAAAAGAAGTCCCACAAGAACCATATCTTAACTTTCAAGCGCAAACTACGCAAAATAACTCAACGGACTGCCTGACGAAAACCCGAAAATGTATTGAGGACCATTAGTTGAGGTAGTGATGAGTTGTTCCATCTGATTATTAAAATTTTGGATTAACAACTCTTGGCTAATCCTCATCTCCTCTAGGTTTGCTATGTCCTTAGATTTAGCTTTTCTTCTTGTGGCAATGGAGGTGGACATGAAAATTCCGATGTGAATGTTGGATTTGGAGCGTAGTATTGGTCTTCATAAGTATCGCTCCATGATGAATCCAGGTGATACCCCCAAACTTGATGATAATTAGCATATGTATAATCGTTGAGGTATTCACCACCGTGTTATCCCGGCCCAAAACTAACGGTGCATTGATGACTCGGATGATTACCAGCACAATAATTGCAAGTAACCACCACACTTTGACGACGTTGTTCTGCAAAAGCGTCCAACCTCCTCGAAAGTGTCTCAATCTGTGCTTATAATACAGAAAGTGTCGCGGGTCCATCAATCTCCGCTCCCCTTGGCTGAGTCATTCTTATATACGGCCATTGATAATTAAATTCCGTCATGGTATCTGAAAAGAAAGAAATATAGGAAGAGAATTAAAAATAAAAATAAAAATGTTTAAATTAAGACTAATTTGATTGAAATTAATATTGATAAATAATTATTAAATTAATTCCCCGGCAACGGAGCCAAAAACTTGTTGGGTAAAATCTATATACGCACAACACGTAAGTATACGTGGTCAACAAGTAATAAAGTGATGAGTAGAGTATCACTCTCACAGAGAATTATTTTAAAAAAATCACCAAGTACTAACCTATAACCAACTCAATCTTATTTAAACGAATGAATTTCAAATTATATAAATTAAACTACTATTAAATTCCACTAGTTAAATTAAGATAACGGAGATTTAAGATCACAACTTCAATTATTGCTTCATTTAAGTTAACACACTTCTCATCAATTATTCTCTATCCTGAATTATTAATCAAGAACATTAAAGCAGATAAAACCACCTCTCGATGCATAATACCCATATTAACGTCAATCCACAATTAAGATATAAATCTGTTAAACACCTTAATCATCTAACCCACTATATCTCTATATGAATTACAATTGAAGATGGTTTAAGAATAAGTTCTCTATTAGATTACATGTTGTGTCAAGCATATCTCTACCTTAACACTCATCAAGTTTAAGCTACTAACAAAATCATGAACACATGCTATCATGATAAGATCTAAATCAATACTTCATCTCTCGAGTTCATATAAATTATCACGGTAATTGATGGCCAATCAATTAAACAATTAAGTCCAAATCACAATAGACAATCCTCACAATAGAACATAATAATTGATAATGAAACATATTAAAATAAACTACACAATAAGATCCATTGTAATCTCAAACAAAGAATTAGTTCTTTGAATTAAAACTAAGAATCCACACATAAAATAACATTAAAAGATAAAAATAAGAAAAGGGTAAAGAATAAATCTGTTGTCAGCAAATCTCCATCTTCCTCAAGCTCCTGCTCTTGATCTTCAATGGTCTTCAAGTTGCTTCAATCTCCAAATCTAATTAGAACTAGTGTTTTGATCTAATTTACTATAATCTAATCTAATGGAATCCTCTATCTAGTCTCTCATCTCCTTTAATCCTAGTTATTCTCCTCTTTTTATAAGTCTCTTCATATGTCTTTAAGTCCTCTTGGAAGTCCTTATGTCAATCGGATCGAAATAATCCTTCCCGGACTCAAATTGGACCAAAATTTACATTTTCGCGCATTTTCTGGGCATACCCCCAACCCGGCGGGGGTCTAGGCTTGTTTTGGGCCCGTCCCATCGGGCTAGGGGCCTGTCTTGTGACTTTCATAACCACCCCAGCGGCGGTTTTGAGAAGGAAAAATTTTTGCTCTGAAGTCCTTTGGAAAAACGGCCATAACTTTTGATCTGAGAAGAGTTACGAGGCCTGCCACCTATCAAATCGAAGATATTGAGGAGATCTAAAACTTTCATGCTTTACGATTGTAGAAATAACGAATGGAAGAAGGTCAATATTGGGCTGGAAGTGACTGCTATGCAAATGGCCACCCAAAATAGTGACGTTCGACATCCGTTGATACAAATGTCATAACTCTTGCATCCGAACTCCGATTGGAATGATTCAAGATATTCTGGAAAGCAAAGAAGAAGCTCTACAATGTAATCCAAGTTATAAACTAAGAACATAAAATAAACATAAAAGCACAAACGATGTCCGGATTTTCTTTTCTTTACGATTTCATACCAATTCTTTGCGATTTCATACCAATTCTTTGCGATTTCATCTCCCAAGCATATAATCTACAAAACGAACACAAAATGCATGAAAAGTAACTAAGAAACATGAGATTAAGCAACTAATTCAAGTAACAGATACCGAATAAGTAGGTATAAAAACTACTTATCAAATACCCCCAAACTTAAGCATTTGTTTGTCCTCAAGCAAAAACATAAAACAACAATGCTATGCAATGCAACTAATCTTGATGCCTACGAATCCAGCAGTAATGACAGAAACAAGTCTATTCAACCGGCCTTAGAGAAATCAAGTAAACATGATAATACAGCATATCAAAACAAATAAATAATTTCTCAATCAATCATCAAATCTTAGACTGTTATCACTAATATAGTACGTGTGTGCTCCACGACAATGTTAACTGATATAAAATCAAATTTAACACATAACAAGTCTCTTCGAAGGCATCATACAGTGTAAACTCAAGAAATTCAAAAACAAGCTAGATCCAACTAATACCAAACAATTACCAATATCGAGGGTCAACATGGGATACTTATGCTTTATTTTTCACTTACGGGGGCTTTTTGCTCTTATTTCCCGTTTTATTCATTTTTTTTCTTTTGGTTTATATACACATAGCTATGCAATGTCTTATTCCCTTAGGTTTTTCAATGCTACCTTAACGAGCTTTCGACCAACGACTCACAGACCATTAAGACCATAGGGCGCTAGGTGTAAAGACAATCCCCTCGGGCTTACTTACTCAAGTAACAAAGGCCACAAAACTAAACAAGCACGCCACGGTGTTTATTCATACTTTTTCTTTTTCTTTTTCATTTTTTCTCTTTTTTTTATAGCTTATATACCCCAAATATTCCCCCAAACTTAGGTTCTTGTCTAACTTTCGCTATCACTACTTGTTCTTGTCATTCTTTCATTCAAACTAGCATTATCCTTTAGAATCCCATTATGTATCAATTTACTCAATCAATCAACAAGTTGTTTTTACTGTGATATCCTTATTATACCAGTTTCAAACAGAAAAAGACTCAATTCATAACAAAAAATCACATCAAAGCTCTAATAGTCTGGACTATACTTGTCTACCCAATTCTAATCTCATCATTGGCCAAAATAAACTTTAACTATCTAACAGCTGGAATCATGCAAGATGAACATAGTAACTAACTATTATCACATCATATTTTTTTAGTTATAAATAAAAACTATTATGCAACTACTCTACTATGCAAACTATTATGCAATTAAACTACATAAATGCAAACATAAATAAACCTAAATCATTTAACTCCCCCAAACTTAACAATTACAACGTCTTTAGTGTAAAATAAAGCATGAAGTGGACGAGGACTTCCTTGTAATCATTTAAGCTTGTGGTGATGGTGATGGTGACGCTGGCGGCGACGATCATTTTCCTATCCATTGAACCTCCAATACCTGCAATGAAGAAAGACAACATGGATTAGAATAACACTTGGATTCCTATCTACTAAATAAACTAGGAAAGCATATAAATAAATAAAAAAAATTCCTAGGTTGCCTCCCAATTAGCGCTTGAATTATAGTCTTTCAGCCTGACTTTGTCTGGTCAACGCTATCTGATTCCTCTTCGGTAATTGAAGAACCCTCCATCCATCAGAAATAATGTAGCTTTTGGTAGGTTCCAATTTGTGATAGCCATTACATCAAAGTCACTTAGCATGCTCTGAATTGGTATAATGATATTGAAAGAATAACATCATTATAAAGAAAATAACATCCCTTACCTTAAAAGAACAGTACTTCCGGTTAAAATATCAGGTATAAGGCTGAAGGAAACTTGCACTGATGAATAGCAACTCACAAAGTATCTAAATACTCACAAAATACGCTCGATAATATAGAGAGAGAAAGAGAAAACACTTGTTTCTAGTGTGATTTTCAATTCTAACTAAGCATCCTATTTATAGGAAAATGCTTAGAACGCCATAGCAGACTTACCTGCAACCTGATGGCTTTACCTGCTATTATTCACGTCCACCACTTTTGAAAATAAATTCTAGCACATTTTATTTCTCACCAACCAAAAGTGGGGCCTACCATATTTTTAATAAAAATATTTATTTCCAAAATATAAATAATTCATAATAAATAGCCCTTTTATCAGATAAAAACAAATTTTATGTCCATTCCATAAGAAATTAAATTCTCTACAACTTTGTAGAAGAAAGTTTTTCCAAATTCCAAATAGAAAATGCCTGAAATTCACATACGAACGATTTTTAATACCTCCATTCCGAAAAATACTGATAAACAGTTTAGTATTAATTCCTTCATTTATAACCACATAAAATAAATAAATCCATTATTTATATCCACATAAAATAAATATTTCCTTATCATATAAATCAATAATTAATTATTCACAAATAATATTACAGAATCACAATTATGACAACCAGGTTGTTCCTAGGAAAGAGGGGGCTTTTCGATAAAAATTTCTCCTTACTAGCGCGCAATTAGGTGCGCAAACCCCTTTCCTAGACAAAACTTCCTTAGACATTGCCAATAAAGATATCTAATAATATTATTCAAATAATATGAATTATTGATCTGATAATAAGAAATACTGTGCAGTGACAATTATTAAAACAACAATAATATAAAATATAAACGTAACAATTATTGAATCAATAAAATAAAATATTGAACAGTAATTACTGTAACAATTATTGAGTAGTGCCTTTTTACGTAAGAATCAATAATTCAAAAATATTGTGCAATATCGTGTGCTACTGTGCAACCACGCATATTATTGTATTTTAACCACTGGGTATTCCAACAGTGTTAACGGTAACAACTACGTCGTTATTTATAAAAACTCAAACTTGTCGTTTTCTTTATCTGACCATTTTTTGTTATGGGGCCCACAAATGGCTGCGCCGTCGTACGAATATTCCCCGACAGCAAGAATATTCTACGACCAAACAAATATTCCCTGACAACAATGAATATTTTATAACCACTTGCTTATTTTGCAAAATTTGCACATTTCACCAATAATCAAAGCATTATATCAAATTAACACCTTATAATTCACAATAATAAGTAGAGGAAATTCGATTTTATTCATTAAAAAGTTGGGGTCTTACACTGACCAGATCTCCTTGATACACGGGAGTACGTAGGCAACCATTTTATATGGCCCGATCGCAATAAAATAAAAACAACAAAAATATTTCTACACCCTTCTCATTGCAAAAACAAAAATAACAAAAACATTCCTACACCATTTCTGTCAAATACAGCGTTGAACCTCTTACACTAGGTTCGAACTACGCAGACCTAATATTCTCTTCAATAGGAGTACGTAGGCAGCCATTCATGGTTCAGTCTAACACCCTACCAAAATACAAACACTTATCAATGGTACTGGGATCATATTTCAATCCACCACATTTCATTGGCTTCAGACCAAAGGGATGGAATTATCTGACCTCCCCATGTAAACGGGAGACTTGGCGACCATCTAAGCTGCGATTGATTCCTCAAAGAGAAACACCAATCCATAAGAGATGGAACTAACTGGGCTTCTCTTGAATAGGAGTACTGGCGACCATCTATGGTGCGGTCAACCTCAGAGAGGAAAGCCACATTTCTCTCCACATTTACATACAAAAACTGAAAGTAATATGCATACAAGCCAATCATGTTTGATGATAAAGCATATACTTTGTAACAATCTTATTCATTTATTAATAAAAAGTATTTATTTATTAAAGGCTTTTAATTATCTATATAATGCTGTTTTATAATATGTGATAAACCCATAGTTTTAAGCAATGCTTTTAGAATAATGATGATGATCATTCTAATGAGATCTAAATTCTTAGAAAGCTTAAAACTAAAATAGTTCCCAATCGTTGGATTACTAAATTGGGGATTAGTGAATCCGGATAGATTGGTACATACGTTGCTTGCTCATTGGATGAGGATGATTGATCTCATGATCATTTGTGTGGAGACACTAAAGCAAGTATGTAGGTGCTTATTAGAGAATAAGTTCACTGAACGTGACTCGCTAAGGAATACCTAATGGAGTTTTACTTGCATGTCAATAGGAATTCCTGTAGTGATAGTAGTTCAAGTGATCCTTGGACTTGAGATCATCATAGTATCTTGTGTATGATGAGTTATACTTTGACTTATTCCTTAAGACCCTTAGGGTATATCAAAGGGTATGCTTGGGTATAATAAGTTATATATGGAGATAATGTATGATCAATAAAGAATCTACCACTTCTAGTAAAAGAAGGGAAATGTCCTATGTGATTCGATAAATGACAACCCAGTAGTCCTTGGCCAAGGCAGAATGAAATTAGAAAGGAGTTTCTAATTTGCATTATTTGGAGTTGTGCATTTAAGAGTCGAAATACATATAATTGAATAAAATAAGACTTGACAGAAATTCCATGTCTTATATTTAATTGAGACATTGTATGGTGGAAGGATTGAATTGTACGGTAACTATTTACTCAAAGGTTCTTTTATGATTAATGTTGGAATCTATATTATCTGGAAAGTCGTTGATCGCTAGGGAGGCTTATCCCTATTGTAGAATAAATATTATTAGTTTAATTTATTTATTTAAATAAGATTAGAATTGTTCTAATTGATTTATTCACAACTGGTTTAATATGGAGAACCTAAAGGGTCACACCATAAAAGGAAGAATAATTATTTAAGAAGTTAATGGCATAATCGTAATAATAAGTTAAGTATATTTACTTTAATCTATGGTGATAGAATAAATTAAATAGCTTAATATTTATTATTTAATATTTTAGAAATATTAAATATATAAATTAATAAGAGTAGTCTTATTATTATTACTATTATTATTATTTAATTCCTAAAGGAGTTTGGGAAGAAATTAATAAAAGTACTCTCAAATATCCTAATAGGATTAGGAGACAAATTAATTAAAAGAGTTTAATTAATTATCCCTAATAAGATTAGGGAGCTTAATTAATTAAAAGAATTTAATTAATTAAATAAAACCCAATTCCTTAATTGTTAAGGAGGGTTGCCCACATCTATAAATAAGAGGAGTCTTATTATGGGTGTAAGTTGTAGTTGACGTATTATTAGAATACGTTATTCCAATTGTTGGAGAGTACGCCCCTTTTTCTATAGAGATAGAAAACTAGGGTTTGAGCCAAATACCCATCTTCTTGATTTCTTCTTCTTCCTTGGTGGATCACCTATAGAGGCCAAACACTTGGGTGGCTAACGTTGATCAAAGGAAAGAACCAAACCCGGTGGATTCAAGATGAACGCGAAAAGAATTGGAGGTGAACTTGTACCTGAGGAAGCTTGGATCTTCAAGGGTATGATTCTTGTTCTTATCTTTTCGTTAAATTAATAATTGCGCATAAAGGGTGATCCGGGTTTATGGTTTGTAAAAATTTTAAACTCTGATTTTACACGTTTCCGCATTATTTTTGCAATTTGATTGCGTTCATGAATATTACAAACCTAACAGTGGCATCAGAGCCAAACCTTTATGTAAATTATTAATTATTCAGATTTGATATGTATATTGATATGTGTTTTGAACAATTTAATTGGGCATAATTTTATTGTATAAAATTAATTAAAAAAAAACCGTAATCAATTCGCAGGTGGTATAAAGTATTCATGGCTTGCTGTTGCTTTATTCGCGAGTGATATCAAGTTATCTATTTGCTGTTGCTTTGGCTTTCAGTAAAAATAAATAAAAAAAAAAATCAGTTTTCGTGATTTGTTTTATCACCCACGAATACTTTATATCAAAGCATTGAATTTGTTACAGGAGATTCAAGGGATTCTTTTTAAATGGTTAAGGCAATGAATCAAAAGGCAGGATCAGGATTTTGTTATATATAAGGATCAGGATTTTGTTATATATATATATATATATATATATATATATATATATATATATATATATTAACGGTTTTGTAATATTATATATAATATAATATTCTTAATTATTTTATAATTAAAATAAAAGGTTTATTTTAATTTTAAAATAAAAAGTTTATTTTAATATTAAAATAAAAGATTTATTTTAATTTTAAAATTAGAATTTCATGCTAACTAATTAGAGTTGGAATTGGATTCCATGATAACTAATTGGAGTTGAAATTGGATTTCATGTTTCCTTAAATAAAGGAATTTATTTAGATATGAAATAAGATTTCATATTATTCAAAATAAAAGAGTTTATTTGTGAATAGGAAAGTGAATCCATCTTTCCTTAAATAAAGGAGTTTATTTAGATATGAAATAAGATTTCATATTATTCAAAATAAAAGAGTTTATTTAAGAATAGGAAAGAGAATCCTAATTTTCCTTAAATAAAGGAGTTTATTTAAATATGAAATAAGATTTCATATTATTCAAAATAAAGGAGTTTATTTGTGAATAGGAAAGAAAAATCCGTGTTTCCCTAAAATAAAAGAGTTTATTTAAGATATGAAATAAGATTTCATATTACCCAAAATAAAGGAGTTTATTTTGACATGGAATTGGATTCCATAATTAATTAAAATAAAGGAGTTTATTTGATTAAAAATTTTGATTAAAAATTTTGATTAAAATAAAATAGTTTATTTTATTCAAAATTGGATAAATTAAAATAAAATAGTTTTATTTTGATTTAAATTTGGATTAAAATAAAGGAGTTTATTTTGATTCAAAAATAGATTTTATACTAACTAAATTTGCCCATTAAATGATATCAATATATATATTAAATGTTTATCATTCATGAGATAAATATTATTTATTGATACATATGGTGATGTGTATGATAATAAATGGGATTGATTATGGACTATTGACTAATGTGATTGGATTTTATTTTAGTTGGATGCATGAATGTATGGGTTTTATTAAATGGGGTCTGCGTACCTCGTCTTCTCTAATTTTTTCTTAATGTAAATTCTATCTCCCTCCTTCCTATGTACTTCCCCTTGACTGCTGATCAAGGTTTCTATTTATTTTAAATAGTTTTGTAATAGGAATAGTTAGAATTAATTTTGAAAAATTGGAGATCAAGGATCAAGGAGCGCATGAAGACCCATTTGTAATGGAGCCCGGGTTTAAATGTAATAGTTATATTTAAATATTAATTCTTGCACCCCTAGGGTTTAACCTTTTGGTTCACTTGGTGGCTCTAGTGAACCAAACTATAATAAAAGTCCATAATCAATCCAGGTAGAATATAGTATTCTATATGTGCATGCTTATAATATATATATTATGCAAACATGCTTCGCATGTTAATTAATATGACGCGTATTTTATATATATATGTGCATGCGCGCTAAACAAGATGAGACATTTTAATAACAAACCCCTCAAATATTTTATATTAAGTTGTAACGTTCAAAGATATTTGGAATATCGAACGTCGCCTTCTAGCATGATAGAAACAATAGAGTATTGAATATTTAATATGAGTTTGTTGTGCACACACAAGACGAGTATTAAATATTTAAGATGTTGTTTTTATTACATATGATGTTTATAAGGAATTGAACATTACTGCTTTGTTGTGCACACACAAGGGCTGTAGTTTTCTCTTCACTTATATGGAAATGCTGGGTCTGACTTAACTTAAATCGTTTTAGTTCGGATGTGCACACACTTGACCATTATGATTTAAGAGGCAAAATACAAGGAGTTACATAGTTGATGTAATTGACAAGAGTTGCCTACCTATTTATTTATATATAGTTTGTTGTGCACACACAAGGCTATATACATTTGAAATGGGATCCTTATTCTCACTAGCAAATCTTTAATTAGATTTTGCCGAACTATATAAGTGAGGGTAATATAGTTTGAAGAAAATAGTGGGAGATACCAATTTAAAACAAGACCTAAATTATTTTGGTAATTAATAAAAGAATATATGTTAAAATGTTGTTAATTACAAATTCATTTACAGAATTTTACAATGTCTAAATTACTATCACTGCATAGCATATTAGATGCTTATTTAACCGGACCAAATTAAATGGATTGGTTAAGGAAATTGAGAATAGTTCTCATGGCTGAAAAGTTATCTTATGTCCTTAATACGCTTATCCCTGCAATGGTTGCAGACAATGCCTCTGAGGAAGATATTGCTGCTTTTAGAAAGTGGCTAGATGATGCATAGTTGGCTCAATGCATCATGCTCGCATCCATGAGTAACGAGCTTCAGCGTCAGCATGAAACTATAGATGCTCCTATTATATTCCTGCACATCAAGTAGTTGATGGTGAGGAAAGTAGGACTGATAGATATCAGATATCTAAGGAGCTCTTCCGATCTAGAATGACCAATGGAACTATAGTACAGACAAAAGTCCTTAACATAATCAATTTGATTGATCAATTAGGACAATGGGTTTTGTCATGGATGGAGTTGAACCAAGATTTGATCTTGCACTCACTCCCGGACTCCTTTCATAATTGTTGTGAATTTTTCATATTAACGAGCTAGATATCAGCCTCGCTGATTTGCTTAACATGTTGAAAAATGTTGAGAGTCACTTTCCAACCAAGAAATACCATGTCTTACTGGTAGGGGCCAAAAGATCTTCTAAAAAGAAGAACGATTCTTAGAAGGTAAACAGAAAGGTGTAAACAAAGGATAATAAGAACAAAACTGATACGGATAGCAAAGGAGTTTGCTTCTACTGCAATAAGCCTGAACACTGGAAGGACACTGCAAGAAGCATCTTGCAAAGGCTAACCAAAGAAGCTTAGTGAAGTTTCGGTTACAAATATAATTTTGTTCATGATTTAAAATAAATTTTTCTTTAAGTCAAGGTTCTACTTGGGTATTGGATACCGACTTTGGTTATCATAAATATAGATTTATGAAGGGACCAAGTAGAAGTAGAAAGCTAAACAAATATAAGTAAATCTATGTGTGGGAAATGAAGCAAAGGTTGCTGCATTAGCCATAGGAACTTGTAGTTTAGCAATGCCTACGGGCAAGTCTATTAAGTCAATAAGTTGTTATTGTATTCCAGTTCTTGTTGGAAACATTATTTCCATTTTATTGTTGGACAATGAAATTTTTGGTATTATATTTAAGAACAATTATTGTTCTATTTATAATAATAATGTTTTTTATAGATCTGGAATATTAACTTAATGGATTTTGTATACTTGACTTACGTGAAAAATATATTTTTTGCAAATTGAACAAACTAATATAAGAAAAGGAGATGATCATTCAAAGAGTTGAATGTATGTATTTGTTGAAATACAAGTGTAAATTATTTGAAAGGTTCAAAGAATTCAGAAGTGAAATAAATTGACAAAGTATTAAGATTCTTTGATTAGATCAAGGAATAAATACTTGTGCAATAAGTTTCTAGATCATCTCAAATGGTTTTCTCATAATGGACACATCCTGATACGCAATAATTGATTGATGTATTTGAATGGAAAAATCGTACCTTGTTGGACATGGTGTGGTCCATAATTATTTTACCGAAATTCCAGTATCCCTCTAGGGTCATGTCCTAGAAATAGCTGCATATCTACGAAAAAGGTAATCTCAAAATCCGGCCCCAAGACTCCATAAAAGTTATGGACAGGGAGGATTCCTAATCTTAAGTATGTTAAGATAAAGGGTTGTCCAACTTATGTGAAAAGGTTTCAAAGGATAAGTTTGGGACAAAATTTGACAAGTACAGATTTGTGGGACATCCTAAAGTAAGTTTAGGGCATATATGTTCTATGATCCTACTTAGCAAAAGGTGTTTGTTGATAAACATGCTGCCTTCTAAGATAAAGGTGTTTATCATTGAAGGGGCTAGTGGGAGGATAATACATCTTGAAAAGTTCAAGAACCACAAAACACTACAAGTCAAATAAGAGGAACCTATAGATAGACCTATTGTACCACAACCGAATCGTAAATCTAGAATAGTACCGAAGATACCTAGGAGGTATGGATTCATCATGGATGATGATGATGAGGTACGTATCATAGAAGATGATGATCCAGTTACATACGATGAGGTAAGAGTTGTAGACACTCAGAGAAATGGATTGAAGCAAGTTTCTCAAATTATGGAACATTCATTTTGATGAGACAATCAAAAGAGTTTGATTTTATCAAAAACAAGAATGAACCTAGTGTGTACAAAAGGGTCAGTGGGAGCGCTGTGACATTTCTAGTATTATATGTTGATATACTACGGATAAGGAATGACATACCAATGCTACAATCAGTAAAGATATAGTTGTCTAAACATTCCTTCATGAATGATTTGGGAAGAGTATCTTAATTGGGGATAAAATCTATATATATAGATTAAAGAAGATACTCGACTTAACCCAAGGAACGTATATTCATTTGATGCTAAAGCTGTTTAGCATGGCAAACTCCAAGAGTTGTCTCATGTTGATGAGCTATGGAGTGTATCTCTCTTAATAGTCCCCAAAAGACTCCAAAAGAGAGATCACATGAGTAACTATCATGCATGCAATGAAATATACGAGACCTGATGTTGATCAGTCATATTCTGGAGAAGTTCACTATGAGTCAGTGAAAAACATCTTAAAGTACTTAACCGGTACTAAAGATGTGATTAAAATTAATGGTGGGTCTAAATAAAACTAGAGGGCTTAACAGACTCAAGTTTTTCAGACAGACCAAGACGACAGAAAATCCACTTTAAGGTAAAGGGTTACCTTGAACAGTGGTGCAGTGAATTGGAAAGGTTCCAAACAGCAAAGAGTTGTTGGTTTAGTGATAAAGACAAAGTATATAGCTGTAAATGAAGCTGCAAGTTGATTGTTTGGATTAAAAGTTCATTACAGAACTAGGAATAGTTCCTAAAGTCTCATCTTGGATCTAAACATGTGTTGTGGCACTTTCATTTGATTAAATGAATCATTGAAAGATGGGAAATCACTATAGAGATAGTGAACTCTCAAGAACAATATTACATATCCATTTACTGAAGCTTATCTAACAGCAAGATAATCGTCACTTAGAGAAGAATAGTATAAGATACCATGACGATTGGCTTTAGTGCAAGTGGGAGATTGAAAGTAATATGCATACAAGCCAATCATGTTTGATGATAAAGCATATACTTTGTAACAATCTTATTCATTTATTAATAAAAAGTATTTATTTATTAAAGGCTTTTAATTATCTATATAATGCTGTTTTATAATATGTGATAAACCCATAGTTTTAAGCAATGCTTTTAGAATAATGATGATGATCATTCTAATGAGATCTAAATTCTTAGAAAGCTTAAAACTAAAATAGTTCCCAATCGTTGGATTACTAAATTGGGGATTAGTGAATCCGGATAGATTGGTACATACGTTGCTTGCTCATTGGATGAGGATGATTGATCTCATGATCATTTGTGTGGAGACACTAAAGCAAGTATGTAGGTGCTTATTAGAGAATAAGTTCACTGAACGTGACTCGCTAAGGAATACCTAATGGAGTTTTACTTGCATGTCAATAGGAATTCCTGTAGTGATAGTAGTACAAGTGATCCTTGGACTTGAGATCATCATAGTATCTTGTGTATGATGAGTTATACTTTGACTTATTCCTTAAGACCCTTAGGGTATATCAAAGGGTATGCTTGGGTATAATAAGTTATATATGGAGATAATGTATGATCAATAAAGAATCTACCACTTCTAGTAAAAGAAGGGAAATGTCCTATGTGATTCGATAAATGACAACCCAGTAGTCCTTGGCCAAGGCAGAATGAAATTAGAAAGGAGTTTCTAATTTGCATTATTTGGAGTTGTGCATTTAAGAGTCGAAATACATATAATTGAATAAAATAAGACTTGACAGAAATTCCATGTCTTATATTTAATTGAGACATTGTATGGTGGAAGGATTGAATTGTACGGTAACTATTTACTCAAAGGTTCTTTTATGATTAATGTTGGAATCTATATTATCTGGAAAGTCGTTGATCGCTAGGGAGGCTTATCCCTATTGTAGAATAAATATTATTTATTTAAATAAATTATTAGTTTAATTTATTTATTTAAATAAGATTAGAATTGTTCTAATTGATTTATTCACAACCGGTTTAATATGGAGAACCTAAAGGGTCACACCATAAAAGGAAGAATAATTATTTAAGAAGTTAATGGCATAATCGTAATAATAAGTTAAGTATATTTACTTTAATCTATGGTGATAGAATAAATTAAATAGCTTAATATTTATTATTTAATATTTTAGAAATATTAAATATATAAATTAATAAGAGTAGTCTTATTATTATTACTATTATTATTATTTAATTCCTAAAGGAGTTTGGGAAGAAATTAATAAAAGTACTCTCAAATATCCTAATAGGATTAGGAGACAAATTAATTAAAAGAGTTTAATTAATTATCCCTAATAAGATTAGGGAGCTTAATTAATTAAAAGAATTTAATTAATTAAATAAAACCCAATTCCTTAATTGTTAAGGAGGGTTGCCCACATCTATAAATAAGAGGAGTCTTATTATGGGTGTAAGTTGTAGTTGACGTATTATTAGAATACGTTATTCCAATTGTTGGAGAGTACGCCCCTTTTTCTATAGAGATAGAAAACTAGGGTTTGAGCCAAATACCCATCTTCTTGATTTCTTCTTCTTCCTTGGTGGATCACCTATAGAGGCCAAACACTTGGGTGGCTAACGTTGATCAAAGGAAAGAACCAAACCCGGTGGATTCAAGATGAACGCGAAAAGGATTGGAGGTGAACTTGTACCTGAGGAAGCTTGGATCTTCAAGGGTATGATTCTTGTTCTTATCTTTTCGTTAAATTAATAATTGCGCATAAAGGGTGATCCGGGTTTATGGTTTGTAAAAATTTTAAACTCTGATTTTACACGTTTCCGCATTATTTTTGCAATTTGATTGCGTTCATGAATATTACAAACCTAACAAAAACCAGTCCCCAAGACACCAAAGATGGTAGGGAATACACGCAGATCAATGATCCATTCTGAACTATCCAGAGACAACTCAATGTCCATCCATCAAGGAGGAATTCAGAATTCATCAAAATCACAAGACCTGAAGAAACAAGCAAATATCAAGCAAGAAACAAGGCATAACTAAAAGGGAAGTGATCAAAAATATATTTCCCTGCTATATATATAATGATGTTTGATATATACAATATAAACTATACATGAAAAAATGGCTAAGCTAGTCTGTGCAGGAAAATACAAGCTCATCTACAAATCAGTCTATATGCGAGCTATCAAGCCCAACATGTCATCCCTCTCAGAAGAAAAAGGTAACGTTGTGGTCTCCTGTACAAGGGTATCCACACGAGCTAACAGATCTACAGCCATCTGCTTGGTGACGTGGTGCTCATCAATATACATGTTCATCTTTACGATCATGCCACTCGTAAGGGACCTCACTGTGGTACTATCTATAACGGCTACGTCCCAGGCAGATATAGCACTATCCCTCTCCACTGTCACTACATCTCTGGCTGATCTGGCCTCATCTGGCTCAACAACAACGATATCTCTATGATTTAATGCCTCGTCTCTCTCTAACAGAGTGGCGTCTCTCCCATCAAGAGATGTCAACATCAAGGCTCTAACCTGATCTTTCTCGAAGGTCATCAAATGGAGACTATGCTTAAAGTACTGTGCTGATTGCTGGATCATGATAGTGCTAGTACTGGAAGAATCTAAAAGAGCTACTGGCAACCTAGTAAATGGCTCATCCTCGGTGAGAGAATTAATGTCCTCCACGGGCTTTCCACCATCTGAATCAGTACCCGACACTGTGGATACTGTTGCAGCCGATGAAGTCTCTGTCGCCATCTATGCAGAATACTCTGGCGAACAGCCCGGATGACTAATAGAAAAATCAGTTATCTCATGCTAATCCCAACATGCATACACCCGGGATCGATCCTCTGTTGATAGATGGCGGGAAGCTAAACGCTAACCTAACGCCCTCTCAAAAGGATGGAAGTCCTAAAACAGGTCAAACTGTAACATCACAGCCAGTGGGTGGTAGGTAGTCATGCCCCTAAAACCAGCCACATGGAGATAATCCATGCCCGGAGCATGAGTAATAAAGCTATAGGGTGAACTGAGCCCTGTGCATGGCAGGATGCCAAACGGATCTTTGTTCTCTGCCAAGAATATCGACCAAGACATAGAGTTTGTACACTCCGATGGCTGAAAGGAGTAAGATATAGATATATTATGGGTAAAGCAGTACCCGTGTCGGCGAAAAGTGCCAATCGACCAAACTGCTTGTGAATACCCCTGTAGGGTAGGTTCTACCAAACAGGACGTATCACCGCCTTCGCTAGACGACGAGGCTATCTAACAGAACAGGGTCGAGGCACTTTGGAAGCCCTCCTCCGTACACCTGAAATGGTCATGCGGGAACTACTCGGCTGATCCGGATCAATAATATCTAGACAACAAGTCTCCAAATTACCTCAGAAAGGGGGTGGTATTTTCTAACCTGGAGCTTTTCAAAATGCATTTTATGACTACATGTATCCATGTATTATTTTAACATACATCTATCGTAGAGTTAAAAATGCATGACTATCTAATGCCTACATTTTGGAAAAAATTTGTCATAGTTTCCTCTATAAATAGGACTATCCACTTGCACATTGTGACGCCCCCAAAATTAGGAATACATCACCCATCTTGAGTCGCCAGATACATGGTACAAAATTCAAATACAACTTAATAATATAACTGTCGTGTACAATACGATAAAACATAAACTGTGAGTTTGAATACAATTATTGTCTACTAGAGAGTATAAAAACTCAAAAGGAGTCCTCATTATAATTATTATCACACTATTTCACAGAATAGTGAGGACTACTAATGCAAACATCTAGGACCATCACTCTGTTCCCCGACTAGTCCCAGCTACGTTCTAATTTCCTGAAGAGAACAGTAAAAAAAAGGGTGAGCTCAACTAGCCCAGTAAGAAATATTATGACTAAGATAATGCAGAATAATTTACCGTTAGCCTTCAACAGTGTTAAACTGATAAAATATAATAACTATAAAGTTTAACTGTAGCGGAATAAGAAATCCATTAGAAGAGTCAAGTAAAGTATAAAATCTACTATCTTCAATGCTTTAAAAGGTTTTTCATCACTTTTATCGCTGGGACTCAGCTTAATAAATAATCCACATCATCGAATCACCCCTGCACTACGACCAAGGATATTCTTTAGTATCATGACCACGAATTATCCATGCACTACGGCTAAAGATAATCATATTTTCATCAACGATCCTGATCATGCCATAAAACAATTCATCTTTGCACTACGGCCAAAGAGAATCCATAGCCATAATCATACCAAAAACTGTCCATCAATGCACTACGGGCCAATGAGGAATTTTTCCACATCATTTGTAACATTACGGTTATGATTATACCGAATAATCTCTGGTCATAATCATACCAAGTCCATCTATGCACTACAGGCCACAGATGACTTTTAACATAATATAAGCATGAGGATGATGACAATGATATAAGAATTCAATAAAACAAGTTCAAGAATTAATTTATCCAGGAACTAATAACGTCCAAATTGTCAACATGATACTGCTTTGTAGAGTAAAATTCAAGAATGCTCAGAAGAATATTTCCATGAAAAGATACTGGATGAAGCGCAAATATCAAGGATATTCCAATAATTTCATGGAGTATAGAATCCAAAGCTTTAACCAACTGAGTATAATAAAGAATGGAATAACAAAAGAAATCACCATGCATGCGATAGACCGCGTAGGCAGGTTATTCTAGCAGAATAATAAATAACTGAACCAGGTCCGGCGTAAAACGCACAGACAAGATATTCCAACAGAATAATAAAGAATAGAACCAGGTCTGCCATAAACGCACATACAAGATATTTCGACAGAATAATAAATAATGGAACCAGGCCCGGCATAAAGGTACAGACAGGATATTCCGACAGAATAATAAATAATGAAATCACAGAAGAATTTCACCAAGTATAGGGTAGCCCGCGTATACAGGTTATTCCAACAGAATAATAAATAATGGAATAACAGGAGTTCTCTTCATGAATACAAAAAAAATAATACCCCTTACGAGTACAACAAATAATATCCCTTACCGTAAAAGAAACTGAATATAAGAGTAGGGAAGTAGCAGAATATTTCTCTATAATTTCTCTCTATAGAGTTTCAGTGAATTCGTAAGAAATAATAAAGGAATGAGCTTCTATTTATAGGAAAATGGACTGAATAGTAACTAATTCATGAACTGTGACGAACGAGATTTTTGTAAATTAATTTTAATATTTATTGAACTAAATAAATATTTTTTGATGATTTAATTATTAGATTGAATAATTAATTGATACAGTTGTGGTAGATTAATTTAATTATATGTATTATATTTATTAAATTATGTGGAGAATTTTTATTATCGAAGTATCATGTAAGCTTATTGTATTAAAAGAAATATTTAATAAGCTTAATGGTATTTTAATTAATTTAATTATTAATTAGAGAGTTAATAATTTGACATTATTTATTTATGAGAAATTATTATATTTTATTTAAAGTAAATTAAATAAAATATTGGATTTATTTTATGAATGAGTGTTACATTAATTAAACTATATGATAAATCTTTATTAAATTAAATAGTTTTTAAATCTATTTTGCTAGCCAAACAAGGCCCTATGGGGAGTTGGAGCAGTTACCCATTATTGGGTTAACTGACCACTCAGTGCGTCAGTTCTCTTATTATATCATACGTCTTCTTTATTGTTTTTTTTGCTAAGTCTAAAATATAGTCAGAGAGTATTTGAGGAATTCAGAGATAAATTTATATCTGTTTAAGAGATTGTGAGTGTGTGTTTGAAGAAGAGTTGAGAAAGAATTCATCCCCTACAAATATACACTTTATACTCTGGGTAAATTCTCAAACCCAATTTCTATTTCACGTCATTTAGTTTTTTATGAAAATGGCTTTCATTCCTTCTGTGAACCTCTGTAATTGGGATAGGAGTAATGATTATGGGATGTTTATGTGCTATGACATATCACATCGTATTTGATTATATATATTGTATAAACCATATCATCTGTTTCATGAAAATATGTAGTATATGATTGCTACAAAATAACAGAGTATGGGTTTTGGCCTTATGGCCCTTATATGTAATTTTAGTGTGTCAAACATAATTGTTTTTGTAAAATTTACACCCTTATATTATTATGCATGTTGATACGAAGAGACCAATGTTTAAATGAACGAATTTGGTGTTAAAACGAATCCGTAGTGTCAATTTTCATGTTTTATTTTCAAAACCTTCAAGAACATCAAAGTCAGTGAAATTATAGATTTTCATTCTGTGATTATGTGTTTTAATGGGTTAAAATCACTTTATAGATGTTGGGTAATGATTATGTATAAATCATAGAATGTGGGTATGTTAATTTAGTGAAATTAATGATCATTTTGTGTCCTTTTCGCTGAACTCTGTGTTCTTCGCGAACTGGGAATCAAAGTCTGGAGTTTCGCGCTGCGGCGCAAACTCCAGAACTGAAGTCCTGCGTTGTAGCGCCACTACGCCGCAGCGCCAAGAGTCCAACCGCAGCACGAAGATCAAGTATAAAAGTGGCGCCGTAATGCCCCTCTCCAGAAAGTTCAGAAATGTAATTTTAAAATGTTCAAGTCTAACAATGTGTTAGTAAATTAATTTAATGAACATGTCAACATGTTAGAAGTATAATGAGATGTTAAAATAGTTGTTTAACATGTAAATAACATAATTGCACGTGGATTAAATTATTGAATACATAATTAGCTTGATATTCATGAAGTACAAATTATGTGACAAAGAGGTAATTTGACTAAGTATAGTCAATAATCAGAGTAGACAAAGAGAATGAGTTTATGATGATTAGTTAAGTTTTAAATAACTAGTATTGTGAATGTGAATGGTATGTAGGATTTAAATTCAAAGAAAGTGTTTAGTTAAAGTGTAATCTATGCACGAGGCAAGTTTCCTAACCCTACTTGTCATTATTATTCAAGTTTATTAGTTACCTCGAGTAAATTATCATTATTATTATTCAAGTTCAAATGTTATATTAAAGATTGATTATCTTTTCAAAGCATGATTCAGTTATACAATAATTGTCCTATTGTATACGTCTTGAGATTATTATTCAAATCGAATATCATTATTGTTGAACCTTATTAGACTAGTGAAATTTATTGATTCAACTAGTCCTTAGTTGATGAACGTTCTAAATTTCAGAACCCTTATTGAATTATCCAAACCAAACTTCCTTTGGTGCGGACTCGAATGTCAAACTAAGATGAACAACCCTGCAAAGGGATTTACTTATGTGTTAGTGTTAATATATTATGCACAATATGGTACTAAGGGCTGATCCCCCTAAGTACGAGTAGAAATGACTGTTAAAGGTTTCAAGTATAACCCTTGATAAACTAGGACATAGTTCAAGGTCTTATGACCTTCAGAAATCTTTTAATTCTTGATATTCATTCTTGATTCAAAAGTTGAGCTGTTATTTCAGAAGTTATTATTTCTCTCGCATGTTATTACTCATTGTTATATTGTTATACTTGTGGGCAATCGTGCTCACTCTTGCTTAATAATAACATTGCAGTTAAGAATGAAAGAACCGACGAAACTTCCACTAGTAAAGGCAAGGGCAAAGTTAACAAGTGATGAAGACTTGTTATTTTTATTAGATGATGTATTTATGCTTAAGACTTAAGTTAATGATGTTGTTTAAGACTTATTTATTTATGATTCCTTACAGATGTTTAAGGTTAGTTTAACCTGGGATTGTATTATTAATTATTTGGAAGTTGTAACCCTTAAGGGAAAAATTTTTATTCTATCTATTGCATGGCTTGCATTTATTATGGGTAGATAGATAGATGATATTTGTACAGTGAACATCAAATCCCGTGGAATTGAAGTACCCGGATTTGGGGGTGTCACAAGTTGGATAAGGAAGGAATACTGAGATTTGAGAGTAGAATTTGGGTACCGCCAGTACAAGAGACTAAGGAAGAAATTTTGAGCAAAGATCATAGTTCACGATATTCGATTCACCCTGGTAGTACCAAAATGTACCAAGATCTTCGACAACATTTCTGGTGGCCAAATTTAAAACAAAATATTGCAGAATGTGTTGCCAAGTGTCTTACCTGTCAGAAAGTGAAAGCAGAACATCAAAGATCAAGTGGATTGCTACAACCGTTAGAAATTCCAGAATGGAAATGGGAACATATTACAATGGACTTCGTGGTTGGCCTTCCGACGACTTAGAAAGGCTACGACGCAGTATGGGTTATCGTTGACCGACTGATGAAATATGCACACTTTCTTCCGATCAAAATAAAATTCAAATTAGATCAGTTGGCGAGGCTATATGTAAAAGAAATTGTTTCGAGGCATGGAGTTCCAGTGTCAATTATTTCTGATAGAGATTCGCGCTTTACATCGAATTTTTGGAAACGTCTACAGGAATGTATGGGAACGCAATTGCGAATGAGTACAGCATACCACCCTCAAACAGACGGACAGAGTGAGAGAACGATTTAGACATTAGAATATATGCTAAGAGCCTATGTGATGGACTTTAAAGGAAATTGGGATGATCACCTACCGTTAGTAGAGTTCGACTACAACAACAGTTAACACGCTAGTATAGGCATGCCGCCTTACGAAGCGTTATATGGAAGAAAGTGCAGAACTCCACTTTATTGGGATGAAGTTGACGAAAGACAATTGCTAGGGCCAGAATTGGTACAACAGACAGCAAAAATAGTCAAAGTTATCCGAGCACGACTGGTAGCGGCTCAATATCGACAGAAGAAATACACTGATTCACATCGTAAAAATATCGAGTTTGAATCAGGTAGTTATGTTTTCTTGAAGGTCTCTCCATGGAAGGGGAAGATCAGGTTCGGAAAGAAAGGAAAATTGAGCCCAAGATTTATTGGACCCTTTGAAGTATTGCGTAGAATCGGAGAAGTCGCGTACGAGGTAGCCTTATCTCCATCACTCGAGAATGTCCACAACTTCTTTCATGTTTCTATGTTACGAACCTATAAGGCCGATTACAAGCATGTAATTGAATATGTTCACCTATATTTAGAAAAAGACTTATCTTACGAAGAAATTAATGTCCAAATTGTCGACCAAAAGAAACAAGTTCTCAGAAATAAAGTTATACCTTCTGTTAAGATAATTTGGAGGAACCACGACGCTGAAGAAGCTACGTGGGAACTCGAAGAGAATATGATGAAGAATTACCCTCATTTATTTACTTAATTATTTGTAAGCGATTCTGGGGACAGAATCTTTGTAAGGGGGGAGAATGTAACGGGTCGAATTTATTGAGTCGTGATTCTGGGGACAGAATCCTTTTAAGGGGGAAAGATGTGACGAACGAGATTTTTGTAAATTAATTTTAATATTTATTGAATTAAATAAATATTTTTCGATGATTTAATTATTAGATTAAATAATTAATTGATGCATTTGTGGTAGATTAATGTAATTATATGTATTACATTTATTAAATTATGTGGAGAATTTTTATTATCGAAGTATGTGATTATGTGAGCTTATTGTATTAAAAGAAATATTTAAAAAGCTTATTGGTATTTTAATTAATTTAATTATTAATTAGAGAGTTAATAATTTGACATTATTTATTTATGAGAAATTATTATATTTTATTTAAAGTAAATTAAATAAAATATTGGATTTATTTTATGAAGGAGTGTGACATTAATTAAACTATATGATAAAGCTTTATTAAATTAAATAGTTTTTAAATCTATTTTGCTAGCCAAACAAGGCCCTATGGGGAGTTGGAGCAGTTACCCATTATTGGGTTAACTGACCACTCAGTGCGTCAGTTCTCTTATTATATCATACGTCTTCTTTATTGTTTTTTTTGCTAAGTCTAAAATATAGTCAGAGAGTATTTGAGGAATTCAGAGATAAATTTATATCTGTTTAAGAGATTGTGAGTGTGTGTTTGAAGAAGAGTTGAGAAAGAATTCATCCCCTACAAATATACACTTTATACTCTGGGTAAATTCTCAAACCCAATTTCTATTTCACGTCATTTAGTTTTTTATGAAAATGGCTTTCATTCCTTCTGTGAACCTCTGTAATTGGGATAGGAGTAATGATTATGGGATGTTTATGTGCTATGACATATCACATCGTATTTGATTATATATATTGTATAAACCATATCATCTGTTTCATGAAAATATGTAGTATATGATTGCTACAAAATAACAGAGTATGGGTTTTGGCCTTATGGCCCTTATATGTAATTTTAGTGTGTCAAACATAATTGTTTTTGTAAAATTTACACCCTTATATTATTATGCATGTTGATACGAAGAGACCAATGTTTAAATGAACGAATTTGGTGTTAAAACGAATCCGTAGTGTCAATTTTCATGTTTTATTTTCAAAACTTTCAAGAACATCAAAGTCAGTGAAATTATAGATTTTCATTCTGTGATTATGTGTTTTAATGGGTTTAAATCACTTTATAGATGTTGGGCAATGATTATGTAGAAATCATAGCATGTGGGTATGTTAATTTAGTGAAATTAATGATCATTTTATGTCCTTTTCACTGAACTTTGTGTTCTTCGCGAACCGGGGAATCAAAGTCTGGAGTTTCGCGCCGCGGTACCAACTCCAGAACTGAAGTCCCGCATCGCAGCGCCACCACGCCGCAGCGCCAAGGCTCGAGCCGCAGCGCCACGGCGCCGCAGCGCCAAGAGTCCGGTCGCAGTACCATCGCGCCGTAGCGCGAAGATCAAGTTTAAAAGTGGCGCCGCAGCGCCACTCTCCAAAAAGTTCAGAAATATAATTTTTAAAATGTTTAAGTCTAACAATGTGTTAGTAAATTAATTTAATGAACATGTCAACATGTTAGAAGTATAATGAGATGTTAAAATAGTTGTTTAACATGTAAATAATATAATTGCACGTGGATTGAATTATTGAATACATAATTAGTTTGATATTCATGAAGTACAAATTATGTGACAAAGTGGTAATTTGATTAAGTATAGTCAATAATCAAAATAGACAAAGAGAATGAGTTTATGATGATTAGTTAAGTTATAATTAACTGGTATTGTTAATGTGAATGCTATGTAGGATTTAAATTCAAAGAACGTGCTTAGTTAAAGTGTAATCTACGCACGAGGCAAGTTTCCTAACCCTACTTGTCATTATTGTTCAAGTTTATTAGTTACCTCGAGTAAATTATCATTATTATTATTCAACTTCAAATGTTATATTAAAGATTGATTATCTTTTCAAAGCATGATTCAGTTATATAATAATTGTCATATTGTATACGTCTTGAGATTATTATTCAAATCGAATATCATTATTTTTGAACCTTATTAGACAAGTGAACTTTATTGATTCAACTAGTCCTTAGTTGATGAACGTTCTAAATTTCAGAACCCTTATTGAATTATCCAAACCAAACTTCCTTTGGTGCGAACTCGAATGTCAAACTAAGATGAACAACCCTGCAAAGGATTTACTTATGTGTTAGCGTTAAGATATTGTGCACAGTATGGTACTAAGGGCTGATCCCCCTAAGTACGAGTAGAAAGGTCCATAGTCATATGACTGTTAAAGGTTTCAAGTATAACCCTTGATAACCTAGGACATAGTTCAAGGTCTTATGACCCTTAGAAATCTTTTGATTCTTGCTACTCATTCTTGATTCAAAAGTTGAGCTGTTATTTCAGAAGTTATTATTTCTCTCGCATGTTATTACTCATTGTTATAGTGTTATACTTGTGGACAATCGTGCGCACTCTTTGCTTAATATAACATTGCAGGTAGAATGAAAGAAAACCGACGAACCTTCCACTAGTAAGGCAGGGCAAGGTTACAAGGGATGACGACTTGTTATTTTTATTAGATGATGTATTTATGCTTAAGACTTGAGTTATGATGTTGTTTAAGACTTATTTGATTATGATTCCGCACAGATGTTTAAGGTTAGTTTAACCTGGGATTGTAAGTATTAATTTATTCGGATGTTTAACCCTTAAGGGAACGATTTTTATTCTATCTATTGCATGCTTGCATTTATTATGGGTAGATTGATGATATTTGTATAGTAAAACACCAAATCCCATGGAATTGAAGTACCCGAATTGGGGTGTCACGTGAACGGTCCTAGATTGATTTACTTTTAAACGGACGGTCCATATTGGTTTACTATTAAAACTTAAGCAA